>JARFYF010000052.1:99339020-99349392 GCA_030265395.1 Rhina ancylostomus
CTTGTGTACTTTATGATGTTCAGATCAATGAACCACTCCATTCTCCTTCACTCTTTTCCTCTGCAATCCTCTTGTCTGACCCTACCTTCTCATGGTTCAAGTTTTTGGTGTCCCAGCACAGTATATAGCCAAAAGCTCTCCTTCTATACAGGTGCAACTTAGTCTACCTATGTTTCTACTTATTATCGGGACATTTTATATTCTAGAATTCCACAGTGGCAAAAGAAAAATTATGAATTTAAATGATGCAAGTACAACTTTATGTTCTCGTCTTCCAGATGTCTGTCGTGATGATTGTGATGTTCCTTGTGGCTTGGTCTCCTTACTCTATTGTCTGCTTATGGTCGTCCTTTGGGAACCCAAAACTCATCCCACCTGCAATGGCAATTATTGCTCCACTATTTGCCAAGTCTTCCACTTTCTACAATCCCTGCATTTACGTCATTGCCAATAAGAAGTAAGAGTCTACTTGCTCACAGAGGCTTTTATGCACAGTGCTTGTACATTAATATATTAATGTAGGTTTCTCCTTTTCAGATTTCGAAGAGCCATCATTGCAATGATACGCTGTCAGACTCAACCGGATTTAACCATCGGTCACGCTTTACCAATGACCACTTCCCAAATTCCTTTAGCAGAATGAAACTCTTTACACTTAAATATGCTCCAAAATCTGCACCATTGTGCTGTGATATATGGTTCCACCATCCTCTTCCTCATCTGTTAGACTTTTATTTTATCTTAGTGATGTTAATGTTACTTTAGATCTTTTTATTTTAAACTAAATTTTGGTATATTGCAAAAACATTACAGGATGTAATTTCTGCACATCCCTCAAAATGTTAAAGACCTTTATATAATGCCCTCCACCTCCTTGTGGGTTTACAAGACAGTGTAGAAAATCTTGCACAATCCAATCCCCTAAATCTTTTATGCATTATTGACCCCTCTAAATTATTTCAAATAAATTTATCTGTTTATGTCCTCTTAATGGCCAAAATTGAAAAGATTTACCATCACTGTTGAATTATAGTTTCAATGTTGTCACTTCTCACCATTTTGTCTTAGAGATATCATTGTAACTTAATGTTAGCTATTAGAGCAATTTCCTTGCTCTCAATCATTCTTTCCTATATACATTTTTGAGATTCAAAGCCTTTGCATCGGTGACTTGACTGACATGTTTGAAGGTATTTCATTTATTTGATGACAGCTTGTGTATTTTCTTTTCTTAGCCTTTCATCAACTTTTTGGCTTTCCAAATCCACCTGGCCTTGTTGACTTCATCATTTTGCTTCTTTCTTCAACACATTAACACTTCTACATTTTCTTCTCACTTCCTTAGTTATCTATGCTGGCCATGAATTTCCTCAGCACTGCTGAACTGTGTTAAAGGACTACTGAGTGTGTATCAAAAATTGTGTTGGTTATGGGCCTGCCTGCCTCTTGGGAATTAATTAGCACCTAAGATCCAAGATGTGGGACTGGCCTTGCGTGAGGGAAGTACATTCAATATTGATGCTGTGCATGAAGGAAATAACCAACCTCAAGCTTTTTTAAATCTTTATGCAGGGAAACTTTTTTGCTTTATGTGCTGTACCACTGCAGAACGCATGAAGGGAATCAGAAACATAAATGCCCATTTGGAAAGAGATCCACGAATGGCTTCCTCTTGTGGATTGGAAGTGGTGTTGGAGTGAATGTTGGCTGCCAGTTATTGGTGCTGGGGGAAAGAAAGGTTGTAGTATTCAGTCAGGTTGGGGTTGTCAGTGTTTTGCCAGTCATAAGGGGTGAAGAGGTGATTGAAGGGCAAAAGGGTCTCATTGGCTGACTGGTGAGTGGCATGTTTGAGAAATCAAGATTTTGGGTGTTTGTGGGCTTAGCACCATGGGAGAAGTGAGGTTGTGGGCTTGATGGTGCCAGTAAGTTAGCTAATGCCAAGATCAAATTAACCATAAATCATTGAATGGTTGAGCAAGTTCAGTGCCATATGACCTACTCCCCCTCTTGTCATGTAAGCAAATAACTTAAAAGGAGTCTGGGAGCAGCATGCATATAGTCCCCACTACTTCCATGCTGTGAAATCTTGTTTCTGCAGGAGTGGTCTGTGGACCACTGAAAAGAGAATGAGAATCCCAGAATAATGCCCAGGATGGTTAGGTGGCAACACCCACGTGCAAGTGTTCTTCATGCATTACCTGTCAGATGTATGGGGACCTGGAACAACAATCACAGACTTTGCAATCCAATTCCCATGCAATATTTTACTCTTTAATTTCTTTATTTTATTTTCTAAAGATTCAATATTTCTTTTCTTCAAAGAACGTTTTCTTCCACATCTTTGTTGGTAAATAGTTTCTTCCATTTCACACTTTCATAGGAGTGTGGCATATGTGAGCAGAATTTCAACTTATGAAAATGAATAGAACCAAATTTCAGAAGAAGAGTTTGTTGCACATTTAGTACATTTGGCAAAGTATAGCTATCGGCCCCCTGATCTTTACTTGTCTAGTAATGCCTAAGATCCCTCTAGTTCACCTTCAAAACAAATAGACGTCAGTAGGAAATTTCATATTGTGCTCTCACTTATACAAATTCATTTATAAATATGATTATAAACACCCTATCTGTACGCGGTTGCTCACTCTGGCCCTGATACCTGCCATTCTAAGAATTCACACATTTGACTTTATAACCATGATGCCAACTATCTCCAGTTCTCTCCTGTTGATCATTGAAGGGTTAATGTTGAGGCCACAGTATAGTAACACAAGGCCAATGATCCATTTGCAGATGATTGACCGTTAATTGACAGGTTCAGTTCTATTTTAAATTAAAAATCTAAATAAAATCTCAGCTAAAAATCACATGTTATGTGCTACTTGCTCTTGACTTCCCACCTCAACTTATTTCCTTTAAAATCCTCCATCTGTGCTTCTGCAGACTTTTAGACTCTCAAAATTAGTTCATATGGCATATAGCATCTTCCGTTCATCATCTCTAATCTGAAAGCAATGACACTAGAATTCCAGGTGCATTTGTATAGTCAGCATTTGCAATATGACCATCATAAATGAATGTTTTATGTAGTTTTTCATTGTTAAGACATACTAAATATGTATATACACTCTGAGTATATAGATTCACATTAAGAAAAAGTGAAATTAAATTCAGACTTCTAACAATCAGGACATCAAATAATGTGGAGTATAGTGTTCACTGATCCATGTGTATTTTATTTTGTGAGGAATTGTGTTGCAGCAAAATCCAAGGTAATGTCAATTGTAGTCATTAAAGGCAATCCTAAGCAAATCGCAAGAGACTCCATGATCTTTATCAATGCATCAGTTTGACCCAAGAAAAAAAATGATCTAGTGTCTTTACAGGAGCCAGGGTGGAATTACCAAGTTACTTTGAAAGCTTTCATCACTGCATGTTACATCCATCTTGTGCAGTACATTATTGTTTTACTTTTAGACATAGAATCTGTAATAGTTTCAAACACCTTTCACATCATGAATAATGTAGGCAAGTAGTAGACTTTCTGGAGACTGAAACTTGAGCATACTTTTGTACTGATTGAGTCTACGAAACCAAGATACTGCTGATGATGGAGAGTCAGAATAAAACAGCAACTCTTGGAAATACTCAACAGGTTGTGATGAAAGATAATTAACCCAAAATGTTTACTCTATTTCCCTATCCAAGGATGCCACCTAACCTGTAGAGCATTTCTAGTTTTTGTTTTATTATTGCTTATGCTTGGGATTAAAGGAGAAGACGGAGAAGACACTAGTGCAAACTTACTATGTTGTACATACCAACAGTCACTCAATCCACTGGCAACCCTGGTCTCTATGATAGTCTAATCTATGGGCATAGTGCTCAGGAAGGATTAGTGAAGGCGTTGGATGCGGGTGAGTTAATCTTGCTGGATGTTGGGTAACTTGCACGTCTCTGTAATTGTGTAAGCTATGGATAATTTGATACACTTTACAGAATCAGAAGGTGTTAGGTTTAGGTTCAGTTGTGACAAGCACAAAGCTGTGGACTAACATTGTGGAACTACATGGGTGGAAGTGCTGAATTTTCTATGAGATGTTAAAACAAGAAAACCTAAAAGATGATACTATTTTCAAGAGAGTGGTCAATTGTCTCCAACTTCATTCTCCCCTCCCTTCATCTCTCTCCATCTGCCTCTCCTTTTTTCTCCCCTCTGCCTCTATTTACCATCCACCTACCTCTGTCTCCCAATTCCACCCCTCCCATCTCCTATATGGCTCAACCTGCCTGTCATCCCTCACCCCTCCTCAGTCCACCAATCACCTTGGGCTTCTGTCTCACCACTCTCAATGTGATTCAGGGTTTCAACCCGAAACATCGATGACTCCTTCCTTCCCTCCCTCCCCCAACAGATGCTGCTCGACACACTGAGTTGCTCCAGCATATTGTTTCGTAATCAGGTTGCTCTTTGTGGACATTGTGTATAAATTGGCTGCCCTGTTTCCACTGCATAATCACTTCATTAGGTATAAAGTGCTTTGGGATGTGCTGAAAGCAGAAAAGGCACAATGTAAATGCTATCTCCTTTTCATAGGCCATCGTGGTTGAATTCACAATTCATATTTCACCAGCAGGGGACAGCATAGAGATGCACACTGAAATTAGGGAGCAGAAGTTTTTTATTAAACCATGCAATAGTTTTGCTGATTTTTCCAGTGAGATTACATGGAATCTTAACGTATAAACTCTATTTTCCTGGGTGTATGCTTGTAAGGGAGCTGACCTTGTCCATTTGCATTAAAGAAAAGAACAGAATGATGTGTATGCAGTGTTTTTCAATCTACTGACCCACCCCCCAAATTTTCTGGCAATGTAATAACATAAAGGTATGTGTCATTAATAAATGCCCAGAAATTAGTGGTTAGGAAGTGATACACTGATGGTTGCAAATTGCTGGATGATTTGTGACAACTTTGCCATGTGCTGCCCAGATGTCGGGAAATTGTATTTGTCAGTAAAAGTGAATTAAATTCTTTGCAGAAAGAGCATTGGGTTCCTTTTTATTTATAATTAAATGCTAATTGTCTGCACAATCTGCATTAAGAATGCAAGATAAAGTAGTTTTCTTAATTGATTAAATTGATTTGTTGTTGCAATTCCTTTCTGTCTACACCCCACCTCCCTCCAATTAATCTGCATGTAGCTTGCAGCCATTATGCTGATTCCACAACAGACATGTGAATTAAAAAAAAGAATAATGATACAAAGAATTTCCTTATTCACATGCCTATACTTCATGCTGTATGGGGGGAAGAAACACATTCCTATATGTAATTCAGTGATGAATATCCTTTACATGATTTTCAAGCTGATACTTAAGGGCTTTGCTAATCATTCCTTAAGTGTTATTGATCAAAATGAAAGACTCAACGCACACAAAATGCAGGAAGAACTCAGCAGGTCAGGCAGCATCTATGAAGGGAATAAACAGTTGACGTTTTGGGTCGAGACCCTTCATCAGGAGTGGTGAAGGGTATCGACCTGAAACATCAACTGTTTATTCCCTCCATAGATGCTGCCTGACTTGTTGAGCTCCTCCAGCATTTTATGTGTGTTGCTCCAGATTCCAGCATCTGTAGAATCTCTTGTGTCTCCATAAAATGAAAGACTCTTGGTTTAGTTATTCCAGATCCCCAATTCCAATTAGTTTGCACCTCCAGTGGTTTTACTGACTTTTGGGGAGAAAAGTGGTGACTGTGTGAATCCTGCTGATTCTGGGTCAAAGTTACTTTGATTCAAAGCATTCTTTTACATAAGCTGGGAAACCTTCCTTGAGAGCATGCCTATGGCACAGATACATTTGTATTGCCAGTGAAGAGAGCTGAATTACAGAGGCTGGCACTTCTTAATCATAATTGCTCAATCCACTTAGAGTAAAATGTGCTGATAGCATGGTTAGAAAAGGAGAAACTTCACTGTATCATTGTATTTAAAGTGAGAAGTTTTGTTTCTCCCTAGCATAAGTGCCTCGAGCTGCTCAATTTGTAATGCTCAATAATGGCCTGGATTTTCCCCAGAGATGTTACTGCTCCACTGCCAATTGGTCACCTAGGTCTGATGTTTGGCAGCAACTAATGTCGGAAAAGGTGAAATCCAGCAAGAAGATACAGTCACATAGCATTGGAAACAGCCCCACTAGACTAGCCAGTCCACGCCTACCGAGATTCCCCAATTAAGCTCGTCCCATTTGCTTGTGTTTGGCCCATATCCCTCTAAATCTCTCCTATCCGTGTGCCTTTTAAATGTTGTCAATGCACCTGCCTCAATCATTTCTGGCAGCTCATTCCATGTACTGACCACCTTCTGGGTGAAAAGGTTGCCCCTCAGATTCCTTTTAAATTTCTCCCCTCTCACCCTGAACCCACATCCTCTATTTCTTGATTCCTCAATCCTGGGAAGAAGATTGTATGCACTCATCCTATGTCCCTTGTGATTTTATGCACCTCTATAAGATCATCCATTATTCTCCTACACTGCAATGAAGAAAGTCCAAGGCTGCTCACTCTCCCTCTATAACTCAGTCCCTCAACTGGCTGGATCATATGAAATGGATGAACTAACGAGCTGTGTTATTGAGTTGCCCTAGACTTGCACTTCTAAGAATTTGAATTTTATGACATGTAATTTAATGACAAAATGCTCAGGCATTTTGTTACTGTGAAAAGCACACATTCCAGACATTCAGCCTGAGGAGCTCACAATTATCTCCAACATCACAAGCCCAACTATAATCTTGGTTAGTTCTATGGAAAACTTTGAGTAAAATATTTAATTTTTTGTGAAATCTGAAGTACATCTTTTCCCATCACAGCATGGTAAAGAAAGTGCCTGTGTTTGATTATCGGACAAATCAGAGATCCATTTTCAATTCCTGCTCTAAGTTATTCAATTACAGTCGGGTCAATATCATGGGTATAGCTGATACAAGGCTGAGGAGGAGAGCAATCTGCCTGAGATCCTTGTGTGATCCACTAACAGTGGAGTTCCAATGTGGACTTTAATACTCAAATAAGTGGAAAATTCAGAACAATCTTGACATCCTTGGGATTGCATCCATCGCAATTCAACATCTGCAGAAGAACAGGGAAGAGCACTGGAAAGGAACGGCAAAGTTTATTTATTGTCAGATTCATTCATTACTGATTTTGATGCCATTATTTTGCAATCTAGTAGTGTCACTACTGGTCCCATATGAGACATGTATCAGAGAAAGCCGTTAGTAGTCTTTATTCTTTCTGACTCTCAGGCTAAATAATAATTTTTTTAAATTCATTTTAAAAATAATTATGCCCTTCATTTAATTTATGTACCTCTTGATTAGAAGTGCAATGAAATCTTTGTGTCTGGTTCCTTTATTATGCAGCACTGCAGTTAGTACTGCTCCTCACAGCTCCAGGGACGCATGTTTGATCTTGCTGTTGGGTGCTGCTTTTGTGAATTCTCTCCATGAATACAAGGATTTCTTCCTGAAGCCCCCGTTTCTTCCTTAAACCCAAAGATATGCTGGCTGGTATGTTAACTGGCAACTGTAAATTACCCCTCCTCTAGCTGGGTGGTAAGAAGGATCAGAGGGGAGTTGAAGAGCATTTATACAAGTTGCAGGGGTACAAGGAAGTCACGACAAGGGAAATGGAACTGTTGGGATCGCTCTGCATGGAGCAATATGGACTCAATGGGCCAAATGACACCTCATTCTGTGTTGTGTTATGTCAATAAATATGTAAGATGTTCTGGTGTGGTCGAGCAGGCTTGGTAAGAAAAAGATGATTCAGAGCATTAGCTCACAAACACTGACTTTAATGGTAGCCTTCCTCAGTAATTCATCATCATTAACAGTCAACCATTTGGGCTAAACTATTTCATATCCGTTTGAGGAAAACATTTTCATTCTACTTTTTTTATATAGATAGAAATGTTGAATTAATTTTAGCGATCTACTTAAAACTTCTGTATTGTGCATCAGCTTTCATGATTTAATTCTCTTTCCACAATATGGCAATTTCAACTGTAAATTATGAATTGTTGTGCAACTAGTTAATATCTTTTAAGAACAATATTTAAATCTGATGAACTGGACTTGCGGCAATAGAAATGTAACTAAGATAATGTAATTGTAAACAGCACCAAGCATAGATTATTTACTGCTGGGCAATGAAACAATACCTCTCTAAGTATGTTTAGCTGAAAATTAAGCTCTTCCCAGGGATACCTGAAGGTTACATGACCTACAAATCTCAGCTAATCTCCTGTAATCCTCTGTTACCAGTCTGATTCCTCCATGTATTGAAACAGAAGATGTATCGAAATAGGGACTAAATGCTTTATTTTGTACCTAGTTTTGTTGACTTTGAATAATGTATTTGATTACTGTCTTTTTTTTGTTGACCACAATTTGTAAAGAGGTATCTCCCTTCTGCCCTTCCCAATGTACCTGCATTTTCCACGGTAGGAGTGATGGCACCGGGACTAGGTAAGTCAATTAGAATTAGTGAGATGGATGGAAATAGTCCCATAGCTAGATGATGATTTGTGAAGTGCAAAGCAGAACAATAAATTTTGATTCCACTGTTTTTAAACCATCCCGTAATAGTTGTTAAAAGCCATTTTTAAAAAATTCCAATAATTTAGATGTAATATATTTTCTTAATGCTGTACAATGGTGTGAGATTACATATAATCCTTTTTTCACTAGCAAAGTGCCAGTGAGTACACAATACTTTCTACTACGTGCTTGATTGCGAATGTTGCTAATTGTTAACACAAGCCCGATAAATCAGGTGTACGTTCCTGAATCTACAATCTATTGAGAGTATATTTTACATTTTTGTTGTGTAGTAAAGCCACAAAAAAAATAAATGAGTAATAGAAATGTCTCACAAGGCTGCGCATAATACTGTGGAGGCTTTTTATCCTGCCTATTATCAATCAATATTTTTGGCCATAGTAGTCAATGCAATTATGTATATACAATATATGGACATAGAATACAAGAATAGGGAGATAGTGGGGTTGAGTGGGTGCATCATTGTAAACCTGAATAAAACACTAGGCCACATCCAGTGAATTGTGTGCAATTCTGCTCATCATACTACAGGAAAGTTGTAAGGTGCAGAGAGAATTTGCAAGCAATTTGCTGAGGCTAGAGAATTTTAAGTGTGGAGTGAGATTGGCCAGGATCTTGTTTTCTTTGCAAGAAAAAGGGCTGAGGATAAAGTTAGATGAAAAACACTGTGATGCCAGAGGATCTCAGCTGGCCAGGCAGCACTCGTGGGGAAAAGCAGGCAGTCAACATTTTGGGTCAGGACCCTTCCTCATTCATAATGTTTTTCATCTAGATATTCCAGCATCTGCAGTCCTTTGTTCCTCTGAGGAGAAATTTAACTGAAGTGTATAAAACTATAAGAAATCTAGACTGCACAGTGGGAAAAGTAAAATACTGCAGATGATGGGAACTGGAAATAAAACCATAAAATGCTGGAAATGCTCAGCAGATCAGGCAACATCCTTGGTGAGAGAAACAGAGTTACTGTTTTCTGACGTGAACATTGATGAGAAATATTAGCTCTCTTTCTCTTCCCAGGGATGCTATCTGACCTGCTGAGTATTTCCAGCATTTTCTGACTTTATTTTTGAAAAGAAGGGACCTATTTGTCTTGGTAGATCAATAATTTGAGACCTTGCATTCAAGCTAAGGGGCGTTAAGAAAAATCTTTTTCACCCAAAGTGTTGTGATTTCTACAACTTACTTCCTGAAAGGGTGATAGAGGCAGAAACTTTCATCATGTTTAAAATGTAGCTGGACAAGTATTTGATGAATTTCAACATTCCAGATTGCAAAGTGAGGATGGGGTTAACATAAAAAGGTACTTTTTTGACTGGTGTGGACAATGCAGTCAAATGGTCTCTCTGTGCTGTAGATTTCTATGAACGATAGTGCACTTTATTTATGTCCCATTGTTCAGTGTAAGAAATCTGCTCAAAGCTTGCCATAAAATTGAGAGATAATAAAAATGAATATTGATTACAAATGCATTTACATTATTCAATTTGGAACCAGGGTCTTACATCTGAAGAAAATAAGCTACAAAAGCATGAGGCATAATACATTGGCTATGGTGGAATACCAGAAAACCTCATGAAAAACACACAATTAAAAAAACAATTGTAACAGCTTCTGTAGATATGTAAAAAGGAAACAAAAATAACACGTTAATGTAAGCATCTTACAGACTGAGACAAGAGGAATGATATCTGGGGGGGGGGGAAGCTGGTAAGGAAACAACAGAGAAATTAAACAAATATTTTGAGT
>JARFYF010000052.1:99476907-99487336 GCA_030265395.1 Rhina ancylostomus
CATTATTTGGGATTGTTAGAGGAAAAGGCATATATTTGGAGACTTCTGCTGAACTAAGAATGAGCATGTTGTCACTAATGGTAGTGGTCTTTCTTACTAAGGAATTAGAGAAAGAGGATTAATAAAAAAACCCATTTCCTAACAATAATTACTGACAAACAGAAATCTTTGTTCATAATATTGAAATTTGCCTTTATAACAAAAATAAAATCTCTGCAATAACATGGGTATCTGCCTTTTGTTTTGCAGTTATATATGTTATATCTTATTGGATTTAATACTTATTTGAAATCTGCTCCATTACTATTTCAGTCTTTCACTGGAGTGGAATCTAATTGGAAGTTTGGAGACTCAAGTATAGTCCATATTATTGCAGTTGAAACTCATGATCCTGCTGCAGAATCAGGTTGGTAGAAATTTTTTGTGTTGGAATTTTATGTGAGATTTCTAGGGTGGAATTGATTCTCTTTCTAACTTTCAACTCGTCATATTTTGACCTAACAATTTTTAATTTATAAATATGTAATTACGGTTTCATTGATATTGATGTAAAAATGAAGTGTAGATTTTCAATAGGAATATAATATAATACCTCATGCTGGAGTACAAGGTGCTGGAACTTGTTTCTCTGTAAATAATACTGACAGTTTTATGTCTATTTTTATATTTGTAATATGCATTCATTTTTGCACAATATATTACCAACACATTTGAGACTCTTTGCAATGAAGAAATGAATGTAGAATTACTAAAACTGGAAGAAATTATAGTGTAAATATTATTTTCAGAGAAATCAAAAGCCCTGTACCCACAACTACAGGGAGATGTAAAATTAACACCACTGTGTTCACTTCAAACCTGCAATTAATAAGTCCAGATTTAATGCCACTCTGTCATTATTGCCTTTTATGAAATGTAATTGATGTCCCATATTTTGATGTATCACATAACCATCAAAAGGGAAAATAAAGTTGAAAACTTCATTTTGATAAACAATACTAATGTTACTCACCTTTAACCTATATCCAAGCTGATAAAACAACTGGGGATAGTTATATTTTATATTTTATTTTTGAGATAGACTTTTTTTACAATCTTTAAGAAGATAAGAAAAAAACAACTGAATTGATGTGCATTATTTAATATGACCTAAAATGTATTTATTTTTATTGTATTACCAGCAGAATGTGCAATACCTGCAGCACGCCATGATGGAGCTGGTTGTCATTTAAAGGAGATGAAAAGTCAATGTCTTCACCAACAACTGCTGCACAATCACATGAAAGAGACAACAACATATCCCAGGAGCCTTCCTACTAGATCCCCACTACCACCATGAGCCAACCTCATTTAGCTTGGCAACAGCCAGAGTGCCTTCACTGAACCATGAAACAAGGACATTCACTTAAGCACTAACCTGTTAGGATGGAAAGCCTTCATTGAAGACAATGAATAAGATTGTTGATTGAATTCATTTATGTAAAATTAAATCTATGGAATATCACCTTTAGGAACTGTCCCAGTGTTTCTGCTGCAAATATTTTCCACCATTTACTACTTGGTTGGTCA
The DNA here is from genome assembly GCA_030265395.1 of Rhina ancylostomus. Lineage (NCBI taxonomy): Eukaryota > Metazoa > Chordata > Chondrichthyes > Rhinopristiformes > Rhinidae > Rhina > Rhina ancylostomus. The sequence continues at coordinate 99,478,477 of JARFYF010000052.1, forward strand.
ATTTATAAACTAGTATTCTCATCAGATTTGCACTTTTTTAGGTAAAATGCATTTATTCCAGTAGATTGCCAGTATTGTTGCTGATAATGCTCACTATTCTCCTAATGAAACTTCACGTTTAATAATTCAATCGTTTTTGGGGACAAAATGGGTGAACCAGATAACTGGAATGTGGAGATTGTTTGCTGTGTTACAGAATAATGGGATTGGAGATAAAAGATAGGACGATGGAAACACTCAGCAGATCAGAAAGCATCTGTGGAGAAAGAAGCAGAATTAATGTTTCGGGTAAAAGACCTTCTGTCAAAATGGGATTAGAGAGATTAGTAAATGCTAGGTTTTAAACGTACTTGCAAATACTGCTACCTCAAAGAAATATCATCTATTGCTATTCAAATGGTTGGTATGTAGAGTGAAATAACAGCTGGATATATTGAAATAGGTTTTCACCTTGACTATTCGTTGTGGACATCACTGCATTTCTACTTCAGTAATTTGAAGAGAATGGGAATTGGGCTTATTTCACAAGTGATGGGTGATCCTCACTGACAGATTCCCTGTGTCCATGGTTAAAGACAAATAGTTTGTCCAGCTACGGGTGAAAACACAAAGATCAATTGTTGGCTTTAGTGAAAAATTCTTAGTGGAATTCAACGATGTGATGAGTGCAATTCCACAGTTCACAGGTTGTACAGTGACTCATTAAGCTTGTATTGCTTAGTTATAAAAATGAAGTTTATGGATGGACTACAAACGGTACTTCACGTTAGGTCATGGTTTTACTGCAAGCAGCATTTTGATATTGTACTGTTTCTTGTGCTGAACTGAACCACCATCTCTGTCACTCTGCAGTCAAGGGTAGAGGAGCCCTGTGCAAGCAAGCTTAAATACAGAGCTGCTGTGAAAAACCCAGTTAAATTTTAACATTAAACACATTTTTAAGAAGTTATAAATGAAACATATTGGGCAAGAGTGTGCTTGGGAATAAGCTGTATAGGCATCAAAGATCTTTCCTGCCCTGCATATTAATATTATCCTTTAACATTAGGGGGAAGATATTCTTTCAGTACCACTTGTTAAAAACATTATGCCTCCTGTCAAACAAGTTTAATACTTTATTATACATTGAGGAAGGCTCCCCCTGTGTGGACTTACATCTAAATTTGGTCTGTGTTGAAACAGTTGATGACATCCAGTACACAAATTGCCTGCAACACTTTGGAGAGCAGGGAATAAAATTAAGCAGATTCCTAACTTGGACCAAATCTGCATCCTGGGCCATTTGTTCCAGTTGCCCTGATGGATCCATCACCCTGCAGCAGTTTCCTTTCTTCTACTGTTAAAGTGCATGCCTTTAGTGACATGAATTATATTGCAGTTTATTGACAATGTTTGTCTGTCCTCTGATCCCAAGAAAGTAAGGGGTTACAAGTAAAGGGTAGGAGTCCTCTGCTACCACACTGGTATTGGTAGATCAGTATCACAGGGAAATTGAGCCCTCATGGCGCCTTGTTCGAAGTATGTACAGAATAGTTTTACATGAACCTCTAGTCATTGAAAGAGATTATTATGAGTGGCAATATAAATTCCCTATTACATCTTAGGGCTTATGTCAGAAGCAGTTTATTTGCCTGTCACTAGTGGCAATATAAATTCCCTATTACATCATAGGGCTTATGTCAGAAGCAGTTTATTTGCCTGTCACTAGTATATATTAACAAAATTGATCTTTAATTCTAACCATGAAGTGTATTTGCACCAACTGCAAATATAGTTGATCTACAACAGTTTATGTATGAGGACAAAGTTGGCAAATCTACCTTTAATTACCGATGGCTACAATGTCTTCTTGCCCTAGTGTTCTGTATATTTATGCTTACAAGTAGACAGTCAAATAGAAATGAAATACTCTTCTGGCATTTTATAGTATAGCTTTTGGTTTAACAAACACTAACATTTATTTCAAAAACTTTGGTTTTAAAATATTTCTGCCGAAGAGGAAAGGGATGAAATAAGACAGAATGCACAACAACTAAAGATAGGGGGTGTTTGCTTTCCATACTTACCTTTTTTTACTTACCTTCCATTGCTGCCTGGGCTGCAGGATGATATAAATTAATTGGTAAGAAGGACAGAACAATAGCAGATGGAATTTTATTCTGATAAGCATGAGGTGATGCATTTCAGGAGGACATACAAATGAATGGTAGGGTCCTAGGGAGTACTAAGGAACATCAGGACCTTAGTGTACATGTCTACGAGTCCTGAAAGTGACAGCACAGGTAGATAAGGTGGTAAGGAAAGTATTTGGGATTCTTGCCTTCATTAGCTGGTCCATAGATTTAAGAATAGGGAAGTTATGGTACAACTATATGAAACATTAGTTAGGCCACAGCTGGAATACTGTGTGTGTTCTGGTTGCCACATCATAAGGAACAGCGTGATGCACTGGAGAGGGTGCAGAAGTGGTTGACCAGAATGTTGCCTGAGTTGGAGTTCTTCAACTGTAACTGGATAGGTTGATTTTTTTTTTCCATGGATCAGATAAGGCTGAATGGGGACCTGATTTGAGGTAGACAAAATTATGAGGGGCATAGATGGGGTAGACAGAAAGAAACTTTTCCCCAGAGGGCATAGGTTTAAAATAAGAGGTTAATGACAGGAGATTTAGAGGAGATTTCAGGAAGATTTTTTTTATCCAGTGGGTAGTTGGAATGCATGAATTACCATGGGCATAGAAAGTCAGAGGCTGAGTGCTGGAAACTGGGATTAGTATAGATGGGTTGCATGGGCTTGATGGGCCCAACCATTTCTGTGTTGTATGGCTCTATGACACCAAGACACACACAATTTTGTTGCAAAACTCCTCAATTGAGGCACATTTAGAAGTTACGTCACTAATCTACAAAGACTACAAATATAACTTTCTTTCCTCCTTTTAATACTATATTTATTTTTATGTTTCTTTCTGTATTTTGGTAAAAAGCCCCATAAAGGATTACATTTGAAGCCTACTTTGTACTAACTAAAAGGGACCAAAACATTTGCCTTCAAATAGTTTGAAAAGTTATTTCTTAACTTTGGTTCAGTTTTCTAGGAGGTATTCTTTATGTGTCTTCTATTTCCTGTCTCAATTGCCAGCGAAGAGAATATTAAAACCGGATAGGATAAGATCAAGGTCTTCCTAGTTTGCCTTTTATCACCCTGGTGATACAACAGTATTGCAAGCCATAACTATCTTGGTATGACTGACATTTTGCAAGACCGATTAAAGTAGTTTTCTCTTGCACAGAAATGGTATATTTTTTTTGCAGGAACTCAGTATAAGTTGAAACACGTGAGATAACACACACTACCAGTTCACAACAGATGAAAATGCTCATTGGGGATCCTCTTAATAATCCTTCCAGCCAAAATTAGTAATATCTGGTGTCCTTTACATGAGAATATCTTCAAAATGCACTCCTCACACAAATGAAAAGCTAATTTATAAACAATAAGTATTCCTTTCCAGTACCAATTACACCTTGTGTATGAATCCATCATTAGTTTTTGTTCAATTTGACTATTCTGATTGGAGGCTATTGTCAAGTGACACAACAAAGGATACTTTCCTCCAATCTAGGTAAGAAAATCCTCCCATTTGTGGTTTAACAGCAAAGGCACCACAGAACTAATGTCTACAGGTCCTTACGAATGCCTGCCTGACCTATGTACAGCCTGTATATACGGACAAGCAGTTGGGAGACGGGTGGAATGGATTTGCTGGCTGCTCTGGGGCTGCAGGCGTCTTCTGCCATGTGAGAACAGAGGCTTTTCTCACTTGCGAACTGTTCAAATTATGAACAGTTCTCAAGAATGGAACCCTGTCGTGACCTGGGGAGGACCTGGGTGATGCAAAGCAAATGAAGGCTCCCTCCACATTTGTCAAGTGGAAGAGTTTGTGTTAGTTCCAATTAAATATCATTTGAATAATAACATGCAAGTTCCTTTTGCTTTCTTAAATCCTACAGTTCTTCTCCACTCTTCCCCACTTTCCCACCAGCCAGTTAATGCATCCAGTGAAGCTAAATCAGGAAGTAACTCCACCTCAGTCCTGTGCTCCTGTAAAATGGCCATTAGCAGAGCCTCCTAAATATCTTTTTCATTCTCTGGGGAGTGGTGGCATTCACTCCGTGTATATTCCCTGAGAAATGTAAGAAGAAAGGACGTTGGAACTGATTCCTGTGCTGTGTAATTACGTGGCTGCATTCCCAGCACTCTGAGTTGCTGAAGTAACATCTTGGTCACTGGAGAACTGAACTGTAGCCTTGCCCCATCTTCCATGTGACTACTTGCATAACTTATATGTCAGCCTCCTCTGCTCCAGGGAAAACTAACCCAACCTCTCCCGTCTCTCCTCGTAACTGATACGGTCCATCCCAGTTGCTGCCAGTCCCTCGAGCTGCTCACCTTTTTCACAGCAGCCCTTGGCCATGGGCCCCTGGACCCATGCATTATCACACCTTGGCAGCTAACCACTCTGAAAGCAGAGGCCCAAAATAATACTCAGCGAGAGTTGCAGGAGGAAATTGTGGATCACAGGCCAACATATGCCACAAAGAACAAGATTTCTTCTGCAGGGTTATTTAGAGGTGGATTGTCTATCTTATTCTAACTTGGCTTCGTTATAGAAGTTCCAAAAACAATTGCAGCATTACAATGGAAAATAATGCATGGGAGGAAAACTTATCATTTGGGGTGAAAGCCTAGTGAATTTTATATCGTCTACAAGAAAATATAATGTAACAACAATTAAATGGTTTTGCAATATATATTTTTATTTCTTAATGGTATCATTGAAGTAACAGAGCTGTTTAAGTGACCATTGATAAGTCTGTAATTGTGCCACAATCAGAAAAGGTATGATCCTCTGGAAAGGTATGGCTGACATGGAAAGTTAATGCTGATGGAGACCTCCTCCTCCTCACGCCATGCTTGCAACACAATCTTATTATAACAAACACATCACAGAAGCTAGTACAAGGTCCAACGGCAAGACCCTGGAGATGGGTACTGGCACCTGTAATATTACATTATCATCTGAGTGAGGGATCACAGAGACATCAGCGTCACTTACTGCCGACTGCTGGAGCAATCATTGCCTAATCCCGTCAGTCATTTTCATCAACAAGGCAGCAGAAAGGCTGCTACAGAAAAATCAAACTTAAAGGATGAAGTGATCCTGTAACAGAAGCCTTTACTTGGTCACTGCTTCTATTGGACAACCTGACAACTCCTAAGCAACAAGTGCCATGCAACATTCAGATTACCCTGAAGTCCACAATGATTAGTACCTTAGAGTCTTGGCTTCACTACTAAAATACACCAGGACTGTTTATTATGACCAGGATGTTCAGGGACTAATTTAATCCTTAACAGATCGAAACATCATAATGTCTCAAGGACAAAAATGTAAATCTGAAGGACCCAGAGGCCAATGTCCAATAAAAAACTCTAGAACAGATCGTGGACGGAAAGAGAACTGATTAACTGGCAACACGGCATATATCACAACCTGTATGGGTTCTTCAGCACTGTCAAGACCATCCGCAGCTCAAACACCAGAAGGCCCACACCACTGGGAACCAAAACTGGAAGAAAGCTTATCAAGGACAGAAAGGCAATTAGGTCCATGGGAAGGAGCACTTCAAAGATCTCCTCATTTTTGTCTTTGATGAGAGTGACCTTGAATGTATTTCTGTGGTCCACTATAATCTCGGACTATCCCAATCTGTCAAGAGGTTGAAAAAACCATCTTCTCAAGAAAGGCAACAAGTCTGATTTGCCTTTTGTCTGCCATAGGGAGAGCCATTGGGCAGCACCAATGGCTTTCTGGAACTCTAAAAGACTTCACCTCCATTCTCCTCACAAGCCTGTCTCTATTTTATACCCTAATAACAGCATGTAAGACAAAATCCAAATAGTGAGTACAACACAGACCTGATCTCCATGCAGATTACAGATAAAAAGGGCTAAGAAGCAGATTTATGTGAAGGTGAAGGAAACATTTGCAAACATTGATTTTACATCCATTGCATTTGTAACTTGTCTCATGCCAACATTCTACAGATATGCAACATTGTTAATATTATGTTTTTCTTTTAAAACCTTATAATGAGACCTGTTAACTTTGAAATTTCAAAATGGGAAATAGAGAATAAAATATAACTTTAATGTTGAATTTGTAAACATTATGAATCTAGAAATGTTATTGTAAAGATCCTGAATATAAACATTGCAGTGTTAAATGGACTATCTCCTCACAGTTATTGTTTCATTAATGAAAATAATTATGCTTTATCACAGAATAATTGTTCAATTCTAATAATATTTAAGAGATCAGGTAATTAATAAAAATATAATAATTTCTTGTGGGAAGAAAAAGAGTGCTGACCTGAAATGAAGATTTGGGAGAGTGCTTCTGTGAGATATCTAGAGTTCAATAGGAGTTATTTCTTCCTCAGCATTAGAGACATTAATTGAAATTATGTTCTTCTTTATGGTCTATGGAATAGTAAATTACAAGGCTCTTTCCTGTAAGTATGGCTTCATTGTGGCTTTGGTTCAGCTGTTCAGACTTAAAGTAAGGGATAAAGGTTAATCCATTGAAAGAGAATAGACCACTGCTCGGCTTGGCTTGCTACAGGAGCTCACATCATTACTGATCACTCAAACAGTAGCAGTTGGCCCTAAGTGAGGGTTTTCTTTTTTCTCTCCTCAGTCTTCACAAATGATGCAGTAAAAGGCTATTAAGTGCCCACTCAAAGGCTTTGTTTTGATCCTTAAGGTCATGGTCCGGCCTTCTTGGCACCAACCTCTCGGTGCATTCTGTCTGATGAACTAGATTTAGATAAAATAGAAGGAAGAAAATGTGTACTAAAGGTAATTCCACATATGGTAGGAACAGCTCTATCAGCCCACTCTGTTGGAGCCTTAATATTGAACAACTGATAAATGATCACTAAATAGATATTTTGCGTAAATAATTTAACATCTGTGGGATTTCATGGGACTTTCAAGTTGAGAATTTGAAAGGATAAGTTAAGAAAATTGTTTTGTTCCCTTCTTTCATTGTTGAAGTGGAACTGAAATCCAGAATTTAAATATTTGTTAGTCTGTTTACACATATGGGTAGAGGCCAATTTCAATGCAAATAATTGTAAGGGATATCCTTCCAAGCAGGTAATTTTCTGCCTTGAACTTAAGAATGACCCACAAATAAATAAATGCACTAAGAAATAACAAGTCCCTCTTCCATTTTGGATACACTGCATTCAAACGTAGGTTTTGAAAGGAAAATTTAGTAAACACAAAGGCAAAATACTGCAGATGTTGTAAATAAAAACAAAAAGTACTGAAAATATCCAATAGGCCAGTCAGCATCTGGAGAAATAAGAAATAGAGTTATAGTTTTGGGTTACTGATGGTTCATCAGAACCTGGAAAGGTTAGATGTAAGAAGTTTAAGATCCAGGGAAAAGTAGAGAGGGAAAAGCAAAGAGACAAGGCGGAAGATAGAAGGAATAATAGTGCCTATCAAAGTGTAAGATAATGGGAGAGGTAAAGAAACATGAAATGAGTGTGGAGGAAGGAAGAATTATCCATTGTACAAGATTGTTGAACTGAATGTTGAGTCTAGAAGGTTGCCGTGTATCTAACAAAAGAAGAGGATCTGCTCCTCAGGGAAAGGTTCTATCTATTTCCTAGTCAGCTTACATCTTCCAACTGACAATATTGATGTAGGACTGTCTAGTTCACTTGTGTTATGTCAAAGTAAGAATTTTACCACCAATCCAATCACAGAGAGAGAAAAATCTGATTTTAATGCAATTGGTGCTAATATCACCCAGCCATTTCCAGACTCACAAATCATGCTTCTCTTAGCCCCCAAAAAATCATAATATATACAAGAGTCTATTCTTATGAATTTTTTTCTGTGGGAATATCCATGGAAACATATTTGATACGGATATAATGCTGTGAATGACATTGAAAAGAATGATGCTAATCCTGTTGAAGTTTTACACTAAGATGCTGCAATTGCTTTATTTCTAAATACTTTTCTCAATTTGTTCACAAAAATCAATGAATGGTTTAAAACAACATTTTAAACTAATATTGTACAGTTTATGGTGCAGATGGGTTTCTGATTTTGGCTGAATTACTGTTCAAAGGAAGGTTAAGTTAGCAATCACACAGTTGACCTCTTTCTTTGCTACTGCACCATAAGATTAAGAAAATAATAAAAGATAAACCACTGCCATAGTCCTAACTCTCACACTACAGGGTGCCCTGGGCTGCAAACCTACTGGGAATTCAGTAGTTATCAAGCCTGGTCAAATAACGATTGAAAAAATCAACATCGGGTCAAAGCACCAGAGCAAAATTCATTAAGGCTGAAAAAATGAAATAAATGCTTCTCAAAATAAGTAAGTCCAAATGAAAATGTTATTTTGTTTGGTTAAACAAAGGTAATACATTCGTAAATATCGCAAAGGCAAGACCAGGGAATTTTATATTGGTGTATGTGGTGCTGACAGAGTACTTCAATGGAATCATCTTTCTGTTTTTAAAATTGAAGTAGTGCACAATGAAAAACCAAGGTCACATCTAATGTTTGGTTCTGACCAGGTGTGACTGTGGATTAACCTCCTCTCACCTGCAATAAAATAAGTACAGGATAGGGCCAAGCTGAATGAAAATTGTTTATGTGAGCTCTTTGCCTTAAGCAATCAGGTTTCTGTCACTATGTGTAGCTATTGGGCTTTGGAATTCAATGTGAAGGGTTGTTAGCAACATACACCAGAAAAAATGATGTC
>JARFYF010000052.1:99592055-99603981 GCA_030265395.1 Rhina ancylostomus
CTGGACTGCTCCATTACCTAATTGCACTGAATACACTGAACACAAGTTATTAGAGAATATCCCTACATTTGACCTTATGATTGAGGGATAATCATTTCAGGGGCAGGTAAAGATAGAGACACAAGAGACTACAGATGCTGTAATCTGGAGCAAAAAAAAGGGACTTCTGGAACCAAAAGGGATGCTCAGGATTGAGTTGAGACCTTGTATCAAGACAGAGTCTAGGGGAATGATACAATATATAGAAGAGAAAGGGTGAAACAGGGGTTGGTAGGTGATGTGGAACCAGATAAGGGAAGGATGATGGGCAGATGTAACCAGGTAAGGGAGGGGATGGGAAAGGTAAACCAAGAGAGAAAAAACCCAGACAGCTAAAGATGGTTGGATTCCTCTACGATAATCATAGCTGTCAAACAGTAGAAGTAGCTTTCCTTTGTCCTGGAGGAATTTATCCCCAATGACATTCAATTGCAATAGAACTCCTTAATATCACACTCAAGTTCAATGCTGCCTTGGTGCTAAGGGCAGCTAGTGTCACCTCTGGAATTCAGCTCTTGAATTGTTTGAACTAAAATAAGACTTGGAGCTAAGTCCTGAAAGAACCAAAGCTGAACATTAGTTAGCAGACTACTGATAAGAAGCCATATTGAAATTAAAATTTATTTTCTGATTTAGGCAATTATGCAGGCAACCACATCTTCACTGATTTTATTCAGTTTTGTGATAATACTTAATTGTGATACAAACTAAGAGGGACATCCAATAAAAAAGTTTACCATATACTTGAGTGTAAGGGCAGGCATGGTAGTGTAGCAGTTAGTGTAACGCTTTTACAGCACCAGCAACCCGGGTTCAATTCCAGCCACTGTAGGGAATTTGTACGTTCTCCCTGTGTCAGCATGGGTTTCCTCCCACATTCTAAACACTTACGGGCTAGGAAGCTGTAGCCACACTATGTTGCTGCCGGAAGCGTGGTGACACTTGCAGGCTGCCCCCAGGACACGCCACGCAAAAGATGCATTTTACTGTGTGTTTTGATGTACATGTGACTGAAAAAGATATCTTACCTCTTCCATGAATATATTACAGAATACAACGCATGCAGGTCCATATCTAGTCATGCCTCCATGAAGTTTGAGATGTTATCAAAACAAGGAGTTCCATGGAAATACTACAGCATGTGCCATGACACTGCTCAAGGACAGCCAGCATATGGATCGTGACATTATCTGTACGAACCTAATAACTTTTCTTTTTGTTTTATTAAGGTCTTAGTTACCTCGTTAGGATTATACTTTTTCCATCAAGGTAAACAGAGTCAGCAATGGTGTCAAACTTGTGACCAAGTGCCCACTAGATAATTAAAATTTCAGTGTGGGGGGGGGGGTGGGGGTTGGCAGTGGGGGAGATTAAGGTCCCTATAAAAGATCTAACATATGGTGACCATTACTTATGTGTCTGTTAACTTACTTTCTCTGCTATGGCACCAGTTCCTCCTCTTCTTTTTACCACATTTTTCCTCCCCTCTCATCCATTCACTGTGCCTTTCCTTAGGATCCCCAGTTACTCTTTTTTACTTCAGTGCTTTTTCCTCAACATCACCTTCTGAAAGGTCAGAGATTAAGATATACTTCTCCCAGACATCAGAACAGTATCCCACCCCCATGATGCAAACTCAAGACACTAACCACTTGAAGCAAAAGGGGCTTGTACCTTTGGGAGGGGAAAAAATTGGCACCTTGAGAGAAAAAAAACAGTAAAATTAAGTAAAAGATATTTGTGGCTTTGAGGAAGAAGTTTAGGTTTTTAAGTTTAACTGCAACTGGTAAGGAACACCGTGACAAACAATACTAACCACAATACTTATTGCAGCCAAAGAACATTAATACCAATACTGAAAAACTGGACAGCATGATGCAACTACTGCCCCCAAGATGCATAATAAGCAGTTGACAAATCAGTACTGAAATGAAAACTATAATTAAGAAATTCAAAAGTCAAATACTGTGCATGTCAAAAATCTGAAATTAAAACAGAATGCTGGAATAGCTCATCAGGTCTAGCAGTATACACAGAGAAAAGAAGTTAAATGTTTGAGATCAATGACTTTTTAGAAATAAAAGAAAATTGGGGGAGGGGCAGAGAATACAGAAAAGGGAAAATGCACAATAGGATGGAGACCTAGAGTTGGTGGCATTGCCAGCAGAGGTTGGTAAAGTAATCTCGATGAGATCTTAAAAAGAGAGCAAATGGAATTGGAAATATCCGAAAAGGAAAATGAAAATAAAAGTAAATACTGGAAATGCAGAATTAGAAAAGCTGATGATCTGAAACTTAAATTCAAAGCTGATGGCTACAACATGCCAAATCAGGAGACGAGGCTCTATATGCTTCAAATCAGAAAACGCAGCTCTGTACCTCAATCTTACATTGAGCTTTGGAGACACAGGAGAAAGCAGATGCTGAAATCTGAGCAAAAAAAAACTACTGGAGGAACTCAGCAGGTCAAGAAGCATCTGTGGAGGCAAAGGGATGGTCAACATTTCAGGTCAAGACCCTGTATCAGGACCAAGTCCAAGTATCTCAGTCTCGAAACAGGATCCCGAGCCGAAGTGCCGACCATCCCTTTGCCTCCACAGATGCTGCCTGACATGCTGAGTTCCTTCAGCAGTTTACTTTTTACACTGAGCTTTGTTGCAACAGTCTAGGAGGCCAAAAGGTAGAGGTCAGAATGAGAGGGAGCAGGAAAATCAAACTGACAAGCAACAGGGAACTGTGTCATCCTTGCAGGCTGAATGAGGTATTCTGCAAAGCAATCAACCAAAGTGTGCCATGAAAAAGGGAGTGGGATGCAAGAATGATCCAAAGTTTTTTGGGGAGAACTCTTCTGAATTTGAAAGGAAAAGAAAGAGAAGTTGCATACGGACATAGCAGCATCAAGTTGGAACTAAAAACCCCTTAATTCAGACTGTGACGTAATTAGTTAATACAATGATCTGAAAACCTTCTTCTGTTGTATTAGGAAACAGAGACAAGGCCAGCATTTATTGCACATCTCCAATTGTTTTTTTTAAAAACACCTGCAATCCAAACAGTGAAGGAATGACCACAATGCTATTTGGTAGGGAGTTCAAGGATTTTTAAATCTGCAATGATGAAGGAACGGCAATACATTTTCAACTCAGGATGGTGTAGCTCTTGGAAGGAAACTAAGCTGGTGGTGATGTACCCTCATGCCTACTGCCCTTGCAAGTATTAGACATGTTGTCAAAGAGACCTTAGCAAATTGTGTGCAGCATGTAGACAGCAGTCAGGATGCATCAGAGATGGAGACAATGAATGTCCCTGACCTTCCCCAGTCCTCACACTATTTATCTGAATGAATACCACAGTATTAGACTCACTTTCAAAATGCTTCTCAAAAATAGCAAGAAAACAAATGAAAGTTTGTTACTGTTGACAGTTCCCAATCTAAATTTGTAGAGTTTGCCAAGCAGCATCCAAAATACATGGGTTTGTTTCAATGTCAGAAGACAGAAATGCCCAATGTTATGTTTTGTCAACATGATTACCAGGCAGTACCTTACCCCAATCCCTGCACAAGCTCTTTTTAATGTTGTTGTAAATATTGACTGATTTCTTATATTGTGCTTGCATCTCAACATACAAAATATTGCTTTGTACAGTTTAAGAATTGTGGCACATAACCAACTGCTCTGTTTTCAGTATAGCAGCTTCCAGAATGTCTGTCTCTTTACAAAGCTACTGCAAGGAATGTCACTTTGTACAATCAAATCTCTTTCATGTACTTTTGTTAGGTTGTGATACTGGAGTATAGCCAGTAAATTTATGAGGTAAATGTTACAATTTTAAGGAGTCGTCTCTGGAAAAGGTGTAACATCCCCCAATGATTGATGGGAATCCCAGGCCTTTGCCTATTTAAAATGGAGAAGTAGCTTTCTGCATGGCACTGAGAACCTTGTGCCCATTTACCCAGAGTACAAAAACTCAGAATTGACAGCAGAAGGTGCATACCACCTCCCAAACTACCCACCTGCTCACATTGTCAAGCATCTCTTGGCCACCTGCCAGGCCTGTTGCTGCTTTGGTGGGAATACACACAAACTCAGCAGAGGAAAACTCATCCTCAATGCCCTGGGCTACCCAAGACATGGATGAAAGAGATAAGATGTACATGGGGTCAGAGGTATTAGTTGATTAAATTATGAAACCTCAGTTGCTGAGTATCAAAATAATGAATACTGGGCAGGATCTCGCCTATTATGATAACATGCAAATCCAGGCCAAAGACCATACAATTTGAAAAATGTTAAGATTTCTCTGGCACCTTCATCTTAGCAAATAATCCTTCTGTAGAATTGACTTTGACCAGAGTATCAATTGAATACAGCATATCTGGTCAATGTAAAATAAAGGCGTCAGAGAAATTTTTAATCTAACTCAGGAATAACTTGTAATGTCCTCCTGATGCAAGCCACTCTGGAGCCATTGCTACTAATGGCAACGAGTTGCGTGCTGAGTTACAAGATCACAGTGAATCCTGCTGGGAGATGTCATTAAAGGTGGCGAACCCAAAGAACCAAGAGTTATGATGTGAATTTCATAGAATAGAAACTCACTTTTATTAGAGTATTACACTGAAGGAGAAGGAACTGTACAAGGTAACAGCATCACAAAAACAGCTTCAATGCAATTCAAAAGTCGTAAAAAAATGCAGATGTTGTTCACGGAACAGGGAAAAAAAAACGTAAAGAGATACAGAAGGCACAAAGAAGTGACCAAAAAAAGCAGTACACACAGATATGCTGAACATTTATCACTGTTAGGGGTTGGAGATGCTGAAGATGAAGTCTACATCAGACTATTATCAGATGTGCCTAAAGATGATGACAACTCCACACACAGTACACCACAGCCCAGATCAGACAAAGTTGTCTCACATCAGAGGAAGAGATCTGGAAGAGCAGCCTATCCACCCAAGAAGCTGGAGGACCTTGTGTCAAAGTAAAGCACACTGAGAGTGAACAGTTATTCTGCATGCTTTTTTCCCCCTCATATTACAAAAAGACATGTAACATACAATATTGGTATCACTTCAAGAATTGTATCACGTGACAACTGTTCTCCACAGTGAGACATGTTTCAGTGTAGAAGTTTCCAGAAAATCTCCATACATAAGGTGGCTGTAAGAAATATTAGTTTAAATTACTAGTTATCCTTAATGATAAATACTGAGACAGATACAATCAGAACACGTTCTCTTTTTAAAAAGAACCCTTTAATTATACTGCCTCAGTGAGAAACCCAAGCAGTCAGGAGATAATTCCAAACAAAAATGGTTGCAACCTTGATCCCCAGACATCAACTAGTTCTTTTTTCATATATGGAGTTTAACAGACATCATACTGGGAATTTAAAAGTACCACCACTGTAAAAATCTTTGAACTTCTTGCAAGTTCTAAATAAAGCAAAGCAGTGCAGCACAGAACCAGGATCTTCAGCTCACAATGTGCCAACCATGATGCCAATTTAAACTGCACATGGTCAATATCCCACCATTCCCTGCCCATTCAGGCATCTGTTTAAATGCCCCTTAAACACTATCATATCTGCTGCTACCACTTCCCCTGGGCAGCATTGTTCTTATTTCTGTAATAATTTCACAATTTTAATTGGTACCACCAACTCATAATAAACAATGCAGTGATGTTTGCACTGTTACCATTTCTTTGGCCCATTGATGCAAGTGAGGCACAAGCCTTAAAGTGAACATTCTGTTCACCTGTTTATAGGCCTGTATCAAAGTGGCTTCCATCTACCATCAAGGTTTCCCCCCCCCCCCCAATTAATTATCAACAGCTCCTAACTAGGAAAGCAGAAACTCCCACCTACCTCCACCAAATAGGTATCCACCACGGCCCTCCCATTACAACGATATATTAATTGTTGCAAGTAATGGTAGCTCATGATTACTCAGTTTGTCTTTTGGCCAAATTGACAATATGCTGAGCTTCAAGCTCAGCTGCAGAAACTCTCAATAGTCCATAATGCTTAAGTTTTGCAAAAGTGGGCTGTTTGCATGGTTACAATTAGGACTAACTTTACAGATTCACTGTCAATGGGCAAATTCTCTACTGGGAGGACTTGTAAAATGTATCCTTCGTTTCTACTTTGCACCACAAGAGAAATAGTTATGGTTTCCCAGATTACCTTGTAGTGTTATAACTTTATTTGCATTTAAAATGCTAGTCTAAGAAATTAACTTTAAAACAAAATGTCTTGTCGATTTAGTAGTGAAAGAGTTAATTTGGAGACGAGTAAAACTGAGGCGAGACAATGTGCAAAAAGTTTAACGCAACCCGATGGCATTTATCTGCTAAAATCAGACGAGCCTCCAGTGATGTAACCACATGCAGATGAGCTCGAAGTAGTCGGAACAGGCCTCCTGTCTTTTGATTGGCCAGTTTTCTGTCAGAAGACATCACAAGATGATCAGTATTGGTCAGTTCATCTCTGTTAAACAGGGCAACACCAAGTGCCTATAACACATGGTTCTGACAGCTTAAAATGAACGGACTGCAAAAGAGTAACCAAAAACTTTACTTTCATGTTGAATCTTCCCTCTAATGAGTAGCTGCATTTACTTTTGTTTCAAATCTTTCATTAGTCACGTTTTACCACAAAACGCCTGACTAAAAACACACACACACACAAATGCATTCAAATATTAAACGTTATTTCAGTCCTTCATTTATATCAAGATAGTATAATTATGTTCTTTGGATTATTTCCTCCCCCCCCCCCACTTAAAAGGCATTTTAAGCCTTCGTTTTGCAGATATATTTTGTAATGGTGAATAACCTATCCCACAGCTGGTCTTTTAAAATTACTGCTACAATTATACTTTTTATTAGAAAGCTTCACTGATTAGTTCCAACTTTAGAATATGTGAAATTAACACAGCATTTAAACTATTCATCTTTTGTGGTTGCCTGTACTTGAAGTATTCTTTGCTATATGGCACCCAGCCAGGTGCCCACTATACACAAAGTGGAACACGATACTTTAAAAAGTCTGCTTCAATTATGACAATCTGCATCTCAAAAGCACCTAACATAGTAAAGCACCTAACATAGTAAAGCACCTAACATAGTAAAGCACCTAACATAGTAAAGCACCCTAAAGTGCAGATATGCCCAGGAAAATATGAAGGTTGGAGTACTCGAGTATAGTTTCTTCAAAGCAAATATTATGATTGCTTCATTATCTTTCGAGAAAATGTTGCAATCACACAAACAAACAACAGCTTAACAGTTCTACTCAGCAGTAACAGTTGTCACAGGTTAGTACCAGGCTGTAAAGCAAATATCAAAGGGTTTACTGTCCAGCTGTAATTCCTAATAATGATTATGCAAAATTATTGGATAGACTCATTTTATAATTCTGATTCTACATCTGGATTTGAACAGAATTATTAGCACACAAATGGCTGCCATTTAGTCCATAGGGTCCAAGCCAACTCTCAGCAGAGCAATCCCATTAGTCTCATTCCCTATTTTATTTCTATGTATCCCCAAAACCTCTTACATGCCTATGAACTCCACTGTGAATATGTTTATTTCATTACCTAAGGCACAACTTTTACAGTGGCCAATTGATCCACCAGCCCATCTTTGATATGTGGGAGGAAATCCAAGCATCAAGAAGAAACCACAGGGAGAACATACAAACTCCACCCGGGCCCCTGAAGCTGTGTGGTAGTAGTACCAACTGTGTCACTATTGTTTTAGTTTTTTCCCCAGTACTTGATATCAAGTTCCTTTAACCAGAAGGAAATGAAACAGCTGGCCCCACTGACAGCATCTTCCAAGGGCTCTCAATGATAAATTAAATCCTACCTCATAGTAATGCTATTTGAATCATCCGCCTGTTTTGGCAACAATACTTACGTACACCAGATCCATTGGAAGCTACAACACAAAGCATTTTATTTTGTTTGTAAATCAAAGTTAATTACTTCTTAGTGAGTTCTGATTTATTTGTAAATGTGCAAGGTGGCACATTGTAAAAGATTTCATAGAAAATACATTAATAGAAGAATTGCAAAGAATTCAAGACCTATTTTACACTTTTAAAATCATATCAGTGTCTGGGTGTGATGCAAGCATCTCTCTAAACATCGCTTCCTCATCCTGCCTCCCACCAAACCCCACCCCTATTAATGAGAATTGCGCTACTTTAACAGAAAAAATCTCAAAAAAGACACCTCTAAAGCTGTAAGATTTCTATGTATTTGCATATAAAGGGATTCTTATATAAAAGTCCTCAAATTTTAGTGACTAGGTGCAGCAATATTACGTGCAAAAACAGTTTAGTTTGAAAGTAAATTTTGCCGATCATATTTATATCCATAAAATCCATTTACACCAGAATGGGACATAATAATCACTTTAGTGGAAACAGACTTGAGTTACAGCTTTATTTCAAATGTGGAAGTCAAAAGGAAATGGGCTACCTAAGGCTTCAAACACTTTGGCAACTCCCATCGAAAGATATGAAATTCTACATCATAGAATTGCTACTGCCTCAGCCAGTACAGCGCTTTCTGAGAGACGAAACTAATCCAAATCGCAGCAATGAAACGAATGTCAATGAATAAACGCACCAATTGACCGCTCTCACCGTGTACAGAGGAAGAACCTACACAAGCCCAACGTCATCAGTAACTAGGCTTCCATACCTTCACACATACACACTTGGGATACAAATACCGGACTGCTAGCAAATACCAAGGCATGGGAAGACATTTTTTTAAAAAAATATATATAGTACGAGCGCATACCTACTCTAAACATTTGAGCCTCGATTATTTAATACAAAGTCACGTTTGTACTTCAGATTTGCCCTGTTCCTGCATTAAATGCATCTGGCATGACTGCCTGCTCCAGCAGGTAGGGGCGGTTCGCGCCGGGCTGTCTGCACGTGTCTCAATGTCTGCTCAAGGAGCTTTCCAAAAATTGTATAGTAAGGACGCCGTCAGATCTGAACTTAAAAAAAATGACACAATGAACATTTTTTTAAAATATTTAAACTCAAGATCGCATCTATTACCGTCCAGCTTAAGGTACTGCGATCTGATGTTGTTTAGTGGATGCCCCTGGCGAGCTGGGTGCGAAAGGGTGGGAAGAGGTTCAGAAAGGAAGAATAAAACTGATGAAAGCCAGACGAGGAAGTGACCAGCACAAGTGCTTCTTGCAGCCTTCAGAAGTAGGTGAACCCTTTTATAATAAAAGGGAAAGATAGAGAGGGAACATCACATTTGCAATACTTGAACCATTGTTAAAACCTACCAGCTTACACAAAGTAAGACCAAATCTGACGTTATCTGGAAATACCACAATGGGGATGGGTGGGATGCCAACCCATCTGTTCTGCAGCAAATCTTCTATAAAACACCGCTCACCAGTTTTCCTGCATCCACTGAATGGCTTCTCTCTCGTTGAATTGCCTCTCGAATTCATACTCCTGCAGCGCCAGCACTGACATGCTTCCAGGTTCAGTAGTGTGTTTTGTACCAAGTGCTGGCTGTGAGGAACTTAGCCCTTCGCTGCTCCCGCCGCCGCCGCCGTCGCCGCCGTGTGCACGCGCTGCCGTGATTGATTGACAGCCTTGGAACCGCGCGCTCGCCGCCCCGCATTCACTTCCTCCTCTTCCCACTCCGCACAGCCGTCAGGCAGCGCCGCCAGTCCGCCCATCCTCCACGCGATTCCGAGCGGCCGCTTCCCACAGCATGTTTTTCTTTAATGGTTTCTTCCACGCTCTGTCTCCCCTCGCTCAGTTTCTTTCATTTTTTCCCCCCTATTGTCGAGGCAATGTGTATATAAACAGACTCGGCTCTGTTATCAAGGTTCGAATTGCAATTGAAACATTTGAAATGAAAACGTACAAAGTTGAAGTCTCAAGGGGTTGATGTTGCTCACAAATATAACAGTACAAAACACTGCCTCCTTCCAATTGTCTGCACTAGCAATACCAATCAGTATGCTTGATACCTCTTAATCAATGATAAGGTCTTGCATTTTTATAAACACCTTTCATAACCTCAGAGAAGTTCCAAAGTGCTTTACAGTCAATGAAATACTTTGGAAGTATAATCATCATAATGAAAGAATCAAAACAGCTAACTTGTACACGATGTGACAAGATCAGAGTGTACAGCCCTTTCCTTCCTAGAAATGGCCTCCCAAAAAGACAGACAGAACCTCAATTTAACATCTCATCTGCAGAACTGCACCTCCTACAGTGTAGGAGACTAGGTTTGGCAGATCGGCTAATGATTTTCTTGTATCATCCTTCCTTTCGGAGCATCCAGTGCACCACTTTACCCAGGCAGACTTTACTTGATTGACAGTAAAGATTCAGCCAATCAAATAGCCTATTGTCTCAATAGTATATTCACATCAGCTGAAACGAATTGCCTTCACCTTCTGTGCCATTTTGGAAATTCAGGACAATTTATCAATAAACATAAATAAGATTCTTCACTTTGGTAGAGGAATATAGAAGTAGAAAGGAAATCATAAAATGATAGAAGCATAGAAACAAACCCTTTAATCAACTCTGTGCCAGTGATCAAATATATGCTTTCAAATTCAATCAATGTAGGAACTGCTTTAAAAAGGAATTAGGAGGTCAAAGAGGGAGCACAAATGGTCGTTGACTGGTGGTCAAGATTCAGGAAAATCCCAAAACATTTTATAGTATTACTAAGAGCAAGTGGGTAAGCAGGGAAAATGTAGGACTCATTAGGGGCCAAAATGGCAATCTCTACAAGGTGCCAGAGAGGACTGATATGATCTTAAATGAATGCTTTTCACTAAGTAGAAGGACACTGTAATTGGAGATTTCATTGGGTGCGGCAGTGAAATTCAAGAACATGTGATTTAAAGGGGAAGTATTAAATATCTAAGTGAGTATAAGGATGGAAAGATCTCTAGGACCTGATGAGATGTATCCTAGATTGTTATGGAAGCAAAATGTTGAGGCCCTGATGGAGATTTTTTTTAAATCTTTGCTAGCTGAAGGTGAGGTGTCAGATGACTGGAGGATGGCAAATGTGGTACCTTTATTCAAAAAGGGCAGCAGGGATAAGCCTGGCAATTACAGACTTGTGAGTCTAATGTCAGTGGTTGAGAAGTTGTTGGTAACAATTCTGAGACAGGATTAATCTGCATTTGGAAAAGTAAGAATTAATTAAAGATAGTCAGTATAGTTTTGTTAGTGGGAGTTCCTGTCAGGTCAATTTGATTACATTTTTTCTGAAGAGGTAACCAAATGTATTTGATGAGGGCAATGTGATTGATGTAGTTTGTGTGGAATTCAGTGAGGCCTTTGAGGTCCCACAAGGGAGAATGGTCCAAAAAGTTGGAGACCATGGGATCCAGGGTAAGTTGGCAAATTGAATCCAAAATTAGCTTAGTAATAGGTGACAGAGGGTGATGGTGGAGGGTTGTTTTTGTGATTGGAAGCTTGTGACTAGTGGAGTGTCACAGTGATCAGTATTGGGACCTTTATTATTATGTAGTATTTTGGATACGAATGTAAGAAGTATAACTAATAAGTTTGCAGATGATGAGGTAATCATAGTGTTGTTGATACTAGGCCAGATAGTCATTAACTACAGGGTGATGTTGATCAGTTGTTAAAATGGGCAGAGCAATGATAGATTAAAATTTAATTCTAAAAAGTACAAGGTGATGCAATGTGGGAGGATTACTAAGGGTAGGACATACACAGAATCTGATATGGCCTTGGGAACTATTGAGGAACAGAGGAACCTGTACAAGTGCAGTTCTGAGCCCCTTTTCTTAGGAAGGATATGCTGCTGATGGGGAGTGTTCAGAGG
>JARFYF010000052.1:99666483-99678094 GCA_030265395.1 Rhina ancylostomus
TGCCAACAACAAGTATTACCATGTATTGAGGTTCTACCTGTCCTGAGGTTTCTATCAACTCATCATGCCAGATTGTCTATCCCTCATTAAAAGGCTCTGCAAAAGTAGACCTTTTGACCACAGGTCAATCGGCCAATGGAATATTCATGAGATCCTGCAGGAAAAAGAGATCTTGTTGGCTTGTTTCCTGAGCTGTAGAAGTCATTTTCCCTGATGCCTCTTTAGCAGGACTTTCAAACAGCACCAAGTATTTGCTGGGCTGGTGGTGAAAAGAGCCCACCCTATCAGATCCTTCAGGCACAGCTGGAGGCTCAATCCATTCCCTGCCATTCTTGAGGTGGCCGCAGTGCAGATGAGATATTTAGCCACTGCTGAGTAAATAGTGCATTTGCAAAGAAGGTCTGGTAAGGTTTGAAGGGGTCTTTGTTGGGATTCATCCTAAGCAGCTGCATAACACAGAAGTCTATGGTCGACAGACTGTTCCCAGTGACACACACTGATACAAACATTAACTGCTGCTGGAAATTTATCAACTGCATAGAATACTCACTTTGGCCTGCCCACAACTTGCTGGTTTTCCAGTGCAAGGAGCTACCCATGAATGAATGTTGCAGATCATTAAGCTGGAAAGTCACTGGAAAGACATCATTAAGCTGGAAAGAGTGCAAAGAAGATTTACGAGAATGTTGCCAAGACTTGAGGGCCTGAGTTATAGTGAGAAGTTGGGCAGGCTAGGACTGTATTCTTTGGAGCCTGGAGACTGAGGTGTATACACACCCTATAGAGGTGTATAAAATCATGAGCAGCATAGATAGGGTGAATGCACACAGTCTTTTTCTCAGGGTTGGGGAAACCAGAACTAGATGGCATAGGTTTAAGGTGAGAGGGGAAAGATTTAAAAGGGATCTGAGGGGCAACTTTTTCACACAGAAAGTGGTACACATATGGAACGAGCTGAGGGGAGGAAGTGGTTAAGGCAGGTACAATAACAACATTTAAAAGACTTTTGGACAGTTACAAGGATAGGAAAGGTTTGGAGTGGTATGGGCCAAACATGGGCAGATGGGCCTAGCTTAGCGGATATCTTGGTCGCATGGATGAGTTGGACCAAAGGGCCTGTTTCTTTGCCGTATTAGTACATAACTCTATGACCAGCACATTCCAATGTGCTGCAGGATGCACTTTGTATAGTCAATTAACCTACTGACTTACACATTTTTTGGAATGTGGGATGAAACCAAAGGGCCCAAGGGGAAACTCAAGAAGGGAGAAAACGTAAAGTCCACACATACAGCATCAGAGTTCAGGTTCGCACCCAGCTCACTGGAGCCCAGAGGTAGCAGTACTACACATGTTGTGCCCTTTTTGGCAAACCTACATTCCAGAAAGAAACGGATGCCGATCTCATCCTCAGTGCAGCTGCCTCGAGGATAGTCTATGGTGGCAGTGAAGGTTGGTGCGGTTGATGCAATGGTTCTATGGGAAAAGGCTCTCCTGCCGTTGCACACCAAGCGGCTGGAACCTGTGTAAAAACCCTTCAGACATGGCTCCTTGTGTGGGCAAAAAATCGATGTCATGTTGATATAATGTAAATGGAATGATATGTCTTGTACTGTGAATGGTGACATATGTACTGTACTCATTATACATATGCTATAATACATACTTGCAAATTTTATGAATCAAGTATACCTTTAAAAAAACACACCTGGGTGGAGAAGAATAAAAGAAAGAAATTAGCTTTTCAGTTCTCACTTCTTTACAGCTTAAAAGTCTAGTCCAAAAGATTTTGCGCGATGCGTTTTTCAAACAATGGAGTATTAAAAAGAAATTATTGACAGGGAAGATATAAAATGTTCTGGAGCAACATTCCTCAATGAATTCAATACAGTTACATGAAATTAGGTGTGTAATATGTAGAAGGTGCATTATTTTAAATGTTTTGCAAGCAAATGAAACATACAACAGAAACTGCATAACAAAAAATTCTTTTAAAATTAAATCCAGCAGCATTTCAACACCAGCAGAACAGTGATGCAAGATATTTCAGAACATCTGCAATCCAGCTATCTCATCTTTGAAGCTCATTTCACCATTGCAGCTGTAGACTGTCATTCCTCATGTTGCTCCTGTCTCAAATTCTGTAACCAGCAGTGTAATCCTCAACTCATTGGAACTGCTCTTAACTCTGTGCCAGAAAGCTGCAGGTTCCAGTTTGAATTTTTCCTGAAATTGAGCATATCATCTGCAGTAAGTATGGTACCCAGTAATAGCAATAATGTCAGATGAGCTTCAAAACACAAGTTCTGTTCACTGGTTTGGGATAATCATGATGCTTGTCAAAAGAAGACATGGTCGAACAGTTACCTCCCAGCCTACATCAAAACAGCTTGTCCCAGAAGTTCACATTCAAGAAGAAAAAACTGAAACACCAATGAGCAGCATCCTGCGCCAGATTGGCGTGAGGTCTCAGGGTGAGGTTGTACTGTAACAACCATAACGTAACAACATGCAGAGAGCTCTGCCCGTTTACATCAGTGATACCATTCATTGCATGCACAAACATTGCAGAAGACCCAAAGTTATGACCTTGCCTCTGCAATCTCCAGCCCCAGTTCCAAATGTGAACTACTTCTTCCCTTAATGTTCTATTAGAGGTAGCTGTCTTCAAATGGGGTTGGGGAGGTGGTGGAAGTAAGGAAAGGACATCATGAACTGCTGACATCCAATGGAACAGAACTGATCAGAGATCGGTACCTGAGGCATGGATAGTAGTGATCAAGGCACCCTAGGAAACCAGGACAAAAGAGGAAAACATGAACCTACCTGATGCAAGAATGAACCCTCCTAATGGTATCTTCACAGCTGCACTCTCCAGTAGTGTCCAGTAAGAAAAGAGCCCTCCAAACAAAGCTGGCTTCTGTGTTCAAAGCCTGCATCATTCACATACATTGTATTTGCAACAGAAAATTATGAGAGTGACTTCAATTTTGCAATGCCTGTTAGCTGCATAAGAGAATCATTAGAACCCCAAATAAATATCCAGACATGGGCTGCATGCACATGAAATAATTGATCACATTTTGTTGTCAACTTTTTAAATGAAATTCTATCAACACATGTAACATTCAGAAGTGTTCAGTCCCATGTATATATTGCTATAAACTGCATTTAGCAAAATGGTGAATTTTATCTCATATTGTTTCTGTAAAATATGTTTTTGAAGCATTCATTAAAATAAAATCTGGACAAGGTTGAAAGGTTGAATCATTCTAGAAATACTGAGAAAATGAAGTTAACTGATTGAAAATTTTTTATAATGTCCATGGAAAATGTTTTAAGATATTCTCACTCCCGCTTCGCCTGTCACTTAAGTTCTGATTTCTCAATGCAGGTTCTGAGTGTCAGAGGAGGATTTAGTATTTATAATGATTTGCAGATTGCACTGCTGTCGTATTAATCTGGTTTACCTCAGCCTTCTCATTCAACTTGCTTTCTCTCCCAAGTATTTATTACCCTGATGTATAAATCTTTTCGTTTGCCATCTAATTCTTCAGTCAAAACTTCTGGTCATATCCTTGAACTACACTTTGATTTATAGATCATCTTGATAAGTATTTGTAGTATCTGCATCTGGGAGTGCAATCTGGAGAATGTTTTAAAGAACATTTCTTAAGTGCCAGACCTGCTGTTTGGCAATGGATCTGAACTGCTTCACTTGTTGTATGACCACTTGTTAAAATACTCGCGGCCTGCAGTTCTGCTGTGGTATATTAACTCATGACACTGTAATTTTCTTTAATAAAGGCATCACAGATCCTGCATAAAGTATTTCTAAAAATACTTCAACTGTATTTTAGAACTGTACATCTTGTGCAAATTACACAAAATTGAAGTAACTTTAATATTAAGAAGGGATTTAGCAGGGAGACCTTCCTTGGTACACAGTGCCAAAAATAGTCCTGGAATTACCTTAGTTGATCTTCATAACCCAGATTGTAATCCATGGGTCCAACTCAATGCAGCTGCAGGTGGAGTGGCATAGCTTATTTCCCATTTTTTTCCTCAGTACTCTGAGCCCAGTTATCAGTCAGAGATCTTTATCACAAAGATCTTGTATAAATGCATTAGAATTAGTCTGATGCCTTAAAGACAAAATAAAAGCACTGCAAAGACCAAAGGCTAATGTTGATTCAGGTCTGTAACGGTTATAGCTTCCCTACTTTGCAAATCTACTTCTCAAGGAGTGCTTTTTTTAGATTTTTTTATAACCTTTAGTCCAGAACAATGAGTTGTCAGCAATTATAGAAAATTGTGACTCTTTACAAAGAATTTCTAGTCAAGAATAACTTTGAAGATAAATAATGGGGCAGACCTTCTGCCAAGATCTGCTCTGATGCATTGGCTTATAATAGAAGGCTATTCCCAAGCACACTTTGTAGTTCAGCCTCCCATTCTTCAGAGTGGTTCCGAGACATCTGTACTGTGCCAGTGGAGTGGAGTCCCCATGGAGACCACTGGCACAGCACCAACTTCTGTAGTTTCCCAGCTTTCAGGCTGGGATTTTCACTTTGCATGTCTGTGCTGGATTAAACCTGGAGCAAGCAGAATGGTTCAGCTAAAATGAATGGGAGAAATCAGTTGCCATGAGAAAGGTGGATGGACATTTTTATTTGCTTTGGTTATAGTAATTCAAATATTTTAAATTATTTTAGGGATGTGTGTCCTTTTTATCTTTTTTTTAAATGGTCAATAACAAAATTTAACATAACATTTGTTTTTTTAACACGTCCTGAGTGATTTTGAATATTTGTAAATGTTAAAGAGATTCACATACAAACATACAATGACAGCATCAGTGTGGCAGGGGCCTCGTTGGCTGTCAAAGCCATTTTATGAGTGCAGCTGGCCAGTAACCCTAAGAGAGGCCCAGGGCTGCGCTGGACCTCACCAATATACTGGGAGTTGCAGCTTCAGAGAATACAGAACCCAGACCCCGCCTTGTGATTACTATAAATCTCCAACTCTGGCAAAGTCCTCATGAATCTTAGCACCCCAGTACTCTTGCAACCTTCCTGTACGACATTATTTAAACCACTCTAGCTGTGGTTTAAGTAATGTTTCTTTCAGTGCAGGCATGATCTTGCTGCTCTAATATTTTATGTAGATCTGATAAATGCAAGTATCCCACATGTCACCTTAACCTCTTTATTTCCCTGGTTCCCCCTTCCCCCCAAGTCACCACACCTGCTAACTTCAGGTATCTGTAGTCATACATTCCATGATTCCTTCATTCCTCTACAGTCCCCGGTATCCCTTTCATTCATTGCCTTGTCTGAAATGCATTACTTTATTTCTTTGAGATTGAATTCCATTTGCCACTTTTGTGCCCTCACTCAAATCTGGAATCTTTCCCATGGTTAAGACCTCTCAATTCAGGTACCATCCTTGTAAACTTTTTTGTATTTTTTCTAGTGTCTAATGTTCTTCTGCCATTATGTGACTTTGTGACCCTGCACTATTACTTCTAATGATCTGTATTCCTAAATCACTTAATTTTTCCATTGTATCTGAAATGTTATTTTTGAAGAAGAAATCTTATTCTATTTATTGAAATAGCATTTGTGTGTGTGTGTGTGTGTGTGTGTGTGTGTGTGTGTGTGTGTGTGTGTGTGTGTTAGGGATGTGAAGAATATGCATGTGTGCCCATCTGTAAAATACATCTGCTTCCAATTTGCAAGCTTACTATTGTCTTCTTTACGTTGTCATGACATTCTTCAGTATTAACTGCACCCCTAGATAATGGAAGGTAATCTTCCATTGACTACATAATTGCAACGGTCTCAGTTTTGTGTATGATCTTGGAAAAGTCGCAGGAATTACATTCTGAATGTGAATGCCTAGGCAAAGTTTATGGATAGGTAATATATGATGCAGGACAATTATTTTCTGCACACAAGTATCAGAACTTTGGTCTGCTGAATGCTTTGAAAGAAGTGTGTTTCATACTGCAATACATACAATATGGGCACCATGTCATTCACTGGAATAAAGGTGAGTGATGTTGCTGCATTTCATCCACCGGAATAAAGATGAGCGATGTTGCAACAATTTGAATTGCACGATAAATAAGAGAGTGTATGCATTTAAAGTTACATCAAGATTTTATCTAAAGTTGATATGGCCCTTGCCCCATCTCCCAGTTGCTTCTGTACTTGGTGACACTCAGCAGCAGAGAAGGTGAATGTCTGAATTCTGTCGGGTAACTTCTCATATTAAATGGTCTAGGCTGGTTTTATCACAATGACCACAAGGAACAGCAGCTTTTAAAGAGAAAAATTCAGAAAGGAAAAACCTGAAACATTCACAGCTTCACTGGATGTCCATTAATCCACAGCAGCAGAGTTCCCAAGACAACTGCTTATCTGGAATAAAAATATTTAAACATGTTCTTGTACATAAATGTGCAGCCATCAAGTGGTCGGCCAAGGGGATAGTTTAAAATGGAAAAGCCAGTGAAAGATAAAGATCTAGATAAGGTCTGCCAAAGTAATGTACGTCAACATGAATCATGTAATGAATTGTTCAGCACTCTTCAACTTCCAGGTCACAATTTCAATAAAACGTTTGTGTTTCATCCTATTCCTTGTTTAAAGTCTTTGACAAGGACTCAAAATCACTCAGTCACAAAGATTGTAACTCAGATTGTAACTGAGTTAGAGTAACTCAGAAAATATGTTAATTTTAATCTATTTTATCTGCAGGCAAACAAAGAATGATCACCGTGTCCATATATTTTGGATTCATTTCGTTCTCCATTGGAGATGTATAACACACACAGCTGATTTAATCAGTCCCTCAGGAAAACTTGGTTCCCAGTTGCCCGACTGGTATCAGGCACTAGATACAATACCAGAGTCCTGTTCAAGGGACTCAATCCAGTAACTGTGTAAGCTGCAAGAGTTAAAATTTTATATTAAAGTTCAAGTCTGACAATTTAACCACTTGAACAAAGTGTATTATGATTCATAATAAATTATAATGTATTGCCAGTCTTAAATTTTGAATTAAGTTGTGTACGGCTCATTAATTAAAATGTAACTGTATGAATTTTTTTCTTTCAAAAGAATGTGAGAAACAAAAGCAGAAGTAGGCCAATTGACTGCTTGAGCCTCTTTCACCAATCAATAGATCATAGCTGATCCAATCTTGGCCTCAGAACTACTTTTCTGCTCTCTTTCTACACTCCATGACTTCCTTGTCGTCCAACTCTCTATTAACTCCATCTTGAATATATTCAATAACTTAGCTCCCTGGGTGGTGAATTCCAAAAAGTCATGGTCCTTTGAGAGATGGAATTCCTCCTCTCATCTTGAATGCTCAGTACCTTATTCTCAAAGTATGATTCATGGTTCTCAATACCCTCACTTGGGGAAACATCCTTTCTGCATCCAACATGTCAATCCCTCTCATATTCTTATAGGTCTCAGTAAGATCATGTGTCATTCTTCTAAACTCTGTTGAGTACAGACCCAGCCACTCAACTTCTCTTCATAAGTCAACCCCTACATTCCAGGAATCAACCTACTAAGCATTCCGTGTACTGCATCCAAAGCAAATAAATCTGTCCTTAAATACAGAAATCAAATTTGTGTGCAGTGCTCCCAGTGTAATCTCACTGGTGGCCTGTAGAGCTATGTCATTTCTTCAGTTTTATACCTCAACACCCTTTGGACAAATGCCAACATACCATTTGCTGTCCTGACTATTTGATGTATCTCCTGCATGCCAACCTTTGTGCTTCATATATTTGTTACTCTCGAGACTTTTGTACCACAACATTTTGTAGTCTCACTCCATTTAATAATAGTTTGCTTTTTCACTGATAATCTCAATTTTGAATTCAACCCAAGGTCTCACTCATTTTAGTCTTAAATGAGCCAGAAAATGAAAGACTTTCATTAATGCACTACCAGTTGGAGCTTCATGATATCCCACTCTGCTGAAAGTTAAATGCTTTTTGAGTATAGGGCTGAATTCTGAACTGTAGGCATGTTGAAAGTCAGATTCTTGTGCACACTGGAAGCCTGGAAGCTGTAGCAGTGCATCTGTCAATGATGTTTCAAGCCAGCTGTTAACTGTGATCAGTAAGCCCCTGAAACAAATGATTAATTAGACAAACTCACATAATGTAGAACAAGAGGTTGCTATTTTCATTTCCATAACCACATTCTGGGCATGCTCAGAAATGCATAGTCATAAAAAGGAGATACATTATTCTTAAAAAGGAAATATACTGATGGAGCATAACAACTGCAACAGTCCATCCCTTTCCTTTTTATCTAAAAGAACCATTCTAATCACCATCATATTCACATCACTTTGTTACAAAGTCCTTTGGATATAAAGGAGACTGCTGCTCACATGACAGACAGCACCTAGTGATGGCGTTGACTGTTACGACAACTGGATTGTACGGTTTCCTCTGTCATCTCATGATTATCCTTTTTAATTTCACCAACAGGGTACAGAGCACTTTGGAGATCCGTGAATTTTGCATGATGCTTTGTGAACCAAATGTGTCTGTGACCACAGAACATTTTCACTGTACTAATCTCAGTTGACTGTGTGCTAGTTTGCTCGACTGTATGATTATCATGTTTCATAACATTGTATTCCAGAGTAGAATGTCATGAAGCTGAATCTCATGTGCTTCTCTGCTCGACCTTTCATGGTTTTTTTTTTCTTGGGCTTTGTCACACTCACATGTTGGTCATCTATCTCTAGAGGCTTTTCTGGTTATTTAAAAGCAAGTGTGGCTGGCAGAATTCCTGTCACTTATGTGGTATTGCACCATTGTTCAAATAAACCAATACGGTTCTGGTTTCCATGATTGGCCTTCAGTATTAATTGTGTGGACGGATTTCTTTAGCATTCACAATTATTTCTCAACTTCCCCATTGGTTTGTGATTAGCAAGGTGTGACCTTCTAATGTGTGAAACCCAAATCATTCACAAACTTCCCATCGTTGATGTTCAACAGAAACACGTTATCCATTCTCACTCTGCAAAAAGGTACTTTTGCCAGGAAATATTCTGGTATTCTCACTCAGCTAAAGTAGGAAATTGGTGAATATTGTTGAAAGGTCGGCAGCCAGTGCAGTTTTTGTTTCCGTATTGTAGCTGTTGTAAGCAATAATGTCTGATAAATATCTGTAATTCCTCACTGCCATTGTGTGATAAAAGTGTTTTTTTTCCACCTGGGATTCTAAGTTGTGTCATTGCCTTCAAATTTGCAAAGCCACTTTTCTCAGTGAGACAGGATAAGGATGGTTGAAATTGCAAACCTATAGGCTGGAGGTGAGGCCTGACCATCACCATCTGAACAATATGCCTGTGTTCAAATAAACCAATAAGTTTCTGGTTTCTATGGTTGGCCTTTAGCATGAATTGTGTGGACAGATTTATTGAGCATTCACAAATATTTGTCTGCTTCCCCATTGGTTTGTGGTCAGCAAGGTGTGACCTTTCTGGTGCACTGAGCATGCTGAGCTTTACTGTATCTGCTACTTGGCCTGAATGGATTAACTAGATTAGATGGTAGAATACATTTTATCTTCAGGAGCTATGGAGTTCACAAGCAGGCTGATTCATTTACAAACACAATGTGCTCGACATCCTATACAATGTATACCACCCAAGTGTAGCTTGGGTGGTATACACAAAACAAAATTTTCAAAATGACTGTGACACACTTCCAACTTGTTTATCCTCATTGCCAACTATTACTGGTAAACGCTTGATATGTGTGGTTAATTAGACAAATGGACTGCTGGGCAATGTAGAACAAATGGCTGAATTCACTAGTACCACATCCAAGATACCATACCAGAGCTCAATGTAGACTTAAAGAATAAATGCATGCCATGTCTTCAAGAAGGGAATATACTAACATCATAACAGTAGAAACATTACACCAGCCACAGCACTAACTTATCATTTCCTGACAAATAAGAATGAGTGAACATGATAATCATTGCATTGATCTATTTCAACATAATTATTTCAAGAGACATTGGAAAAAAGATGTTTGATGGAGTCACCAGAAGGGACCAGGGAAGGAGAGCAGTTGCTCAAAGGTTACCTTTGGAGTAAGTGATACCACATTCATTGTGATTCTGTGTAAATACACACAGGAAGATACCATTCCCTGCTAATGGGAGACTGGAACCTGCCAGTAACACAAAGAACACATGGCAGGACATTGCAGCCAAATCAAGCAGCAGCGATTCAGTACTGAACTGATGAACTCATTTTCTGGCACTACCAGGAAGAATCAGAGAAAGAGAACAAATGCTCAGTGGCACTGCACCTCACCCAAGCTCACTGTGATACAAAGCATATGTCTAGTGCTTTCAAAAACAATGCTACATGATCCAAGCTCTAATGTAACTTTTGAAAAAAGAAGCCAATCAATCAGAATTCACTAAATTCAGATTTTATAATTTAGTGTGAAACTGATATCAGTTATGAAAGCATTTGCTTTGTCATGAAGTCATCGGGTCATAGAGAGATACAGCATGGAAACAGCTCCTTCGGCCCAACAAGTCCATGCCAACTATCACACGAATCTCACACTAACCAATTTTATTCTTGTACATCCAATCAGTTCCCCCAGATTATACTGCTCACCTACACTCCAGGAACAATTTACAGTGGATTGACCTACAAACCCACACATCTTTGGGATGTGGGAGGAAACTGGACCACCCAGAGGAAGACCATACAGTCATGGGGAGAGCGCGCAAACTCCACACAGATAGCATCAGAGTCAGGATTAAAACAGGGTTACTGGAGCTGTGAGGCAGCTTCTCCACCATCTGTGCTGCATATTGTACATGATTTATTTTCCCTATTTTGTGTTCATGCCACCAACCACTGAGTGCAGCATTTGTTTCAGTCATTCACATATCATACTGTAGTGTTTAAAATGTACATTTCCACAGTGTATCTGATTACACCCTGGTGTGCTGCAATATTGTTATGCTCTTTATTTTTTAAAATTAATTACTTCAAAAAAATGTAATGCAGTGAGTTATTAGCCTGGCATTGAGTGATTTCCCTTTTTAACGAAGTTACATCTAGAACTTGGATCACATCATGCTGTCTTTTTAATTATTGCACAATTGCTTCTTGCTATGGTGACTCTGGGTGAGGTGCAGTGCCATTGCTGTGCTGATTATCTCCTTACCTTGGGTCCTTCAGTGGTGGTCCCACTGGTTGTGCTGTATAACTGGGAGTTGTGAGACTGACGTTGAAGGTAGGGTACATGTTTTTTTATTACAAAATAAACTTTATTCATAATAAAATACAAACTACACAAATATAAAACAGTGCAAGCCTTTACATTCTTGTACAGATCATTCATTAGTGTTACCTTTTCATATACAAAAAAGACCCGCACCAATGCCATATGTGTGGCTCCCTGGGGGCTACCCAGTCCCGTATTTACAATATTTAGGGGCTTTCTCACTTGACTCCACCCCTCCCTCTCCATTCGCAGAAGAACTCCAAACTGTACTCCTTCCCCACCGAGTCCTTGAGTTGGCTA
>JARFYF010000052.1:99860172-99871617 GCA_030265395.1 Rhina ancylostomus
TGTTCCAACATTATACTCCTATTCAGCAGATCTTTGCTCACTCACTTAATCTATTTGTATTACTTTATAGCCTGCTAATGTCCTCT
This sequence comes from Rhina ancylostomus, assembly GCA_030265395.1. Lineage (NCBI taxonomy): Eukaryota > Metazoa > Chordata > Chondrichthyes > Rhinopristiformes > Rhinidae > Rhina > Rhina ancylostomus. The sequence goes on from JARFYF010000052.1 coordinate 99,860,259, forward strand.
TCATAATTTACTGTTCTTTCTATCTCAGTGCCATCAGCAAAGTTATCAGTGTACCTTCAGTTCTTTCATCTAAGTCATATAAATAGGTGGCCCCAGTACCGATCTCTATGGCACACTGCTCGTTACATCCTGCTAACCAGAAAAAGTTGCAGTTATGCCTGCTCTCTGTTTCCTGTAACCTATTAACCTACCATCCATGCCAATGCATTACCTCCAACGTCATGAGCTTTGAACTTCCACAATAAATTTTGATGCAGTACCTTACTTGAGGATGCCCTTGAAGCATTTTCTCTGACCTCCTGGGGAAACTTCATGTTGTTTTGGCGATCAGGGTGCTCCGCTTGTTTTGGGAGTCTGGTGTCTGGCATTGAAGCTGCTTGAGTGTTGATACTGATCCTCAGTACTGATGATGTTAGTTTGAAGAGGATGCTGATGGATTTTGTGGGGACAGTCTAAATGGTACTTCTCTGTGCTGTGAAGGGTTCACTGTAAATTATCCAGATCTCCTAAACACATGAGGATCATTGTTGTATATGAAGTCTTGGGCTTTGTACACTCTTTTGCAAGCAGCTGAAGTCAGGAGTGCACATTGGTGGCAGTAGTGGATTATGCCATTAATTTTTGTTCTTGCTGAGAGGTGGCTCCAGACATGTGAGATGTGATTCACATTGACCAGAGTCCGGTCATGCTTCTTGTTTGTCAGACATGTGATGTTGTGCAGTGGAGGCAGGTTGCTGAATGATCTTGGTCTTCTGGATATTTAGTGTAGCCGAGCTCTCCTACACTTCAGTACAAAGGTCAGTGACCACTTGGAGCTCTCTGCGTGTGCGTTGATAAGCTCTTCTCCGTCCTTGGGACTTTGTGTGGTAGGTCATTTTGAAAATGCTATGCATATTGTGCCTGCTGGCCAGTTGCTGGATCTCCTGTCTCTTTCTACCCTCCATCTTTTTGCCCACCAAGCGCTGAACTTGCTAACATTATTTGTGAGTTTATTCATGATAAATCTGCTGGCCTAGTAATTATTCAGCACCAAGAATTGCAAAGCACATTGGAAGAATACATGTTTCACCCTCTGTTGTGTACTTGGCCCAATAGAACTGGCCTTGCACACTTTGATTGCACAACGATCTGTTCTCTACAACCTCTGTAACATTGCAAGTGGTAGAGTGGGTTGTGGCTCATTGTGGATAAAGTCAAGAGCATCAGTCAGTGAAGGTATTAGGATCCTGAGGATCAGGTTTGAGGGAATTGGATTAACAACTATCTGCTTGGGAAGACTTAATGTCACCATCAGGTGGGGTGGGGGCGAAGGTGTGATTGTTGGTGTTATATTTAGGATTGTGCTGGGCATCTGCTATTGTGATTGGCTAGTGCTATTGCTAGGGGTCTGTGATTGTGATTGGATGGTGCTGGGACTCATGGTTGCATTTGGGTTGGTGCCTGGGTGCAATTGGGTAGTACTGAAGGTCTGTGCTGAGATTGGTTGTTACAGGAGGTCTGTGGTTGCCTTTGGATGACTTGGATGGTTTATGATTGTGATCATTGGTGATGGCAATTTGGGCTCATGATTGGAGTGTTCTGAGGATTTGGTGTTCTGATTAGATGACACATCAGTTGGGGTGTGTTTAGGATTGTAGACAAGTGGTACTGAGAGTTGCATTCAGATGATGGTGGGTAGATAGGGTTACAGTCAGCCCAGGAAGCAGTGGTGGGGTCCTGAAGGAGACCAACAGCAAGGGCTAAATGCAGAACTTAAAGGAGCTCTCTGCAGATAGTTCCAATGAATGAAGAGACATGTCTGCAAGGTAAGTATTGGTAGATTTTATTTTTTTCTATCAATTAAGTTTGCAATGTGACTTTTAAATTATTTATAAATACTTTTACATGATTTAAACTTTTTTTGGATATATTTGAATATTCTGGATAGCTTTGACAGCTGACAAAGCTTGGTGGGGGCATAGATTTTCTGAGTGTCTGGCTTTTCTTAGCTATTTCATGGGCAGAGCTCATTTCAGTGACTGGCGTGACAGCATTATGTTACCTACAATCAAGCCACTTGGCACACCCCTGCCATTTAAGATTGAGATAGCCTTGAGGACTAAGTTGTTTTTGCAGATCTGGAAAGGGTGAGTGTGTAGCCGCAGATATGAAGATGATTACTGTTGGCAGCAGGTTCTGACCCAGTGGGTGACTGGATCAATACAGACTAACTCCTGGGAGAAAGGGATGGTCTTATGAGGAGAGATTAGTATAGGCACCCCTGAATTTAATAAAATGGGAGGTAATCTCATTAGACAAGTAAGATCCAGGGTAGCAAAAAGAGAACTGCACATGCTGGAAACTGAAATAAAGCCAGAAATTTCTGGAAAAGCTCTGTAGGTCATGCAGTGTCTGTGGAGAGAGAAACAGAGTAAACATTTCACGTTGATGACCTTTCATATGGTCAGATTCTGAAACATTGACTCTGTTTCCTCCTTTCTGACCAATTGAGTGTTTCCAATCTTTTTTCATTCTATATTCAGGGACAGTTTCAGATGGTAGCTGCTGAGGAGCTGTTACCTCCAGCTGGAGATATCAGGCACATAGTCTTGGGATGGGGAGATGGCCATTTAGGACTGAGGTGAGGAAGGATTTCTTAACGTAAAGGGCTATGAAACTTAGGAATACTCTGTCTCAGAGAGCTGGAGTGGCTCAGGCATTGGACACATTGAAATTTGAGATGAACAGTATTTTTGGATAATAATGGAATCAGGGAACTGCAGAGGGAAAGTGGGTGAAACATATGATTATCATGATTTTAATGAATAGTGGAGCAGGCTTAAGGTGCCCAATGGCATACTCCCCCTTTCATTTCTTATGTATTGACAATTCCTATTTTATGCTATCACGCAAAGAAAATGTTTGAGGTCTCAGCAAGTAGTTTGAAGGTGGAGTAATGGACTGAATTATGATTCTTCTTCTGGCTTCTGCCCTCTTCCTTTCCAGTCCTGATGAAGGGCCTCAACCCAAAATGTCGACTGTTTATTTCCCTCCATAGATGCTGCCTGACCTGCTGAGCTCCTCCAGCATTTTGGGTGTGTAGCTCCAGATTCCAGCATCTGCAGAATCTCTTGTGTCTGAATTATGATCCTGTCCCTGTCTGATTCCATATACAGAAAGCTTCAGCTCGAGTCCTAGGATAGCAATACAGAGTCTTCACCGCTATTTCTCCACTTTGTCACCTGGGGCACTTCAACTAATTGTGGCTCCCTGTTGCTGCTATAATTAAGAAATCAGAATGCAAGGAGAAGGATATCATTGGTGATTGATATTTATACATGCATTTAGCCTCTTTACGTTTACCAGACCGCCCTGGGTAACGAACAGGTTCTGCTTTTACAGGCATCTATTTTGTCCATAGGTAAAAAATGTACAAAAATCACTCGATATGGTAACCATACCTCTATAGTATTGTAATGAATGGCACCAACAGCACAAGAAAGAAAATTACTAAAAGTGGAGAGAGGGGAACTAGTTCTGCTGTTCATAGAAATGAATGTATGTCTGTATGTCAGACTTCTGAATGTAATAATATTATGGGACCTCGTTCCTTCATAGGGGTCCATAAATTGGGTGTTCCTAATCCAGAGATGGCCTATAATTTACTCTCAAAATAGTCTAATGTCTGCTTCTTTGCAAAAAGAAGTTGATCTCATTTGAATAAGTTTTAACAACAAAATCCTCACATTAATATCATGGAATGCTCTAAAACTGTTGCAATTTTAACTGTGTGAGGATTATTGAGATAATTTTTAATCTAACCGATCACACTTAAACAGACATAATTCTTTGATATTTGTGTGCTTGAGGTCTGAAAGCAAAGTAGTATTGGAGAGAATGAACTACAAAAAATGAATCATTCAAAGGCTAATGATATTAATTGCAAAAGAATCAACATTGCTGAGATATTCTATTTGTAAAAATAAAATTTTGAAACCTTCAAACATGTTTGAAAGAGTTTCTAAGGACTGATTCCAAAAGACAGTAAATATTGATGGAAAGCATTGGTTGATGAAGAAGGCATTTGCAAAATAACTTTTTTTGTGTTGTGTGATTATGATTTCATAACTGGGTGCAGCATTAACAGGCACATAGAATTTGAGGGTTTGGAATGCACTTCCTTCACCCCAGTGTATTATAAACGTCATATAACATATATTTTCACAGTCAGGTTCTGGAGCCTGAAGGATCTTACATTAATCTGAAATATTTGAAATGTGAAAATCTGAAAATGCAACACATACTGTTTGATAAATGGAACAAATGCTTTGTTAATGCCTCTTTACTGAAAGTACACTTTAACCACCACGCACCTTCTAATGATGACTGCCCTCTGAAATCTGGATTGTATTACCTTACACTTTGGAGTGTGCTTCTCAACTCATTGTAATCCAGGCAAGATGGGCTTTTCAGCAAAGCTTTTGACCTGCTTCCCCATTCATTGTTGAATGAAATGTTTATTTTTCCTTGCAGTGTTGGTGGGCTGTTAAGTTGGGGTTTCAGTATCAGATCGCTTTTAATGAGCTGTTGCATTTTACTGCATCAACAGAAGAGTTTCTAACACTATCAGGAGGGATCTGAATGCTGGCTTCAGTTTTAAAATGGTTGATTTGACAGTCAGAAAATTCATTCGTTCTCAATAATATTACCCGATTTCCTCTCTCTTTAAAACAAAACACTTTGCAGTTATAATAATTAGACTCAACTTGCAACACTAAGATGTAAACCAATATTTATAACATATTGGAGCCATCCTGGTGTGATTGTTCAACAAGAAAACTCAATGATCTTAATATACAGTATTATCTAACCTGTTACTTCCAGTACCCTGATTAAACATTGTCACAATGGATCAATTTTCCATTCAAATGCTGCCATAAAAATTTGTAGGCAGGAAGTCTCAGGCAGTGTGCCCAGCATATCCATGGTTTCCTGATATGCACTGCCAGCTGGCAAGGGTTTCTATTACCAACACAGGTTGGTAAATTAATTGGCCACCGTAACTTGCCCCTGGTGTGATGGTGAGTGGTAGAATCTGCAGAAAGTTGATGGGAAAGTGTGAAGAATAAAATGGGAATAGGGTAAGTGGGCAGCGTAAACACGGTGGGTCCAAAGGCCTGTTTTCGTGCTGTATAACTCGATGTTCCTGTTCTAGTTTGTGTCAGGGAAAGAAAAAAAAATCATTTGTGGTGCCCTAACTACTGTTTCAGCTGGGGATCAGCCAGTTCAGCTCAAACACTAAAATGATGTTGATATCTTCAGGTCTGTACAAATTAATCTCACAGTCCAACTGCATTTTCCACCAAGTCCTGTTTTTCTTCAATGTGCCTTCTTAATGTGATTCATTTACTTTACACTTGACAAAGCAGCCTGACAGAGGAGGTCACTGGAAGTGATAAGGCAAACGTGTACATGTGAATACCAGCCCATTTTTTACAATGATTCACAATTCGGCAGCAGAGTGATGTAAGGTAGATTACAATTGAAGTATTAGGTGACAGAAGGTATGTACTACAGAGTCAAAGCATTGATCAGTACTCAGTGGGATTTCTGTAACTTTATTCCTTACTGCTGTCTTCCATATAGTTTCCTGATGTTTTGCATCTTTACAATGTGGGATAAGGTCTGATGTTTATCGTTCTGGTCTCAATCACTGGATACACAGATTAGTTGGTTCATCTCACATCAACCATGTGTGGGATCTCATTGGTGAAACAAAGGGCTTCAAACATAACCACAATTCTAATTTGGTGTCTTCAAACCAAATCAAACACTAATTTGGATTTTAACCTGAAGATCGATAAATACCAGAAAACTGAACAATAAAAAACCTGAAAAGACTTAGCGTTTTTAACTCTGGTGAAAGAAATATGGGGATGAAGACTGAGAAGTCATTCAGACCCTTGGTGAACATCCTTTTCACAATGCTTAAAACTATTTCCTGAGTGGGTTTCAGAGAAGGGTTTAGCCAAACTTCTTTCTCTGTCAGATGTTGTCTGATTTGAAGTGCGTTTGCAGATTCCTCTGTTTTTATTTTTAATTATGATTGTCTGAAGTTTGTTCAGTGCTCTCTCTCAATAAACACCACACAAACTGGCAATGTTTCCACTTCTGTTCCTGTCTTTATCAAAGTGACAATTATCCACCTTGATATACAGTCATTTTAACTGTGGTGAATAATTTTGTTTGACAGTCTTTGAATAATACACTCAGAGAATGTGGACCATAGAATACTGTTTAATTATGTGGACCATACATGTGAACAGTGCTGCATGCACTACTGAAGATGAACAGGAATGAAACCAAATATTTTCTTCAAAATGAACAAAAGATATTCTATTTCTGAGAAGCTTGAATATGAAGGTAATTTTAGTAAGAGTAAAGTATTTTATCATTTCTTTTTTGTGGGTGAGATTTCAAACTCACTGTCAGTTATAATTATGCACAGATGAATGAAAGAAGAAAGGAATGAATTATTATAGCATAAATATTAACAAAAATGACAAATGAAAAAGAATACTAAGAAATCAACAAGGAATCAGGAGCAAAGATTAAAGCAAATTACGTATTATGTAATTAGTAAATTATGTAATTATGTAATAAAAAGCTGCATATTTCCTCACTTCTGGTGTTATTTTTGTTTACTGTATTTTTTACTCCTCCGGGTAATTCATTAATTCAAAAATGACAGTTGTTAATGTTAAGAGCAAATGTTTATTGCATTTGTACAATATTCTACTGTGTGCATTTTTAGCAAAAGGCCTAATTTATAAAAACAATGGCCCATGTTTTCATATCAAAGTTAGGCTAGTGCCACTTCACTGTTATTTCTGCTTAAATCGTATGACAACCGCAGGTGATCAGCAAATGCAGTTTGGGGCGGCACGATAGTGTAGCGGTTAGCATGATGCTATTACAGCGCCAGTGATCGGGGTTCGATTCTCATCGCTGCCTCTAAGGAGTTTGTATGTTCTCCCGTGTCTGCATGGGTTTCCTCCAGGTGCTCCGATTTCCTCCCACATTCTAAAGACGTACGGGTAGGTTAATTTGGGGTTTAAAATGGGCGGCGCGGACTTGTTGGGCCGGAAGGGCCTGTTACCACGCTGTAAATAAAATTTAAAAACTACCTTTTGCACTCCTTAGATAATTTCTTCTTATTTAGACCAAGCCATTGGCAAGGACTTGGTTCAATGTTTATTTAACTGTGTTTATATTTGTGGTGAGGGTACGTGTTGGATATGCAGCACATAAACTTCACTGAAGAGTTTCCCTTGGACGGCTCACTCCTTCCACATCTTTCAGAGAACACAATTGGAACTGACTGAACATTCCTCACCGTACTATTAATGCAGCTAAACCCACCCCACTCCCCAAGTCTGCCTGTTTCATTCTCAATGACGTGTCAGATTATCTACTGTAAATCATCTTTTATTGCTTCAAGTCTATCGGTTTTGTAATTTTAAATGGGAGCCAATGTCACATAATATTGCAATTTCATCATGTATCATTTCGCAGTGAAAATCACTCTCATGGTTCTAATTGAATTCATTAATTTGTTAAGTTGTAATGATTGATTTAGATTACTTGGCAGGATGAGAGGTGAGATGAGGAAGAGTCTTTATCACCCAGGGGGTGGTAGAGGCTTGGAATTCACAGCCTGAAATGATGGTAGAGGCAGAGACTCTCATCCCTTGAAGAGCTGTGACCTGCAGTTATGCCGACTGTATGCTTCAAAATGGGGTTAAGCTGGAGGGCTCTCTTTTTACTGGCTACCTGTGCTGTTGCTTTTCAATGATTCACCTTTGCATAGTTGGTAAAGGTGGAAGGATATTGGACTTTATAGCCTTGGGTTGCCCAAGAGCGCTTTGTATCCCATGGAGTACTTGTGAGCTCTTGTGGCCATGTAGGGTAGAAAGCACAGCCATCATCCTGTTGACAGTAATGTCTTATAAACGCCAATGTGATAGCCAGCAAAGAATCAGTTCGTATTGCTAGGGAGGAGAAACCTGGGCCAGAAGAATGAGTGAAGTCCCTGCTTTGCTTCAGAAAAGCATTGGGTAATCTTTTATCAGCAAACAATGAATAAACTGCTGGAAGAGCTCATCGGGTCAAACAGCATCTATCGAGGCAAAGGGATGGTCGATGTTGTGGATCAAGACCCTGCACCAGGGCTGAGAGTGTAGAGGGAAGATAGGACATAGAAGTGAGAGGGGGGAGTGAGACAGAGGCTGGTCGGCAAAAGGTAGAACCAGATGGTGGGGGGTGGGGGGGTAATGATGGGCAAATGGAACCATTTGTGGGAAAAGGAGAAGCTGGTAGGTGATAGGTGGAGACAGATAAAGGAGGGTTGATGGCCAAATGCAACCAGTAGGGGGAGGGGAGAGGAAAGATGAACGAAGAGAGACAGGTAGATAGATATGTGGATGATTGGGCAGATAGAACCGGGTGGGGCAGGGTAACAGTCCTGGTAATGGGGGGAGGGAGGGAGAGAGAGCCTGGATAGACTGGTGGGAGTGGAAAAGGAACACAGGAGCTATAATTTACCTGAAATTGAATACTCAGTGTTCATATCATTGGGCTGTAGGCTGCCCAAGCAGAAAGTGTTGTTCTTCCAGTTTGCATTTAGCCTCACCATATGACAAGCTGGGTGGAGTTGTAGTTGCAGTAGCTGTGGGAGTCTGTATGTTTATATTACGTATCAGTGGATAGTTTGCCTCCTGAGATGGAGACAGCGATCCAGAAAAGGAAAAGAAGCACCAGAAGTAGCCCAGGTGAATTTGAGGGCAGGCTGGAAGTTGGTGCCAAAGGTGACAACATTGGCATGTAATATTTTATATCCAAATAAGGAATGCCTGGGTCTTGGTATGTGTTTCATTAAGTGCTAAGACATCCATCAAATTCAATGTCTTAGCCAGACAGTCTCTTGAGGCCCTTAACAGATATTCAGCATTCGGTTGGCAGATTCATCTCTCTTTTCCTGTTTTGGATTCCATGGAGCAGAGTGCCCATGAGCAATCTGTCATCTGCCAAAGTTAAATACAGAAATCCAGAATATCCTCCACTAGATGCACTGTTGCAGTTTAGCAGACAGAATCATTTGAAGATCACTAGTTTGCCATGAATATAAACTAGTTTCCATTTTAAGAAGGTTTCTACAATCATTAGCATGAAAGTGATTATTTCTTGTTAATCAAGGTATCTAAATCTTTAATGACATTGTAGGTAATAATTTCTGCTGAACAACTTGTCATTTTTTTTCCACAGCTAGGCAAGAATGGAGTTTCATTCTGTCAGAAGAGCATTTAAAAACTGTAGATTTAAAAATAAATACTTTGCCAGCATATCTCCCATGTGTAAGTCCCAAACTTTATTTCACATTCTGTAAAAAAAAGTTTAAATGTGATTGTATTGTGCTTCTTACATTCTATTTTGACAGCAATCTTATTGGGAGATCAGCCTCCCTGCCCTCTTGCTAGATGCTCAAATTCCCTGCGGGAAGCAGCAAATTGAAACTGATGCTGGAAAATAGGTACTCCAGATTCTAAACCAAGCTAAATCTTTGTAGTTTTTGTTTTACAAGTCAGCAGTAGATGCCATTCTTTTACCGCTGAGTGCAGAATCCAAGCCATTATCAATGTTCTTTTAAATTGAAACTATAACTTTTGTTTAAAACGTTGGTCAAAAATACACTTCACAGAGTGATCTTGAAGTTGACAGCCAAACTGTGTTCTACAACTTTTAAAGTGTTCGATTATATTAGCGTTGTTTACAAACTAATACCTGACATAAAGATGATTTTTATATACATGCACTGGTCACTAGTTAGCATTAGAGAGCATATTATTTTAAAAATCTTCCACACACTTGTTTTTCTTTATTACAAATGTAAATATCCACATTTATAGTGTAAAACTTTCACCTTCAGATTGAGTAGCTGCATTGGTGCCAGGGGTGTGGTAAATAGAAGCTTACCTAAATAATTTCCATTAGGACTGCAAGCATGAAAGTTTATCCTACAATATAAAAATTGTTTTATAATGCCTTTAAAATAGGGACTTCACTCCACTATTGTTCCTTTTGTAAAATTATCACCACTTATAAAGATAACACATTGAGTCCCATGAGTAGTACCATGGATGATCAAGTCTGGCAGGAAATTACTCATGGAGATTGTAAAAGCCATAATCTTATAAATGATAGTGTTTAAACCCTGCACACTCAGCCAAGTAGAAAAGTGCCAAATTATGTTTGGAATGGAAAATACTAATTGTGGGCATGGTTCATTGCACTTGTACTGCCAGTTGTGTCATGAAAACATATCTTTCAATTAATTTATTTTATAAGAAAATAATTGAATTATCACATGATGAGATTTAAAATAGATGTTTGTGTATTTACATATCATTCTTCCCATTGTACAAGATATTCCCAGCATCTGTAACTAGTTATCCAGAATCTATCTTTTCCTGTGCTGATGACAATGCAGAATACCAGCTGATATTTTCACTTTATTCCCCCAAAGTATGACTAATTTCCTATGTAGTTGTGTCCAAACATCAGTCTCCAGTGGGAGATTCAGATCAGAAGGTTCAGTGGAGTCCTGGGAATGTTCCATCTCCCTTCTGTTTGAGCATGTGTTCTGCTGCTTTCTCCAATGCTCCATCCAACTCTTGTGGTTATTTCTGTGGAGAGAAACTCATTAATCCTGATCTTGCTGAGCGGAACCCATCGCCCGCACTTGACAATGAACGTCGATATTTCGCATTTACACTGTTTCTGGAAAGGTATTCTTGCTGGCTATGACCATTCTGGAGGCAAGCAGTGAGGCTTTGAATGGCACCAGGATCTTGTACAACATAACAATAACAAGCCTGACTTTGAGGTAAAACTTGAACTAAAAGCCATGGCACTAGCTTTGCTGTCTGTCAAAACTGACTCTACCTGACATTCAAAAACCATTAAAAATGAAATAATCTGTAAAATTAATTATCACCTCACTTTCTTGCCTTGTCAGTGCTGCTGTCCTCTTTATCTGCCATGGTTCTTGTATATTAGTTTCTCTAATTAGAGAGAATAATTAGTGCTGGTTGTTAGCTGGTATTTAAACTTTGCTCCATCTTCAGAGTATTTTTGCATTCCATGAAGGAGAGCTGGTACTGAATAGAGCAAATAACATGAACAGATACTTTTCCACACATACTCAATGCCCAAAGAACATAGAATGTCATTACTTATCTGTGTGAAAATATAGAGCTACAGTAAAACAAATCATCAAATTACACAAATCAAAAAACAATGTTCCATTTTATTGAATTATTGT
>JARFYF010000052.1:99944444-99955028 GCA_030265395.1 Rhina ancylostomus
CTATTTTATGAAATGTCTTCTTTCATTGCAGCGTTTTAAGAAGACTGCAAATGTCAGCAATTAGGTTGTGATTAATAATGCAGTTTGAAGCAATAGATTGAGAGACAAATACTTTTTGCTCATTTAACTTTTAAAGTCAGAGATGGTGCACAAATATAGTCAATTAAACATCCAATCTCATAACAGTTTAATAAGAGATAAGATATCTTTATTAGTCACATGTACATTGAAACACACAGTGAAATGCATCTTTTGTGTTGAGTATTCTGGGGGCAGCCCGCAAGTGTTGCCACACTTCCGGTGCCAACATAACATGCCCACAACTTCCTAACCCATACGTCTTTGGAATGTAGGAGGAAACTGGAGCACCCGGAGGAAACCATGCAGACATGGGGAGAACATACAAACTCCTTACAGACATTGGTCAGAATTGAACCCGGGTCGCTGGCGCTGTAGAGTGTTATGCTAACCGCTACACTACCGTGCCTGCCCTGAAAATTGTTCTTTTTTTCTAGAGTGAAATGTGGATAACTACCATTTCTTGGATTCTATCATATCAACCCCGAACTTCGACCAGATACTTCTGGTCATGAATTACCCTAATGTTGCTGTTATGGTCTCTGTACCATGATGTGTCTCTTCTTCATTCCCCACAGAATTCTATTTTTTGGAAAGTTGCAGGTGAACTTAGGCTAAATTGCCCCAAATATGGGTATTGTTGCTTACTCTTGGTACAAGTAGGTCTTCTTCATCCAGGCCATGGGCACTGTCAGACAAGTCCTTACTTTCATCCTTTTGGGTGACTCCACACTCTTACCCCATCTCCAAACATTGCTTGTTGCTGCTGACTTATTGAAGCTCCAGATGGAGACTTTGATCTCCACCCCCTCTTCCCATGTGGCTCATTGGTGCCCTGATCACGGGACCCCACGTCCACCCCCAAATCCTTGGGCAGATTATTAACCAAGATTATTTTTTTCCATTTTTCCCTTTCTCTTTCTCCCCCACCTCTCCACCACTATACTGACAACAGCAAAAGGCCTATTTCGGTTCGTGGGAGGTTACTAACTGCTCAACCTAGCCTCAATCCCAATTCCTAGGTGCCAGATTTTTGATACTGAAAATGAGCAACCGAAGTTTGTAAAAGTCCAACTATTGGTGACTTGCTGCAACCCTTGTTTAGGGCGCACACAAATTTATCGACCAATCTGTTCTTGACAGTTTTGCTTGTTAGATTCATTTAGCATCCTTAAGCAAGCAAATAAGTTAGGGGGAAATCCATAAAGCAATTTATAAATTGTTGTGAGGAAATTGACTAAACTGAGTTTCTTTAAATTTATTTCAAGGTATTACCTTTTGGTCTTGTACATTCTAATTTTATCTTGTCTTTTTTTGTGTGGAATCATGGGAAATTGATTAAAGGGCACCTGCAGTAACAAAACTTATAAAGAAATGGTACAGCTGTTTGGTTCTGTTTTTGTTAACTTGCTCTATTTGCTTAATGTTGAAAATTTTGGTTGAAATCTTAGTAGATTGACCAGTTATCTCAATTCCACAAGACTTGAGATATAGATTTAACCAGTAAGACTTAATTTTTATTAATGTTCTTGGACTTGTATATGCTGTTACTGCTTTGAAGGATAAATATGGGGAAAGACAGGCATAATTCATTTGTAATTTATCAACATTAACTGAAAAAGGGTATTTTGCCCGAAGTGTCAAAACATTAATACTGGCATGTGATTTGGGATTCATTTTTTTTGATAGCTTTGTGACTCACAGGCCCAATTTTAAGAATTTAATTTCTTGTCATTTGAAAATGATTTTATATGTATTAGTGTTGAATAAGAAACAAATGATCCTTTGTGGCTAATAGTCTTGTGTTTCATGTTCCAGCAAGCTGCACGCAAAACCTTTTCCATATTGAGTGTCAGGTATCACTTCGTGTGGTGCTACTCTGCTTTTTACATTTGGAATTTAATAACACAAAAATGAGTAAAAGTAAACAAGGTTATTTTTGTTTTGTACTACACGATTTCATGGAGATGAAATCATGTTTCATATTACATGGAAATGATGTCATTATTGAGAACAGATGGAATTATGAGAAGAAAGTTGTTTAAATGATGTCACTGGAGCTATTCCACAATTTCTGTCATGATATAGTTCACATTGAATTTTTTGAGTTGCTTTCAATTCTTATAAGTTTAAATTGATGTGCAACAAAGACACAAACATTCTTTGAAGTGTGAACGTTCCTTGTACAAACTACATAACCTGTATTTAGATTTCTGAATTGTGGTGAATTTTTAAGAAATGCTTGGTCCACAGATTAGATTATACAGTTCTTCTAACTTGAAATAATATGATTCTGAGGTATATGGCAAACAGGCTATAAACAGGAAGGAGATTAGGAGTGATCAGATGCTTGGTCTAAAAATATTGTATAGTCATATCTTTAAAGGAGAATTGTTGAGATGAGAAAGTTGAGCAAAGGATTTAGGAAAGAATGGTGGGAGATTGGCCCAGCATTTGAGAGGGTGTGGCGGAAGATTAACCTGGCAGAAGTACTGAGAGCAGGGATAGATTTTAGGAATAGCAAGGGTTATAGAGGAGCTGCAGCAGTAAAAGTACGGGGAACTTGCAAGTTTCAGGGCAGGCTGGAGTTGAATGAGGTGTTGAATACTTTGCTTCAGTGTGGGGGAGGATCTGGGGGTAGTGGGATTGATTGGATGATGTTGTTAAGTATTTTACTTGAGGCTTCCTTGTTTGGAGCTGCATTTTGAAGACCAAGTGAAGTGCTGCATGGAGAAATGACATCATCATCAGTGACACAGAAATAGTGTTGGGGTCACGAGGTTGACTTGTGACAGTAAAGCTCTGTTGAATTTCAGGATTGGCATGATTTAATGCTGAAATGGTTGTGAGCACAGTTAACTCCAGGTTAAATCGACTTCCAATTGCATAGCACTAAAAATGCAATGTTATGTGATTTAATTTCTAGGCATAAGTTTGCCAGCGGAGTGGTTCAACCAGAAAAGTGGCCAGGATGTGGTTGGGGCCAGAGAATGGAATCAGTGAATAGTGAGAACGGCCCATGGGTATAACTGAAACTTTGGCAGTGACATAAAGCTGGTGGTTTTGGATTGGCAGACAGTGTACCTTCTTTCTCTCGAGACAAAGATATTTGAGCAATGGGAGTAAATAACTTGAAATATTTGGGGAACTGATTAGTGAGCAGAAATAACTTTACTGGCTTTGTTGAGTGATTATATTGGGATAGAGTTTGTTTGGGTTGGGATAGAGCCAGTGATGGGCAGCAATTAATTGTGAAAGGAGAAGGAGAAAAACATAATGTGGTGATGAGCTACTCTTGCTGGAAAATACATTTGCTGCTGAAGATTAAATAAGAACAAATAAAATCCAGAACACGAAAAGACCATGCATCTCAAGTTTGTTTCATCCAGAAGCTTTGCAGGATTATTCCAAAGTGGGTTTGCTGATTCTCTTGGATAAATGTTAATAAGCGTAGGCAGGTCAGAGCTGACTTTTACTAGTTGTTTAGTGTTCTTGCTTTTGGTGTTTTGATTTTAATGAATTGCTTCCACTCCAGTTTTGTGGATTGTGAAGTGAATGATGAGGCCAAATTGGGAACTGCAGACTCTCCCACAGATAGGGAAAGAGATATCTGAAGAGGTAGGTAGGAAGGTGGTGTGCTCCTCCTCCTGTTTATGCCTGGACTCAAGGTTCTCAAAAGCTACTCCTCCCCTTTGTGCAGTCATGGGCCAGTGATTCCCAAGAGTCTGTGGGGGTGTTGTATTTCTTCTAGGAGACTTTGTGCCTATCCTAGAATCCTTTCCTCTTTCTGTGTGGAATTCCCTTCCCATTACAGAACTCGGATTATAGTTTCTGTTTTGGGAGTCTGATGTTGGGCTTATGAATGGAGTTGACTGAATATAATTAGGGCCTCAGTGCTATGGACATTGGCCTGGGAAAGGACACTAACATTGGTTAGCTTATTCTTCCAATGAATTTGGAGAATTTTGCAGAGACAGCATTGATAGTTTCTCTCCAGCATCTTGAAATGACTGCTGTTCATAGACCATGTCTCAGAAACACATACGAGAGCAGAGATATTGTTGCCTGGTGATCATGAATTTCATAGCATGCTTAGTCTTGATTCTCAAGTACCCTTTTTCCTCATTCAACTAAAAGCTGTGGTGGTGCATTGAAGGAGATGGTGAGTTTAATCATTGATGTCAGCCTTTACTGAGAACTGTCTCCTGAAGTTTGAGAATTGATTCATGTTTTCCATGGTTTCACTGTGAACCTTTATTGTTGGAGGACATTCTTACACAGCGGGTTGGTAGAGGACCTTTGACTTGTGGATGTTGAGTGTAAGACCCATCTTTGCATGTGCTGCAGTGAACAAGATGATGATGGTTTGGATCTCTTTGAGCATGTGCAAAAGTGAACTTTTTCTGCTTATTATTACTTGACTGATGAAGTTTTGGTGACCTTGGATATGGAATGTAGTCACTGTTGGTCAAATAGTTTCAGATTAGTTCTGAAAACTAGTTCCACTCCAGCAACAAGTTTGATGGAATTGAGATGCAGCATTGCAGCGAGAGCAGATTTTCAATCTTTCTACTGAGCTCCTGGTGTTTGCTATAAGATTCCTTTTTTGGCTTACCCCTCCTCTCTGCACCTTATCAGTTAGTGGACTCTAGATTAGGCTGTTCCATTATTTTGTGGGAGCATGTTTATCCAAGGCACCCCTTCCTGAATGCCTCCCATTGCTCTGAAACTAATTGAGCTTCAAGTTGGTTGACAATGAAGAGAAAAGCTTTGGACTGCAGTAGGATAGCGATGGCCTTGTCAGAGGAGTAGAAAAATGTTAAATGAAATTTAATTCAGAGAAGTATAAGGTAATGAATTTGGGAAGATGTAACAAAACAAGGAATAACCAATAAATGGGACTATTGAGTGATATGGAGGGATATAGGAGTGTATGTCTACAGGTCCTTAAAAGAGAGCAGGGTGGTTTAATAAAAGGGTTAAAGAGGCATGTAAGATGCCTTCCCTTAACAAATGTTTAATAACACTTTGGTGTCACAGGTTCTATCCTAACCTTGGGCGCTGTTTGTGTAGTGTTTACACATTCTCCCAGTGATGACATGGGTTCCCTCTGGGCACACCGGTTTCCTCTCACATTCCAAAGTTGATAGGTTAATCAGCCACCATAAAATTGCCCTTAGTGTGCAGATGACTGGTAAAATCTGGGAAGAGTTGATGGGAATCAAAGTTGAGTTTATTGTCATATGCACAAGTAGATGTTTGCACAGTGCATTGTAAAGCTTATTTGCAGCAGCAGCATCATAGGCACATAGCATCATATAAGCAGTATTCACAAGAAAAACATAAATTAAAAATAAATTATACACAATTTTTACAATAAAAAATACAATTAGATCAAAACAAAAGTCCTTTAGTGCAAAGTGATCAGCGTGGTCATAGTATTGCTGAACTGTAATGGTGATTAGGGTTTTGCCAGTTGGTTCAAGAACCGAATGGTTGAAGGGAAGTGGCTATTCCTGAACCTGGTGGTGTGGGACTTCAGGCTTCTGTACCTCCTGCCCAATGGTAGCTGTGAAAAGATGGCATGACCTGGATAGTGGGGATCTTTGATGATGGATGTTGCCTTCTTGAGGCAGTGCCTCCTGTAGATATTACCGATGGTGCGGAGGGATGTATTGGGCAGAGTCCACTGCTCTCTGCAGTTTCTTACATTCCTGCACATTCAAATTGCCATACCAGAGAATGTTGAGAGAATAAATAAAAGATTAATATAGGATTGGTGTAAGTGGGTGGTTGATGGTTCATGTTAGATGTACTGAAAGGCCAGTTTCCGTGCAGTATCTTTCTATTACTCTATGACTTTATCAACTGAGCCAACGAATATCAGAGCACACAAGTTTATGCTAGAACTGTGTACATTGATAGACACAGCTTGTCACCACATTACAGGAAATATGTAATGTAGAGAAGATGCTGTTGCCAGGACTAGAAAATTGTAGCTATGAGGAAAGCTTGGATAAATTGCTTTTTTGTTACAGACGGAGCTGAGAGGAGACTTAATAGTGAATAGAAACGATCTATTTTCAGTAGCAGATTGGTCAAAAATCAGAGAGCAGAGAACTAAACTAGCTGGTAGGACGATTGGGGATCAAAGGAGATGAGGAAAAAGAAATCCTTCAGAAGATGGTAAGGGTTTGTTGCTCATTTCCTAGAAGTGCGGTAAAGACAAATACCTCATTACATTTAAACAGCACTTTGGTGTGTATTTGAAGAATTATAGACCTGTAGATCTATGGATCTAGTGCTGGAAGGTGGGATTGGCTTGTGTTTGCTATTTCAACTAGAGGTGTTGGGTTCAATGGTCTCCTCTTGTGTTGAAAATTTACTTGAAATTTCAACAATTAGATTGGAAGGTCACAGATCTTTGACATCTGAGTGAAATTGATGTGAAGTTAGTAGAGTTCCCACACTAATAAACCAAATCTTCTAGGGACTATCACAACCATTTTCAACTTGAATCTCATTTGACTGCTATCAGGGAATTGTGGGTATTAAATGGGGACTCCACTCGCCAATTATGGGAAGATGGTAAATTATTTGGCCATCATGCTGAGCTGGCCAGTGGATTGGAAAAACTGTTAGCAGTACCTTGTGGTATTTTGTGGATCAAGAAGGAAATTTCCTGCTTTACCTGCACATCTTCTGCTCCACAATAAAAGGAAATATTGTTATGGTTCTTTAATTACCATTGGCTAGCCTGCTCACTATCTGATGTAAATCTGCAAATTGTGCAGGGATGTATGTGCTGCACCAAAAATTGCAGTCAATGTTGAGCAACTACAGATGTTTTCCAGTATTGGGTAATGTAAAGTGGGCTGTTTGCCATTTTAGTGCCTCACATGAAAATTGCAGTGGGTAGCTCTTGGGTTTAGTGGGTAAGTCCATTTTTTTTGTATGAAACTTGTCATTTTTTCTTAGTGTGTCTCAAGTTAGTTGATCAGAAAGTGCACAACAATTGGGCTTGGACTCCTGTGGTTGACAGCAGTAAAATCAGCCTGGAATTCAAACCATATTGCTATCTTCTGTTGAAAAATGTGAATGAGTATATTGATGAGATTGAACTTGATGTATCTCTCCATGATCAAATATTTGCTTTCTGAGCTGGGTTGGAGAACATGTCTCATGAAGAGAGGTTGAGCAAGTAAGGGCTTTTCTCTTTGGAGCAATGGAGGATGAGAGGAGACTTGATAGAGTATATAAGATTATGAGAGACAGAGACAAAGTGGACAGCTAGCATCTTTTCCTCAGGGTGGCAATGGCCAGTATTAGAGATCATCCGTTTAAGATGCACAGAAGAAAATTCAGAGGAAATGTCAGAAGTAGGTTTTTTTACACAGAGATTGGTGGATGCCCGGAATGCAATACCAGGGGTGGTGGTAGGGGCTGATGTGATAGGGTCATTTAAGAGTCTATTAGGTAGGCACATGGACAAAAGAAAAATAGAGGGTTATGGGAGGTGAAGTAGAGAGGGGGATAGATTGAATGGGGCTAAGGTTTATATAGGTCGGCACAACATCGTGGGCCGAAGGGCACGTGATGGTCTATGTTAAACTTGAGGGAGGGTCCCTTGAATGAGCCTTTGGGGAACTACACTCAGCAAAATTAGCTCCTGGGATAGGAGAGAATGGGAGCAATCTGTGTGAAGTCAAATAAGTTCAGTGTAGTTCAGGTTTTGAATCTAAACATGAGAGGGCAATCTGTTCAATATTTAGGCAACAATTTATATTTTAAGTTGATCAGAAGTTCCACTTAAATGGCATAATGGTTCACATGCAATTAAGATATCACGTTCAAAAACTGTGCATTCAACCTTTGTGAGAAGTTAAACACAGTGTATCAATTTACCCTTTGGCCAATACTGGTGATCTGGCTTAAAAGTATTCACTTTTGCTTGCTAATTGATATCAGCAGGCAATAGAGCAAAGATTTTAAGTTTCAGAGGTTGGCTTTGATCAGTTTTGGTTCAGTTGTCTGTAGGAGGGAATCAAGAGCAGGGCAGGGAGAGGACATGGAAAACCATGTTTCCCCTGGAAGTAAAGCAGCAATTGAGAATAGAAACATCCATGATTTTCAATTTGTTACCTGCAGGCCACCAGAATATCACGTGGGACCTGTGGAGATTAGAACTTTGGATAGGAGGGTGAAACTTATACTGACAGCTGTTAATAGGATTCTTTTGCAAGCAATGACCAAGTGGAGCATTCAGGTGGTAGGGACCCACTCACAAGTGAGTACCTCCCAACCCAGGGTTGCACATTTGTTGGGGAAGCACTGACCTGGGAGGGCCACAAACACTTTCTCACCTGGGGTGAATGGCTCTGGAAGAAGGGAAGGAAATGAGGGAAGAGATGGGGAGAGGAGCAGGAGGGGTGGCCAGAGGATTGTTGGATTTTGGTTTTATGAGGGAAGTTGATGGCACTTGGGGTGGGTGCAGGACATTGTTGGGCTCCTCAATCATTTTGAGCATGACACAATCACTGTGACAGCATTGTGCCAGTGACACATTCTGTGGTTTTGGTAGTGTTGGCTCTGCTGTTAAAGAGCACCCTGAGGAAATGAGATATGTCTATCTGCAAGTGCAACAGTAATGAAGGGAACCAGGCTGAGAGGAATTTTAAAAAAATTGAAGTGATGGTTGAGTGATGAGCTACATGGCCTGTTGGAATAACAGAATTGTTTCAGCTCTGAATGAGACTACTTAGCCCACTGAGTCTGTGCCGACTTTTGTCAAGCAATCCAGTCAGTTCCCTTTCCTATCCTATAGCCCTGCAAGTTATTTCCTTGCAAGGGTGTAATGGGTTATTTAAGTTATATCAGTAAGTATTTTTTTAAAAATTAGCAATAACTATATTTATGCATTACAAAAGGTACAGGGGTGTATTGAATTTCATTAGTTAAGGTAATCAGTTTTCAGTACTGTTATAACAAAATATAAATATTAAGTCACAGCATGCGATGGTCTACAAAACTTTTTGAAGGTCTGAGAGGTGCATGCATACTCTAAACCGTTGGACTCCTTAGCTGAAAAAAAAGAAAATTTGAAGGGTTCTTGGGGAATAGGAAAAGTATAACCAGTGGTTATTTGCCATTTTTCACAAAATTGGATTTACTTATTAAGTATTAACCAAAGTTAAATATTTCCTATTTTGTTACAGTCAACAGTTAAATGCTATGACTGTGGCTTTATAAATTTCTAAGTTACAAAATATATTTTTAGGGCACAATAATGCTTTTAGTCTAAGGGACTATAAGATAATATCAGTTACTTTATTTTTGCGCTTCAAATACAGCTCTCATGTACCTGGTATTCTTCAGTGTATTTTTATCCATTGGTGCTGGAGCCAGCATAAACCCAATGGGTCAAAATGGCAGCCTCCTATATTGTACAGAAATATGGAAAGGTGTTTAAATTTATTGAAGCACTGCTTTTGGCTGAATTGTGCTGATCGACAGCTGACAGTCCAAAGGAATCCACCAGCTCTTAGCTATTTGTGACTCAACATGCCTTGGACTATGTGTGGAAGCTCGTGATAAACTGAAGGTTGGATGTACCCTTTGGTTTACGCTTCGGTGGGCTAATGTAGAAATGGTGATTTTGTTGATTTGAATGGGTCATCCACATTTTGGGACCCACTGAGTATTTTGCTTACTTTATTTCAATGTTTTATATTATTTGTCAGTGTTTTAATATGCTTTCAATTTAACATTTTTAATAAATTATTAACAATTTATATCTATTTGAAAGGGTTTTTGACCATCGTGGATGATCTGTTAAAGGCACTCAGGCTGTTCTGGGCCAGGGGCCTCTGATATTGCTTGAGTCCTACTTTCTGCTCTGAGTCTGCTCTACCTTGCCAGATGCCTGTCAAGTGTGATTGGTCACTGGTCAGGCCACTGCATCTGCAAAATTAAGTGTGAATGATTGCCTATATTATTTCCTTTTAACACATTTTCTGTGGAATTTACATACTGAAAATATAAAGGTATTACGTAATATGTTATTTAAAGTGAACAGCGCAATTTATTTTCTCCCTTGTTTGTTGGATGAAGTAGAGATGTTACTAAGTTGAAATGCATTCACATCACCTTTGGACTGCCATATTTTTGACATCCTATTGAAGACTGATTAATGTTTTCACTATTCAAAATTTTAAATGCATTCGCTGGATCTGTGTTATGAGTTTGACCCACTAATGACTACACTTCTCATACAAAGTTTAGTGATCCTCAGAATGATTGTGTCCTGTAGCCAAACTGCAACAAACTTTACAAAAGTGTTATGAGATTCAGCTAGTGTACAGGCTGGGGATAAAGATTTTATGGCCAGTGGTAGAATGTTTATTGATTTGAGTGATGGAGTCCATTATATTTTGTGGGCAAAACAATAAAGGATTTGTGTTCTAACTTTCACAAGAAGCAAATATTTATTTCACAGGGTTATTGTTC
>JARFYF010000052.1:100071981-100084115 GCA_030265395.1 Rhina ancylostomus
GGAAGTTGAAATCACCCATGACAACAACCCTGTTATTTTTGCACCTCTCCAAAATCTGCCTCCTGATCTGCTCCTCAACATCTCTGCTGTTGTTTGGGGGTCTGTAGAATACTCCCAATAGATTGATCGCTCTCTTTCTGTTTCTGACTTCCACCCACACTGACTCACTGGATGATTCTTCCAGGACATCCTCCATTTCTACATCTGTGACACTATCCCTGATCTGCAAAGCCACTCCCCCACCTCTTAACTCTGCCCCTATCCCATTTGAAACATCTGAACCCCGGAATATCCAGCAGCCATTCCTGCCCTTGCGACAGCCAAGTCATTGTAATGGCCACCATGTCATAGTTCCACATATTTACCCATGCTCTAAGTTCAGCCTTGTTCCTGATACTTCTCACATTAAAGTAGACACACTTCAGCCCATCCAGCTGACTGCAATTTTGCCCTTTCAACTGTCTATCCTTCCTCACAGGATTTCTACACTCTGCATCTGCTCGTACATAAATGAAGCAAGCTCTGACCTATCACTCTGGTTCCCATCCCCCTGCCAAACGAGTTTAAACCCTCCCAACAGTTCCAGCAAACCTGCCCACAAGAATATTGGTCCATTTCAGGTGTAACCTGTCCCTTTTGTAGAGGTCGTACCTTCCCCAGAAGAGATCCCAATGATCAATAAATCTGAAACTTTGCCCCCTGCACTAATTTCTCAGCTACACATTCATCTGCCAAATCATCCTATTCTTACCCTCACTGACATGTGGCACAGGCAGCAATCCAGAGATTTCTACCCTTGAGGTCCTGCTTTTCAGCTTCCTACCTAACTCTCTATATTCCCTCTTCAGGACCTCATCTCTTTTCCTTCCAATGTCATTGGTACCAATATGTACCATGACCTCTGGCTGTTCACCTGCCCCCTTCAGAATGCTGTGGACCTGATCCGAGACATCCCTGACCCTGACAGCGAGACAACGTTCTATCTGGGAGTCTCTTTCACATCCACAGAATCTCCTGTCTGCCCCCCCTTACTAAGGAATCCCCTATCGCTACCACTCTCCTCTTCTCCCCACTTCCCTTCTGCACCACACAACCAGGCTCAGTGCCGGAGACCTGGTCACTGCTGCTTTCCTCTGGTAGGCCATCCTCCCCAATAGTATCCAAAGCGGTATACCTGTTATTGAGGAGAACGGCCACAGGGGTACTCTGCACTCTCTGCCTATTCTCTGTCCTTCTGACAGTCACCCAGCTATCTGCCTCCTGAAGCCTCAGAGTGACTCCCTCCCTGTAGCTCTTGTCTATGTACTCCTCAGTATCCTGTAGGAGCCAAAGGTCATCCAGCTGCAGCTCTGGTCCCCTAACACAGTCTGTAAGGAGCTGCAGCTGAATGCACCTCATGCAGATGTAGTCATCATGGAGACTGGATGTCTCTCAGAACTCTCACATCTCACAAGCTGAACACACCACTGACCCTGGAGCCATTCTCACTGCTCTGCACTACAGGGAACACCAAATTAAAGAAAGAAAGACTCTTATTGGATACTTACCTTTGCCTCTTCTACTGAAGCCTCTTGAACCAAAGCCTCAGCTCCCCCACTCCAACACTGGCTATTAGCACACTGGCTACTCCCAAAATGGCCACTCCACTTATACTTGGCTTACCTTTATTTGCTGCCGTTGATAAGCCAATCAGCTGGTAACAATTTGCAAATGTGCCTCGTTTGGACTCTTGCAAGGTGAAGCTGACCAGCTGAGGCACAGAGACTCACCTCTTTCCAAGCGTCTCGCTCCACATCTTGCTCCAACTCCCGACTCTACAAGTGAAACTCACCTTTTGTTGATTTGTTGAAGACTGGAAAACATGTCTAAGAACTCGCTAATTATCAGCGTCATGGGCTGCTATTAGTGGGATGCTACCTGATTCATCACTGAAGTCTCAGGTATTTACAGCTCCCATTATTGACTCAGTGAAAGGATGAAATTCAGTATATTCAAGTTTGGATGGCAACACAAAGCCTTCTGAGAAAGTAAGTAATAGCATGCAGGAATTTTGCAAAAAAAGTTTAGATGGGCAGGCAAGAAGGTAGATGAAATATAATGTCGAAAAAATGTGAGGTTATTGATTGGAATAGGAAGAATAGAAAATCAGAACATTTTTAAATGATTCAATGTTATTCTTTTTGTGAATTGTTTTGTCCTGCTGGAATAAAAGTGAATGAATTATTGTGTGGTTCTTTTATGTTGATTGTGTAGCATTAGTGTGCGGTGTGTGGATTCAGAGAGAGACAATAAGTTGTGAGCAAATTGGAGAGGATGTTGTCTGGAAGTAAATAGCTTCATGGTGCATTATGAAAGTATTTCAGTAAAGCAGAATGTGAACTGCTTTGGGTGGACAGGCAAAAGGTCTTGAAAAATTGTTGGGTTAGGTCATTGGATTTCCTTCAGCAGTGCACCCTTATTTTGGAGAAACTGAATCTGCCACCTCCTTGCAGGCTTGTTCCAGCACATCCTTCCAGCATCTGTAGGCAAAGAAGTCCTGTCTTCAGGTCCTTACCTGCAGAACTAGAACCTCCACCACTGCATGAATGAACCAGGGAAACCATACAGTTTCAAACAAAATCACAGGCAAAATCTTTTCAAGAACACTTCCACTTTAAGAGGTGCAAATGGTAATAACAAAGCAGTGAAAATCATATCCATCAAAGCATCAAGGCTACTAAAACATGCACAGTCTAGTTGCCTTGGTTGAGAATAGAATGAGGTATGATCATCAAAATGTTGTGGGCCCCATCAGACATGGAGCCCTAGCAACCAGCCCCCTACTCTCTGGTATTGCGTCAGTCCTGAAAATCAGTTCCATTAGTCCCAGGGCTGAAGAAGAATCGAGCTCCTGCATACCAGTTGCAAAAAGAATGGAGAGCTTATACATTCCTTTCTATATTTAAGCGACAGGATGTTTGGCTGTGTAGGGTGACCACTATTATTAGTGTGTTTGGTTCCGTTTTTTATAATTTATACATTTGTTCCTCTACTTGCATGGATTTTACATTTTGTACATGAAACTGACAGTACTGTACTAATAGTTTTTAATACTATAGAAACAGAAATTTTTAAAAAAGATAAATATCCTTCCACTTTATGTTCTCTGACTACTGCAGTTATATGGCATAAGATATAATAGTTTCAATCTCAAGATAAATAACCCATTTTTTCACCATTATTAAAACATCATGATATTGTTTCCATCATTATTAAACCCAGGTATCAAACATTGCATATGCAGTTAATCAGCGATATTACTCATGGTGTTAAGCAAATACTGCTTTGAAGTTTGATATGTGCTACAATTAAAAAGCTGATCCTGTTAATGCTGACAAGAAGGGAATGATAAGAATGTTTTTAATACTGAATTTAGTAGATCAGACTGATTATTAAAAGCAATTTTCATATGGGATGCTTCAGCAATGTGATGATTGTGAATAGTTTTTTGTGAGCAACTTTAAAACCAGCTCCACACAGATTTTTGATTTTATTGCACCTATTTTGATGAATTTAAAACTATGTAACTATCTATAAGTTAACAGTAATCACTAGGTGAGATTATTCAATTTTGTATCAAGTAAAACTTCTGATGATAGGAGAAATGTAGTTGATATAAATTTTAAAAACATTGAGTAGAAAGTGCTATAAGTTAAAGTAGCTAATGCAAGTACTTCCCTGTTTTAGGTAACATTTTATTCCCAATTTTGTTTTATTCTTATGCGTTTTCAATCAGATTAGCAACCGATGTAAAGGATGTAGAAGTATTAATTATGCTAATAACACAATTGGCCCATGTATGCTAACATTTATGTGATTAGATGCAGATCCTTTGTAAAGTTTTGATGTACAGTATGGGCCATATTTTGAAACATGCTGTTGTATTTCACAGACTTCAAAGCTACTTTGCTGTGAAGTATCAGTTTCAACAGTTTGATGCAGGGTTCAAGAATGACTGAAAGTTGCAGTAAACTATCACTGATTATAAAGGGAAGAAAATAATACTCAAGAATATTACTTTCAATAAATACACTAAGCTAACACTGGGAAATTTGTGGAAGATTTTATTGTCAGTAATTGTGAATACTAGTCATTTGTGGTTCAAATAATCAAAAAAAAAGTGGGTAGACACCAAAGAATTTAAAAGGAATTCAAATCTATTAAGAAGGATGTGGATTAAAATCTGAAGTTACAGAAATTTAAATGTTTTCCTTGCAGAAACACAAAGGTCATTTAAAGATGCCTGGCATAAGTTTGAAGCAAAATATTGTTTGATGAAAATATAACACAGCTGTTTACTCTGTACGACATTATATAGAGTACTGACGAGCAACCTATTCGATAAGTCCCTTTTGGGTGTTTTTAATCAGGCACCACTCACTCTGCTGTTTATGGAATTATTTGGCTGTCTTTAATCTTGTTGTCCAACTAAAAGCTAACTGGTTTGTAAGTTTCTGAGCTTTAATAAGCTGATACGAATTATTTATGAGTTGCAAGAATTGACCCTCAGGTAGAGGTGCATTAAGATAAATTATTTGAACTGATCACTTTTAAAACAATTTTGAAAGAATATTATTGATATATGATATCTGATATTAGCAATAAATACATAAACTAACCAACTCACAAAAATAATTATTGGAGGTTTAATTATTTATACCAATGTAAAGAATGAAATAAAAGATCTGATACAATGCTCCTGGGATTGTTTTAAGAAGCTGATTATCACCTTGCATTGTAGATTGGGGGAAAATGACTTTAAATTAAAAGGACTTATTCAGTTCTGAAATCAGTAGCTTAATCTTCTGTTATTTTAAAATTCTATTTTTTTTAAATATTTTACTTACCAAATTACATAACTCCCTGAAAAGACAGCATTATATAGTATTTTGATTGTTGGCTTTTGATGCCAGTTTTGAAGAGATTTGCTTTGGGGAAATCAGACAGCTGGGAGAGTTCAGGGTTTGAAGGTTATAATCACAGCAGTTTCATAAGTGCTTTATTTCAGTTCTTTTCTGGCTGCATTGGGGACAGGTGCGGTCTGGTTCTGATTTCACTGGTCTTAATTTCTTATCTGACCTGGTAGTCAATCAAGGGCATGAGAGAATGTAATGCTAAGCATCTGACTTTTCTCATCTAGGAAAAGGCAGATCTGTCTGTCAGTCAAACCATTCCTGTACCAACCTCGCTCTGTGCAAAATGGATTTCTCTGTGTTAACCATCTTGTCCTTCCTTTCCAACAGTCTTCTGTTGGATTTCATTTGCAGAGCACAGAGGGCAATATATAGGGTAATTCCAGGGGCTTAGCAGTTGTGATCTTTTGTCAACTCTACTTGTGAGTGAAATTAAACTTGGTATGAGTGGCCTCGATCTGGGCTCCTGCTACAGTGATCCTGGTCCACAGAATAGAGAATCACAAGCCTTACAAGCATTTGTGAATGTTATTGAACAGTGGGGGGGAAATGAAAAATAACCCCTCCTCTTTCTTGCATTGTAATTGCAAAGAAATGCCTAGTGGATTGGTTTCAACTTTTGGAAGCTTTTATTGTATTATAATAAAAAGAGTGGATATTGTAGTTCAATCATTTAAACATGTAAAAAATTATGTGATTGCTCTCATTTTACTTCCATTTCCCTAGAAACTTGTTACTGAGAAGGAAGAAATGACCATTGTATAAATGAATAAATTTCAAGTTGAGATTTTGTCAAACCTTTTTGTCAATTAAGTGATTAAAAATATTCTATAATTTCTATGAAATGACATGGATTTATGACATTGTGAAATATCTTCCTTAAAGTGTTGTTATTCAGTTAATATTTTGCTGCTTCGATAGATAGTGTTTGAACTTTCAGCTTGAATTCTAATGGTCAGTTCAGCCTAAACCCTGACCTCTCTTTGACTTTCTTAAATGACAACCTGCAGATTGCACAGAAATTTTAGATATTTACTTTAGAATTTGTGTTTTTTTCGTTTATGAACACACTGGTTTAAATTGAATGTTTTAAGGTATATAGATATGTATGGCTGTAAATACTTATGGTGTTTTAATTATCATTTTAAGTGCAACACCATAAATGGTGAATCATTTGAATCACGGATTCAAGTTAATGGGGCATTATTTCCTAAAATAGTTGAACAATTTTACATTTATAAATAGAAATCTTGTTTCTTTAATTCATTGAAGTTCAATTTCTGCATTTAAATTTTAAGTAACAGGAGTATTCTACACGTAGTTATTTTCTATGTTATTCTAGCTCCAATTTTATAAAACATTGATAAATATTCTTATTAGATTAAGCATATTTGTTGACATTTTGGTTGTCAAAATTTCAAATATTTTCATTATGTTAATCAATAGTTCTATTATGTTAATCAATAATTCTTGATGAACATAACTACTTAGTGTTACAAACTAGACTACTCATATCAGAATGCAAGTATATTTCAGCTCTGAAATAAAGATAATTATTTTTATTAAAATATTTAGAAAGTTTTTAATTAAAATGGGATTAATTTGAAACATTTCTTCAAGTTTTAAGCGAATTTGACATTGGATAGAATGACCATCTTTGCTTGTTGTTTACATTTCAATCTGCTACTGAAATGGGGCTCACCACAGATATTTAATACATTGATTACTGGTCTGATGTATAAACATTTTAATGTACTATGTGCACACATACCATGCCCTCAGAGATAACATTGCTAATACATCAAGGAAAAAGATCAAATCTCTGCTTTTACAACACATAAAAACAAATTTGAAAATAAGAATGACTGATTTAATGATAGAACTAAACTTCTTTAACTTCTCTGAGGAATTACGGTCACTAAAATAGTACAGAACAGTAAACATTTTTTTAAAAGATTTTTATTTCAGTTGGAACCCTCTGATTATTTTCCGTGTGCAGAAGGGGCAATGAGGTTTTCTGCCAGTACTCAGGGCTGTGCTATCATTTCTCAGTGAAAAGTGGAGTAATCAGTTAACATCAAAATGTTTTCTCCCTTCCCCATCGCCCCACACCCCCTTCACCTCTTTCTTTCTCTCTCTCGTTCTCTCTCACTCTCTCTCTTTTCCTGCCACAAGATAAAATGCTTTGTTCTTACAAAACAATTTATCTATTATCCAGACAGAGAGCATACAAAACAGACTTAATTTCAGGGTTATTTCAGTGACTGATAACCTTGGAATTTCAGTGTCAGACAGTCCTGGAACTTTGCCGCATGGTCTTCTGACTTGGTCAGCAAGCATCTGTCACCTGGGCTACTGGGATTATATATGTATTTAATTGTATCTGAATACTAAGAGGAAGCATAAAAACAGATGCTTTGAGGCCCGTGATATCATATTGCTCCAGAAAGCCACAAATCATGTGCTGCTGGTGGAATGATAGAGAATAAGCCAGCAATATTAATTTTTATAATTATTTATCTCAGCGTGGGATTGTCAATACAATAAAAGATGGGATATGGAGGAGGAACCATTTGTTCTTTTAAAGTCATAAAGTGGGACTAAGTAAATTGATATATTAGAAGCATGCTACAAAAGAGAACATTGCTAATGTTAGAAGTGGGTATATTGCATATTAGGTACAGAGTTTTACTTCTAAATGGTGAAATCCAATACAAAATATGGAATCTATTTGCAGAATGCTACAGCATTTTGAAGTTTTTTTATTTTTTGGGAAATATTGACCTTTGCATATGATTTACATAACTCTGGTATGGTTCACTAAGCTGCACTGAAATCTGTAACTGAGCATGGTGTTACTGTGTTACAGGTAATCTGTTAATAAAATAACATACACCTTGCTGCCCTACCACTATCATTTTTCAGTCTAGAAATAACTCTTGCCAGTTGTCACCACCTGGGTTTGGTGGTTCTACTTTTGTTCAGGGTTGAGCTATGTTTACATGTTGTGCTTTCAGTGTATTCCTGCAAGTTTTATTCTTTTCACAAAAAGCCACCAGGTGCAGCCTTTGAAGTAAGTGTATTTAATCTAAGAGAGTTTATTTGCTGGTCAACTAAACATAGAGACCTAAAAGCTGACATGTGCCCTGAAGGGCATGAAATGATTGTTGCATGTGAAGGAAAATATGTCATCCAGAGCATTATGGGCAATGGAGGACACACATCAAAGGCTTGTGTGGCGGTGGTGGTAGCTGCAAGGGAGGCAGAGGCAGCAGGGTTGCCCCTCTGTGCCACCACCACCCCTCGTCCTCCCCCTACTGCCTTGCACTCAACTACAACAATCAAGTAACAAACAAGGTTATGGAGGCATGCACACACACATTCACCAGGTAACATTTTACACCTGCATTTGTCTCTCTCAACACTGTCTAATTTAAATTCCTGTGCATTCTCCAGACATCCTTGGTTAATCAGAGGTAGCTAGTGGTGATGGCTAGCCAGAGCTCAGCAACTCGTTGGGTGGGGAAGGAATGGGACCTATTTGTGGAGTTGGTGGTTGGGTTTTGGACTTGGAGGGGTTGTGCAGTGAGATAATTGAGTGGTGGGGTAAATTTTGTGATTGGGGTATGGGTGAAGGAATGGAGATAGGTGGTGGGACCTAAGTGAGCAGGGTCACAGCTTGGAGGAGTGCTACTTAAACCTGGTTGCTCTGGGAGTGAACGATGACATGTACTGCTCAGAGCAAAACACACTAATTGCCCTGTGCAGTGCTACTTAAATTATGCCAGATGCCCACAAGTGATTCCTGACTGAAATTGAATTTCTTTGGCATTGTCATTTAAACTGAAAGTGATTGTTGTTGCATTCCATTTGAGAAAAAAAATATTTTCAGAGGTGTAGTATTGATAAAAATAATGTTTTATGTCTGTATTTCTAGGCCACAGTGTACTTCAGACAGATACAACTAAGACCCGGGGATTAATTTTCATTTCTTGAGTCTCACAAGGATTCCCAATCACTGGCAATCACTTGACTCCCTCAATCATGACACATTTGCCTTCCTTATCCTTTCCCCTCCAGCCTGTTACTCAGTTTGTCTGGATGCGTGTCAGACAGTTCTATGAACTGATTCAAATAAGGCGTGGGTGTGTTGCTTGCTACCAGACATGGATATACCATCTTTACCTGACAGTAAAACTCGAAGTCCTAATATCTCATACTAACCCCACATGCCATGAAGGTCTGGAATCTGCGTTCTTTGACAGTCCATCGTAGCCATTCCATTAATATGAATAAAATGGAATTAGTAGTAACTCCAAACTTACCTCTGCAAAATTCTCCAAATCCATTCACAGGATAGGCAAACCAATGTTAGAGTTCTTTTGCAGGCCAACCTACCAAAACAGTGAGGCTCTGATCACAGTCAGCCACCTCTGGTAGGTGCTCCGCACCTTCCACATACCTGATATAAGACTCCTGAAGCAAGCACTCTACTCTGAGCTCTGGTACCATAAAACATCTCCAGAAGAACAGAGAAAATGGATCCAGGAAACCCTGGAAACCCCCTTGAAAAATGTACTGTAACTTCCTCACCAGTTCATGATAAACCCTGTCTTGAGTTTGTTTATAATGCCAGAGAAACTTCTGATAAGGCAATAAGCACTTCAAATCTCTCCACTGGGAGCTCACATAGGCCAAGATCAAACAGTGGAAAAAGTGTGCAATAGTTCTGTGACACCTGCCCTTTTAATCTCTTCCCTTCTCACCACTCAGCCGCCCAAATGTTCCTTCCTAGTGAAGCAGCCGTTCATGAATTTCTTCCAACCAGAGTACTGAGTTCAGTGCTCACTATGTACTCTTCTTTGCATTGAAGAACACAAATGTATATTCAGTGACTGCTTTGCAGAGCATCTTCATTCAGTCCACAAGGGTGACTCTGAGCTTCCAGTTACCTGCCATTTTAATTCTTCATTCGATTCCTCTGTTTTTGGCCTCTTCCCCTATTCCAATGTAGGTTATGGACACAACACCTCATCTTCCATCCAGGCATGTTATTGGAAGGGGCAGAGATGGGGGTGTTAGCACTGCTGCCACACAGCTTGAGTGCCTGGGTTTGATATGACCTCGTGTGGTGTTTGCACGTTCACCAAGTGGATTTCTGCTGGGTGATCTTGATTTCCTCCCACATCACAAAGATGTGCTGGTAGTTTAATGACCATTTTAGGGACATGGCAAAAGAATCAGAAGGGAGTTGATGGGCATGTGAGAGTGGGTTTAGGTCCATGTAAGGAGAGGGGAATGGGGCTGATGAGATTGCTCTGCTGGGGGAGCTGGCATGAACACAATGGGTCAAATGGTCTCCTGTGTTATAATAAGTAAATTGCAGCCATCAGAACAAAACATGACACAAACTGAATATCTGTAAATTGTTAAAACTGGTGAATTTTGATGCAAGGTCATTCACCTGTAACATTAACTTAGTTCTTCTCTCCTCACAATTGCTCCCTGATCTGGTGAGTATTTTGAGCATTTGCTGTTTTTCTAGATTTCCAGCAGTTGCTATGTTCTGTATCTCATATTTCCCACATGTTGCTGTGTTTCTCTCTCAAGCTGCCCTTATTTCTCTTCTAATTGCTCCTTCAAACAGATCAACCATATATAATTTGCATTCATATCCCTCTCTGTCATGACACCTCAAGCAACTGTGTCACCTGGACAACCACAATCTCTGTGCTGTCACAGATGTTCCCTTTGTTTTCCTGAGCCCTCCCCTTCACGGTAACTGAAACCACACTTGTCTTCCACTTTTCCAGTTCTAATGGAAAGTCGTTGACCTGAAATGTAGCTGTTCCTCTCTTCACACATGATGTCTGTCCTACTGACTATCCCCAGCAGTTTCTGCTTTTATTTGCAGTCAAACCACCCTCCTTACGGAAAGTAATTAATTATATTTTCAATGCTCATAATGGAATAAAGCAACTTCATAACTCATATTGATATTGGTTTATTATTGTTACTTGTACTGAGGTACAGTGAAAAACTTGTCCTGCAAACTGACCAGACAGGTCAATTCATTACACAGTGCAGTTACATTGAGTTAGTACAGAGTGCTTTGAGGTAGTACAAGTAAAAACAATAACAGAACAGAGTAAAGTGCCACAGCTACAGAGAAAGTGCAGTGCAATAAGGTGCAAGAGGTAAAGACAGAGTCGCATCATCTTGCTTCGTGTAATTTCAAGAAAAGGTGGAGTTGCACCAGTGAGGCTAGATTCAAGAGAAACATAGCTCTCAACCCTTTTTTGAGCAAATTTGCAAATAAATGCTTTCAAATCCCTAAGAAATTTAGCTATGACTGCAAAAGCAAATTTCAGATGCAATAATAATGCAAAATCAGGGTATCAAAAATGAAAGAAAAATCACACAGTACTTTGATCAGTTTACTTCATAAAGTCTGCAAAAATGTATCATTAGTTGCTGTGTTATTATTAATGGTTTAATATTACAACAAAATCTAACAAAATAGTATCAGGATTTTTAACGTTATAACATAATTTGGTGAATAAAATATATAATTGTGATCTACCATGTTATTTTTTAAAACAAGTCCTGAATGCATTGTGATTTTAATCAGCTGTATGTCAATAATGCTATGCTGATATTTATAAGTCATGCCAAAGGAATATTCTTTAAATCTGAGATGAAGGGAGAAAAGGTATAAGGGCAGAGAACTTGGGGTGGAGGAGTAAATGGGGGGGGGGGGGGATGGAGAGAGGGAGACTCAAGAACATAGAGAAGTGGATGTTGGGTGAAGCAAATTGGGTATGTAAAGGACCAAGAAAGAGTAGGAAGGGCCAGAGAGTGAAGTGAGAGACCTAGAAAGGGGGAGAGTCAGGTACTGGATAGGAGAGTGGGAGTCATAAAAAGGGGAAATGGTGCAGTGATAGAGGGAATATGGGGTGGAAAGAGGAACAAAAAGAGAGGGAAGAGGAGGAGAGAGGGAATTGGTGGGAGAGGTTTCCCAATCAGAATTAAGAGACCATGGAGTGAGTCAAAGCAAGGTCTAGTCTTTAATTCAAGGAACCAAAACTGAACCCCAAACCTCAGAGAAATCAGGTTACTAGTTCTCCCTTTGTGCATCTCTCTGGTGCTCTTCCAACACCCCCAACTCTCCCCCCCCCAAAC
>JARFYF010000052.1:100152825-100163682 GCA_030265395.1 Rhina ancylostomus
TTCATACAATTAGCTGAAGAGGGTGAATATTCCTAGAATGGAAGTAGTCAAATGAGCACCACGTAAAGAATTCATCACAGGCTTGAGATCCACAAACATTGCAAAGATTTCCAGGTGCTTTTCTGTTCCCATTTCAAAGCTCACCCAAAATTTAGAAGTTGCTAGCATTTGGAAATTTGAAACCAAAGCCATGTGATTGCATTAAATTTCCTCTGCAGTCTTTACCATATTATTAAACTATAAAAAATACACATGAAAAATATGCTATCAGAGTGACTAGGTAAGAATGGATTTTTGTCTTTATATTAAAAAAGTATCAACCTTTCATAAGGTATGCAGGCCTGTTAAGCTTTGATTACACATGGGATTTTCACAGCATTTTTTCATATTCTTGTTAGTTATTAAGCTCTACTAAAACCATGAAGGAATACAGAAAGCAGTGCCAGGGAGGATTTATGTCTTCATGTCTGCAAGTAAAAATTACACTTTATTTTATAAGTATCCTAGCATGGAAAGAAAAAAAGATTCCAAATCTTTAATTCCAGTCAAATGTTACTATCGATGGAGTCCAATAATTTCCAACTCATTCCAATGTTCATTTCATTGCAATGTTGGCAGATTTGTAACTGTTTCATGAAAATGACACAATCTCACATGAATCTGGACTGAACAATAGGAGTTTGGACTACCATCAATACAGTTGTGATCAGAGGAGCGGCTACGAATCTTTCATGTCATGGGGAGGATTCTTAAGAGCTCCCAGGCAGTGGAATTAAGATAATTGTGCCTTTAAAATGGTGTAAAATCACCTGTCACTCTGTTCCCATTGTCATTTGGCCATTTCCATCAAATTAGAGTTCCCTGAATAAGAGGCATATGGTGTCCCTGAAAAGGAAATAGAGCTGGAACAACCATTGAAGTTGGGAGTCAAATGAAATCAATATGATTGAATGTAATTTTGAAGCAAACTAAGTGTGTGACATGCATTCACTACCTAGTACAACTGGGAGTTGAGTTGAAAATAAATTAAGTTCCTAGACTCCAGAAGTTCAGCTTCAACCACAACTACTACGGAGCAGAGAACAGAACCTCCCTCCCACATTCCTAATCAAAAGAACCAGCCTGAGCTACTCAGTGGTATTGGGCCAGAGGCAGCGAGGTGATCCATAATACTTGACTTGCACCTGTAAATCTTGCTCATCTTGCTCAGTCTCAATGAGGAGCAGGGTTTCCCTTACCAACTTTGTGTGATAACCCAGCATCTACACAGAAAGAAACCTTACCTCATTACTTGCTACAGCAAACTGATTCAAACAGATTCATCAGTGATGATGTCAAAGGAGTGTACACGAGTGGCAAACAAAGAATATATTTCCATATCATTACTTAAACCCCTGAAACAAATCTGATCTGGAATAAATCTGATGATGGAAAATCTTAAATGTTTGAATATGAAATACAAACTGAAAATACTAAGACTGCCATGTCAAGTCAGTCCGTAATTATAAGTAAATGACAAAGAAGTCAACATTTTATGTATTCTTTTCTCGGTCGATGAGTCCTCTTGTTGAAAATGCTGACAGGTTCTTAGTGAGAGTAGATATGTTAAAAGTAATGAGGGTAGATGGTATTATGTAAGTCATGCTTGTGGAATGTACTCTTGGCACTTTGATACTAGGTGAATATTTTGGAAATGTTAGAATGATCTCTGCTCTTTTTATTCAAGTGTGCATACGTTGGATTTCTACCAAAATGTGTTTATGAAATGCTAATTCAGCATTGTCCAAGGTACCTTATATAAAAGTCCAAATTCAGTGAATAGATATATGCTAAGTCAATCAACATGGACCACAAAATAAAGTAAATTGCTTCTCGACAAAGTTATCAGAAACAGAGTAAGACACAGAGATTATGTTTAAATTATGACTGAGCAGATGTCCTTTGGTGTATCCCATCTGCAACTAGGTTATACTTAGAGTCTAGCCAATAATATAGGGTTTGGTATTAATCTATGGCTTACTAAACTCACTTCTCAACCATTCTTTTAATAGTCAACTTCACAGACTAACTGGTGAAGATGTGATGCATCGCTGCAAGTTTCTTGTGTTTTCTTCCTGACTTAACTACTTGGGATGTGCTATCTGAGTCTTTGCTTAAAGATTAGACAGTGCTTGATACTGTGGCAAAATTTCACACGTTTTAATGAGCTGAATATAGAACCTCCACTAACTGTACGACTTCAGTTCTGGTATTTTTATGGTTGTCTTTCCTTTTGTGTTTGAATTAATTCTGCTTGAATTGCCTATAAATTGTATGAGCTGACCACTATAGCTGACTTATTGGAAACACAATGAAATATCCTTTGAGATCAAGCTGTAATGAATTTGCAGACAACACCAAATAGGGGTGTGTAATTAATACACAGGAGGACTCACTTCTGGAAAGTCAGATTCATTTGGGAATACGTGGCAGGTGAACAGACAATATTTTAAAGACCTACTGTGGCCAAAGTACAGGGCACTACAGATTGGCCGAGTCTGTCTGGCAGGGAAGGTCACTTGTTAGTTGAGAGAGGAAAATCAGGACCTTGTGTCAGGTCATTAGAGATTGGGTTGAGTCAGGTTGATGGCAGCTGCACTTTGCAGCTGGAGGCAAGGGTTAGACTGGTGATCATGATGGTGGGTTAGGGAACTCATGTGATGACTGGAAATGTCTGGGGGGGAGGGGGAGTTCAGTGGAAATCACACAAGGAGTTTGTTTATTAAAGAGAACAAAGTATTGGTACTAACAAAATTGAAGCTCAGTAAATAGAACATAGAACTAAACAGTGCAGGAACAAGCCCTTCAGCCCACAATGTCCATGCCAACTATGATGACAATTTAAGCTAATCCCACCTGCCTACACATGTTCCATATCCTTCCGTTCCTTGCCTGTTCATGTGCCTGACTAAATGTCTCTTAAATGCCTCTATCATATCTGCTCCACCACCTCCCCTGGCCATGCATTCCAGGTACCTATCACTCCGTGCTAAAAACATGCTTCATACATCTCCTTTAAACTTTAACTCTATGCCCTCTGGCATTTGACATTTCCATTCTTGGGGAAAAAGATTGACTATCTACCCTATCCTTGATTGTCATAATTTTATATATTTCTATCAGAATCAGGTTTATTATCAATGATACACGTTTGTCATGAAATTGTTTTGCAGAAGCAGTACAGTGCAAGACAAAGATATAAAAATTATTTATTTACTTTTGTAATTTCTAGTAATGCAAAAGAGGGATAATGAGGCAGTGTTCATGGGTTCACGAACTGTTCAGAAATCTGATGGCGGAGAGGTAGAAGCTGTTCCTGAAATGTTGAATGTGGGTCTTCAGGCTCTTGTACCTCCTCCCCAACGCTAGTAACGTGAAGAGGGCATGTCCTGGGTGGTGAGGGTCTTTAATGATGGATGCCACCTCAGCCTCTGGTTACCCCTCAGCCTCCGACACTCCAGAGAAAACAATCCTAGGTTGTCCAACTCTTCTTATAGCTAATACTCTCTAATCCAGGCAACCCTCTTCTACATCCTCTCCAAAGCCTCCACATCCTTTCTATCATGTGACAACCAGAACTACACACAATACTTCAATGTGGCCTAACCAAAGTTTTATACAGCTGCAACATGGCTTCCCTGTTCATACACTCAATGCCCTGACTAATAAAGGCAAGAATACCGTACACTTAGTTTACCACCCTATCTACTTGTATCGCCATGTTCAGGGAGCTATAGATTTGAACACCAATATCCCTCTGTACATCAATGCTCTAGGGGGTCCTGCCATTTACTATATACTTTCTTCTTACATTTGACCTTCCCAATTAAACCACCTCATACTTGTTTGGATTAAACTCCATCTGCCATTTCTCCTCCCACATTTCCAAACTGATCTATATTCTGTTGTATCCTTTGGCAACCTTCCTCTCTATCTACAACTCCGCCAATTTTCATGTTGCCCGCAAACTTAATCAGTCCACCTACATTTTCGCACAAATTGTGTATATATTTATATATCACAAGCAATGGAGGTTCTAGCACTGATCCCAGAAAACCACTGGTCACAGACCTCCAGTCAGAATAACTTCCTCAGGAGGCTAAAGAAATTTGGCATGTTCCCTTTGACACTCACCAATTTTCAATTGAGGCACCATAGAAAGCATCCTATCTGGATGCATTACTGCTTGGTATGGCAACTGCTCTGCCCAGGACCACAAGAAACTGCAGAGATGTGGACAGAGTTCAGCACATCACAGAAAGCAGCCTCCCCTCCATGGACTCAGTCTATACCTCTCGCTGCCTCGGGAAAGCAGCCAGTATAATCAAAGACCCCACCCACCCTGGACAATCTCTCTTTGTCCTCCTCCCATCAGTCAGAAGATACAAAAGCCTGAAAGCACATACCACCAGGCTCAAGGACAGCTTCTATCCCACTGTTATAAGACTAGTGGATGGTTCCCTAGTATGATAAGATGGTCTCTTGACCTCACAATCTACCTCGTAATGACCTTGCACCTTATTGTCCATCTGCACTTTCTCTGTAGCTGTGACACTTAATTCTTCATTCTGTTATTGTTTTACCTTGTACTACCTCAATGTACTGTGCAAAGAATTGATCTGTACAAATGGTATGCAAGACAAGTTTTTCACTGTACCTTGGTACATGTGATAATAATAAACCAATACCAACCAACACCATCACCTCTCCACCATTACCCTCTTTTATAGCCAAGCCAATTTTGAATCCAATCTACCAAGTCTCCATGGATCCAAAGTGCCTTAATCTTTGGGATCAGCCGGGAGGTACTATGAAGTCAAATGCTTTACTAAGGTCCATGTAGATAACATCCATTGCTCTGCCCTCAATCATCTTTGTCACCTCTTCACAAAACTCAGTCAAGTTTGTAAGACGTGACTGTCCTCGCATGCTTTTCCAAATGTGTGTAATCCTATCCCTATGAATCTTCTCCAATAATTTCCCTACCACTGATGTCAGGCTCACCAGCCTATAATTTCATGGTTTGTTCCTATTGCTCCTTTGTTTAAGAAAGGCAATGTTGTTTATTCTCTAGTCCTCTGAGACCCCGCTTGTGACTAAAGAGGATAAAAGAATCCCTGTCTGAGCAACCTCTGTTGAAAATCGGTTCAATGATATTGTGAAAAATGTTCTTTCTATTCTTTGGTGTTTTGAATATTTTTCAAGTTTGAGTGGGAGGGTGTTCACTGGGTATCCCTTCTTTTAGGCAACACATTTCACTCCACAGCCATTTCTGGAGACAGTTTGCTGACTGCCCTATCAAAACCTGTCATCATTTCAAAACCTGCTATTAAATCTCTTAGGCCTACTAATTCCAATGTAAAGATTTCCAACTTCAGGTTTGTATGTTGACCATAGATGTTAAGTTTCTGTGGAAGCTTTCCTGACTGGCTGCAAAATGTGTGGCTTTCTTTCTGTGCCCTTTGGTTATCTGTTCTTGAGCTTTAATATAATTTTATACATTTTCTGGCTGATTCTGGGACATAACTGGGATAAAGTAGTTACAATATTGACCATTGCAACATGGTCTTTTGTGGCTGTCTGTAGGTATTCTTCACTGATTTACCAGTTAGCCTCATTGATGACACCATTGTTGCTGGATACTGGGGATCTCCTGCAGAAATTGGCAGAGTACAAATTACATTTCAAAAAGGGAAATCCCTGCCACAAGAGTGACTGATCTTCGTAGGCAACTCTCCTTGAAGTAAATAGTGAGGGCTGATGCTTTACCACTGTGTAGTCCAGCCCATTATTACTTCCTGCATACCCACTTCGGCCCCAACCATTGCTGATGGCTCTGAACACACTGCCAGCGATGAAAGCAAGTCTGGAACTCCTATGCGTGTGCAATGAAATGTGGAAGTCATGAACTGATGTGGCAATGGTTGGCAGTGAAGGCTCTTAAATGCTCCACCACTGGACTCCCAGAGACCAGGCAAAAAAACTCCAGTATGCTGAGAACCTCTTTTGTTCCTGCACAGGATCCACCACTGTTCAAGTTCCTGGACTGGAAAGAAAATGTTGTGTTTCTTTTACTGACCTTATCTTCAAACAAAAATTGAATTTTCTTTAAATTAATTATTTCATTTTAATTTAATATTTATTTCCAATTCTGCCCACTGACATAGCATTCTGGATGGGTGTGGTGATGGGTGGGTGAGAGGGTTGGAGATGGGGCTTGTTCAGTGTGCCAAGAGACTTCCTCACTCCCACTGAGGCTATGCCACTTGAGTGCCAGCAAAGTTAGGCCTCCATTCATGAACCAAGGGTATGAGGGGGTGATCACAGGCAGTGGGCTATGTCATTCAGATCTTTCCTGCTTTGTATTACAGCTTTGCCCCTTATCCCCTCCTTTTCTTATTACATTATTTCTAAGTGTTACACCTGCCATTCCCTCACCACCATTCAAGGGCCTTAAACAGTCCTTCTGGGTGAGGCAGTCCTTCACATGTGAATCCATCTGTCATTTATTGTGTCCGGTCTCCTGGAGCGGCCTCCTCTACATCAGTGAGACCCAACATAGATTAGGGGACTGCTTCGTCAAGCACCTTCGCTCTGTCTGCCGTAACAGCCAGGATCTCCCGCCATTTAATTTCACTTCCCATTCCCACACCGACATGTCCGTCCATGGCATCATCTACTGCCAAGTTAAGGCTAGATGCAGATTAGAGGAACAGCACCTCATATTCCTCCTTGGTAGTCTCCAACCTGACAGCACGAAAGTCGATCTCTCTAACTTCTAGTAACTACTCCCCTGTCCCCCTTTGTTTTCCTTTCTCCCACTAGCCCCGTCATCTATTCTCTTTCCCCTCCCCCACCTTCTGGATCTGCCCATCACCCAGACATTCCTCCCTCTGGTTCCCCTCCTCACCTCATTCCATGGTCCACTATCCTCTCCTATCAGATTCCATCTTCTTCAGCTCTCTATCACCTCCCAGCTTATTACATCATTCTTAGTCTCCCCCTTCCTCACCTGCCTACCTTGCCCCTCACCTGGATCTGCCTATCACCTGCCAGCTCTTGCTCCACCTCTCCCCCCTCCCTTTCATTCTGCCTTCTCCCCACTTTCCTTCCAGTCGTGATAAAGGGTCTCAACCCAAAATAGACTGTCCATAGATGCAGCCTGACCTGCTGAGTTCCTCCAGTGTTGCTCTATTTTCACCCCTTTTGTTGCTGCTTCAAAAATTCTAACAGCACTGCCTGGAAGGGTAACTGTCTCTCTCAGTGCGCTGGTCAAGGTTCACCTGTCAATTCATCAAAGCAGACAATCTAATTACAGGAACTCCACCGGTTATGGAAGACCTCACTTATGAAAATCTGACCACACAAGTTCTTCCATAAATTTTTAAGGAATTGTTTCAAGATAGGAAAATTAGCTACAGCAATGCAAATGTCTTCAGGAGTTAAGGAAGAGGTAGTAGTTAGTTAATTCAAAAGATAAACAGTGAAGATTGGTTATGTATAACCTCCTGCAGGCTGCTGGTTCATAGCAGAGGCCACTTAAAAGATTTACTTTGGAAAGTAATAAGGCAATCTCTTCTATTTGTAATCCTTCTATCTCCTATTTAACAATCTCTTGTTTCTATCACTTGCAAAATGCTTTATCAAACAATGTAACATTGATATTTTAAGGCCATCGAAACTAATCATCTTTGAAATTTGGAACCTTTTCATTCTGTACCTTTGTAGCTGCACAGGGGAAGCTGACTCTGTTAACTGACCCTCTTTGAAATTGTCCATTTCTGACATGGAAAAATTGGTTTGTGGGTAGTTGTTCAGAAAGGAATCCTTATGTAAGCTGGGGACAGCCTCTACTTACTGCTTTTGTCTACGACATTTGACATTATGGAGTCCAGGAATGGACATAATCATCTTCGAAGTGCCTTGGGTACTTAGCCCTCAAAGAACCATAGGCTACTTAGCCTATGAGTTTTAGCCTTTACTTACAAGCTGGTAGAGCAAAAATGGAAAAGAACATTTGGTGGGTATTACACAAACTGCTGTACCATGCCCTTGTATCTCTCATGAAAGAGGAGACAAGTTATATGGGAATGAGGAAAGGGAGTGGAGTAGGTCATTCAATGAGTTGAAACTTATCATGCCATCTAATTAGATCATGCTGATCTGTACCTTAATTCTTTGTACCCACTTTGGTTTGATATCCTCTGATACCCTTACATAGCATAAATCTATTGATCGCTGCACTGATCTCTTGACTTCTGCCAACAAACAATGCCACTGTACTGCAAAAGAGGCTCAATATATGTACTTATCAGATGCCATAATTTGTCGTTCATTGTGTTTTGCAATATAACATATGACCAACGTAAATATATACATCGTTTGCAACTTTAAAAAATGTCCTGTTGTATTTATCCACACACTCTTCAAATTAAAACAAGGATCAATTGGGAGTGGATAAATAGACTAATACAAGCAGAAACCTTCACTGCACAAAATAGGCCAGCCTTCATTTCAGATAGTGAGACCAAAGACTGTCAGAGGCTCC
Source organism: Rhina ancylostomus (assembly GCA_030265395.1). NCBI lineage: Eukaryota > Metazoa > Chordata > Chondrichthyes > Rhinopristiformes > Rhinidae > Rhina > Rhina ancylostomus. The sequence goes on from JARFYF010000052.1 coordinate 100,161,413, forward strand.
CATGTGAACCAACCCACTCTGAGATTTTCATTAATCATAGACTAAATTGAGGAGCAAATGATATACAACCATCAGAGCTTTCAACCACAGGAGAGAATAACAGCACTAACAAGATCATTGCAGAGAGGTCATGACCCACATCTCTCATCTCCACAGCTAATAACACCACAATGTTTAAAGAGGCCCTCACATTTCAGAAAGCCCAAAATGACAAACTTCACCAAGACATATCCAGGATGAGTTCTGAAATTAGCTGTCTAGAGGAAAGCAACCATACAATTGTGAAAAAAAGACTTAATGTCATTGCCGACCACACACAAGCAGCTGTGGACACTGGCAGTATAGACTAGTGAATGTCCACCCATCCTCAAAAAAGTAACTAACTGCTGATGTGATCACTCCTGCAGCTGCCCCCACAAAGGTGTGTATGTTTGACGTGGCATCTATGCTTCTATCTGAGGCGAGACAAGGATTTCTTTTTATATATAATGATTGAGTTATTATGAGGTGGAATTCACTGCCAAGTAAGGTGATAGATGCAGGTAACCTTTGTGGTGCATTTCTGTATATGTAACTAAGTTATTCAGCCATAGAATGTGATATCATCATGTATATCTGTGTTAACACAATGTTGGTATTTCTTGTTGTTAGATTAGAGACTGGACTCTTATTTTGAAGCTCCTGTTATCTGATAGATATTGTGGTTACAGCTGGCCAGCACTGCCTACATTGTCCAGGTCCATTCCAAGATGCATTACATTTGGCAACAGGGATAGTATTAAGTTCCGATATGGATTGGCACCATCAATGCACCTCCAAAGAATTTCCCCTACACCTTGTTCATCATCGAACTCCAGGGAAAGTTAAGAGCTACAAGGCAAAACCAGCAGAAATGACACAAGTTGGCTTCAAATGTTGAAGCTCCATAGATTCTGTCCATTTTCCTGACCTGCTCCAGCATCTCATGTCTTGTTTCAAATGTTGAAGTGCTTGTGAACAGGCTCAATTGTATGAGTAATGAAAGTCAGTTCAGTGAGAGCATGAGGAGAACAGCAAACAGTGGCAGTCGATCTTAATCCTGTACCAACTGAGTTTAAAATAAAATTAAAGCAAGACATACAATGTCAGGTTGCAATGCAGTGGAACACTTCAGAAAAATAGTGATACCTGTTGCCAATCTGCTGAGGTAGATAAGGAGTTAGAAGTAGACTTCAAACCACAGCCATATCAGCTATAAATTCAGCACATGTATTGTGCAACAAGAGGCTGGTTTGTGTGCAGTCTAAGCAAGAAGAGAATGTGTCCTTAACCGCAAAGCATTAAATGTCTCACGTTTAACTTGGCTTGTAAGATTAGGACATCCCTGGTAATGGCAGCCAAGAACATTAGTGAATTCTGTCCTTTACCAGCCACAAGTGAAATGGTAGTCTGCAGTCAAAGGACAAATCCTAATGCTTTGATCCAGAAGCCAAGACAGCATCATGTGACTACAAGTGGTGTGAGTTAGTGTTATTGATCTACTGGCATTTTTCTCACACACAATTCTTCTTTAAAAAGTTCAAGTACTACTCATGTCAGAGGAAGTGAGTCACCACAGAGGCTTGTAAATTGGAACAAGCAACAGATAAGAACTCTGGTCTTAATGCAGCACCAACACAGAGAGAACTGGGTTCTTGACAGAAGTCACAAAGATGGCACTTGCACGATCTTGCTGTAGGTGACATAAAATTTCTTTGGTATAGCATCATCAAGAGCAGCAGCTAAAGGGAGTTATTGAACTTACTAGTTGAAGCAGCTGAATTGATGTGTACAATTGATATTGATGTATGAAGCATTGGCCATAACATGAATGTTCCCCATTGAGAAGACAGTAGTGCACTAATACTGCAGCAGAATGACAACTTCTCCTGGAGGCATCTATTATTCTAGGCAAAAACTCCCTGTGTGGTCAAACTCCATTAATCCATCGTCTGGCTGTTTGGGAATCCCAATGGCTCAGTATCAAGCTCACCAGATGATGTTTCCTGTCCTGTCCTTCTACTTAAGATAATCCCAGATCCTGTACTTCCCTTCCAGCCAGCAGAGTCCCAGATTCTGCATTCCCTTGCCACTTAACAGGACATCTGACCCTGCACTCTCTTTCCACTCCCCAGGACCCCAGTTCTTAAACTCTCCCCTGTCACAATGTTGACCAAACTCAGAGAACCCAAATGCAGCACACCAATACAAGACTGGAGCCAGGATACTTCCTCAGGACAAACACAGGCAGC
>JARFYF010000052.1:100225006-100235305 GCA_030265395.1 Rhina ancylostomus
TTTGATTACCTGGCGACATCTGGACAATAAGAGTGGAACCATAAAATGGCTGTCATACCCAGCTGTACAAATAGGCAGTGAAATTCAGATGATATTCTTCCATGATTGGGTACAGTGATTTCCACATGCTTAAGTACAAATAGACCATCTAGAAAAACAATTTACAAACACGTGAGATCCTTGCAGTAACTCCAGGTTCCATTATAAGAATCCCTGAACCTTTCATTGAATATTTCATTTGTATTGCAAAAGCAACAGAAGGAAAATTAGAAAAGTGAAGAGGAAGCAATTTCAAAATCCACATTCCTTGATTATCATAGAGTGAAAGTGGAAAGCAGTTTCAATAAAGGTTCATCTAATGGTGTAATTTTTTTTAAATTAAGAAGTTAATACTTTTAATATGGACACCAGCAGTTGAAAAGGCTGGAAGAGAGATGATGAACACAGAGTTGCAAATCACTAAAGACAATTTGGAGGCAATTTTCCTCTACCACCCTTAGTGCAGGAGGGAATGCTTGCATATAGACTTCATACATAGGCATAGTTTGTATACATTATTAGAAAGTCTTTGTGCTGTTAATTATGTTCTGCTACTTTGTACTGCTACATTATCAGAAAGACTTTGTACTGACCTTGATCTTATTTCAGAGCAATTTTTATTTTTAATATTTAGTAAAATATTACACTTATTTACTTATCACTTAAACACTTACCTGGTCAGGAAAACCAAAAATGCCAACATGTTTGAGAATCCTTGTATGTGAGAGAAATTGGATTCACTTAATTAAAAAAAAGAGAAAATGTAATTAAATTAAATGGGAACAACAGCACAAGCAATTCTCACATAAAGCAAATCTTGTTTCAAATGAGCGCACTAGGATTATGGTTATGTTGCTTTTCATTGATACCGGCATCCTTGAGAGATACAACTGGGGATATCGTTTGTGTGAATAAAATGAATATGATGACTGTATAATAAAGAATGTTCTATTAATGCTGAGTATCTAATCCATAATGCTGTAAAATTTACTGAGAATGCAATATTAAGGGCAAATAGGGCACTACAACCTGGGAAACATGTTTACTTAAGGTGGGCCCAGAGGAAAAAGAGTACACATTTGTGTATAATATTTTAGTAAACCAGAATGCTCGTCAGTATTAAACAGATCAATATAATACATCTTGGTCTCAGAATCATAAACTGAACAGAGGCTATCTTCTAATTCTGCAAATAAAGACATAAGTTTGCATCTTAATCATCTTGTACTGAAGAAATTTTACAAACATCCTGAAACATGAAATGAGGCTTTAATGAACAGGATATGTAAAGGATAACAGTTCAGTATTCAGAATTTGTGCAAAGATACTTAAGTATAAATGATTTCTGTTAAGGACAACTTTAAAGATCTGTTTGTTTTCTTTTAATGTTTACCAATGTTGCAATAATTATTTTGATTGATAGACAAAGTCTCTTTTTCTCTATGAAGTACGAACACAAATGTTGCCGACTATGGAAAATGGGCTTTTGGGACACATTTATTCTGAACTCTGACTTCTACTTTCATGTTTCTCTAATAAAAATTTGACAGCTGTGATTTCGGATTAAAGATGTTTCATTCGCATGCCTATCCTGATTGTACTGTACGGTTCCTTATATTACCTTATAGTCAATATCAAGTGTTCACTCTTCTGGGAGCCATTTAATAAACAGTTGCCATATAGTTGGGAGACAGACCATTTGTCTCAGCTAATTCATCTGAACCATGATTTCACACTGGGAGCAGGGAATTCTTGAAAGAAAACAACAGCTGCTTTTTGGTGATAGTGCATGGTGGTGGTTAGCTTGAAGGGTCTCCTGGCAATGGGAGAGGGCACAAAAATAGTCTGTTCAAAAATTTCCTTGTTTAATTCCATTTTAAACCTACATAATAGAAACTTTGTTTCAATCTGGAATTTAAGTTTAAATATTTTAAATAGACAATGGTGAGTTATTTATTGCTGTCTAAATGACACATATAACAAAAACGAGTTTTTAATTGATCTGATTATGAACCAAAATAATCCCTCAGAAAAACTGTACAAGAGCCCTTTGCTAAATTGTTGTTGATGAAGGAATAGGATCTGTAATATCTGGAAAGACTGCTGTCATCATTGTGATAAGCATTTAAAATGTGGGTATATTTGAAGAAATCTGATCTGTGTAAAACAATGGGATGATTTACTCTTAGTTAAATATCAGCCTTTGTCACAAACCACTTTTGATATTTACAATAGAATCTTAACCAACAAAAGCATTTTCTTTTTTTCATCATGATGAGGATGAGCAGCATCTCTGAGTTCACTGTGCCCTGGTTTATTTTTTGACGAATAAAATGCTTTCCTCTTACGAACTGATATGAGAAGATAAATGCATTGATCACAAAATTCATTATGGTATCAACTTAATCTGCAGTTGAACTAAAATGCACAACCTGACGAAAAATGTTTTGATTCCTGCATTTTACTACTAAAATGTTGGTCAACTGGCATTTGCAGGCCCTGCTGACTTCCAAGGAAACAATAGAGGAGGTAATCTAGCTCATTCTTTCTTTCCCAGATCTTTGACAAACCAGTCCAAAACTCTGCTGCTGTTGAGCTTTAACTTCATATCTTCCTCTGTTACAAATATTTTTCATTATAGAATCCCATGGTCGTTGCCTCAATCTGACGACTCATACCGTATAAAAACCCCAGTGTAAGTACATTTCACCCAGCTGTCTTCTCTCCTTTGGAAGTCAATTAAGCTCACAATACTGGCACTACTGGTGCAAAATAGACCTCAAAATGAGACCATTGGTTGACTTCCCGAGAAGTCAATGCCACTGAGAAGGGGCTACTGTTGATTGTCCAGAGCACTTGTCCGTATCAGATGATGTTCATTGCAATATGTTATTTGGAGCCCTGAGATATTATTTTCATTGACCACAGCTTTAAATGAGTGGTCTCTCACATAAATTTGGTGAGTTGGTTTATTATTGCCACATGTACTGAGATACAGTGAAAAACTTTGTTTTGCAAGCCAAGGAGGGAAACTGCAAAATATTTCCGTGGTTCAAAGCCAATATTAGCAGAACTCAATGTTAATTTTATAATGTGAATTTAATAATGTCCCACCACTAGAAGAAATAGATTTTCATCCATTAACTCCATCAAAACTCTTCATAATTTTGAAGTCTTCATGAACTTTATTACTCAAGTAGAAATAGCCTAAGCATAACAATCCCTCCTTTAACTATAGTTTCCTAGTCTATTACCATTGCAGTAAGGTCACGTGTTGAGAAATTAAAGAGAAAGGTCTTATATTCACCATTTATTGAATATTTACAACCAATGCTTCAGGGTTTGATTGCTAAGGGAAAATAGAAGTAGTCTGAGTAAGAGAGATGAAAAAGAAATAAAACACTGTTTTCCTGAAATAAAAACAGGAAATGCTGGGATTGTTAGGTAGTTTCATCTGTATTATACAAAGGTGGGTTAATATTTTGAGCCCAAATGCAAAATACTGCAGGTGCTGGAAATAAGAACAAAAAATAATGGAATTACTCAGGAGATCATTGACTGAAACATTAAATCTATTTCTCTCTCTGCAGATGTTGCCTGAACAGCTGAGTATTTCCAGCAGCTTTTATTTAATGTTTTAGATGTCGGCTTTCAAGTGTCTTCTTTTAGTAATGGCCATTTCCCCAGCCTGACCTTCCCATTCTGATGAACGTTTCTAACTGAGATGTTATTTTCTTTTCTCCTCAAGAGCTGATTGATTTTTTTTCATTCTTTCCCAGTCTTTTCACCGGCTGCTTCAATGTAAAACAACAGTTACATTTTCCTGTCAAAGATTTCCTTTCCCTTATGGTTTTCTGAAAGTTTCAAATGCTGTAGTCCAGGTCTTTGATGCCAATTTCTAAGTGTTATGTATCTAGAGAAAAGCAAGGAACTACAAAAAGCTTGTCTTTGACATGTTTAACTGAGAATTTACTATTGCAATGCTCCTGTTTGTCCTTGGACTCTTATTGTGTATATAGCTGAGAATGTTGGAAGCTAGGTAGATTGTTTTGCAGTCTGAAACAGGTTCAGTGAATCAAAAATCAAATTTGACAATCAAAAATAGAAGAATCTACTGCTCAGGGTAATGCGAATTTCAAGCACACTGCTCTATGCAGAGAGATAATACACACATGGGCTGACTTTTCAAACTACATTTCAAACTAATGTGTGATGTTATTGCTTCTAAAGCTATACTGAAGATCACATGATTTTTGAGCATAATATAGATTTTCTTCAGATTTCCCTTTAAATTTCTTATAATGTGACAACTGAGGATTATCCTTTAGGGCAATGATCTGTAAAAGAAAGGATAGTTTAGGAAAATTGACCGTTTCATGCTTAATTAGCTCAGAAAAAAATCAATTGAGAGAAATAGGTGCAACTGGTGAATGTCATAATTCCTAAACTGTGTATTCTTTTCATAATGTAACAGACATAAAGCAGAATAAGCGACACAACTGCTGAAAGGCCTTAGGCAATTAAAATTGTACTATTATATTATAATCAATGGCTCCTTTATTTATTTATTGAAATTAATTTGTCATATAGCCCACATGGCTCTATTATTAATTTACTACAATAGAAATAATAAATTAATTATTTTTGAACATATGAATATCAATTGCCTACAATTCTGCTCATTTGCAGAGTGATATCTAAAGTAGAGTGCCTAGACAAATTTTTACATTTAAGAGACATGCTTATAAATTTAAGATCAAATCAGAACAAAATTGCTCATTGTGAAGGTTACAAGATTGTAGATTGCATTATGCACAATTTTACATTTTTCCTTAATACTTTAGCAAAATATAGATTTATTACTCAATTTCAGTTTGTACAAGTTTTATCATTTCATTTGGCAAAATTAATTTTAATTCATCGAACATGTAGTTATAGAGAACTAGCTATGCATTCCAGTCTAATTATGCAGAAATTATTGGCTGCAGAATGTCTTCACATTGATAAATAAATCATTAGGAAGAGCCTGCAGTTTTAACTCACAATTACAAACATTATAGGCTTTTCTTCCTCAAGCCTCGATTGCGATCTGCAATTTTATTGTGATTGCTCCCTACTGGCTTTCTAATATTCAGTCCAGATGAAGGGCCTTGACCCAAAATGTCAACCGTCCATTTCCCTCCATAGGTGTTACCTGACCTACTAAGTTCATCCAGCATCTTTTGTGTTGCTCCACATTCCAGCACCTACAGTCTCTTGTGTCTCCATCTGGCTTTCCAACATGTTGTTCGAGGAGCACAGGAACATAGAGAGCATGGGAAAATGTCTGTTATCCCTCATTCAACCCAGGAAGAAATTTAAAAAATGAAGCAGGCTGCATGATTTGATTCCAGAATGAAATATTTGAAGACATCATAATAATATAAAATAAATACAACTTGTTAGAACACAACAGTACAGCACGGGAACAGGCCCTTTGGCCCACAATGTTGTGCTGAACTAATTAGGCTAATAATGTGTAATTACACAAATCCTTTCTGCCTGCACATGGTCCAAATCCCTCCATTCTCTACAAGTTGTTCTTATCTGCTCTCTCTTGGCCATTCATATATTTCTATACTTCAATTGAGTCTCTCTTCAGCCTCTTCTGTTCCAAATAAAGCAACCCTAATTTATCCAATCTTTCCTCATAGATAAGATTTTCAGGACCTGGAAATATCTTTATTAATTGTTCCTGCACCTTCTCCAGCGCAATCCCACTTTTCCTGTCATTTGGTGACCAGAAATGTACACAGTACTTGAGCGATGAGTACTTCAATGAATAAAATAATTTTACCCCCAAATATTCAATGATCCTTAAATATAGGGAAAGTTAGCTGTTGCCCAGAAATGGATAGGTTTTAAACTTAAAAGGACTTCTTAAAAAACTAACCTCTCTTGCTTTCCCAAACAAGGGAGTCAGACAGCAATCAGTATACAAAACTGAGGCAACCTGCCACAGTATTCAACAAGTATTAACAACAAAATAACTGAAAAATTCTAGCTCATTTATTTTTATTACAGGCCACCATGATTGAAAATGATTTTGTAAAATAGATGGCCTACTAAATGACACCTTCATCCATCCATTCTTCTTCTGTGGAGTGACAATGACCATTGGTATTAGGTTGTTCAAAGTTGATTTCAACTCAGCTTGTTCAAGATGGAAGGAGTGGTGGATGGACGGAATCCCTCAAAGAGACTGCAGCCCAAGTCAAAGGTGCATTTAAGTACCCACCCTCCCTGAAAATGATGGATGTGAATTTAGGGCCAATAGTAGAAACTGTACTTAGGACAGCTTTCCATTTGCGGGATACTTCACAAACTTCTTAAGAACATCCTATTTTTTTGTGAACAATTGCACTTCTGACACTGACAGTATTTAATTTAAATCTATAATTCTCATTTTTATTCCTGTTGTATGTCCAGTCAAGGGTTAATGAAGCAGCTTTTTTTCTATACAGCCATCGGTTTTATAAGTCACGATGGCAAACATCTATGGGTTTCTGCTTTCAGGGGTACAGTTTTCTATGATATGTTAAGGAGGTATTTGGGATGCTTTGCATTAATGGCTAAGACATAAAATGTAAGAGCTGATAAGTTTTGCCAGAGCTGAATAAAACACTAAATAAAAATATCATTAAAAACTGCAGATGCTGGAAATCTGAAACAAAAACAGAAGGTTCTGGAACACCCAGTGAGCTGCTTATACATTATGTACAGTTTTTTGACCATAACACCCTTCTGGGGTGTGATAACACCAGAGATGGCGCAAATGAGATTTACATGGACATTGCCAAGGCAACAAATTATGGTTATCAGGCAAGATGGACCAAACTGAGGTTGATTTTTTTTCTGCAACAAAGGAGACATAAAAGGATATTTAAATTCAGGTGTGTAAAGTTATGACAGACCTAGGCAGGGTGCATAGGAAAGATCTATTTCCCTTTGGAGGGAGGTCAGTAAATTGCAAGTATAGATTTAAAATGATTGGTTGAAGGATTTTTTTAAGTTCAGATATTGGCTGGGATCTGGAGCTCACGATGTGAAATGGTGGTGAAATCAGACTGCCTCATTTGGATGTGTATTTGACTGTGATCTCTGAGACTTTGGACTAAGTGGGACAGGCTGAATTACACTTTTTTTTTACCTAGGATGGACATGAAGGGCCAATTAGCCCATCAATGATGTAAGTTAAATTATATGATACAACAAAGGGTTACAATATAAGCGTTTCCCAATTTTTCTCTTTAAATCTAATCTTGCCTGAATTAGCATCTACTGAGCAATATTCGGCAAATTATAAAGTGTACCCCATTAATGCCAGCCATCCCTCTTTAATTTTTGACAAGTAAGTTCAACAGACTGGGCTTATTGGTGGTATAGTGAAAAACCCACAGCTTGGCACAATCTAGTTCTCGAGTTCAGTCCTCAACATGTCGGGATTTCGAACTGTGGCACCAAGTCCTGTTCACCCCTCATTCCTGTGTTCACTGAACTATATTTGATCCCGCTCCACAAACTCATCAGTTACTTTAAATTCCTAATCTTATGTTCAGATCCCTCCATGATTTCAGTCCCCTCTGCCCATGTTACATCCTCCAACCCTACTAATTTTTGAGAAATGAGTTTGTTTAACTCTGGATCCTTGTGCATTGCCCCTTCATTTGCACAATCATTGGTTACCAGGCCTTCATCTGGCAAAGCCCTAAAATGTGAAATTTCCTCCCCAAATGTTCCCATTTCTCACTTTTCATTCCTTTATTATGTTCATTATAGCTTATCTCTTTGCTCAAGAGTTTGGTTCCTTTCTTATATGTTTTTTGTCTGTTTACAATCCTGTGAAGTACTTTTGGATACTTCTACATAGAAAATGTATAATAGAAATAAACATGGTTGATGTTACTATATTAGTTTTTTAATTTAATTCAATTCATAATGTGCTTCTATTTCCCAGAACTGTTTCTTTTGTTTTACCAAGAATGACAGAAACAAGTGGACAATTGCACAAGAATGTTCACTTTGGAGGAAAAACAGTTCATTATTTCATCTTACTGCAGGAAGAACATCAAGATTTGACTGTGGAACTGATGACAAATTTCCTTGAGAGGCAGGCACAGTAGTGTAGAGGTTAGCATAACGCTATTATAGCACCAGCAACCAGGTTCAATTCCAGCCACTGTCTGTAAGGAGTTTGTATGTTCTCCCTGTGTCTGTGTGGGTTTCCTCTGGTTTCCTCCCATATTCCAAAGACATACGTTGGCGTATGTTAACGTTACGTTGGGCATGTTACGTTGGCGTCGGAAGCGTGGCGACACTTGCGGGCTGCCCCCAAATCACCTTACGCAAAAGATGTATTATATCTATTAAAAGATGTATTATGTGTGTTTCAATGTACATGTGACTAATGAAAATATCTTATCACCAGCCCAAGGCAAAAGAAAAGACTTTGCCTTTATTAATCACCAGTTACATCCTCATTCCAAACCGTATGACAGTCAAAGACAAACTTTGGAAAATGTAGTCACAGTTGTAACGTAATGTAGCAGAAAATTTGTCCAGAGCAAGGTCCCACAAACAGAAAAAAGAAAAGTGCTTGAATAATCTTTATCAGTCCCATGTTTGAAGAATGTATGGACGAAGGTACTGTTAGATCCTCCCTGTTCTTAAATAGTTTCATGGGATCATTTGTATCTTTTTAATAGAGCGGGCTGTTCAGTATCTAATCTGATAGATGGCAGTTCCCTTAGTACTGCACCCACCAACATGGGAGATGAAGATGCTGAGCCATGACGAAGTGCCTTTTCCAGCAAATCTTCAGAAACAGATATGACTGTGGAATCTGTAACAATAGTTTAAGATTTTTTGCAAGGTTGTCATGGAATTTGAGTAGATGAACAATTACTTAAAAATCCCCTATATAGTACAACTTGTTTTCCACAAATTTTTAAACTTTATTTTGTTTGATAAAGGTGTAACTGAATAAAGGGTAGTCAACTTACCATTTTTTTCTTTTGGCTATTCAGACTAAACACCAAAGAAACATAAATTTAACAAATTAAGAATTTTGACCCTGTGCAGATGATATTTTCAGCAATTTCTTGAATTTCAAGCTGAAAAATGGCCACTGCAACAAATAGAGAATCTGGTCCTAATTTTATGGTTGAAATAAATGTAAAAAATAAGTAGTACAAGCTATAATTTTAATTGTGCTCCTAGGTAAATTATTATAGCTTATATTTCATATATCAAGAAACAATCTTAGGCTTGCTGACACATGCAATAATCCTTTTGTTTGTGAAGCTGAGAATATTATAGTTATCTTCACACTACAGAAATGCTAACGTAGATGTTATTTCATCTCATCGGAGCCAACTCCAGGATTAGCCAGTTTTATCTACAATGTGAAATGGCAAGACAAAGAGTTTTAAAGAGGTTTCCAAGGACAGCTAATCATAGTCCTGCAATGGTGTTACTAGTTACTGTAAACCAACTTAATGGACCCCTGCACATTAACAACACTGTGATTAGTATTTGCTCATCCCTTTGGGAGCTGGTGGAAGCTCTTGTATATTGATATGTGTGTGGGTTTCTGATGCCAATAAAGCCTGTGAAATTTTGAGATGGGCAGGAGGAGGAAGTATGGTTAGTGCTGGGATAGGGACTTAGTTAGTGCTTCATGGCAAAGCAACTTCCCGGCCTTAAATAGAGAGAAAATTGTCTCCACAGGGTATAAAAAGTACACACAAAACACTTTCATTTTGCTCTTAACATCTGAAGAAAGATAATATAATTGTCCTGACCATCTGTATCAAGTCAATATATTTGCAAACAGAAATACAAAAATATTTACAATATTTGTCCTAAAAGTTCTAGATACACTTGTGAAGTTTGGATTTTAGGGCTTCCCCCCCCCCCACCACATTAGCAATATAGAGACGAGTTCTCCATTACGAAAGTTGGCCCACTGTTTACTTAGTCTCTATAATGGTATTGGAATTTTTGGTTTCAATCTCTGCTAGTAAAATTACGGAAGAGTCAAGTTGAAGGGTAACTTGTAAGGATCTATGTGTCCTGTCTTAACACATGGAGAATGGAAGATCAGTTTATCTTTTAAAGAGCTCCTGTAAAGACATACTCTCCCACTGGTCACTGGTCCAGGAGACAAGAACAAATCAGGGGAACTACCAAACATTTTCCAGTTTTAACAAAAACAAATTT
>JARFYF010000052.1:100272353-100286320 GCA_030265395.1 Rhina ancylostomus
GTGTGTGTGTGTGTGTGTGTGTGTGTGTGTGTGTGTGTGTGTGTGTGTGTGTGTGTGTGTGTGTGTGTGTGGGTGTTCACATCTCTGAGACAGCATTAGACTCATTAAAGACTATATGGGCATAACAACAAACTAAGTAGGCAGAAGAGCAGGCCATTTGTCCCCTTGAGCCTGCTCCAACATTCAATAAGGTCATGGCTAATATTCCCCCTCAAAATTATTTTTTCATCCTTTCAGTATATTGTTTGATTCTTCTAATGTTCAGCAATCCATTGATCTTCTGAATGCAATCAATGATTGAGCCCACACAACCCTCCAGGGAGTAAATTCCCTCTGAGAGAAGAAATGTCTCCTCATTTCAGTCTGAAGTGACCTGCCCACTTAACGTGAGATTGTGTCCCTCAGTTCTGGACTACTCAGTCAGGGGAAATCTCTCTATAACTACCCTGTTCAAAGAGAGCCTAACCATATGTTTTAAAGACGGAATGCTGAGTACTTGAGAGGGGAATATATAAGTGATGGCATATCATGCTCCTGCTGCCCATGTTCTTCAAGGTGGTAAAATTCAAGGCTTTGAGAGGTAGTGTCATAGAAGTCTTGGACAGCAAGAACTGAAGCAGCATATTTTTTAAGACAATGTGCCCTGCTGTATTGGTGTGCTGACAGAGGAGGGGCTGAATGCTTAGGATGGAGAATGGGGTGCTTTATCACAGATGAAAGTGAGCTTCTTTATTGTGTGATTACATATGGTGGCAGGATGTTTTCAGTATGAACCTGATAAGATTTATTTTCTCTATTCCAATCACCTATAACATCCCTTTAGAGAAGGATGCTGCTGGTTGATTGAGAATAGGTAGAAACTAGGTTTTGAGAAGCACAAATTCATTTGCCTTTTCTTATAAGTCTATTTGATATTCAGGATAGCTATTGATATTAGAAAATGGGGCTCTTTGCTCAGCTTTATTCTCTATATTTATTGAATTTTTGAGCCAACCAAAGCTATTGCTTTCAATCTAACTCAAAATTATTTTCTCCGTAAATGGATTTTGAATATCTTAACAAAAGCAAATGTCAGTCAGTATGCAGATAAAATGTTATCCATTGACTACAACATTCAATAATTTCCTTACATTATAGTGAAGAGTGGAGGTATTAGGGATGGTATTAAACTTACTATAAATAGCATCTAATATAGTTAATTTATTAAAGCATTTTAAGTTAGAATTTTTATGGGTCAGTTGACAGTTGGATGTGCAGAAAGCTAAAAGCATTTCCTTTTCAGTTGTTTGGATTTATTCCCCTTGATTAAGCTGTCCTTGCTGTCAGTTATGTTCTTATAAGCCTCCTTGGATCTATTTCATGCTGGAAAAAGCTCAGATAAATCCAGAAAAGCTTAATGTTTATCCAATGTGAAAATAATTACTCAAAAGTGTTTTTCTTAATCCAGCTAATTAGACCAAGGAAAGAAAGATCAGTGTCATTGTGAATTATGCCCTGGCGATTGACTGTTGGTCCTTGTAAGTTTCAGGTGGAGATGTGAGCGGATAAAGGTTAGATTAAATATAATCCAAAGTAGCTGCAACCTTAATCTGTTATGATACAAGGATGATCACTTAAAAAGAGCTGGATTGTGGGATTGTTTCTGGTTGGATAAGATGCAACTCGACTGGGACCAGTCTTAAAACACGCTTAGCACCATGTCACAGCAGCTGCAAGCACTTGTGCACGGCTGGAGACTGCTACGATGAACAGCTTGTTTGCTCTGCGGTCAGCCTGAGGACCATCTTATTTTGTATTTCTCTCAGAGAACCTGCATTTACGCTCTCTAATTTTAGTCTGTGACCTACTGGAGCTGCAAAGCCATTGTCGTTCCATCTATAAATAAACATAAGGAGTCATTTCATCCAGAACTGTAGTAGCACAGAGGAAAGTTGTTCAAGCACAGTGCTGTTCTTAAGAAAACAAAATCATTGATTTTAGTGGTCCAAGCTGGCTTATCCAATGCATGTTATCATTTAGGTTTTCTTTTTGCTTTCATTTTTTATTGTTCTGTTTTTTGATTTAATATTTGGAAAAACTACCCCTCAGAAGTAAAACGTAAGACATTGTTTCATAACATATATATCAGAATGCCTGTGATGTACAAATTTCCTAGATTCTAAAATCCTACAGTGTGAATTGCAGGTGGTTGTTCTGTTTTGGTGCATGAAACATGAAGTTTTGCAAGTAGATTTGTGAGTGAGATCTGTTCTTTTGCCAGTTAAATCTCACTCTTTTGATTGCTGGGTTAATAGACAAAACAAAATGAGTCCTCCACATTGAAATTCAAAAATATTAATTCAGGATAAGGAATCAGAAAGGAAAACTATTTCTGACTCAATACAGCTTTCAGTACACATTGATTTATTTGTCACAATATGAGAGCTTTAGGAGCTGTAGTCAGGCTTGCAAATTTATACTCAAGGCAAAGAAAACTAGGCTTGCAAACAACATGAAAATTGGTGGAGTTGTGGACAGTGAGGAAAGTTATCAGATGATATAGCAGGATATACACCAGTTCGAAATTTGTGCAGAGAAATGGCAGATGTACTTTAATCCGGACAAGTGTGAGGTGTTACATTTTGGGAGATCAAATGCAAAAGAAAAGTATACAGCAAATGGCAGGACCCCTACGAACACTGATGTGCAGAGGGCTCTTGGGTGCAAGTCCATTGCTCCCTGAAAGTGGCAACACAAATGGATAGGGTGGTAAAGAAGGCTTGCTTTAATGAATATAAAAGTCAGGAAGTCATGTTACAGCTGTATAAAACTGTAGTTAGGCCACACATGCAGTACTATGTGCAGTTCTGGTCACTGCACTATAAGAAAAATGTGGAGGCTTTGGAGAAAGTGCAGAAGATGTTTACCAGGCTGCCGCCTGGATTAGGATGTATTAGATATAAGGAGAGGTAGGACAAATTAGGATCATTTTCTCTCAGGTATCAGAGGCTGAGGGATGACCTAATAGAAGTATATAAAGGTATGAGAGGCATAGTAGGGTAGATAGTCAGCGTCTTTTTCCCAGGATGGAACAGTCAAATTATAGAGGGCATAGGTTGAAGGTGAAAGGAGGAAAGTTTAAAGGAGATGTATGAGGCAAGTTTTATCTTACACAGAGAGTGATAAGTGCCAGGATCGTGTTGCCAGGGGACGTAGTAGAAACAGATACAATGGCAACATTTAAGAGGCATTTAGATGGACACATGAACAGACAGGGAATAAAAGGATATGGACCATGTGCAAGCAGATGGGATTAATTTCGATTGGCATCATGGTAACTGCAAACATGGTGGGCTGAAGGGCCTGTTCCTGTGCTGTACTGTTTGATGTTCTTCGTTCAGTGGTGAGCTGATGGTCCTTTCATGTGGTCAATAGTTCACTTTATCTGTAGCTATAGTGAAGGCAACATTCACTCACCTTTCATTAATGCAGAAAAAGTGTCTTGTTTGCATTATCACAGGAATACAGAGGAAACCTCAAGGAGGAAAATAGTTTCCAAACAAAATGCCAATAGTGATACGGAGCAGAGATGCAGCCTCTGAGAAAAAGACACAATGATCTTTGAGTTAGGTTGAGGAAATTTAATGGTAAAGAGAAATGTCCATGAAGAAACATGTCAAAAGATAGTACAGTCCACTATAGGATAATTACACTATCCAATTAAGTTTAAGCAAAAATTGACCTTACTGTAAATTCATTACCAAAATAATTGACCTTATTGTAAATTCACCAAGAAATTAATTGCTCTGCATGAGCTCAAGGTACTTCAGACAATCTTATGATAATCAACAGCTAAAATCTTGGATGTCACCCTATTCATGTGATGTAAACTTGTACACAAATACAAACTATCAGTTAGGCCACCAATTAGAAGATAATTTTTTATTGGCTCAGGTCATTTCTGAACAGTGCATCTACCATTCAACTGAGAAATACTTATTTGTGTACTGCTCAGGAAAAGTAGGTTGAAGCCAAAATTTCACCAGATTTGATTGTACACAATGGAACTCCATGGAGAAGTGAGTGATAAAACTGCCTCTGCTTCTTTTCAGGTGGTGGGCACTTGCTTCCTTCTAGAGCTGCAGGGAAAGTTCAGTGAGACCTCTTATTGAATTTCTTCCCCAATGCTTTTAAGCACAATGTTGAAATGTATTTGAGAGTAATAGCACAGTAAACAGTTGTTTTCCATTGAATGACAATTGCTTTTTAATCTTCGATATAAAAATTCTACCAAGATCAAATTTTAGTGACTGGATAGACAGATAGACAGACAGACAGACAGACACTTATTTAGAGAAACCACTTAAAATTTTATTAAAATCTGCACATAAATAAAAATATTCTGTATGTAGTGGATGGAATGGGATTGCAGAATTTGTATATAAAGAATAGATTACATTTATACACTGCATGCAGAAGCATTTATAACCCATTGTAACTGATTTTGATTTATTTGTTCTAACATAAAATGGGTGATGGCAAATCAACACTCTATTCTTTCCTGCTTCTGGTTTCAATTGAAGACAGTGGAAATTAGAATCAGAAGAGGCTGGAACCTGCCTGGGATGGAAGGTTGAGTCCTGTGGTGTTGTAGATCCAGCAGCATTGTGTAATTCTGGTTGGGTGGAGAGTACCACACTTCAAAACCATGGGAACTATTTTCTCTCAGCAACTCTCTAAAAGGAACGATGAGGAGTACGGTGATAAAAAAGCATGAGACACAACAGAAAATGCCCTGCTATATTTCCAGAACAGTACAAATCTATCTAGAAACTGTGTTCCTCCTTGGTAAAAAATCATCTTCAGACACATCGTGCTGTAAAAAAAATGCATAATTGAATTTCTACTGGTCATCATCTCCTCTTTAAAAATAAACAAGCAGAAAAACTATTCCAAAGATCTGGAAATAAGTTCCTGTTTTTTTAAAGTTATTGTAATTAATAACTGCAGAATTAAAATTGCTAAGCATACTTAGTTTGACCCAATAACATGTAAAGTTGTCGCTCTGGTGCTCCAAAGAACAAAAAAAATTCATTTAAAATGGTAGGGAATGCCAGTTATTGTATTTGTATTTTGTATTTCTTCAGCTTTTCCACAGCATGTTTAGCAATATATGTTCCTCATTCTGTTAATTATTGCTTCAAAGTACATGATATCTTTTGAGAATGAATCATCAGAAACCTCATTCAAATAGGCTGGGTTAAGGACCAGAATCTTCAGTGGACAGGCAGCAACTGTCAGAAGACTGCTTGATACCAACATTTTTAACAAGTGACCCAACAGCATAGCTAACTACCATCAAAGTTGTAAGAGGGCTGCAAATATCAGAACATCTTTGGTATTCATTGGTCCATTGCCACACATTCTATTTATGCTGTGATTGTGCTTCTCAATAATGGAGCTGTGAAGCTTTGTTTTTTAAATAGATTTACCCATGGAGCCATGGACTTCATTGGGGTGGATGTTCTTAGTTGCCAGGGAATTGATTTTAAACATCTACTTAATCAATTGTCGCTAAGCTGAAAAAAGCACCAATGTTTTCCCAGCTGAAGACAAGTGTACAGTTTTCCTTTGAGAAAACATGAACAGGACAAATAAATTTTGCCTATGTTATATTGAGTAAAATTCTAGTTTCACTTGTTTTTTTCAATAATTATTACCATTGTTTTTGTAGATTAGGTAATGACCTGTTAAGTATAATTTCCTGGTTGCACCATTCCCAGGCATTATTTGAGGAGATTCATAGTAAATGCTACACTTTGGCTCCTCAGTTTATGAGGATAGGTTGAGTGACCCAGGGCTTTTCTCTTTGGAGAGAAGGATGATGAGAGGTGACTTGACAGAGGTGTACAAGATGATAAGAGGCATAGATCGAGTGGACAGTCAGAGACTTTTTCACAGAGCAACAATGGCTAACACGAGGAAACATAATTTTAAGGTGATTGGAAGAAGATATAAGGAGGATGTTGGGGTAAGTTTTTTATTCAGAGAGTGGTGGGTACGTGGAACGCACTGCCTGCTGAGGTTGTGGGGGCAGATACATGAGGGACATTTAAGAGACTCTTAGATAGGCACACGAATGATAGAAAAATGGGAGCTATGTGGGAGGGAAGGGTTAGATGGATCTTAGAGCAGGATAAAATGTAGGCACAACATTGTGGGCCAAAGGGCCTTTGCTGTGCTATAATATTCTATGTTCTATGTTCAACTAATGTCCAAGCTATGCTTGGTGCAGTTTTCAAATGTATAAATAGCACAAGTATCTTTTCTTGTTGGGATACTGATCACAGAAGATAGTTGTGGAACATAAACCTATGGGCATAAATGTCCACTATGCTTGTTTGCACCACTGGTGAACAATCAAACCCAAAGGCACTGTTGGTCCTAATTCAAAAAAAATCCTCAAATATTTTTTTCCTGGGCTGTCGAATCAGGGAAAAGTTTAAAAAAATGCAAAAATTTTTGTGGTAAAGTTCTTGACTTTCCACAAGGCCTGACCACATTGCTGCCTTAGCAAATAAGCCAAATGATCATCCTTCCCTCCCTCTTTTCTAGCGCCATTGGGTTACTGGTGGCTTCGTGGATGCAATCAAACAAAGAGTGAATCTGAAGAACAGGTAGGAAATTCCTCAGCTAACTTTGTGTCACTGTGAGATGTAGTGTTTCACTTTCTGCAGTCCAGGCAGACTTCAGGCCAGGAGAGCTGTCAATCAACCATGACTGCCTATTCCTGGAAAACATACGGTCAGCTGTCTATCTGATGGATGGTAAACACTCATGTGTGTGGTGAAGGTAGAATATAGAATACTGGCAGAATAGAAAGGTGGCAAACCTTCTGAATATTCATTTCCATTAAAGCCAAAATTATCTCCCTACAGATGATATCAAGTAAAATATAAACAACATTTTATCTGTATTTTATCTCCCTACAGATGATATCAAGTAAAATATAAACAAAATTTTATCTGTATTTTGTGGAAAGGAGATTTGCTAGCACTAAGGGCATTCCTACTGACATTTCTTTACCCTACTGTGCCCATAATCAGAATGATTATTTGACTCACAGGTGAAATTACAGCTTGATAATACCTGTATTGTTTATTATCAAATAAATCAGAGCATACCATTCTTTACAGAATGTACAAGAAGTCATGCAAGTTTTTTTTTAAATTTGGTATTGGAAGAGAAGGCATCAGAACCTCTCTCAAATGGAGCCCCCAGTCTGATCCAATATTATTTTTAAAACATTAAATATTTTTGCTCCTGAAAAAATGTTTAGATGACCCGAACACTTTCTATTGTTTGATGACAAGGTCACATTTATTTGAAGAATAATGTAGGAATAATTTTGTTTCAACCTTCTTGGACTTTTATGCAAACTGTTTTTTTTAAGCTGTATGATGATAGTGATGCAGAGTTACTTCTAAAGAAGCTGTTGAAAAATGAACAAGGGTTTAAACAAAACAGCCATGAGCCCCTGTGTCTGGACGTTCTGTGAATAACAGTTCTATTCATCTTCAATTCGTCACAGAGTTATTCATATCAATGTCATGTAATTGCTGGTTGTGACAACAAACGTGCACAGTTGGAAGCCAATTGCACATAATGCTTAACTGTTTGCTGTCATTGTTATGGGAAAGGGCTGTTCATAAGGTTCTTATTGTGCAGATAGTCGAGAGAAATAGAGTCAATTTCCTCTTTTATATATTGATAAACAGCTCCAGATATAAGGAGAGAAAAAAACTTGATCTACCTTCTCATGACCTGCTGAGGAATGTTAGAAAAATTAATTCCAGAATATTTTGCCGACATTCCTTGAAGTTGCGGAGGTGATTTACATAGCAGCTCTTCTGCAGCCGTTGGATTTCTTTCATCTTGATACTGTAAATTGCTTTCATTTTTTTGCCCTGATTTGTATGCTTGAGGTATTGTTGTGATAAATTATGGAGGTACAGAACTGAAAATGGTGTGTAGATTGTCTAAGAAATTGAGTGCAGTCAGCCTTAAAAGTGGTGGATGATGTGATAAAAAAACTACCTTACTCTGGTCATGTCACATATGTCCTCAATGAGGAGCCGCTTTTAACTTTCTTTGCCCAAAGCTGGGAAAGTGA
This sequence comes from Rhina ancylostomus, assembly GCA_030265395.1. Classification (NCBI taxonomy): domain Eukaryota; kingdom Metazoa; phylum Chordata; class Chondrichthyes; order Rhinopristiformes; family Rhinidae; genus Rhina; species Rhina ancylostomus. The sequence continues at coordinate 100,280,506 of JARFYF010000052.1, forward strand.
GTGGGTTTATTAAATTAAATGATCGCATTTTGTATTATTAGTTTTGCTGTGACCATGAAATTCTGTCATTATATTAGTAAAATGTGTGACCTATTTCCAGCTGATAAACTACTTTTCTCTAAACATCAAAGTGAAATACAATGATTATTCAATCATTTGATTAATATTTATTTCAATGATAGTAGATTACTGTTTGGGTTGCTGTTGCAAATTAGCAGTTATTTGAGACAACTATTTATTAGGGATATCCTGTAGAAATTTGGTTATGGTGCAATTTAGTTCAAAAATAGCTTCTTCAACAAAAGGTATTGACAAAAATAAAAATAGGAGGAAATTCTTAAATCAAAGCTGAAATTAATTGATTTGCACAGCAGTCTCAGAAAGGAAAAAATGATTAAAACTTCATTGTAATCTTCCATTGAAGAATTTTCCTTTGTACTTTGAATTTTGGTTTGTTATAAATTTTAGTGTTTACATTTTCATCACCCTCACTCACATGATTATTATAGTTATGACCCTTCACATATTAAATCTTAAGAGGCTTTGGTAAGTACACATGAAGAAACCAAAAATGATTTTTATCATCATTTTGAACTTATTATGAACTAATATTGAACATTCCACTGCCCATGGATAGAGGAAGTGAGACTGAACAGAAAGACTCAGCCTCTGTTAAACTGAATCCTTGGTGGAAAACAATTTTGCCATCCACATAAGCTTGTACTAAAGAAATTTAACTGGACTCAAAATGGTCTGATTGAATTGGTAATTACTAAACTTATTTTTATGACAACCCTCCATTTTCTGATTAAGACATCTTCTTACCTCATGTAATAAATTCTGTGAAAGTAATTGCATCAGTCTAATGTATGTTTACAATAAATATGTCTGAGGTTGTTAAAATAACAAAGGAATCAGTCTGGGTACTAATTGTCTTAACAACCCATAAAGCTGAATCTGCATGTTGCTTGTGGGCTAATTTAGAATATTTAAAACATTTTAAAATACCATTTTTTTCAATCAATTAATGCATAATTCTGTATGCAAAGGGAACTCTAGTGTCAAGTGTAGAAAGTTTATTGCATTTACAGCTTGATTTTTTTTGAAAAGGAAAATAGATTTCCCAGTTTTTGATGTGTTGATTGGGAAGGAGGAAAGGACAGCTGCATACAGATCTCCAGGGACAAGGCTCGATAGCTAAATGAAGACCTCTAGTGCTTTCTTGTTAGCCAAGATAGATATATGTCCAGATGAACCGCAATTAGTCAATCGTGAAGGCTCTAGGTGGATACGATCAGAAGCCACAAATCAGTTTTCTCTGGGACTTAGTTATTGGCAGATTTGGCCCCAGGCACTGTCCTACTGCTGCTGGCCTGGCTGTAATTTTTCCCATACTGAAGTGTTTTTAAGTCCGGAACTGAGAGAGAGTGATGATCCCTCAGTAACTGCCATGTCAAGAGCCTGTCAGATAGCTATCAATCAATCACCAAGTGATTTGCCTGATTGTATGTAACCAGGTACATCTCATTAGCAATAATGCTGACTGCTAATGTGGTGCATGTATTATGTTTTCTGCCTTAGAGAGCTGGGCATCAAGGCTACTTCAATGCAAATACTTCAGCCTGATTCATTGTGAATACTTAAGGCATTTGACTTTGTTGAATTTGGATGACACACAAATTTATATGCCCAATGTCAGTCAATTTCAGTTAACTATTTACCACCAAAATATACTTTAAGCATCCCATGATATTTATGCACCTCATTAACTAGACTGCTTATTTCTTCCTTATTGAATACTACACATTTATTTCCTCAGGGATCTACAACATTGTATTTTATTTTTAGAAGCATTATTTAATTAACTACTTATTAAAGCTATTTACAGTAATACTAATTCTAATCGACACTTAAATTTCACATGTAATTACTTATGCTAAGTTATTCCTTCATAATAAAAAAACAATTTGGGTCTTATTTTCCATTTATGAATAATTATCTGACTGCTCTGACATATATTAATAAGGCATTATTTCCTAATATGTTTAATATGCAGGCTAAAATTATCAATTTATTAAATATGTCAATTAACTTCCAATAAAGGTAACACCAGGCAAGGTTTTATAATAATAAATAATGTTTTCTTAAAATCAAGAATTTTCTTAAGACAAATCATCTCAGAGGTATTGTAGCTCCCAGTAATTAAACAACAGAAGAATTATACTTTAAGTAAATGAATATAATCACATATTCAAAACCTTATATATGCATATTTCTCAAAATGCTATTCACTGAATTTGCTTTACGAAGCATGTTTAACAGTGACGAACTGATGCTTAAGGTTATTGACTTTGCAAATATGATGTTCTAAAACAGATGCTGATCCTTTTTTCCCCTTTTTCTAACTTTTGTTGGCTAGTTGCTTGGTTATTTTCTTTGCCTGCTGTAGTTGTTCCCAAAAAAAAGAGACTTTAAACCATGTCTATATACCTAGGGTTCTGTTAGGTGCAATGTTCAGTTTATTTCATAATGCCCTTATCTGTCACTTAAGTACTGGAGGAAACTGCATTTTTTTAATGTTAGCTTTTGTTGCAAAATTGTTTATTTCTTGTTGTACACTAGCTTTGACCTTTCAACATGCAGCCGCAACACTTGTCTCTATACAGTTGTCTCCAGTACTGGGAGTTATGGTGCTTGTGCTGTTGTGCTGTTGCGTGATGAAGCATTCTATTTATATTAAAATTAGGACATTCCTATGGGGGACATCGCTGAGAACGAAACAGCAAACATTGAGCTGTTGAAACTGCACACCTATAGGGACAATAACAGGAAGATGGCAGTTCTTCACTAAGGTGGGCCCTAAGGAATGAGAACTTCAGTCGGGAGCTCCATTTCACAGCTCCATTGCCACTTATGTACGTGCTAAGTGTCAGCACTGCACTGATTGAAAAATAGCAAGGATAAACTAACAAGACCTCTGGCTTAGGATCACATGGTTTATAATGCATCACAGTGAAACATATAAACATTGCAAACTGTAGGATTTGTCATAGTTGAAAAAGAACCAAGACTTTATATTTCACTTAATACAAACAAAACTTCTGAGCCTTTTCATTAAGAACAGGTCACATTTGTGATATATCCAACATTTGAGATATAGAAGAAATATGCTTATATTGGTCTCAAGTGGCTAGTTGGTGACAAGAATTGAATCGTGTTGACAGCCCCAATGTGGTGGCAAAAGGTTGTGTCTAATTCAGATTAATTTTGATTGCTCTGGTTATGTTTTGATCTGTGCTTGAAGCGAGAGGCACTACTGGGAGCTTGAATGTCGTAGATGAAAGAGTACAATTGAGCCAAGAAATACTGTGCAAAAATGCCTATGACTCACAAATGTACTGGCCATGCACACCAACTTCTAAATTATGGGATAGAATTTCAGCCTCGTAACATATCCCTCAGATTTCTGGATATAACATTTGTATTAATTTGGGGGAAAAAACTTCCTCAGCTTGAGTATTCTTACATTTGCTCGCTATTTCCATCTGTTTCTCTCTTTCTTTACCCATATTTCCAAATTTCATCTTAGTCTTAGTTTTCTTCCTAAACTTATCTTAACTGTTTCTTTCTATTTTCCATCTTCAACCCTACTGTTTATGCTACTGGCTATCCCTGGTTTGTGCCTCTGGTACACCACTCATGGCGTGCAATGTGGCAGGGCCAGTGTTTGCTAACTTCACAGCATTCAATTGAGAAGTCTGCCCACTGAGACAGCCCCAAATCTGGTGCAAGGGCATCGGTCCTCATTCAAATCATTGGGAAAAATTGGTTGCCATGGGAAAGCCTTTTTAAAAATTAATTACTTTGGCTTAAATGTTTTTAATTGGTCTGTGTGTGTGTTTTTTTAGGTCAAAAGTTATAATAATTATGATTATTTTAACATTAATTTTATTTTTTCACATGTTCCAAGTGTATTTGAATGTTTGTGAATGCATGACATTAGGGCAATCCAGGGAAGAACTGACAGTTATGTTTGGAGAGGCTTTGTCCTACACGGACCTTGCCAGTCATCTGGGAGAAGGTACTTTAAAGTCAGACAGCTGCTGAGCTCATGTGAACTCAACATAAGATTGTGCACCACCATCATCTTTGTAGAACCACTGCCTTACAGTGCCAGAGGCTTGGATTCTATCTTGATCTCTGATGTTACCTGCGTGGATCTTGTATTCTTCCCACATTCCAAAGACATGCAAGTTGGTAAGTTAATTAGTCACCGTAAATTACGCCTTGTGTGTGGAGTAAGTGGTAGAATCTGGAAGGGTGGGGGCAAGCAGGGGGGAGGAATTGATGATAATGTGGGAAGAATAAAAAATGGGATTAATGTAGGATTAATGAAAATGGATGGTTGATGGCCAGTGTGCTGGCATTGAAGCTTGCTTCCTTCCACTGTAAAAAGATCTAGAGATATCAGAAATGCCACAGGAGCAGCTTTTTGAAACTACTCGCCACTCATTGGGATTTGATGACCAACCATTTACGACCCAGTCTATAGCCCAAACTGTTCCCTATGTTTCTTGCTGGAGGATGGGGTCTGTTCATGGGAGCAGTACAGCTGGACAAAGAGGAAGAACAGTCAACAACAATTTTTTTCCTGTCTTATAAAATCACATCCACATTCAGATCTTCAAATAAATAATCAACACTGCTGAATATTTGTGGACTAATCTGAGTGCCATTAGATGTCGACCTATTTTTAAGCATCAATCACCCCTCTTGTGTGCTGGGTCATTTGAAAATGTCCATTTTCATTTTCATATTTGCTGGGGCAACAGGTTACAAGTAATGATATTTACTAACACATTCATCATTTTATTTAACTGGATAAAATGTATTATTCATTTATCTGTTTCTAAGTTATTAAAATGTATGATGTTGAGAAGCAACATTGTGTACTATTCTTCTTGCATGGGAATGTTTATACAATTAGCTAACAATGAAAGCATGTAAGATTATTTAATAATTATAATTTCATTAGTTAAAAGCAACAATATGCATAATTTTAGCAGACAAATAATCCTTGGAAATGAATCAAGGTATCAATGTCCAGCAGTTTTTAACATGGTTGGTAGTATTTGGTTTTGAAGTAAAAGTTTGCTTTAACAGTCTCTGGTTAGCTCAAACTGAATCAGGGGATACACCAATAAACCTGTTATCAGAGGAAATAGTCAAGTTAAGAATGAAACCAAAACATTTTTGTTATGCCCAGTATGTCTGACTGCAGTTATGGAAGGAAAAGCTAGTGTTTATATTTTAAGTTGATGGCCACTCAGCAGCATTGGTAGTCATTTTTCTCTTCAGAGCTGTGACCTGATTTGCATTTATTTCATATTTCTAACACCAGCAATATTTTGCTTTTACTAATTATCTGACTTTGATTGTATTAATGTAGCTGTATGGATTGAACCCATATTTAATGACATTTTTTCAATTATATTTTATCACCTGACATTGCTGCAGAACAGTCTTGTTTAGGTTCCCAGCATGTGCAATGTGTTGCTTTTATATTATGTTTGATAAACAAATTAAGCTGTTGGTAAAGCTGTATTATTTGACTGCAGTTTGTCAACTAATCTTAATCTCTGTTTAGTCATAATTAGGGGGCATTGAATTCAATAGCCTATGTATAATGAGTTACCAGTGACTGGATGTAAAGATGGAAAGAAATCTCATTGTGGTTTGAAAACTAATTCAAACCGTGCTCTTGAGATCATAATCACAACTGGAATCTGCTTTTAAAATATGTAATTAGTTTAAA
>JARFYF010000052.1:100431477-100444992 GCA_030265395.1 Rhina ancylostomus
GCTCAGGTGTGTGTCATTATGCAATCAGTCCAGCATGGAATCCATGTGCTGGACAACAAGACATTAAAGGAGCCAAACTGAGGGCCAGAACTCAGAACTATGACACTAAATTCATTGAGTCAACCAAAGACTTCAATCATGTCTGATGTCACCAAAGTTGTCCAGCCGGAGCTAAGTGCAACAATTTCCTTAGGACCATTCCACCAATATCCAATGAAAAGGCTGGTCGTTGGAGTTGCATAGTAACCATTCATACATGCTAACTGCCACTCCAGGGCACAAGCACCAAAGCAGCATGACTTATTGAAGCAGCAGTCCTCAACTCTCCCATGGATGCTCATCTTATGCATGATTAACCCAAAAGGCCAAGGATTTGCAATTCTGCCACATGATGGGAGATGGTGTTATGATACCCACAAGAAACTGGTCTGAGAGGGTCCAGGAGGGCAGTGCTCTCGCCTGGGGGAGGAATAAAAAGCCTGCTTGTGGGTAGAGCAATGGGATGGTTGTCAGAGGCAAACAGCTGCCAGTATCTTAGCAGTGGAATGAAACCATACCTCAGCACACAAGAAGATATGCTGGAGACTGTCAGGGCAGGAAGAAAGTGGAACCACATTTCAATAAGTAGCTGTGGAAGAAAAGAGGAGCCAGAAGCTTGTATGATATTGCATTAGGAACACACCATTTCCAAAATGCACTGATAACAGGAAACCCTTTACAGAGGATAGTAAGAATATTGAATGCAAGAGGCAATGGAGGAAAATAGCTTGAATTTGAAGGAAACGATGAAGTTTGCATGTTAATGACAGCCAGTTCTACCTCATCGCTACTTCTCTCAACCCCTTTACTGTCTATAAATTATCAGACTAAGAGTCCGACAATCAGGTTTAAATGAGCAGAAATTCCTCCACCTCTTGGGAAGACTGGAGCCACTGTGTTTTGCCCACACCACAATCTCCATTCCTTGGCAACTGTATGCATCTATTCCCTAGCAGCTGTGTGAAGTTGAACCAGACAGATCACAGCCTTGGAACCTGAACCCGATTTCAGCATCAACCCCTAGAGGATACTTCCACTTATACATCATTAGCCGACTCTGCCATTTCCTCAGCTCGTCTGCGGCTGAAATCTTCTCTCTTCAGTTACCTCCAGGGTCGAAGGCTCCAACACTTCTGGCTGACCTCCCCAACTCTCCTCACCATAAACAGTGCTGCAAATGACCTAACTCGCAACAAGTCCCCCATCACCTGCTGATCTACACCCACTCTGCATTAATGGTCACCTCAGTTTTAAAAATACCCATTCTTGCTTTCAAGCCCCCTCAACGCTGCCCATCCCTGTAATCTCCCCCAACGCTTAGATCCTCATTCCTTCAGCAAACCACATTTTCATCATTTCACCACTGAATGGTCTTTGGCCATTGGCAGTGCTGAACTCAGAACTGAAATTCACTCCCCAATTCCCTTTCTCTCCACTTTTGAATTGCTCCTTAATACAGTGCTAGGATCTCCAGTCAGAATTCTTTGGCAATGAGTAGTATTCAAAGAAAGAATATTTTAGATTATAATTACTGATCCTTGTCAATCTTTAAGTTGGGGGGGGGGGGGGTCTTAACGCACCTAATGCAATTTCTATGCAAAAATGTGCCTTATATAAAAATTTAAATTATTTAGTTATTATACAATGTGGCAGCATTGAATACATTGAGTAGTGACTTCCAGAAACTCAACCATTTCAGTGGAAAGCCCAAAAGTGTGAACATTCAGGTTTTGTATTATGTACATTCAAATGCAGATCCCCAACTCTGTGTATCTTTGATCAAGCTCCTGGTCATCCATCCTACCATCTTCTTATATGGGTTCATCATGGATTCTGTCCACCAAAGCCTTTGAAGGATCAATTATTCAATTATTCTAAGAAAATGCTATATGATAAAAAGTTATTGCTGTAACGCTGATAGGGGGTTGAATGAAGTGGGATGGCAGGAAACCACTGGAGCACAAACACCAGCATAGACCCATTAGTCAGAGTGGCCATTTCAGTGTTGTAAATTCTATGCAAACAGGACAAGATAAACTCCATTGTTATACTGAAATAAAATTCACTCTTAAAATTCTTAAAACTGAAATTCCTTTTTCAAGTTTGTAATTGAATTTAAATTTAACTCAAACCACAAAAAGACAGTCCTATCAATAATTTGTTCTATGTCACATTGTCAAAGTGGAGATCTAGCTGTGCGGAGGGCTAATGAGCACCTGCAATAGAACACATTTGTTTGTCACTTTCTAAGAGCTCTGCAGATCTCAGCACAGTAATAAAGCTACTTCACATCAAATGTCACCTTGCTATTTCATTACCTTCAAAATCTTCGTACCTTTTTGTTTAAAAAAAGCTGGAGAGGTTATTTCACAAATAGAGAGGAAAGCACATGTTGTGATCCCTTAGATTCAAAGACAGCAGATGAAACACAAGGCTGATTAGTTTGGAGGGATTAAAGAGACAGGCACCCTATATACTTTGCTTTTAACTCCCAGAGCTGCAATCACTGTCCATCATTTAATATTAAAGCCCAAAGAGATCACCACGAAACTCAATCTGCAGTAAAGTGTCACTGTAAAATAGAAGCTATTCAGAAAGTAGGAAATTGGCTTATTTGTAACGCAATAACGAAAGGGCACAAGTGTATCTGTATGACCTCATCATTCAGTTAGCATAATCCCCTGGCGAGTTTCTCAATTAGTCATTGTGACTCAAGGGCAGCAGTGAAAAGTTTAACCACATATTGCAATCACTACTCTGATCTACAGGAAAAGTGCCATGGCTACTCCTTGTCTTCATTCATAGTGGGAGATAATTACTTAACTGTACAATTATATTTATCAAATACCTACAATTTATTTTTTGGAACGGTGTTTCCTTCCCTTCTTTAGACAAACATGCACTTTGTAAACATCAGCAGGGATGTATGCACAAGGTGCCAAGTGGACACCTGCAGTCATAAAATTTCAGATGTTGGACTGAGCCTTGTCAAACTGCAGAAGAAGCGTTTCATCTATCAGTACAGGTGGTGAAGTCCGCATTGGTCCTGGCTCCTTCCCACGTACAAGGAAATTTTCGGAACGCGGGTAAATCTTCACTAGACGAATGATATATTGGGTACAGCAGTCTCTCTCAACCCCTGGGTTGCAGGCATAAGCAATCCAAACAACAGATAGATGCAGCCTGATGCAAAACATTTCCCAAGTGGATAGATAGGAAGTATGTTGCATAACATTTCTTGTCCACGCCATTGACTTCCAATGATATTTCCATTGTGCACTGTTTTTAAGAAATGATTTTCCAATCCACATCGCATCTCCCTGGCCCTACACTCACCTCTGGGCACCTAGACAGTAAAGACACCTACATTAGACTACTGTTTTTGACTACCACTCTGTCTTCAATACCACAATTCCAAGCAAACTCATTATCAAACTCCGAGACCTGGGACTCAACACCTCCGTCTGCAACTGGATCCTTGACTTCCTGACCAACAGACCACGATCAGCGAGGATAGGCAGCAACACCTCCAGTACGATTATTCTCAACACCGGTGCCCCACAAGGCTGTGTCCTCAGCCCTCTACTCTACTCCCTATACACTCATGACTGTGTGGCCGGGTTCTGCTCTAACTCTATCTAGAAGTTTGCAGATGATACCACTGTATCTCAAACAGCAATGAGTCAGAGTACAAGAAGGAGATAGAGAGCATAGAGGAATGGTGTCATGACAATTGCCCTCAATGTCAACAAAACAAAAGAGCTGGTCATTGACTTCAGGCCAGGGAGATGGCATCCGCTGTAGACCTGTTTCAGCGATAGGCAAATGCAATGGGTCCAGGTTGTCTGGAAGGCTGGAGTTGATGCGTGCCATGACCAGCCTCTCAAAGCACTTCATGGTGGTGGATGTCAGAGCCACTGGTCGGGTGTCATTGAGGCATGTTACCTTGCCTTTCTTCAGTAGCGGGATATAGTGGTCTTCTTAAAACAGGTGGGAACCTGAGTTTGAAGCAGGGAGATGTTAAATATGTTTTGGTATTATTGTTATATTGATATTATATTGTTATTGTTATTATTGATATTATATATTATTGATATTATATATTATTATTATATTGAGAGGTTAAATATAATTTGTTCAGTGTGATGGTCAATCCTACCAGAACTGTCATGGACAGGTACATCAGTTGGTTCTAATATTGTGTATGTGCAGGCATGGTAGTGTTGGGCAGGCACATTAGTGTAGTGGTTAGTGTAACGCTATTACAGCACCAGCGACCCGGGTTCAATTCCCAACACTGTCTGTAAGGAGTTTGTACATTCTCCCTGTGTCTGCGTGGGTTTCCTCCAGGTGCTCTGGTCTCCTCCCACATTCCAAAGACGTACGGGGTCAGAAGTTGTGGGCATGCTCCGTTGGCACTGGAAGTGTGGCAACACTTGTGGGCAGTCCCCAGAACACTCTATGTAAAAAGATGCATTTCACTGTGTGTTTCGATGTACATGTGACTAATAAAGATATCTTATCTTATCTTATCTCATCTTATCAGACTTCTCCCCTTGATGGTTCTCTGATGAGCAATTTCAATCCAAACCTAGCAGTCAAGTCTATCAGGGCTTTGTCAGCAGCAAGGGCAGCTCGCCCCTCCTGATGACAGATGCTGACTAAGCCACTCAGATTATCTTCTCTACCTGTGCTACTCTGTTTTTCTCCAAGGAGTTGTTGAAGATTAAGAAATGTTGATTAATCAGCTGAGGGAAGGGGTTTGGCAGTGATCAGCACATTTTTTGCCCTTATTTGGCTATATGCCCTGAAAATCACAGGGTCCAGAACCAATGCAGAAGGCACCAATATTCACTATATAACATTGTGCCCCACCCAACGCGGATCTGTCCTGCCAGTGCTAATAGGGAAGTCTCAGACTTCAACTGAAATTCTGTAAAAGTAGGCTGTTGTTACTTTGCTCTTTGGGAAGTCCTCCAAAGTTGACCGCAAGTTTATAAGGAGGACTTCATAGCATTGACATTGGTATCGAGGTTGAGTCTGGGTATTCCAATGTGTTTTCCTCTTATCCTTTGTAGTAGATATTGCCTAGAATTGAGTTTCTTGTCAGGCCATTTCAATATGAGGCAAATAGCTTACCAACTCCTATAGATCTGGAGTTACACATTGATCCAACAGAAAATAGATAGCACATGATTTCATGACACAGAAGCAGAAATGCTGGAAGAACTCAGCCAGTCAAGCAACTACCTGTGGAAAGAGAAACCAGTTACCGTTTCATATCAACGACCCTTCCTCAGCCGACCCGGTACTTTAACTGGTTTCTCTTTCCACAAGGTGCTGCTCAATTGGCTGATGGCTACCAGCATTTCTGTTTTTGTCTCAGATTCCAGCATCTGCAGTGTTATTTGTTTACCACATGATTTTATGAGTTTCACAACCATCAAGTAGCTTTCATTATTTATAGCAGATTGTTTACCAGATTAACTTAATTAAGCTTTTTAATTAATTTACGTACTTGCCATAGTGGGATTTGAACTTACTGGCTAGATTGGTTCTTGCCTCTTGCTCATCTCTAATTAGGGCCTTCTCCATTAGTGACTTGCACCTTCAGCTGTCAAGGTCCAAGGAAATCCCTCTCTCAGGCTGTAAAATTCACCTCACATGACTCAGTGTTAACTTTCTCTGGTGTGCCTAAGAACATAATGGGTTACGTTATAGTTTAAATTTTTTTTGCATTATTTAAAGTTATGTGCTATAGGTTACAATCTAACTGGGTGACAATATAAAAAGTGAATAGAAACTGAAGCAAGTGGACCAGGCTGTCCTCTTCCTTTGCTATGTATCCCTATCTCCCTAGTGGGCAGTGCTATAAGGAGCCTAACACGGGAGTTCTGAGGTGAGGAAATAAACAATCATTCTCAAGTGCATGATGAGTGTAAGTGAACCTGGAAGAGATGGGACATCCCAAATACCAGCAGTCTGATCAACTTACAGTACAGATTTAAAGTACTAACCATTTTCTCACTTGCTGATTATATAGGTAATAACAATCTGGGTGAGAAACTCACTGGAATGTTGCTCTTAATTTATGCTCAACATTTTCTTAAATTTATTGCAATGGAGAGTAAAATTAGGTCAGTGCAAAGCCAGGTTTGCAACCATTTCCCAATATGAGTGGTTTAGATTAACATTATTCTTCTGAGCTGATGTGAATGAAATCCTACATTTATACCACACATGTATTTAATGGGTAGCAAAAGTTCTTTGTCTGGCCCTTGCAGCTGTTCTGCATTTCCAATGCACATTTTGTCTAAAGTATTTCATGGAAAAATTTAGTTTATTCATTCTCAGAAGAAACATCATCTTATGGCTTTACCAAGTTGCAAGTGGCACAGACTAGGAGGAATGTCAACTTCTTGGGTGAGCAGGAACCCGTAACAGCCTGTGCACAATTCTTGCTGAGGGAAATCAGGTTGACTGGAATAAAGACCTTTGGACATTGATTAAAACCTTCTCTAGTGTGCCACATGAAATGTCAGTTCTGCAATGAAAGACAGCAGAAATTTCACTGGTAACATTCTCAAAGAACAGACAGTTATCCATCACATTCCATCATCATAACCCCAGTCTTCACTCTTTGAAATTCACTTGGGATTGAGGATGACTCCTCCCTCTCCAGCTCTATGGGTTCTGAGGTGGTTTATGAGATAACATTTTGCCTGCATGCTCTGCCATAAATGGCCTCAAGGTACTCAATACCATCCCGAGAGGCCCTTCTCCATTTTGATCTGTCATGGGCCAAAGATTCCCTTGGAGGCTTTGACAACAACTTCAATAGTTTTATCTGTTCAGCTGGTAATCACTTGTTGTGATGGAGTGTCATTTTCAAATACCAGGCATTCAGAAGTGGCCAGTCCTGTGGATCTGACTGAGGGTAATCAGGCCATCCATGCCAGAGACGTTGGCCCTCGAGAGCTTGCTGAATGTTGGTTCATTTATCCTGGCAATGCATTTTGAGAGTTTTGCAGAAAGAACATTGTTGGTTTCTCCAGTACTTTGAGGTATCTTCTCTCATTAGTCCGTGTCTCAGAAACATACAGAAGAGTAGGGATCACTGTTGCCTGGTAGACTATGTGCTTTGTGCCAAGTTTGAGATTTTGATCTTTTAACACTGTCTTCCCAAGGCTGTGTTGGCAGACTCAAGGCGATGGTGAATTTCAACATCAATGCCTTTCTTCATTGAGAGGTGGCTCCTACAATTTGGGAAGAGGTCCATATTTTCTAAGGTCTCATCATAGCCCTTTATTGTCAGGAGGTGATGTTATATTGTGGGGGTAGGTGATACAGGATCATTGTTTTGCACATGTTAAACATGAGGCCCATTCTCTAGATCTTGGTTTGGGGAGGAGGAAACATATATTCAACAGTTTCCCATTGGTTCTATGGATTATTTCCAATCCATCAAGAGGCTGGTTGGAGGTTCAGTGCAGCATTTTGGAAAGATAATATAGCAAAAGTGTTGAAGTGATGATGCAGTTTTGTTTGACACTAATCTGCACTGAGATTTGGTCTGCAATGAACTCGTTCATTAAGAGTATGAGAGTCCCTGCTCTCATAACAGTCATTCCATTGAGCAATCTGATAATAGCTAGATTTGCAGATTGGAGACACAAGAAACTGCAGATCTAGGGCAACACGTGAAAAGCTGGAGGAACTCAACGGTTCAGGCAGCATCTGTGGAGGGAAGTGGACAGTGGATGTTTCAGGTCAAGATCTGAACAGCTAGATCTGCATTGATATGGATCTCCTGTTAATTTGCATGTGATATATTTGCATAATCAGCAGTCATTCTCTTTGCTCAAAGGCATTGCCAATTTCAGCATCTCTATCTCTTCCAAATCTTATCTGAGATGCTAAGATGGCTGTTCTGTCTTAATATGAGTATAGCTGATCACAGGTCAACCAAATAAATGATGTACAAAGTTAGATGAGAAAGAGAACTGTGAGGAGGATTGAAGAAGTGCAAAACGAAATGGACACATTAAACAAGGGGGCAAGAAGTGGGCAGATGGAGTATAATATGGAAAAAATGATGTTATTAACTTCGGTAGGAAAAATAGAAAGACAATAGTTTTACTAACAGAAACTAATAAATGAAACCAGATAGGGTGGAGGAAGGAATGTGGACAGTTTCCTCTATTTTTATCTTGTGTAGTAATTCCATAGCTTAATTTTTCTTTGATGTAGAAATGCATAGACACGCACCCCTAGAAATTCAGTAACACCCTACGATGGAAACAAGGTATAACATCAATTAATGATGGTGATCAGGATGTCATAACATGCAGAGTGTGTAATGCAAATTGAGACAACACACAGAACATACTGGGCATGCAGTGATGTTAGTCATCATGCAACACATAGCTGATGTTGCTACTGCCAAACTAGACCATCAGTATTCAACATGAGAGATCCAGGATAGCAAAGCAGGTCATACAGAAAGAAGTAGACCTGCTCCTATGCCATTTAAAATAGCATACATCATGACGAGGGAGGAAGGTAGAATCATAGAGCAATACAGCATGGATACAGGCCCTCCAGCCCAGCGAGTCCATGCCGACCACCCAGTTAGACCCAATTTCTTGCGTTCAGGCCATATCCCTCTAAGCACCGCCCCTCCAGGTACCTATCCAAGCCCTTCTTAAATTATACTTTTGTACCTGCCTTAACCCCTTCCTCTGGCAGCTCATTCCATATACTCACCACCCTCTGCATGAAAATGTTGCCCCTCAGGTTCCTTTTAAATCTTTCCCCTCTCACTCTAAATCTATGCCCCTATGGATGTCAATGGATTCCACTCTAATACACTGATGGCCTAGATTTCTAAATGCTATTCAAGTGAAGCTTTCTGTTTGGTGGTAGTGCAGTGTCTTGAGTGTTCAGATCCTCCCCTGGTTCTCATCTCCAGTCCATTGCTGTGCAGGCAGTTTATCTGCCAATGAATCTGTTCCAGCACCTTTAACCAAGAATTCACCCCAATCAATCTCTCTCCTTCAAGCAGTAGTTCTAATTGTAATCAAGGCCTTCAGTTATAACAGAACATATTTCAATTAGTTTGCAGTTGCAGCATGACTCCTGAAATAGCATGCAGTTAATATACCCAACTAGTCAAAAGAACAAGCTTACCAAAATGGCCCCTTACACTACACATAAGCACAAAAATCAGTCCCCAGTGGCTCCAGATTGAATTGAGATAAGTTCTCCTTTGTAGCTTTTCTTTCTTTTTCAACCTTTTTATTAATCTTCAAATTAGTACAAAAAATATATATATCACATTAGTAGTTATACATATGGTGTAAAGACATCAGGATAGCAATCATAACAGTTAATATATATAATCATAAGGAGTAAAAAAAGTAATCTAGACCTCCCATTCTCTTAGTAAGTAAACAAATACAAAAGGATTGAAAAGAAATAAAATTTAATTATATGAAAGAAGAACCCCCAAGTTTAAAAATATATATATAATAAACCAAAAAAAAAACAACTTCAAAAAAAAAAGCTTCAATTAAAGAGAAAAAAAAAACATTATAATGTCGTCAACTCCGCTCCTCGGTATTCAAGGGTTATTGAAAGACATCTCAGAAAGGTCACCCTTTGTAGCTTTTGTGTGTGTTTTTATGCATAGTTGAATTTCTGGGTAGTTTTTAAAGTATAATTATTGCTTATTTTCTCACACATCACCCAGAGTTTTAGTAAAGGTAATTGCACAATGAATATATTAGTTTTAATCAAGGTTTTCCTTGTACATCTCATCTTGCTGCTGTAAAAAGAAATAAAGGTGTTTCCCACTTATCTCTTCCATGCTGGCCTACTCTATACCATGACAGTTTTTAAACTGCCCAGATTTAACTTATATCCTGTGTATGTTAACTCTGAATATATGAGCAACTGCTTCATATGCCAGAACGTACTATGATATACAATGCTCATTGTATATCACAGCCCTATTGGCCACTATGCTCAATGCACTTGTGCTTTTTCCATCTATTGCAATACAGAAATTATTTGGTCTAAATAAATGTAATTTGACTATGTTTATTTCAGGATAATGAATTAATGCAAAATGATGCCATATAGATGAGATGCCATTCTCAGTGCTCACTTCCCATTGATGGGTGATGGGTATCTGCATTCATTTGAAGTAGCATATTCATAATGATTCAATAAACTTCAAAGGCTTAAAATCCATATATAAAATTTAAAACATTTCATTAATGTAGTGTCATTAAGTATTTCACTTTTTCGACATTACAAAAGATAATATAATCACCCCAATTCATTGAAATACTATACTAAATCTGTGGTGTTCAAGTGGACTGAAAAAAAATTACCAATCTGTTAAATTTGTAAACCAGTTATTACAACATGTGGGATTTAATGACATGATTGTGCTTCGCCGCATAATTTCAAATTGGCACGTAACACCAGCTGTCAGGAAACCAATCACTGAATAACTGCCCAAATAAAACAGCTGAGAAAGGAAGTTCAGTCCTGGAGTCAATTAAATGACCAGTGGAAGACAATGGTGTTTCCGTACATTGCAAGTGCCAAGGCCCATGAGTGCTTCGCAACAGATAACCCTCCTTTCATTTTGTGGATTGCCTATCATTTTTGTGCTCCGTCTGCTACAGTAGGGCTGCATGATGTAAAACTTCTATTCACAGAGATCTGCTCCCAGCTGCTAAAATGTTGGGTCTTAAAATCCCAGTGTGAAAAAGACTTTGTAGATCACCACCTAAGGTCAGAGATGTGGCAGAATCCAACCCAGTTTATTCTGCTGGTCCATTTTTCATAGGTTGCATTGTTGTGCACTTCTGGTTCTGCACTCCTTCCCTCCAATCTGACATTTGTTCCTTCCCACACCTATTAAAAATTTTGAGGTATAACCTTACTGTGAGATCCTTGACCTTGCCACTATAGCTTTTATAAGATTAGATTTCTTTATTACTCACATGTACATCGAAACACACACAGTGAAATGCATTTTTGCGTAGAGTGTTCTGGGGGCAGCCTGAAAGTATAGAAAGAATAGAAATCCAGAAGTGGCCTAGCCATGGTTTCAGCCAGAATTATGATTACTGATCTTGAAAAACCCTCTACAAAAATTTAGATACCAAAATTAATGTGGAGTGGGTTACAGTTACCATTTTATGAAGTCCCTGTGAATCTACTTTTAAACCTGATTTAATATTTCATTTGAAATATACCTCATGCACTGTCAGGCTTAAGCAGACCAACCTTCCAAAGGTGTATGATGTCACCACGATGCAAAGTTAGATTGGGGTTTGAGCTCACAATCAGAAAACACTCTATGTCAGCACCAAAAGTTGTGTCACCCAACTAATCAAGTGACTCCCAAGGTGCCACTAAGCTCCATTCCTATTCTGACCACACTCCATAAAATAAGGATATTTGATATTTAGTTTTTCCAATTAAGTTATTCTATTTAAATAACATAATGTTCTTTGTACCAATACCAATACCATACCATTACCAACACCAATAATGATGCTGAGGTACTAAGCAATGTAAGAGTGCTGTAGCATGGAGATCTCCGCTCCTGTGAAGACCTTATGCCCACTGTGAAATAGTTGAAATTCCATTTCTTGAAAAATGTCATTACTGAGAATGTGAATATTAATAAAATGAATAACTTACATTTATATTGTACTTTCTATGTTGCTTTCTGAATATCCCAAAACCTTTTCCCCTCAATCAAGTACTACTGAAGTGTAGTTACTATTGTACTATAGGAAGTACATTAGATAATCTGCACACTGCAAATTTACGCAAACCCAAGAATGATTACAGATAATCCGGTTTAGTGATGCTGGTTGAAGGCTAAATATTAGCCAAGCACTGAAAATAATTCCATTGTTCTTTGTGGAACTGGTTCCAGGCGATTTTCTTTGCTCACCTGAAAGAGCAGCTGGGATCTCAAGTAAAGACTTCATCCAACAGTGCACATCTCAGCTGGTTCCTTCACTGCACTGGAGGAACCAGCTGAGATTTTTCTGCTCAAGCCTCCACAGAAGAATCTGATCCTTGTGAATCAGAGCTGAGAGCCTGAGAATGCTCGCAGCTGAGCCACATGAAGGGTAATTACACTGCTCCAGATTTCTGAAAATTAAAAGGCAGAGCATAGGGAAATAGTTCCAATAAAGATGAATGGAGAGAATGACCAAAATACCAACTCAAAGGAATGTGGAAAAGAAAATTTACCACAGATGAAGAGAAAAAGTGCCAGAGAGTGAAATAGGAAGGAACAGTTGTATGTACATGCATAGGGAAGGAATGAGATGGAGGGAATAAAATGGAAAATGGATTTCTGAAGACATTAAAGGCAAGTAAGGATACATTCTGGTACTCACGTGTTGATCAATAACCACCAATATATTGATGTTGAAGTTAATGAACTTTGTTGCCAAAGAGATGGTCACGTGGACAATTTTTGCCATTAATTTTCACCCAGCTCTCCAAATCATTTGGACCATTTCTGATACCTCTCTCTCTTTTCTCAATCTCTCCATCTCTATCTCGGGAGATTCTTTATCCACTGACATCTTCTACAAACCCACTGACACCCACAGCTACCTCAGTTACAGCTCTTCTCACCCTGTCTCTTGCAAGGACGCTATGCCTTTCTCTCAATTTCTCCGCATCCACTGCATCTGCTCCCATAATGAGGCTTTCCACTCCAGGGCATCCGAGATGTCCGACTTCTTTACTAACCATGGTTTCTCCCCTACTGTGGTTGAGAGAGCTTGCAGCTGCATCTCATCCATTTCTCACACCTCCGGTCTCATCCCCACCACTCCCAGACCCAACAGGGATAGAGACCCCTTGTCCTCACATTTCATCCCACCAGCGTACATATCCAACACATCATTCTGTGCCACTTCTGCCATCTCCAACAGAGTCCCACCACCAAGCACATCTTCCCCTCCCACCCCTTTCTGCCTTTCATAGGGACCACTTTCTCCGTGACTCCCTCATTCACAACTCCCTCCCCATTCCGCTCCCACCCCAGGAACTCTCCACTGCCCCCACCATAGGTGTAAACACTTACCCCTACACCACCTCCATCATCTCCATTCAGGGACCCAAACAGTCCTTTCAGGTGAGACAGAATGGACTGCACCTGCACCTCCCCTAATATCATCTACTCCATTTGGTGCTCCAAGTGTGTTCTTCTCTACATTAGTGAGACCAAACACAGACTAGGTGACTGTTTCATAGAACACCTGCGCTCCATCCATTACCGCGATCTGCATCTTCCCGTTGCCAGTCACTTCAACCCCCTCTCCCACTCCATCACTGATATGTCAGTCCTTGGCCTCCTCCACTGCCAGGAGAAGTTCAAATGCAAGCTGGAGGAACAGCACCTCATTTTCCATCTTGGGACCTCAC
>JARFYF010000052.1:100551800-100564870 GCA_030265395.1 Rhina ancylostomus
ATGAATTGACCTGTACAATCAGTATGCAAGAGAAGTTTTTCACTGTACCTCGATACAAGTGACAATAATAAACCAATACCAATACCAATACTGTACTCCAGTGTTATACAGTGACAGACAGACAGTATTCTGTCTCCGCGTATTGTGTGTGATAGATTTGTACTAGCAGCACTGCACCCCAGTGTTATGTAGAGGCAGATCAACTCGAACTGTATTCCACTGTTATAGAGTGACAGACCTGGATGTGCCAGTACTGTACACCAGTGTTATGCAGTGATAGACCCATGCCCATCAGAACTATATCTATGTTACAATAGCAGAGCTGTGGCCACTACTACTGTATCCCAGTATTATATAGTGACAGCCCTGTGACTGTCATTCCGGTACTCCTCTACAGAGCTTCAAATGGACCTGGATCTGAAATCATGTCCCAAAGAATAGACAGGACCCAATATGATCACTGGGCATTTATTTAAGGGCCTTGAGGGCCTAGACCAGTATCAACTGGGCTCGGTGGATCCAGACTTGGTATTAAGTGGATACCTGGGACTGGGTGGATGGCAGGGGGAGTGGAGATTTGCCTTTGCCTGATTACATCATGGAATGCCTCTTTTAGACAGTTGGGGCTTCTAGTGATTCCCAACCACACCCCAAAACATCTGACAGTTTTACAGAAAATTTGACTTCTCATATTGATGTAAAATGGAACAAATAATTTCTCTTTCAGATACAGGACTGTTGGACACCCTCTGACTAGGGCAGTGAGCCTTATGAGTGACTGGAACTCATGAAGCTATGGATGCAGCAAGGAAGCAGATCACACACTCCCGTCTGTATGTTGTGCACCACAGTACTAGTCCATCTTTACTTCAGACAGAATGAGCTGGGATCTCAAAAGTACCCCACAGGCAAAGACTGCCCAGCCAGCTAATTTAAATGGATCAATCCCATCAGGCAAGGCCTTCAGCTGTATTAGCAGATGGATTGCCTGATGGCCGAAGAGAGCTCACAAAATGTCAGGCCTCGAAACTTCTTTAAGGATCCAACAGTTCTACAAGCATGTCTGTTGTAGAAATGCAAACCCCCTGAAAGTTGAGTTCTCACCAACTCCAAGATGCCAAATTGGCTCTGCGCTGGGGGCTGAGACGGCCAGTAAGATGAGTCATATTGGCCTCCACTTGAGTGGGAAGAGGGTGTAGGTGGAGATGGCAGAGAGTGATTCCTTGGCTGGGGGAATAACGTGAATCCCTGAAGAAAGGATAATATTTCAAAATAGCAGTTGAATCATTCTCCTTTCCCTCATCTGGTTCTGGTTCCATATGTCCTTCGCCTCTCCCCTAATAGCTCCTACTGGTGTCCTTTGTATACCTGTTTATCACCCTCCTAGCTATCTCCACTTCATCCTCTCCTTCCCCCACTTGGCTTCATCTCTCTCTTTCTTTTGTTTTGTCTGCCTCCATCCATCATCCACCTGCCTTTGTCTCCCAATTTCACCCCTCCCCGAACTGGCTGAATCTTCCTGTCATCCTTCACCCTTCCTCAGTCCATCAATCACCTTGGGCCCCTGAATCACCATTCCCCCTTTCCTCTTTATATTGCCTATCTCCCCCCTCTACTCTCAGTCCTGATGCAGGGTTTTGGCCCGAAATGTTGATGCTTATTTCCCCCCCCCCCCCACAAATGCTGTTTGACCCACTGAGTTCCTCCAGCAGATTGTTCGTTGCCCCTTGAACCTGAGATTTATTGATTGGAGAAAGAAAGTAGGTGCCCGAGAACTGTGTCCATCATGGTGTGGGCATTTTCCAAATCCATTCACATTGGGTGATCGTCAGCTATCAATCACCAACATTGGCAGGGTCACTGCAGAAAGTCACCTGCATGTGGCTCTTAGATTCTTTTAGATCAATCAATTTAAGTTGCCTAGGAGCTTCTATATTAATTCTACATCCAAGTACCACCTCATGCCTAGTAAAGTCAAACTCCTCAGCTTCAAATGAGCCATAGACTCCAATATATCCTCACTTATTGATTTCTGTTTATGTCAAAGAGCCTAGCAAAAGTGACAAAATGACATGCAAATCATTTTACCAGAAATGATAATACTCCTTTAAGCAAGTTTGATGGGCGTCCAATGTATTTGGGGCAAATTTTAAACAGAGAAAAATAAATGTATATTGCGACAGATATTTCATTTCAGATATGTTCTTGGACTAATGGAGTCTTTTCTCTTTTCTGGAATAAACTGTTTTCTGCACCATTATCAGTGTGGACTTAAAGTGGATTCTGAAGACAGTGGTAATCCCAGTAAATCTCTGTATGCTCATGATCTCACATAATTCAAGAATGTGAGGGTATTCTGGTATTATGGCTTTAGAGAAAGAGAACAGACTAATATTATGTTAAACCAAAAATTACAAATATTTCAATTTCTAATAGTAATTTATATTATCTTTACAGTGATATGTGCATGGAATAAAGTGAGGATTTGATTGAAACTGTCTTTTACTTTGTATGGCACCTGTAAATTGTGCTTGGTTAAAATATTCTTAGAAAACAGTTAAGCCTGATCAGCCAAAGTTCTAATCATCTGTGTAGCTCATTGTTGAGAATATCAAGAAATATATCACATTTTTCAGGAACGGTTTAAAAACATTTCATTTCCAGGTCAAGATGTTTTGCGAGTTGGTATCAGGCACTCATGATTCGTGCAGATCAAATTTTTTTTTTCTGTCCAACAGCCTGGATGAGAAGTTCACTCCAATATATCCTCACTTATTGATTAGCAGAACGAGGAAAACAACACACTTGAAACCTACCAATGTAAAAGATTTATGTGCACATCAAAGTGCCAAACACTCACTTGTTATGTGTTCAATTTGTGTGCAAGGTACATACCATATGGAGATACCGTATAAGTCCTGATGCAGTGTTTTGACCCAAAATGTCGACAAGTCCTTAATAACAATTTAGTTGGCTATTGTACATTGTCACAATTTTCAATTCCGTTACACTCAGTAATTGAACGATGATCCAAAGACAAAGGTGCCCCTTGGAAAGTTTCAAGGTCATCCAAAGTCTTCAGTGTTGTCCTACACATCACACCATTCCACGGCATAAAGAATATGCTCTAACTTGAACTATTCCAGCTCGTAGCTGGTCTACCTCCTGTGAATCTGAGCTCAGAGAAAGCTATGCTGCTCATGCCCTAGCTCCCACCTTCCCCTTCACCCATCATTCCAGGTGTCTTGTTGAGCTACATGGTGCTCAGTTAAGCAATGGTTCAATTTAAAATGTCCATTCTGCTTTATCATCTGTCTATGGTTTTGCTTCTCTCTGTCTCTGTTATCTCCTTCATAACTACTACTCTCTCAGATATCAACATTTCTCCAATTCGGTCCTCTCAATTGCCTCCAAATTGCTGGTTCAAATTTCTCAAGGTCTTCTCACTCATCAACGATCAGCCAATTCTTTTGCCCTGTTCTTGGTTGCTTGGTTTAGGATTCAATGTCCTACAGTCGGTTTCCAGCTATATCTTATGTGGTATATCCTATAGCACTGTAAAATCCACCAATTTATGCATTGTCTATCATTCCTGTTACCATGGGGAAACACAATACCAAATCCAGAGATTAATAAAGAATGGAATTTCATCACATCCTGTGATACAAACCCAATTTTGCTCCATAGTGACTTGCAACAATGTTAAGACTGACCAATGTAAAATTCATTGAACTCAGTAAAAATAAGTTCTTTGGAGATTTTAAAAATACCATTCAAAATAAGTTACCTGCTAAAATTAGTGGGGAAGCCAAATTAAACGATGACCATTTCCCTTAGAATGCAGAATTTCTTGGTATACTTAGCAATTTCACTTTCAAGCCATTACCAGGAAATAATTGAGGTAAAAATTCATCTTTCATCATTTGTGCTAAGCATAGATTGCAGCGTTGAATACCATTTCTACAGCTCAGATCCACTGAAGTACAGTGAATAAATGTTTTTTTAATCTTTTAAATACACTGAATATGGTTGGCATATTCAAAAGTTTTGAACCTTAAAAAAATAATTTCCATTTCCTACAATAACCTTAAAGCAGAAAAAAATCATCAGTATCAGCATAGTCAAAAGCACTGAGGTTTTAAGGCTCCATGTGGAGACTAATTAAATGATGAAAAACCCATATAAATTTACCGCCTTTTTTCTTATTTGTATTTTTTCCTCCCCTCTCATTTGACTTGATTATTTTATTTTTATATTGAATCCCTTCCAGATTCATTGCACTATTTCCTCAGAGAGATTGGGTTTCTAACCTGTTTCTGCATTTCTGACAAATCCTCATTCTTAACTAACTGCAATGAAATGTTTAGGCCATAAACTTTGAAATTCCTCCCTCAGTCTCTCCAACTCTCCTTTTAAAACCCATCTTAAAACATACCTCTTTGGCCAGGTTTTCAGTCACCTTAGCTAATATCTCCATAAGTGGCTTGGTAAGAAACATTGTCTTTTATAGCTTCTGTGAAGCACCTAAATATGTCTAATACTGAAACAGGTGTGACATGCAGAGAATCTATTTCTACAGTTGACTGCTGCTATGGTTGTTTGCATCCTTACAGGGAAGCACTTATCTACAGTTCAGTCTCTCCATGGCAAAAAGGTGAATACAGAAGCTCATTGTGTGAGAAACTTAGAGTGCAAACACGCCACCTGAGAATTTAGCTCATTCCAGAGTCCATTTGTTTTACCACTACATTCTTTATCATTTCTTCAACAACTTTGTAACTTTGCAGCCAAAGAAATGATCAGATAAATGCAATTGCAAAGGTTTTTAAAAGAGCCTATTGTATTTGAGAAGTTTTAGTCTGTTATAACCAAATATCAACCAAATAAGCTCAGAGTACATCATGTCCTCAATATTGTACCTGCAGCATAATACAAGAAAGTTACCACTGTTATTAAAAGGAGGCTAATCTGTGTATTTTGCATAGTTGCCTGGTGTAGAGTTTATGTACATAATCCTATCCTAGTTTTGCTAATGTTCAAGCACCTTTCAAACTTCTATCTTTTGAGTAATGCATGGAAAAAATATCATGTAACACTAGAACTCAACAAATCTCTAGACTATTTGACCAAAGTCATCAGCCAAAAGGTACCTGAAATGTTGTGCCCTGGTTTATTTCTGGAGAGAGCCAGATTAGCCACGGATATAGAACTGTTTTAGCCTTGGAGAAGCACTCCCATCTCTTCTGGCCCGTGTAAAGATTATTTAATAAAAACTGTTAACCTTACCTTTTGGCTTATGTACAAATCCTTACCCTAAAGGACAAATAGTTAGGCCAAAGCAAATGATGAAAAAATTAAACAGAACATGTACAGTGCATGCTTTTGCCTAATACTTTGATGGGTGCTCAGACTGGCTTTACAACTCTGATTAGCATACTGAAGCAACTTATTGCCTGCTTCACTGGATGCCCTTTGTTTTTGTCCTGTGACCCAATTTAAGGGAAATCAAACCTCTAAAGTGGTCCCCCCCACACTAGGTTTTTTCCCCAATATTCAGCTGGATGGGGATCAATTTCTCTTTCCTGATATTCGAGGATGTAACAACCATGTAACTGTCAGTCAGTTATCCATTATTTCACATAGATTTTGTGCAAGTCAAGGAAGTTTAAATATGTGCATATCAATGCATAAGAGATTTAAATTAATACAAAATCTGCAGATGCAATAATACCAGACTAAACCAGAATTAAGGACCTGCACGGAAATTAGTTCAGCTATGCCTATAAATAAATGGGTTTCCAGCTAATAAATTCAAACTAATGCAGAGATCACAGGAAGGCATGGACTATTTCTAAGGCAGGCAGAAGAAGAACCAGCCCTGGGAATTGCTAATTCCCATGTAAGGTGAATGAATGACGATATAAGCTGCTGTAGAAGCCAACTGCCATATCTCTGCTGGAAACCATGGTAAAATACAGGCTATTAATATATCAAGTTGTACCTCTGTGGGATGCTGCCATGATTGGATTAATGCTGCAGCAGACGCCCACAGGGACAAACAGCAGGAAAGCTGACCTTTCAAGAGGTTACCACTGTCTCAGAAACACTGAGTCATGAACCCAATAAAAGCCCCTGAGGCACATAATACTGCTAATAAACATAGAAATATTGGATTTGTAGGGCACTAAACTTAGTTTTCAAGATTGTCAACATATGTAGCAATGTTTCCCAAGGCTTGACAAAGGGTCTGCTTTGTGGCCAAAGAAAGCAATGGCCTAGGCCTCTGGAAATGGTTTAATGAAAGATCCGATTCTCAGAGATCAGAACAATGTGCCATCAGCAGTCTATAGACAGCGGCTCCAGTTTTGATTGGAAAAACACTGATTTCACTCCAGTCATCATATTTAATGAATATAAAACCCAATTGCAAATGCTGTGGGTAGGCTGAAAGGATTATTTTAGGTCTGAGAAAAGTAACTATTGGAAACATTTACACAGATTGCAGATGGAAATCTTCAAAAACAATCGCACTTTATTTTCAGTGTTAAAAGCTTAATATTTTGCAAGGTACATACAACTCAAAATGATCATAAATTGCACCAAACAGACAGTAAGCAGAAAACCAGAGGCCAGCATAGGTAGTTTTAGAGTCAGGTCTTACAATAATATTCCTTCAGAAAACACATAACTGTAATGTTATGGGGTTGGATTTTAAATTGCGGTTTTGTTTCACGACACATTTCCCAGTTGGTAGTGGTACTAAACTATAATTTTACCAAATGAGTAATCTGAACCCTACAGTGTGAATTTAATTGACTTCTATTTCATGATAAAACTAATTAATATCATTAAGCTACAACTTTGATTCCAGGCTATGGATCACACAAAATAAAATGAAATGGCAACCTTCTTCTAAAAATTGCAGCAATTGGTTTCATTTGATGAGAACCTTTAAAAGTGTTCCTTTTTTGCCTAAAACATGATGATTTGGATCAGTACTGCCTGTGCCCTGGGTGGAGTTAGTTGCATTTTAAGTAGATGCATTGAAAATTAACTTAGAAATGGAAAGGAGCCAGCGATAAGGCTTCTGCTTAGAGGGTGGTGGCTAGCAGAGCCTCACTTTGCTTGAATGGATATTCCTCTTTGCACAATTATTTTAGTTCTAAGTGCATCAGTGCCTATATGGATAAAGACGTACATAAATATCCAGTAGGTCAACATGAGTGTTGTTAAACCACTTTTTGTTCATCATAGAGGTGATTATCAAGGCTATTAAGCAGCCTCTTAGAGAAGAGAAATTCTCTGAAGTTCAAAACCCACAATCGTAAATAATCCTCTTATACTTCTTTCTGTGTTTCTCACATACTGGAGACATAAAGCACAATGTTCTAAGCAACCTTAATGAAGTTATAAGCTTTCAGAGAGAGTGTGATAAAATTCAGCAGCTTAGCTCCTGACACTGAAAGAGCAGGAGGCACAATTTTGTTGTGAGGCACAAAATAAATAAAATTTTGGTAAAGATAAATTAAAACATTTTCTATGTTTATCAAACAGCTAAGCAACAGTATGTACTGTGATCAAAGAGCTCTTGCTATCATTCTGACCTAGGTTTTCTGTTTACTCTAGTTCCTAGACATAACTTGAATGGCCCAGATTGTGAAATTCTCCAGGAATGGGAGGTTCCTTCTGCCAGAAATGATGCTGGATGTAGAATATCTGTACACAGCCTATTAGCTGATAGAGGATGTCAAGTTGAGTTTGATCCTGTCTCTGCTCAATTTTAAAATTTTCATCTTCACTTTCAAATTCCTCCAAAGCTAAACACTTCCCTTCCTTTGTAATCTTTGTTGGTCAAGTTCTGGACTCTTGCCTATCTTGATGTCATACCCTTCAATTGCCAAGGCCCCAGCTATGGAAATCTCTCTCTCTTAATATTGCACCTCCTTAACTTTCATTTCTCCTAAAGACATCCTTTAAAACTTACTTCTTCTGCCTTAACATATCTTGGTACCAAATTGTGAAAAGCCTTGGGATGTCTTATTACGTTAAAGGTAAGTTATTGAAACTGTTGTTGTTTTATATACTCTGAAAAGATATAGATATTTATTTGTTAGTACATCAAAACACACAGTGAAATGTGTCTTTTTCCGTTACTGGGAATGTGCTGGGGGGCAGCGCACAAGTGTCACCACTCTTCTGACGCCAACAAAATATGCCCACAACTTCCTGACCTGTACATCTTTGGAATGTGGGAGGAAGCCAGAGCACCCAGAAAAAACCCACGCAGACACGGGGAGAATATACCAACTCCTTACAGATGGTGACCGGATCGCTGGTCCAGGTTGCTGGCATTGTAATATCGTTACGCTTACCACTACACTACCGTGCAAATGTAAAAACTCCTTGCAGACAGCGGCGGGAAAATTGCCGGAGATAAATATGGACAACTTTTAAGATGTCACTCCCGATGAAAAGTCACAGATAGCAGAAATGTAAATTGGAAAATGACCAGGAGGAGAGCAAATATGGGACATTTTACTTTATACCTGATCCTCTGATCAAGTATCCCAGCAGCAAATTGCAGCATTGGGGGGGGTGCAACTCGTAACATGTCTGATGCCTAACAGATACAGGCAGTCTATGTATCTTTAGAAGTTTAAGATTAAGATTTTATGGAAATGAGTAAATACATTTAGTGCTTTGAAAACATGCCTGGGTCATATATTTGATTGAAAATTTATTTAAAGTTTAAACAGAGTGACACTAAAAATGATGTGATATTACAGCAGCACTATGCATTAGCACACATGGCAAATTTATTGACTGTTATGTTAAAAGTTGTTTTTTGCTCTTTAAACATGATGTAAATGCACAATGTATGACTGAGCCTAAATGGAAGGTGGTGGGCATTTTCAACAATCGACACTGTTTGTTTGTAGTAATCTCATGGTTCCCCTCTTCTAACATATAAATTCTTATGTATGACCTTCAAATCCTCAATAATCCCCTGATTAAATAAAGAAATGACATGATAGCTGTGAAGTGCTGTGTTACTGGACCCTCAGCAATTTAACATTCACACACAATGCTGACAATCATGTAGATAAGAATCTGCATCTCACCACAATAAAATTAAGTTGTTTTCCCCTGCTCAAGGCTTTGGTTGTACAGCTCATGATGTAACACTGCTTTAAGTGGACTGTAAATCCCTGGACATGGCTGAATAATAAACCCAATTAATTTAGATGTTCAAGAACTCAACTGGACAATAATTAAAGAATATTTGTCTCAACTATAAAACTTCTAACCGTCTCGTGGTTTATACATAAAAGCTCAATCTACTGTCAAAATAATGATGAAGTTATATTTATGCAAAAACTGCAGATTCAGATGGGAATAGATCTGTGTCTTAATGCCAATACCCAGAAGTTGCCATTGGAGTGATTGCACTCGGTTATAAATGCCATTTCCCTTAATACTTCACACTTGCATTGCATTGAATGGCAAAGGTACTCGACTTTCACCATGGATAGAATATAATCTATCAAGGTATTAGGACTGGAAATTACAAATGTAAATACTCAGCAGGTCAGGCAGCGTCAGCAGGCAGTGAACCAGTATTAATATTGCTAGTCAATTTTGAATGGAAGTCCATCGATCTAAAACATTAACTCTATGTCTCTATTGACAGGAACAGCACGACATTTAGGGAATTCCAGCATCTTCTGCTTTTTTAAAAATTCAGATTTCTAACATGTGCAGTAGTTTAATTTCGTACCATGATCTTTACCACCATGAAAATCAGAGGTTGCAAGTGCACGGAAACATCATCATCTGCAGGTTTTCCACCAAAATGCACACTGATTAGGAATGATATCATCATTGCTTCATTTTTGCTGGATCAAGGTCCTGGAACTCCTTGCGCACCAGCTTTGTGGGAGATAAAAGAAAATTCAAATGCTGGAATCTGGAACAAAAACACAGAATACTGGAAATATCTGTGGAGGCAAAAGGTGTATGTCAACATTTCGGGTCAAGACCACTACATCAGGACTTGTTGGAGTAGCTTCACCAGAAGGACTGCACCAGTTTAAGAAGGAGCTCATCATCATTTACCAGAACATCTACATCCGAAAAAAAATGAAGAAACAATTTTGTTTAAAATCTTGGTCTGCATTCCTTTTCTTCAAGGTCATGATCAATTAAAACTAGAGATCAAATGATTGGCTGCTTCTTAGAATCCTCTAACAGTTGAATGTCTTCCTTGTTAGAGGAAGTGATGTCCAAGCAGTACAAATTTCCTGCCATCACTGTTTGATCATTGTTTCTTTCAATTTAAATTCCATCATTCTCATCACATAATTCAATGCTCTGCTGTCTTTGTTAGTAACTGCTCTTTTTAGATTGGACATGTTTGGCCTGTACTTTCCAAAGACTTCATTTGACTTAATTTTTGCTATTTCATACTATTTCCTGAAATGTGTGCCACTATCTTTTCTTCATTTGGCTACTTTTGACATTAACTTTCAACTGCAATATTGAGATGTAATGGCACACATTTCATATTCTACAGATTCTGGGCTGCATCAATTTCACTGCCTATTTTGAATCCTGTAACAAGCCTGTAAACACACGGTCAGTATTTCCCCTTAACCCAACTAACTCCTGTAATGAGTATGCCTCATTTTCTATCCTTTAATCAGCTTCTCATCCCATTCCCAGGATTGCTCTGAATTATCACAAGTTTGCATTACACTAACATCACTTAGTGCTGAACTTTGTCAAAAGTTTCTGGAATATTAGTGACAATCCTAAAAGACCTCCAATAATTATTTCTGATTTTTTTAGTTGATTGTCGAGTCCTTAAAATATTATTGTTGAGAATATTTAAACGGATCTACACCTCAGCATTTCTTCTCTTCCTTCCATCTTATAATTGAAAGTCATGCAAGCTCCTTTGAAATGACAGATCTCTATATTCTATGTTGGGCCTCTCATTGTGTTGCTTTTTTATTTGTTCTGAGGGATTGAATGCTATAGTTATTTTAATTCTCTTCATTATGCTTAAGAAAACATTACTGAGAAATGTATGTGATTGTGATCCAATCACTATTATCAATATCTTACTGGCCAAGTGCAAAGTAACTACGTACCCAGAGCAATGAAAGTGTGTTAGATGTAGAGATGATTTGACTGTAAAATGTATAAATTAAGCATACTGACTTTGATAATGTATCAAACAGTGATTATGATGTGGGATAATTGAGTGTTAGAGTACAGACATCTTGTATTCCTTGTCTCAGCATTTTAGAAGAACTGTTAGCCATTTAAAACACTTGGTATTACATAGCAAAGCAAGGAATTTCAGCAGAGCATGTTGATCATTTACACATTGGTACCGAACAGAACAATTAAAGGAGTAATGATGTGACATATTCAACATTGATCATTTGTTAATTTGAAATAATTTAATGGGCTGGATCAAGCTCCAACGTTCAGCACTCCTTGTGTCTTCTGCATCAGAGCACCTTTCCACCAGCCACATTGGCAACCAATTATCGCTAAAGTTCAGGTTAAGGTTTTTTGTTTATATTTCTTTGTTTCACTTTATAATTATGTTTCAATTAAGAAACTGCAATCTGAGTTACTTTTAACAGATTATTTCTTCTGTATTCAATTATTCTTTAATTTTTTTAAAATTACTTTTATCCATTTTAACTGTTTTGAAATGTATCTGAATATCAGAGGCACTTAAAAACAGTGGAAGATGCATTTGACTGTAGCAAGCTGTCAAAAGCCTCAGGATGTTTCTGAAGATGCAGCTTCAGGCTCTGTAACCAGAATTCTGATTGTCATTTGCAGCCTGCAGTGTCTCACAGCAGGGCTGTGCAGGGGAGCATTCCAGTGCAATGAATACCATAGAGTCACGAATGGACCTCAGGGATAGCATGGTGTTCAAGTGCAAGGTGCCAATTGGGTCGAGTACCAGATAGCTCAATATGCTTGTTAAATGTTATATGATTTACATGATTACAATTCTGTTTAAGAAATTTAAATATTTCATTGTCAGGAAGAATTCATTCAAGATATCGCTTATTTTAAGCAAAGTTAGATGTTATGCCTATTCTTTTAGCCTTGATCTAAAATGTGAGAAACAGAGCTGAATTCTGGGAAGAAGTACTGCCCTCACATCAGGGCAGCATTGGACCAAGAATAATGCTGGAAACCCTGGTAAAATTGAGATCAGTGTGAATCACGAGAAAGACTCCCCTCTGGCTAGAGTCAAATGTAACATAAAGTATTATGGGTGTAATTTTTGAAGGACATTCGTCTCAGTCCAAGGGTATTGCTCACAGCAGTGTCTTTGGGACAACCATCTTCAGTTGCTTCATCAATCACAGTCTTTCTGTCATAAAGTGATGTTCATTCATGACTGTACAATCTCTGATTCCATTTACAACTCCTCAGAAAATGAAGAATCAATACCAACATGAGACAAGACCTGGACAACGTTCAGGCATAGGCTGATAAGAATTCAGTAACATGTGCATTTTGTCATTTTACAAGATTACCATGGTTGAATCTTCCACAATTAACTTCTCAAGAGCCACCACTGACCATTAGCTCAACCTAACTAGCTACATAAATGTGTGCCTACAAAAGAGGGTCAAAGATGGGGTATTGCGCGATGAGTGACTTACCTCTTTGATCCTCCAAAGCCTTTTCACCAGCTACAAGACGTAAGTGCCCTGTAGGATGGAATAGCTTTCTGTTTGAACAAAGACATAGTAACATAGCAACACAGAAAATAGGAGCAGGAGTAGGCCATAACCTTTTGAGCCTCTTTTCCATTCAATATGATCATGTGTGATTATCCAAATTCAGTTCCCTGTTCCAGTTTTCTCCTCATGTCCCTTGATCTCTCTTGTCTCAAGAAAAATAACCAAATTGTTCTTGAATGTATTTAATGGCTTGGCTTCAACTGCTTTCCATGGTAGAAAATTCCACAGGTTTACCTCTCTTTGGGAGAAGAAATTTCTCCTCATCTCAGTCTTAACTTCCTTATCTCA
>JARFYF010000052.1:100621214-100636378 GCA_030265395.1 Rhina ancylostomus
ATACCCTCTCTCATTCTCTCTCTCTCTCTCTCTCTCTCTCTCTCTGACACATGCACATACCCTCTCTCATTCTCACTCTCCGACAAGAGATTGACCCCATGTACCAAGCTCCTTGTATTTCTGGCAAGAGATTTATCTGTTTTACTTACATTCATTCTTCTAGAACTTGTCTATTTATATTAATTGTTTTAATTCTTCACTATCATTACAGCATCCGTTCTCTGCAGTTTCCATTATCTGTTATCTGCTGTTAAAGCAGATGCAACAGATGTACTAATCTAGTCAACATTTCCTAATTCTTCATTATAACTACTTGTGGGACTCACATTACCAAGAAACCATATTTATTTTTGTCATTCTTTTTATTTTTTATACTTGTAAAATATCTTGTGGATTCTTGTATTTCTTACTAAATTACTCTAGTTCTATATTCCATAGTATCTTAGTTGTTTTTAACCCTCTCCACCCCAGTTATTATGTTTACTATTTTTGGCTATATTATAACTCTCTTAATCTGACACTACTTATAACTTCTCTAGTTGGCCATGGCTAAACCACTTTTCTAGCCGTTTTTAATTCCTTAAGAGAATGTATATTCATTCAGAATGATAAACTATTTATTTAAGTATTTGCAATTACTGGTTTTGTTCAACTAACACCACAAGTTCCAGGCCTAACCACATTACTCTCATGATAGGAAATTCTATCACTTAATGATCACTCTTTCCTAAAGGGTTGCTGATTATAAAATGATCAATTAATCCTGCATCTTTACATAACAACAGCCTGTTCCCTGGTGGGATCCAAATTTACTGATTGACAAATCATGCTAAAATACATTTATTAAACTTTTACACCAAGATACATTGACCAGTTTGGTTTTCCCAGTTTGCATGAAGATTAAAATTATCCATGATCATAACATTTGTTACATGTTCCCCTAATTTCCTGATTTCTTTTTATTTCCAACTCCAATTACAGTTAAGGAGTCCATGGATATTCCCATTGACTTTCTTAAGTATTTAGCTCCACCCATGCTGATTCTACATCCTGATTATTTTTGGGTGGATGAAGTTGCTAGAGTTCTTTCTCACTATTTATTAATCCCACCCTTCATTGTCGAGGTAGCCCATCTCCTTTACTGTTTTGGTTACCTTTCCTAAAAGTCACAAATGCTGGAATATTTAATTCCCAACCTAAGTCATTCATCATGCACACCTGCGCCGAAACGTGGTGACACATTGCAAGCTGCTCTCTACAGATCTACTCATTACCTTTACTATAATCGTTCTACATTTTTAAATTTAAACTCTATGTCATTAACTATCACTAATAATGTTCTTTTAACTTGTTGTGACCTTGCACCTTATTGCACTGCACTTTCTCTGTAGCTGTGACACTTTACTCTGTACTGTTATTGTTTTTACCTGTACTACATCAATGCACTCTGTACTAACTCAATGCAACTGCACTGTGTAATGAATTGACCTGTATGATCGGTTCGTAAGACAAGCTTTTCACTGTACCTCAGTACAAGTGACAATAATAAACCAATACCAATTTATTTCTCCTTGTGCCATTAATTCATTTATTTTGTTGCATATGGTTTCTGCACTCAGATGTAATGTCTCTAAACTGATTTTCCCTTATGTGGTTTAGTTATGAAACCTGTATTATTATCATTAAACTATATGTCCTTTCCTGACAATCTACTTGGCTTTACTCAAATCACTGTTTCACATTGTTGCCTTATCACTTCAAGCTTTTAAGTTTATCTTTGCTTGAAGTTTCACTCTGACTTATTAGTTTACAACTTTATCCACCATCCCATTTATTCAATGTGCCACGATGTTGCTCACAGCCTGATTTAAATGATCAGCTGCAAAACAACAGCTCTCTCTCACCCTGCCACTGGTGGCACAATCCCTGAACTGAAACCCCTCCCACTTCCTTACTCTATAAGCCATATATATATATATATATATATATATATATGTCTCTGAGCTGATTTTCCCAATTACAATTTGCTCATGACTCAAGTTGTGATCCAAAAACTATATTTTTGAGAAACTGTTTTTTAAAAACTGCACCCAGCTCCTCACATTCCCTCAAAAGAATGCTATTACTACTCTGATTTATTCAACTGATCCCAGAGACCCCCATTCCAACAAATACCACCCGAATCTTTTTGGGAAGGACAGGTTGAAACTCTCCAGTCCAGCTTTCTTTTATCTGGCAACTCCTATGATCCAGCATGTTTTGAATCTGGTGCCATTAGTTTACAGAGCGGCCACTAGGGTGACTTTATTCACAAATTTATTCGTAAATTTATTTTCTGTTTTTCTGTTTTAAGCTTTATAATATATACAGTGTACCCCTTGTTATGGCAGTTTGGGTAACCATAATTCAACCTTACAGAATTCACATGTCACGATCAAAAGTATTGACATACAAATAAAAATTCACTCATGGAATTTATATAAAAATATAAATAAACACAAAATGTATACAGAGAAATAAACCAGTTTACCAATGACAACGATCGCAGGCTGCCAATCACAGTGGGAAGCGACTTACTCATTTGCTTTGGAAACTGACAAGGCAACCTCTTCAGTTACGAAGATCACATGGTGCCGGTTCAGAGCCAGAGGCCACTTAAGAAATTTGCTTTGGAAACTGACAATGGGGATTCTTGGGGCACTTTCTGTGATCCGACATTTTCTGTGGTCTGACACCAGTCAGGTCTCAAAGGTGCCAGACTAGAGAGTTTCAACCTGCACATGGTTGCAGGTTCTAATTTCAGTCTTGGTTAGGTACCTTGTATCTCCTTTACAACTTTGGAAAGATATTTCCATTCTACCACCTTATCTTGCTTGCAAGAACAAACTCTACCCTTCAGTCTTCCATTCTTTTTGTTTTGCATTCACTTTACTAGTCACTGACAATGCAGTCATTGATCTGCTCTCTTACATGATTGTTATAGCTAATGAGAATAATCAATTTAAGTGATGTGCCTACAACTCACAATCTTACTCACTCAGGTCCAAACATAAGAATTGCTTCATTAGCATTCTGGACAGATATAACTTCCCCCATGCCGCCCCCCCCCCCCACCCCAAGCTGTTCTCCTGTGCCTGTTCTACCCCCAGTGTCTTACCCTCCTCTTTGAGTTCTCTGTTCATTCTCCTAACCATGTTGTATTCCTAGCAAAATGGATGCTATTTTTTAAATCTTGGAGGAGATGGTTTGTGCAGAAGTTTGATGTCAGAATATAGCTTTAGCAGCTGCCATACACTCTCTGGAGACTAAAAGAACTTTAAAGAGCTCTGGAAAGCATCAAATTCTTGCAGGAAAAAGAAGCATTAGTCAGAAGAAATTCAACAGCAATTGAATGATGATCCTTCTTAAAAAAATGCTAGCAGGGTAACTTCCTGTTGTTGAGAACATATTCAACTTTGTGAGGTTAAAAGAGGGAATTAGCTGGAGTGTTGCCTTCCAAGATGACAGTGCTGGCCTCAGACCAGTATTGCATACTGCTTGAGTTCACACTATGGTTACCCTGCATACTTACGCCAGCCATTATCTCTTCTAAGGCTTTCATCAATATGAAATCCAGAGTGACTCAAATGGAAAATGTCTGCACTTGCATAGGATCCTGCTTTGGAATTGAGAAAGCACCTGTTCTATTCCAAAAGTACATGCTACACAATTGAGTGCATTCCTCAAAGAGTTAAAATCTCTGAGCAATTGCTTTTTTGGGTGCTGGCTTCTAACACAGGCTATCATCCTCAGTTGCTCCTGCAGAGCTTAATTTCATCAGAGGCCATGGCCTCTAAGTGCTTCATGCCAACTTCATTTATATTCTGACAATATATTATCAATCCACTGATTGCTCAGCACACATTCTGTTTATACACCACAGCAAAATGAATAAATAAGTGTTGGCCATGTAGTCTATAGCCTTTCCTTTTGTGATGTAAGTCAATATTTGTTTACCCACATATGTCTACTCTGATTTAATTCCTGAGTGTATTGAAGGCTTTTTGATTTGAAGCAAAAACCACTTACTCTCAGTTATAGTTATATTATAGCATTCATATAATATTGAGTTATAACTATATGACATTCAACTAATTATGGGAAATGCAAGCATAAAGCAGAATGGATCACACTTATTTTGTAGTTCCATTCAAAAGCCTTTGATTACACAGCTGCAGTTTGGACCAATATATTTTCCTCTGGATTACCGACTGCCTCAGCACTGTTTGTGCACAGCCCATATAGCAAGTATTCTCTTTTGCATTGCATGTTAGTTTCCCATTCAGATCAATAGCAATTGGCTTTCCAATGGTAACTGGAATTAAATGGCATTGCATCCTGCAGTAATTAAACTGATCATGATGTCATTGGAATTAGTTCTTCGATATACAGGCTGAGAGATAGGTGTATTATGAAGTAATTGTTTGCAAACTGATACAAGAAACTGTATTCACTCCAGGAACTGGGATTGTAACTGTGATTCTTGAAGAAACAAGCAGATATATATAATACACTCGGGTAAATCAATAAAACTTTGCTGGGATTTAATCCAATTTAATCAATGTATTGTAGATATTTGGGGAAGAACAATCCATAGGTAGCTGTGTGATGTACTGAAGAACAATGGGTGCATGGTCCCCACATTTGGAGGTGCAGAAGGCTCAGCTGTTCAGTGCAGACCAGCTGGGAGTCCACAACCAAGCTTTGCATGTGGGTCCTACATCACGAAGAAAAATTAGAGTTCTGATTCCAACTGTTGATGTGGCAGAGCACTGCAGCCATACCCATGCCCATTTTGAAATGAGCACTGCAAAAGCTGCTTGCTGCAGAGTAGGAAACCAAGCACCTCTCACTAGCCAGTGCCACCACGAACCCTGGAACTGTTCCTCCTGGTACTCACAAGCAATCCACAGGCCAACCCAGAAAATGATGCAGGGAGTAATTCACTTATAACATCAGCTTTCCTGCATAGACATGGGCATGGTGCCTGAGCTCTCAATGAAATACGGGCCATATTTCCAGCCTCTCTCTCCCTGCATTTTTCTGATCAAATCTTTTCTTTTTCTCCCATCAGTATTTAACCAGTTGGAAGATAATCCATCTGAAGAAGAATGCATAGCCCAGGCTTAAAGGTGAGCTAAATATGAGACCTTCTTGGGAGGATAAGCCAGAATCTGGGGCAAAGTTTGAGTGCCAAAGAGAAGAAAAAGGATAAAGTGTCAGAGTTGAGGGCTTTGGTGAAATCACATGGTGACAAATGGAAGGCTGATATTCCCAGGAGTGGGGCTTAGTATGAGACAGTAAAATTACCTTACAGGACATAAAGAGAATATTAAGAACATTTTATGAAAGTTATGAGTTTGCGACATTGAATTACTCACATGTACATGTTTACTGCAGGACAGCAAGTAAAGCAACCATTGCATGACATTGGCAGTGAGATAACTGGACTGAAGTGTCCACAAATGAAGCACTTGCAGAAGCCACCACAAGAAGGAAAGACAAATTTGTGGAACAGGCCATCAAACGAGCCAGAGAGGTTGACCAGGACAAGATGTCCCAAAATGTAGGGTAACCCACTTTAAGCAAACTAAGTTCGGAGAACCACCATGACAATGACTTAACATCTTCAGGAAAATAAGAATACTCACAGTCCTCAATAGCAAACAAGTTTGGGGAATGACTCCATGATCTACATGGATAGTACATGATAGCCAGTTCATCAGATTGTTGGGACAACAACATTGCCATTACAAGGATCCACAAAGGTGAAAAGTGAGAAGGTCAGCGGAGGATGCTGGACCCAAGTGATTTCAACTTAACCAGGTGATGCTGTTGCTATGAAACTGTGTGAGTCTTGGGGAAGAATTTGGGATCTAGAGAGTTCTATTATTTAATGACTTATTGAATGGTCAAAAGCAAGTTCAGACTGACCTGGAAGGCTTGAAGTAGCACCGTAATGCATTGTGGAGCTTCAACAAGAGCAATGTTACACTGGAGCTGGATATGGTGACATCAGTTCAATACAGTGTAGCCGAACTGCACGTGGAGAGGCTGAAAAGAGTTACGACCAAATTGTGAGCATTGGAAACAATCCAGAGAGGGCTGGTGAGAGATGACAACCTTTTAACTTCAAAGGACAGCAGGATAAAAGAAAAGGCCCAGTGTGCATAGGAAGCCAAGATAAGGGGTAGGGTGAAAGCAGAGGCAGGAAGATGAGGAGTCTTAAGAAGAACAATAGAAAATGATACAGTTGGGGTTATAGTGTTTAATAGCATAGAAAACTGATTACATTGTTAACAACTATTGTTCATTTGTTTCGTTTGTGTTGAGTTTAATATTATAGTTGATGTTCTGGAAATATACATTGCAATAGATTGTAAAACATATATAAGTGTATTGTTGGGCATAATTAAGGTAAAAATTGTAAAGATGTCAGATCAGTGACATGCAAAGCTTATTTGGAGAAGTAATTTGTAGAAGTTTGTGCACTTGGAACAAGATACTATAGAGATATTAAGGTTAACATGTAAGGTAGAATTTATAGTTGTGAGGTCTAATTTATGTATAAATTAATGTTGTTTAATCCAAGAACCTGTACATTTATATCTGTATGCTTCTGTGAATAATTAGTTATTTGTATAATTTTACATATATAAAACATTAGCTGTTGTTATCATTGAATATTTCTGGTTTGCATGGGTTTGTTACTTTTTAAGGGTGGTAGTGTAATATAGATGAATTTGACTATGCCTTTAAAAGTATATATACTATGCGGCATGACTTTTGATGCATTATTGAACCAGCCACTACTATCAGCTGAGTGTTGATAATCTTCAGTGAAGAATATTTTGTTGTTCGTTCCCTCCTTGTTACTGGCATTTCTGAACAGGAAAAAAGAGAGAATCAGAGAAACAAATATTACATGAAATTTGTTGTTTTGTGGCAGCAGTACAGAGCAAAGACATAAAAATTGCTAAAAATTGCAAAAATAAATAAATAGTGCAAAAAAAAGTAATAACAAGGTAGAGTTTATGGGTTCCTGGATCATCAGAAACCTGATGGCGGAGGGGAAGAAGCTGTTCCTGAATCATCAAGTTTGAATCATCATTTTAAGCTGTTTTTATTCGAGTCTCTTTTTAATGCGGTTCCAAAGTCGTTAATGTCTTTGTGTCTCTTATTGTCTTTAATGTGACCTGCACCTTGATCTATGGAGTACAGTACTTCACTCCCATGCATGCTGAAAGTGTATATGGAAGTGACAATAAATTGATTCTGATTCTGATTCTGATTCTGAAGTGTGGGTCTTCTGGCTCCTGTATCTCCTCCTCGATGGTAGTAACAAGAAGAGGTTATGTCCCGGATGGTGAAGGTCCTTGGTGATGGTTGCCGCCTTCTTGAGACACCTCCTCTTGAAGATGTCCTCGATGGTGGAGAGTAATGTGTCCACGATGGAGCTGGCTGAGTCTACAGCCCTTTGCAGCTTCTTGCAATCCTGTGCACTGGAGCTTCCCTACCCAGCTGTGATGCAACCAGTCAGAATGCTCTCCACCACACATCTGTAGAAATTTGTAAGAGAGCCAACATATCCCTATGTTCTTGTTAACCCTAGCTTCTTGTCTACTGACACCTATCATCTTCATCCCCTCTCCCCTGTTCCTCCATCCCTGCCTGCAACAGTATGTGAGAGAAACTTACAGACTCCTTGGTCACTGTGGTGTTTTGTTTAGCTGCCTCTTCACTTTTCCTCCATTCCACAATACCCCAACTTGCCACTGCCCAATCCTTGAAATCACAACCTTCCGTTTCTCCCATTTCTCTCCCGTCTGCCTTCAAACCATCCCTGAGCCTAAGATTCATCTCTTGGTCCCTCATTCTCACTGACATTGACTATTTAGCTTCTTGGCTCTCATGTTAGCTGATATTTTTAACTATTCTCCTATTTGGAACAGTCTCTCCCATTCAACTAATTTACTCCCCACTTTCAAACTGTTGTTGTAATGCATCTCCTCAAAAAGATAATTGACCCTTCTGCCTTTGTACATACTTTCCAACTTCCCCTTCCTCTTTGAAACATTTGAGAGTACTATTGCCTCCTAAGTCTATGCCAATCTTCCCTAAGCTGCATCTTTGGATCCCTCTAATCAGGTTTCCGCACAACCAAAGTCCTGAAACAGCTGTAATGAAAATCACAAAAGAGGTTCCATGCTATTATGACAAAAGTCATCCATTCCTTCTTGCTCTTCACAGCTTTGACATGATTGACTCCTCACAATCATTCTCTAGCATCTCATTATCAGTGACTGTGCTCTGCTGATTCCAAACTTTCTGGCTAGTCCCAGTCAGAGAATCACCTCCAAGGATTTCTCCTGCTTCTCTTCGACTTGCTGCCCATTGATGACACCTTCCAAAAACCATGGCATCGTTTTCACATGTACGCCAATGGTTTCTGGCTCTACCTCACCGCCACCTCTTTTGGCTTCTCACTGTTTCTAAATTGTCAGCTTGGTGAGCAGAATGAACAAGAGTTTCCTCCAACCAAGTAATGGCAAATCTGATGCCATTATAATTAAGAAGCCCAGAAAAAAAACTTCCTTCAGTGGACAGCAACTCCTTCCCTCTACCTAACAATTCACCGAAGCTGAACCAAATGTGTGCAGTCCTGATATTGATCATGATCCCAGGCTGACTTCCTGGCCACATTAAGATTATTTCTACCACTGTAACTCAGCTGACTCTGCCCCTCCTGCAGGTCATCACCCAGTGAAACCCTTGTCCATGCTTTGGTTACCTCTGAATGTGATCATTCTGGTGTATTCCTAGCCAGACCCTCAGGTAAAGTTTTCTATAAGCCTGAGCCATCCAAAACTGCAGGCCATGCCCTAACTCACACCTTTACCCATTACACTGTGCTTGCTGACCTATTTTGTCTCGCAATAAAACATCACCTAGATTTTAATACCGTCATTCTGTTTTCAAATTCCTCCACAGGTTTCAACATCTTTTTCTTTGTATCTCTCCCAAACAATAAAACTTCCCAAGATATCTGTGCTCCTCCATGCTCCTCCATATCTGGTCTATTGGGGATTTGATGCCTGTGCTTTCAACTTGATCTGCAATTCTCTTCCCAAACCTCTCTTCCCTATCTTTATTTTCTTTAAGACGTTTTAAGTTTTTGCACACAAAGTTTTTGGTTGTCTGTCTGAATGTCGCTTTATGTAGTTCCATGACAAGTGTTGTTTGAACCATCCGATGATACCTTACTCTGTTATAAGTTCCAAATAAATTAATATAGTTGTGGTTGTTAAGATTAATACATTACTAACACTTCTTTCATTTGCTTTTATTCAACCAAAATGTTGTTATCTCTTAGTTCTTGTGGAACATGTTCCCAGTTACATTTCTGCACAGATGCATTCTCTTGTGGTCTCTCAGATACCAAATGAAGCAGCTCCTGCCTTGCACCAGAGATCCCAGATCCCAGATCCCAGTCTCATGCAGCCCATCATAGC
This sequence comes from Rhina ancylostomus, assembly GCA_030265395.1. Lineage (NCBI taxonomy): Eukaryota > Metazoa > Chordata > Chondrichthyes > Rhinopristiformes > Rhinidae > Rhina > Rhina ancylostomus. The sequence goes on from JARFYF010000052.1 coordinate 100,630,766, forward strand.
CAAGATGTAGATTTTCTGACGTTCACCACAATCAGAGGCAATAGAAGAGTTACACTGGCAAAGTCTTCCTGGTCACCTTTCACTCTCATTGCAGCTGGTGAGACATGCAAAAAAGAAATTAATACATTTTGCATATATTTTATACAATATAGAAGCGCATTCAGCCTTGAACATATGTGGAAATACACGTAACTCTCATTTATATACAAATTATTCTCCACGTCAGTTTATGGACAAGCTCATCTATGGATATAGATATTTACTCATATAATTCATATTCCCCAAGTTAATGCAAACCACAGTATTTCTTCAGTAAGTTTCTGAAAATTTTAAAGAATTAATCCCACAGCCATTTCTAATGCTAAATATGATAGTGAATGTATTATGATATCCCACATTATTCTATTACACTTGCATCCATCTCATAATTTATCATTTTCACTCAGTATTGTGTCAATGAAAGAATCCCTTCCTTTAGTTAAAATTATTTAGTTAAATAAAAGGTGGAAGATAAATAAGTTTATCTGACCATGGCACATTGTAGAATGCCAAAGGACTGTTCGTTATTTGCATCTTGTTTGACACAGATTAATTCTTTAGCCCTTTGGTCTAGCTTTGTGTATAGCCCTATCTGTACCATATACCATGAACCAATTAAGATAAATTATTGTTAACAAGAATGACAGACTGTTGCTGTCAGGAACACTGACTAGAACCAGAACAGGGTTCTGCATTTTCAGTTTAGATGAAAGTCTTTGCAGTAAGTAGTGGGAAAATTGTGACAATCTTTAAGAAATACAAATATTAACAGCTCAGAGTATACAGAAATGAATCCACCATGAGAAATGTCCTTTAAACACATTTTCAAAGTTTATTGTTAGCATGTAATATTAACCACTGGTTGTTTAAAGATTGATTACTGCCTGATGCTGTTATCTTTAGATCAAGCATGACTATGTTCCTGAAATTGCACTTTAGATGGAATCAGCTACTGACTACACATTTGTTTGAAATTGAGAGGGATGTAAATTGGACAACTAATCTAATATTGCCCATTTATGCAAAGTTAGAATCATATAATTATCTACATTTTCAAATATGTAAATTAATTTCCTCCATCCATGTGATTTTTCAGCAGAGATTGACCTGTTCAATACTCCTATTAAAAAATTTTGAAAGGAATTTCAGTAGACAGCACCCTTAGTTATGGGACAAATCTTGCTACCTGGATGCTGATAGTTCCAATCAGGACCATAACTTTTTATCCATTGAAATCCCAGTAGACCTCAGAGTTCAGTACATGTATTGTTGAATACAAAATTCTCAAGCTTTCTGTGTAATGGATGGTTTGCATCTGTCATTGCTACCTGTCACTGGATTCCCTATAGAAACCAATGGGTGAGCCCAGTCTTGCTGATATTACCTAACATAGAGAAATCACTCCAATATAATGCCAGTTCATATGACTTCAATGAGACTTCCAGGATCTGTGGCATCTTTGTCAGAACATAGAGTTCCACCAACAGCTTTATGTTTCGGGGAGGTACAGGGAGTTGGCAGATTGGGAGGGGGGTGAGGTTTTACAAGGGTGAGATAAGCCTCAGCAACACATTGCCTGAGACCTACTCTCAATGACCAGACCCCATTTCCCAACTACAATACAGAGGGTCAATGAGATCAGTCCTCTGTATCCACCCCAGGTGAGTGAAGACAGGCAGTGGGCCAGTGGGCAAGATCCCACTGTCTTATTATCCACTGTATGAAATGTAGGTGACAACCACTGCCTTCAACTTCTCTTGTTTTGAAATTGTTAACCATCAAAAACCAAGATTTGCTGATGCAAGTTCCATAAACAAATGAAGATGGCTGCAGTGCACTGTGTTTTACACCAAGAGGTGAAATTTGGTGCAAAAGGTCATTTGATTGATGGGCAGATTGAACAATCAGACAAAAGTTCTGTGAAGTTAACTTGTGGCTCAGTTTTAGTTACAAACCCAACAGATGGACCACCAAACCCTTGTGCATAGAGTCCAAATTCCTCATCCAATCAATAAGACCTTCCACATCCAGCACTTCTACTTTTACATAAATCTTTCAGATTTCTTTTTGGATGAATGACAATTTACAACAATGTGGAAAAGAAAGCTTTATCCTTCAAAGATTGTGATGTGTTGTTCTCATTAGCAGTATAACAATTGTTATGCTTCAACAGTCTGCTCTAGGTCATTCAAACTTGCTTTTTATTATAAATTATCTATTAAGATTTGTTTTGACCCTTGGCACCTGGCAGAAACTGAGCACGTGGGCAGTTAAAAATGAGTTGAGGTGTGTTGTTTTTCCATTTGTAACTTGGCCCATTTCCAGCATCAACAATTGTAACCTGCAGGGATCAGTGGGCAGTTGTAGTGAACACTTCAAGCAGTCAAAGTCATTGTGATTTTATATAAATCAGGGTGATATAATAATTCAGTGTAACTGGGACCAGAGTGGGGAAAGCATTGTTGCATTCCTGCCAAGCTGAAGCAGATGTGCAACTGGTCTGCAGACAGGAGAGGCCCTCAATGGGAATCTATGAGTTTCCTTTGTGCAGGCAAAGGAACAAGAGTGCTCCTTTGAGCCCTGTAAGTAAAATTGTAGACTCCTCTAGCCTAGGCTCGTCACACCTTCCAGCAAGTTTAACATATCCCTGGCCTTGATGAAAAACACAATGCTGCTGGAGGAACTCAGCAGGCCAGACAGTATCCATGGAGAAAAGCAGGTGGTCAATGTTTTGGGTCAGGACCCTTCTTCAGGACCGAAGATAGGAAAAGGGGAAGCCCAGTATATAAGAGGGAAAAGTGGAGCAGTGATAGGTGGACAAAAGAGGGGGGGGGGTGGGATGGGCACAAGGTGGTGATAGGTAGATGCAGGTAAGAGATAGTGATGGGCAGGTGCAGGGGAGGAGGGGAGAGCAGACCCACCGGGGGAGGGGTTAAAGGTAAGGAGAGAAAGGTAACAAAAGGCAGAAAAAAGGAGGCTATGAAAGGGAAGAAGAGAAGCATGGTGGGGGGGGGGGGGGGTGGAATTACCTGAAGTGAGAGAATTCAGTGTTTCATCTAGATTCCAGCATCTGCTATCCTTTATTTCTCCTATATCCCAGGCCTTATCTCAATGGAAACCGATGATGGGAGCACCTGCAAACAAATGGATCTTTTTATTGCTACTGCTTGATTTTTTTGGAAGTTAACAAATTCTCCCAATTTCATCAATTCAATGAACGGGTAGGTTTACAAATGCAAATGGGCGACAGTAATTGTTGTTATTCAGTCACTAGACAGGATAAGTTCCAAGGTAATATTTGTTGATGTCCATTGCATTCTGGTCGTGCAACCATGCTGAGATCAACATTTGTACAGATAAGATTGCAATTTTGAGCAAGCCATCCTCTCTGGTGACTCAGTAAAGAACTTCAAACATGGGGTGGTACATGGAAGAGCAGTGGTCAAAAAAGTATCACAAAAAAATTGTGTTCAATTCCATTCTATTTCAGAAGTTGAACCATGCTTGCTTTTGGGGGGGGGGGGGGGAGAGTATCCATTAATATTCAGAGTTTAATGTGAGTATTATTTTAATGTGCCTTTGTTATTTTTTCCCTGGATAAGCTGCTGCATTATCTGAAAGATTAGCTATTAAGTCTTTGAGACTTCAGCACAACCTTGGAAGTTTACAAGCAGAGTCATATCTATAGTAGTTATTGTGAATCAAGTTGACAGCATTTAACAAGAAGTTTGCATCTGAAACATTATATAAAAAGGTGTCAGTGCTAGATGGACATCCTTGGGGACCAATTTATGAATTCTTAATAAATCAATTTATAAGAGGACATTATTACCATATTACTACCAATAAATAAAGTCAGAAAATGCTCAAAACCCTCATCAAATCAGGCAGTATCTGCAGAAGACTGTCAAAAACTGCTTCACTTTCCACAGATGATGTCTGACCTGTTAAGCATTTCCAAAATGTTCTATTTTTATTTTAGATTTCTGCAATGTTTGATTATCACTATGACTCTATAATTTTTTGAACTAATCTACCAATTCTGTTCAAGTCAATGATAACTTTTCAAGGTTGATGTAAGTACACAACTTGGTGATATACACTCAATATACATCCAGTGGAGTCCTAATTTGGAACCAATATTTGGAATCAATAGATCATATTTGACATCTCTGCAGGAGGTTTGGGAATAAAGTTAAAGACTGCCATCTAGAGAGGAAGCCCCGCACAGTGCTCCATTTGCTGGAATGTGTTCACAATCTGGTTTGAATCTGTAAAGTTAAACTTTCTGGCTATGGATAATTGCCCTGCAGTTGAACTTTGAGTCATCAGATCAACTAACAAATCTTCCTAGATGATGATGTACTGTATATATTTACACTCCATGTTCAGAACATAATGCTCATGGCCATCACATTATGCACTGAAACTCAACAATGCACTTAAGACTACAAAGTTTTCATAAACATTTTAATTTATGTCTAGTATTAACTACAGTGGTTCCAGTTTTTATAGTTGTAATTGCATCTATCATTAATTCAGGAAAATTGTTGAAAGGTAAGCCTATTATCAAAGAGGTTTTACATTCGTTTTCCATTCTTTTTTCATTGTCAAAAGCCATTCAGATTACATTGTGAAGGATTTTGAAAATATTGGCTGAGAAAAAGCAAACAGTTGTCTGTCTTTGTTACATGGTGTGTGTTTAGCTGGTATCCCATGTTGTCAATCTTCTGTACTGATGCTCTGTTGCACTAAAAAGCAGCCAAATTTAAAGGGTTAAATGAATTTAGTTTCTTGTTACTGTAGCCAATATTTAGATGCTTTGTACAGGTCAAATTTTCTCCAATTCCTGGGAGAATTTCGATAGGTTTAAAAAATCCATCTTTCTCAATCAGTTACTTGCTTCCATCTATGAAGTATTGTTCCATTTCTGGGGTACAGTTCATTGGGATCTAATCATCATCCAGACTAGTGGAGGCCATTTTACACATGTGATCTGAGACAGTGAATGGTAGCAAACTATTCAGCCATTAGGGTGGGGTGAATGATAACAGCTGAGTCTGATCCTGCATTCAAATAACATCAACAAATAAGCACATGCTGCAGCAACTGCTAAATAGGGACTGAGAGCTGATGCCCGTTATTTCTCTCCTCTGAATCCAGATATGCTGGGTCCAATTGTAATGGCTGTGTTGCTGTGGCTCACACATCGTGCCTGGGGATCAAACCTAAGTTCTTCCTGATCTTGGCTGTTCCTTGTTAGTTTAGCCATTGTGCTAGTAAAGGCAAGGTCTGCAGAGCTTTAACTGACGGAATTGGGTCAGTCTTGAGAGAGGTCTGTCTCAGTAGACTCGTTTACTCTGTCATCATTTGGCTTCTGTCATTTTTGCTGTATCTTTCATCTGCATTTCTCACTCACACCATCTGTTAATCTCTCTCACGTAATCCATCATTTCTCTCATATGTACAACTTACTTCTTGCTATCTATAACTTAAGATGACTGCAGTTCTTTTATTTCCTCTCATCGCAGTGCTTTCGGCTTCTCTTGCTCCCCTTCATTGGCCTCCTGTCCT
>JARFYF010000052.1:100948297-100960681 GCA_030265395.1 Rhina ancylostomus
GATCCTATGGGCTCTCTCATCACCTCCTGCAGGATGTGATAGAAACTGCAGTCAATTATTCTAATGCTAAATGGGAAATTATATTTTTGTAATCTGTTGAGATGGATGTCCCACCCTGGGAGCATCCCTTCTATTGGACTTGTAGATGTCCCAAATGTCCATTTTTTTTTTGTGTGGCCCTAAGCCAGCAGTGGTGTTTTCTGCCATGCTACTGGGTGCTGCAGTCTGTTCCTGCTCTGGATACATGAGAAGTTCAACAGGAGAACAAGAATTTCCATGGACTTTCAAGGTACCTTGCCCACTGATCCTGTATCTTGGCACCAGTACAGGGTTCAAAAAAGAAATTGGCTTTGGAGAGCTTTTAATTTGATTTAATTTAGTTTAAATGTATTTACTATTAAGTGTGGTTCCCTTTTTAATTTTTTAAAAACCATTTTAATAACTTTTTTGTTTGGGTTCCTAGATCTTTTTTTGTATTCATTAGTGTTCACCTTCATTGACAGCTTTAAAGGGCAAGACTTCGGGGTGAACTTCTAGCTATCAATACAATACTGGGAGCACAGGTAATTTCTTCCAGGGCCTCTCCGAATGCTGCATTCGGCCAGGCCAGTGCTTTGGGAGCCAACCTCCTAACAGAACACTGTCCGGGACCATTTGGCGGGGGGAGAAGCAGTAATCCAAGGGAGGGCAACTGGTGCTTTGAGCATCAGAACATCTACCCCATTATATTATCTTGTCACAAATGTTAGCTTTAGTGAACTATTACAGTGATCATAAATGCCATGTCAGTGTAGCATTCTGAGAGTGAAATAGAATGCTACAGAACCAGTCTTTTGACATTGCTGCCCAGCAACACAGTTTCTCTCCCCATTAATTTTAATTATGAGGAGTTTGCCTGTAATTTCTAGATTTGCTCTAGTGGTTGGCATGACCCTTACTGAGACCAAACATTTATCAAATCATTTCTAAATGTCTTTAAAATAGATGGTAAACTTAACTCAATGGATTGTTTATTCTTCTACTGTTTTGTGCAGTGAAATGGGGGAAGAAGACTTTGAGTCATATCTGCAGCATGCAAAATCTCAACCTGAAGCTTTCCGGAACCAACACAGTAAGTTTCCCTGCTGGAAGATGAGGGCAAAATGCTGTCCCAAGTACTGTTAGCCCCACAGGCATGTTCTTAAAATATAATTATTTTGGCTACCTGTGGTTGAATGTGCATTTGAGTGAAAGTAGATTGGAGTACTGAGCCAGAAACAGCTGAAAATTAGTTCAACTATTACCAGTTGGGGAGTACTTTGGGTCAAGTGACCATGATTCTATTAGTTTCAAAATGGGTATGGAGAAGGACAGGATGGGACCACAGGTTAAGATCCTAAACTGGGGCAGGGCCAGTTTTAGAGGCATTAAGTGGGATCTTTCAGAGGATATTGGGTGAGACTGTTTGCTGGTGAAGGGACATGTAGGAGGCTTTTTTAAAATGTAATATCAAGATTCCAGGGGCAGCATGTTCCTGCTAGGGTGAAGGGCAAGGCTGTTTAGGGAACTCTGGCATGTTTAGGGAACTCTGAGAAATATTGATGTCCTGGTCAGTAAAAAGGAGCCATACATTGGGTCCAGATCCCTTGAAGTAATCCCTTGATGACTATAAGAGTACACTTGAGGGAAGTCAGGAGGACAAAAAGAGGATACAAGATGGATCTGGCAGGTAGGGTTAAGGAATTTCCCAAAGATTCTATAGGTATATTAAGAGTAAAAGGGTGGCTAGGGAGTGAATAAATTCCCTTAAAGATCAGCGTGGCCATCTGTGTGTGGAGTCAAAGGAGATGGGTGAGAATTTTAATGAATATTCCTCATCAGTTTTTACTGTGGAGGAAATGATGGATGTGAAAGTAAGGAGGTGTAATGTCTTGGACTGCAGACAGCTCGGGAAGAAATAGCGGAAGCCCTTGCAGAGATACTTCCTTCATCCTTAGCCACAGGTGAAGTTCTGAAGGATGGAGGGTGGCTTATGTTGTACAATTGATTAAGAAGGGCAGCAAAGGCAAGCCAGGGAACTACAGGCCAGTCAGTCTGACATTATTGGTTGGTAAGTTACTGGAGGGGTTCTGAGGGACCAGATCTATCAACATCTGGTTATGGAGAGTCAGCACGGTTTGTGTGTGGGCAATCATATCTGACAAACTCTGTTTTTCGAAGTGGTAACCAAGAGGATAGATGAGGGTAGGACAGTGGACATTGTCTATGTGGACTTTAGCAAGGCCCTTGACAAGGTCCTACATGGCAGACTTTTCTGGAAGGTTAGATCGCATGGGACCCAGGGGGAGAGAGCTAATTGAATTCATAATTAGCTCGATGGTAGGAAGCAGAGAGTGAGGGTTGAAGGCTGTTTCTTGGACTGGATACCTGTGATCTGTGGTGTGTCACAGGGGTTGGTTCTGGGACCTTTGTTCATTATCTGTATAAATGATTTGGATGTGAATGTACAAGACTGGTTGGTAAGTTTGCTACTAAAAAAAAGTGGTATCATAGACAATGAAGAAGGTTATCAAAAATTGCAGGGGGTTCTTGATCCATTAGGTGAGTGGGCTGAAGATTGGCAAGTGGCTTTCATTTTGGATAAGTACGAAGTGTTGCATTTTGGAAAGTCAAACCAGGGTCGGACTTCTACAGTGAATGGTTGGCCCCTGGGGAATGTTGTGGAACAGGAGGACCTAGGAGTACAAATACATAGTTCACTGAAAACGATGTCACAGGTTGAGAAGAAGGCATTTGCCATACTGGCCTTCATCAGTCAGGGCACTGAGTATAGGAGATGGGACGTAGTGTCACAGTTGTACAAGACGCTGGTGAGACCACACTAGATGTATTGTGTACAGTTTTGGTTGCCCTGTTTTAGGACAGACACTGTTAATCTGGAAAGAGTGCCGAGAAGATGTATGAAGATGCTGCTAGAACTCAAGGGCCTGAGTTATTGGGAGAGGTTGGGCAGGCTAGGACATTATTCCTTAGAGATTGAGAGGTGACGTTTATAGAGGTGTACAAAATCATGAGGGGTATAGATGGGGTGAGTGTACCTAGTCTTCCTCCCAGGAAAGAGAACTAAAAACTAGAGGGCGTGAGTTTTAGGTGAGAGGTGAAAGATTTTAAAAGTGACCTGAGGGGCAATTTCACTCAGTTGGTGGTGCGTATATGGAATGAGCTGCCAGAGGAAGTGGTTCGGGTAGGTACGTTGACAATATTTAAAAGACTTTTGGATAAGTACGTGGATAGGAGGAGTTTAGAGGGATATGGGTCAAGCATGGGCAAATGTTGGTTTGGTGAGCACCATGGTTGGCATGGACAAGTTGGGCCAAAGGGTCTATTTCCATGCTGCATTACTCTGACTCTATTATATATTTAACATAAAATTCTTGGAACATGATTTTCAAGAGGCAACATTGCATTTGGTCTTCATCCCACTTAGCTGTCCATTACCATCCTGCTCTTTCACAGTCTTCAGTGTGTCAACTACAGCACCAGGAATGCCCTTAAAATCATGTATAAAATTCATAATTGTAACCATAATGCACTCCCCTTCTTTATTCTTAGTCTTTCTGCAGCCTTTGATAAAATTATCCACTCTTTGAACACTCTCCTTCATAATATCACCCATTTGTGGTCCCAAGTCTAAAGTGTCCAAAGTTGTTAGCTCATCTTCCCCAGCCACCTATTCTACCATATCTACATGGGGTGTCCCAGGGCACCAATTTTAGACTTTCCTTTTCCAATATCTGCATGCAATGTTGTTCACCGATTGGGTTTCCTATATGGAAGGCAATTTTACTACTTTTATACCATGCTGAGCTCTACAACTGATGCTGTTATCTGATCTCTATATAGTGAGTTCATTATGAACTCTAATATTTGTGGCTGAAAATCATAGACCAAACTGCCTTTGGTTTCTACCAAAGGTTTGCAGCATTGTCTTCAGATCAGTTTTCCTTCCCAGCTGCTCACTGATATTGAATCCTTTGCCAATGTTCACAACCCACATCCTCTCACCAGTGCTACAGATTTACATCATAACTATGTCTAAATCTTGCCTACGTTGTAACCAAAACTTTCTTCCTTGTGTTTGAGACTTCCACAGTGTTCACTGTGCTCATGTCTGAAATCTTAGTTCCCACATTTGCCCAAAATTTATTCTATTTTACACCCACCTTTTTAGCTTTACCTGTCTTCACTGATATCCACCATCACTTTGTACCCACTATATTAATTTCAGAATCTTTGCATGCAAATCCCACATTGGCTTCATTGTAATTGCTTCAAGCTGTCCATTTGAGATTTCACTCTTTACTATTCTGATTTTGGTTTCTGTGTCTCCTCGTTCTCCCCAGACCAATAATGGCTGCCCCCTAGAATTCACTTCATAAATCCTGCTGCTTTTCTGGGTTGCAGTGCAACATCAGAAACATCTTCAAAATGTACCACTTAAGTCATATCTTTAGTTAATTCCTCTAACTAGTGACTTACCTCCGTAAAGAACCTATCCTATGTTGTTGTTTGAGCCACATAAGGATAAGATGATCTTAAAACCAACTTGAACACAAGACTTTACAGAATTTTTGACAAACCATGACATCTTTCCATTATCGTAGCATGGTACCAATATTCAGTGCTTGAACTCTTATGCCAGATAGATGTGTAGAAAACCCATCTTGCCTTAATTATTTGCAGAAGGTACTATTGAATACCGCAATATTTGTACAGCACCGCAACTATTTTGCATGCTGTTGTGTATATCTGCTAAATGGGTGTTAAGGTGTATGAATGATTAAACTAGAATAGAGTTAAATTACATTTTCTGTTGAATTCGAGAACTGCTTAGAGCTTATTAATGCAGCTCCAGTGCATTTTTTGATTTAAAATGGTGAAGGATAAAATGGGCTTTCAGCAGTAAGATCATGCCTGATTTTGATCCAGTGGATAACACAAAGTGTGATGTAATGAAGTGTTCTTTTAACTGAAGTAGTGGATGTAGGGGCAATGAAGTATGTGAATTTAAAGCTCATCAGTGTGAAGATCAGCAATTTATAGCTGTGTGTAACTGGAAGTTTCCTTATTGTATTTGGTGCTTTAATATTGGAAAATAGTTGCTTATAGCAAAATCCCACCAAAAACAATGAGATAAATGACTAGATCTGTCTAGTGATGTTGATTAAACATCAAATATGAACAAAAGTCCCTGCTCCTCTGAATAGTACGGCGCAACTTTTTTTGCATCAAGGCTAATAGAGGCTCAACATCTGAAAGGTGGCATCTTGGAATGCTGCAATTCTCACAATACTGCACTAATATGTCAGCATTGATTATTTGTTCAGATCTCTGAATTGGGGCTTGGATGCGCCAATCATGGCACAAGTGCTATTTTGAGCCAATGCTCAATCTCAAAGTTAATTGGTTAATATTGTATGATATGCTGACAAAATACTAGCCAGTTGTAAAGGAAATAGAGTGCAACTATTGTTTGTATGCTATCTCCATGCCATCTTACTGTGATTGTAATTAACATCTCAAATTGTCATTCATGGCGGTGGAGGGGGTGATTAAGCAAAATTTATTTCCAACTGGATTTTAGCTTTTGAGGGAGTTCATCTGCATTTGGAAAGGCTTTTATTTATCCTGCAGATAAAATTATAAAATGAATATGAAGTGAACTAATAGAGTTTGATCCTGTGGAGAGTGAATCATTGTGGGATTTATCACAATCGTTTTGGCAAGTTTGATACAAGGAAATAGAAATACGAAGTTTGATATGTGCCCATCAAGAATATTTGCTCTGTCTAGGGTGCAGGGTACTTGCAGTGTTAGAAAACAGAGTCTCTGAAGGAGAGAATCTTTTGAGATTAGCAACAGTTAGTCCACATCAGGAACGATGTGGGTTTTCAAGCTTCCAGAATGTGGCCATTTAAGAATTAATGCTGAACTGTTCAGGACATCTAAAAATAGAAAGAGGGAAGTTGGTTAAAAATCACAAGGGTACAACCACTTGCATAATCCCTGAGTTACTGGAAATGTCAGTTAGCTAATTAATTATATAGTGAAGTAAATATTGACTGCAACTTCTTTGCAATTATTAATCTGAATTGTCTCCCTAAAGCCAGGATGGAGGAGATAATGGAGCAGATGGAAAAATCCTCAAAAATCATAACACAATTGTACAACATTAAATAGCATATATCTACAGGCTTTTTGGAGTCTGGGTGCTATTCTGATAAATCTACCCTGCACTGACTTCAGGGTTGTCTATCCTTCAAGCTATTGATGTCCAGAACTGCTCACTATATACCAGGTGTGATCCAACCATGGTTTTGTGTCGCTGTAGTAAAACCTCCATCATCATGTATACCAGTAGATATAGACAAGTTAATATCCTACTTTTGGTTAGTTTCTGAATTCATCCATAATTTTCTTAATGATCATTGTACCCCCATCTCCTTGGACTTCTGCCACTTCTAACTTTTCATCTTTTAGAAAGTACTCTGTCCTTTATTGGTCTGGAGAGGACTATTCACGTTTGCCAGCACTGAAGACATTCATACAGGTTTTACCCATTCCTGTAATCTAAATAATTTAGCCAGGTTTGTTGGGCAGACCTACCCTTCACAAACTGATGATAAGATTCTGGTCAACAACAGTTTTAATTTCTTTTTGTTATTCTAGACTTAATTGTAGACTCACTTCTGACAATGAATGTTTTATTAGCTGATCTATAATTCCCTGGTTTCTTCCTGTCTCCTTTCCTACATGGAATTTATATTCCTTTTTATTAAAAGGAACAATTCCCAAACGGAGCATTTTGGAAGATTATGGTAATAATACCTGCCAAATTCTGAGAGAGTTCCTTTAAATAATGGGATGAAAACTGTCTGGAGCTGGAAACTGGACACATCTCAGTGCCACAAGGGAGTGGGTGACTTGTCCAGTAAAGTACAGAGAAAAAAATTAAGAATAATATAAATATTGGGAGTAAAAATAAGAGGCAAAGGGAGCCAAATAATGTGATTATTAAATAACCAGTTTATTTCAAGCAACAATATGATTAAAGAATTTGAAATTATCTGTTTCCTGATTATTATGTTAACAATGACTATGTTAAAATTGGTACACTTAACTTTTTACAGGGAATTGATGGGCATTTAAGATGTTTATGTGAAGCAAATTGAGAGTAATTGTAAATCGATCCCCTGATATTCTGGGACTTTTGAACAAGGCTAACCTCTTTTTATATTTGGAACTTGCTGCACCCAATATTATTAATATCCTGTTACTTGAAAAATGTTGCCTGATATTTTTGTTGCAGCAATGTTAAGGGAAAGAGGTAGAAAAGTGAAAAGGAAATCCAGCCCAAAATTTATGGAAGGAAAGGGAGCAAGCTGCAATAGGCATTTTCAAATATGAAATGCCTAAAAGTGAGGAATTGCTTTGAAGTTATTCTCATCTTGCATCTAATCACACTGGAAGGTTAGCTTTAGTGTTGGTGCATGGATCAAGACCTGTGCATGGGCTAAGTGATTCCATTGCTGCTGATGCTTGAGGGGAGGCTTGTGCCATGGTAATTGAGTGAATTATTGTATTTCTGTGAATATGGTGAACCTAAGCACCTTTTCATTTTGTTGAGCAAGTTTCAGCATTACAATGGCATCAAAATAAGTGGGCTGGTAGCATGCGGTTACCTGAGGGAATGGCTTTTATCTAAATATTCTTAATAATAAAACTAAATGCTCTCATCTCCATTAGTCACCTCAACTTTCTCTGTTCCAAGATGAGTAGACCTGACTTTTCAACCTTCATGGTTGAAGTCCTTCATTCCTGGTAATATTCTGGTCAATCTCCTCCATGTTCCTAGTGTTCAGAACTGTCCAGAATACACCTGACAGCTGAGGCTGAACCGGATATTTATGATGTTCCAATATGATCTCTTTGCTTATTTTGTTTATAAATCCAAGTAACTTGTACAATTTTATCCTCCTCAACTTGCTGTGCCCCCCTTTTTTTAAGTATTTTTGTATGTGAACAATTAAGTCACTCTGCTCATCTGCACTCTTCATAATTGGGTCTTTATGGTAGACTGTCACTCCTTATTGCATCTCCCAACATGCATCACTTCACATTTCTTCATAATGAGCTCCATCTGCCGTGGTTCTTCACATTATTTGTTTTTGTTATCTGAAAATCTATAATCATCAACCACTGTGTCCAGTTTTGTCATCTGCAATGTAATGATACTGCTGTTTACTTCTGAGACTAGCTCATTTGTCAAAAATTAAAACAAAGTATTGAAACTGGCCCTAGAGGAATACTAACAGCAAGCCACATCTCAGCCTGAAAACCCCTATCCACCATCTTCCTTTTCACATTAGAGCCAAACCTTTACCAAAATACCACTTTTCCCTTAATTTTATGGGTTCCTTCCCTCTTTAATAAAGTGCTTGATGTCTTCTTTATAAAGGTACTTTGTTGTACTAATCAGGCAAAATGCTAAATGAATAATGGTAATGCTCAGTAGGTCAGCCAACACTTGTAGAGAGGAAAGAGGTTAACTTTTCAGATTAATAATTCCTCTGGAACATGAAACACCTATGGGGGGGTGGAATCCACCATATTTATGTTGGATCAGCTATAATACAATAAAGCATTGTATACCTTTGTGTCATAAGTGAGGAATAGTGTTCATAAGTTGACCATGAAGCTCTATTTTTTGAAAATGAATTCTTTGTGTACTCATTAAGAGTCATTCCTGCCTTCCTGCTAGGAATCTTCGCAGAGCCTACTCTTCTGACGCCAAACACTGAAAGCAGTTGTGACCTAACGACAAAAACCAAATCAACAAATGATGACAGTACTTCACTGGACCTCGAGTGGGAGGATGAAGAAGGTAAAGCTATTTTGATTTGTTAACTTTTTATTCTTGGTTTCAAGTGTTTCATTGAGCAGAAGTTGGGAATCTGACATAGAGTAAAACTGGCTCTAGTAAACTTGTCTGGTAATGGTAATTAGTGACAAAACTTCTGTAAATTATTATCCCTTAAACTTTGGACAGCATATCAAATTTTACACTTTGACCTTTTTAGTCTTTGAAGTTAAATAAGCTACTAAACGTAGAGACCACATTGGCATTATTGGCAACTTCTTCAATGAAGAAGAAAGTTGTGGGCTACAGGAAGATATCAGTGTGGATTGATGAGGTTGGCACAAAAGTGGAAAATGAAATTGAATCCTGGGATGTGTGAAGTAGTGCATTTGGGAAGAGCAGACAAGACAGTGGAACTCATGATTAACTTTGTAATAAGAACTGTAGAGAAATTTGGGGTGTATGTCCTCTGATTCCTGGGCAGGTCATTAAGATAAACAGGATACTTTTATTGGCTGAGGCGCAGAATATAAGAACTAGAAGGTTTCCTAGAACTCTATAAAATGCTAGTGTGTGGCCTGCGGATCAAGACACCACACTGCAGGAAGGAGGTGATAAGAATAGGGAGGGGACAGAGGAGATTTATGACAATGTTTCTGGTACTGGAAAATTGCATTTATAAGGAGAGAGAGTCTAGTTCTGGGTTATTTTTGTTGGAGCTAAAACGTCTGAGTGGAAATTTTAATTAAGATGTATAAACTGAGGCCGAGAAAGGGTGAATAGAATGACCTACTTAGCAGAGAGGTTAATAACTAAATGACATTCATTTAAGTTGATTGATGGCAGGATTAAAGTAGATTTTGGACTTTCTTTAACCCCAGGAGTAATGGGGTTTAGCACTGTGTCACAGGGTGGTGGAGACAGCATCTCCCAACATGCCTGAAGTATTTACTGAAAGTTAACAAGTGACCTTTTTTAGCTCGCAAGGACACAATGGGCTAAATAACCTTTTGTGTACTGTAAAATTCTGATTCTGGTTTGTGTGCACTCCTTTACATGGTGTGACTGCCTACGTAAACGAGGAATGGCTCTCCACATGCAGTTTCAACTGCCAACCAAACTCCCCCCTTCATTGCTAGCCAGCTGTCAGTGTGCTTGAATCAAAATAATTCTGTGCCTGACCAATATAAGTGAGAAAAATGTCTTGGCATATTAGCCAAATGAGCAAGGTTTATCCTTGGACTTCATGGCTCAAATCAAGTATGTACCATTATGAGATAATTACATTCTCTTACGTAATCATGATTGTAGAATCATGTTGAAGCTGTAATTAACATGCCTGCAGCAAGTCTCAGTGAATGTTTCACATATTGTGTGCTGCACAACTTTAACCTGCGGAAGAGCTTCCGAGAACATCAAGGAGACCACAAAAGAACATTTGAAATTGCTTCCAGCACAGGTCAGTATATTCACAACATTGATCGTAGCCCACATGTTCCCTATGCCTTCTACAAACAGGCAGTTGAGCATTACGTTCACTTCTGAAATTCAGTTCCATTAATTCAATAAAACTGACTTGGAAGTGGAATGGAATGTATATCCACTACTATTGAGCATTTACCACAAATGAATAAGGACAAGTTTCCACCCCTTCCTGTTTTCTTCCACATGACGTCATAATGTGTGATCTATGTTTTAAACTTAATCTTGTTTCACTGAATTGGCACTCTGTTGATTTAAGAACCGAAGATGATTCACTATTGTACATGCAAAACAGCTGCTTGTGTTTGAGGTGCCTTTCCTGTCAGCAAAGTCCTGAGATGGAACTGCTGCAGTGAGATGGTACAAGTTTGTTTTTTTATAAATCCAGATGAGGACTTGATGCATCTTTACCCCTGAGGGAAGAGGGGTGGAAGTCAATACTCATATTCTTACTTGAAATCTGAGAGGAAGGAATGTGTCACAATTGCAGAATATGCTGCATTTTTTTCCAAATTTCAATAGAAGAATGGTGTGTGTAGTGAGTGTTCACAATTGACCAACACTCCAAGATACAGCAAGGCATCCATGTTCTATATTCATAAATATTTTTATACCAGCTAAAAGCAGGATTGTCCATATAATAGGGTTGCTACCAGTTTCTATCCAGTGCTGGATGCCATCCAAGAATTCAGAGTTAAATCTCTGCTTAAACCCTGACTCAGGCAAGAAGGGTATTACTAGGCTAAAGCCTCCCTGCTAATGCACTCCATTAGTGAAAGGCCATAATCCTTCAATGCCAGAAAAAGTTACCATTTTAAGGCTTTTTTTAATTCTTCTGGAGTAATCAAGACAACATGCTGCCTGAGCTGCAGCCCTCACTGCCAGCAATTTCTTTTTCCACACTTCCAGAAATATATTTATGGCTAGTGTCTGAGGACTAGTGTTCCACTTCGTCTTCTGATGTGCCAGATTTTGACCAACTCTGCCTCAAATTAAGTTTGTTGGAGAGACTTTAAATTGAAAATACTCCTCTTTCCTCTTCTATTTTGAATTGACCCAGACTTTCTTTATAGAAGTAGTGCTTTCACTGTTCCTGCCTCACTACGTTACCATCACATTCAACTATACTAGATTCTATGTGTTTGTATGTCAGGTCAAGCTGGGTCATCATGGCAGAAAGATTTCAGAGCTATGATAAGCAAGAATCCTACAGTATAACTTGACAGAAGGTTGTTACACCTTATCCTCTCCATCATGGATATTTTGCTGTTCAAATCTACTAATGTCAGTCATTTAGGGAATACTGGTAGCAGTACAAGTGTAATGACTGAAACATTTCGTCAGAGTTCTCACAAGTACAATACTTTGTTAATCATGAATCTTCACTTTGATCAAACCTGTTCTTTTTAAATTTGAAAGAACAACACTGCAAATTGTATCAAAAAACAAATTTCATGTCTATTAATTAAACATACACTTTGGCTTCTAAATAAACAAATTTCTGTATCATTAGGCAGCATTACATTAAGTTAGTGTTGTGTGCAGGCACGTCATTATAAAGGAAGGAAAATAAAACCTGTTGGTCTACCATGTAATTGTTGCTGTCTTGTGCTCTGACCTAGTAAGTTGCCTTTACAAGTTCAATTTCAGTATAAGAAGCAACAAGTCTTAAAATGCCAAGGACCTTGCAATAATGTTTTCCCCAAAATAGGTGAATAATAAGAAAAGTGAAGTTAATTCTATTACTACACCCTCATAAATTTTACCTGTTATAGTACCAATACTGGTTATTAATAAAGTGTGGCAATTCAAGATGGGGAGCTACCCTCTCATTTTTATCATTGTTTTCTTTCTTGCAGTTTTACCATAAGGATAAACCTTTTGTCAGACTGAAATTGCTGTCTGTTTACCCTGGGCCAGGCTGTTTTTTTTCCTCCCCATTGTGGCTTTGGTCACAGTTTTCCACTGGGAGATTAGCTCCCAGCACTGTAGTGCAACTGACT
>JARFYF010000052.1:101049975-101060632 GCA_030265395.1 Rhina ancylostomus
TAGAAATTCAACAGGGCACATTCCCAGAGTGAATCACTCGGGGCACAATTATTGGAAGATGCCATTCCTCATGAAATGTGTGTTTGAATCATTGCAGGGGACGTTAGGCAAAGTTGTGTGGGGAGTTGCCAATGTCAGCTGCCCTGGGAAAACTACATCCTCACGAAGCAGCACTGGGTGGGAGCCCTGTAAGGTTAGTCCCATACTTACCATTCATCCTTTGGCCTTCCTCCTGCCACAGCACCAACCTACCCTGCCCTTCAATTTTGCTCCCAGTTCCCTGAGGGTCAGTCTCAGACCCCTTAGTCCCACTTCCAATTGTTCTGGTTGGTCAAGGTCCACCATACAGGCCTCAAACCTTGACCCCCCCCACCTCCGACCCCACAATCCCCCCTATCCCACTCATTTTACTTTGCTGTTCTGCTGGATACCAGGTCCTGATCCTCCACACGTGGCCACTAGACCTCTCGCCCCAGAGGCAACCCCCCAGATCTAGCTTTGACAATGAAATATCCAATGATCTCTCAGTAGCACCCAAAAACTAAAGAAATTAGCAGAGTTGAGGTATCAAAACGGCCATTGCTTGGTGTTGCTAAGACCATCCTATGCTTGAGGACACTAGACTTTCTACTTCCAACTTCTAGCTCCAATCCCAGTCCACTGTTTCACAAGTACCAATCTGTGACCATGTGGGTTTCCTCTGGGTCTCCAACTTCTACCAAATTCCCAAAGGTGTGCAGGTTGGTAGGTTAAATGGCCACTGCTAGTGTGTGGGTGAGAGAGTCTGGGGAATTGATGGGGATGTGGGATAATAATGCAGGATCAGTGTAAATGGTCAGTGTAGATATGGTAGGCCAAAGACCTGTTTCCTTGCTGTTAGCCATATGACTCTGTGACAACATGAGGTAGGTGGGTGGAGACCTGGTCATTGCCCCCTAGGGGTAAATATCACAAAAATATCCCAGAAGTACATGAACAAATGCAGATTGGTTCAGATTTTTGGCCTCACTGTTTGCTTGCCTCAAGTCAAAAGCATTCTCTTGGATGAGAAAATCCAAAATGTTTAATTTCAGAGAAGAGGTTTGGGAGGGAGTTTTTAGCACTGCAGAACTAATCTAAACATAGTAAATGGGGATTTCATATTCCCATCAAAGAAGGGAAATCGGGATGGAAGTAGAAAGTAAAAGAAAACGTACCCTTTCTAAAATTCCAGACATTAGAGCAAGAAATTAACTCATACTACTTTACTAGTTCCCTCAGTGGCAGGTGACCCAGTTGCTTTCTTCCCTTCCGTTTGGTAACTATTCAGGGTTTTAGTATTTTCAAGTTGTGTTTAAAGGATTCATTTTCCCTTTCATAATTTGGAGAGCTGCTGTGTTTGAAATGGTAATGCTTGCTGAGGAAGGGTTCATTAATTTCTGCCTCTCTTCATGATCTCACAAGGCTGCAAACAATGCTAACTTTCAAAATGCTGTTGAACTACTTACTTTACTTTGCGGAGACACAAACAGATGTAAACTTTTGCAAACACTTTAGAAAGTAATTCAGTAAGTTTGTCCTTGCTGCAGCAATGAATAGTTGACAGAGAAAATGTCTAATTAGTGTAAGTGCAAATAATAGAGCCACTTGGATATTTTCACCCTCTTTGAGGGCTACTTTCCCTGCAGATTCAAAGCTCTTTTGTTGGCGAAGTCACTCGCTTTCACTCTTTTGTTTAGGGACTGATAATAAATAGAAGACTGAGGGAATAACTAAATTCTACTTGTATTTGAAACTTTGTAAATTCCTTGATAGTCAGCAATGCTTCTATTGCTCTAGTGTGTGTATGTGTGTGTGTGTACACAAGTGTGCTGTCACAGACCTTTCAAAATTGAACACATCCAGTTGATCAAAAAGTCAGAACTGCAGATCTGAAAATCTCTGAAATAAAAACAGGAAATTCTGGAGTTAATTGAGATACTTAAGAGGTTGGTCAGCGTCTGTGAAGAAAGAAACAGTTAATGTTTCAGAACTGGAAAACAAGTGTGATTTTAAGTTGCAGAGAGGGGCAGGGGCTGAAGAGAGCAACTGAAATAATTGTGATAGGGATAGAGATCAAGTTGTCTAAGTGACACAAATGCTATTAATACCATCTAGGTGATAAATGATTGAGGGCAGTTGGAAAGAGAATAAAAACAAACTAAAATGCCATGGCTGGGAGATACAGAACACGGCAGTTGCTGGGAATCTGAGATGAAAGGGAATGCTGGAGAGACCCAACAAATCAAACGGCATCTGGGAGAGAGAAAAATTGAGTTAAAATAGACAGCCTTGTATCAGAACATAGCAAATACTGGAAACACACAGGTCAAAATTGACAAAGAGTCTTTCACCCAACATGTTAGTTCTTTTTCTCTTTCCACTGATTCTACCTGACCTGCAGAGAATTTCCTGCATTTTCTGCTTATATTTCAGATTTCTGGTATCTGCAGTTTTTTTGACTTTCGTCAGAACAGGCCAATTCTGACACAAACAGTGTAAGCCAGTTTTCTGAAATTGTTGAAATAAGATTGAGTTCTAAGTGCTGCAGCACATCTAAACAGAAGATCAGGTGCTGTTCCTTGTTCTTTGTTAGCCAGGGGTCTGAGTGGAATTCAAAGTGACAGGTGGGTCACCCTTGGAGGCTGAACAGAGACGTTCTACAAAGCAAGCACCAATCTATGTTTGGGTTCTCCAGTGTAGAGACCACATTGTAGGCGTTGATTGTAGTACACTAGATTGGAAGAAGTTCTCGTGAATCAGCAGAAGGACTGTTTGGGTCCTTTGCTGATGGGATGGGAAGAGGTGAAAGGACCAATGTTGCATCTACCACAATTGCATGGGAAAGTCCAATGAAAAGAGGAGTGATTGGTAGAGATGGAAAGCCAGGAATCACGAACGGTACACTTTCTTCAAAATGCTGAAAGGGGAGTGTAAGATGTGTCTGTTCATGGCATCACATTGAAGCTGGTGGAAATTACAGAGATGATCTTCTGAATGTGGAGGCTGATGGGATGGAAGGTGGGAGGAGAGGAAGTGAGGGTAGACATGCAAAGTTGAGGGGACATAGTCGAGAGCCCTGTCATCTACGATCGAAGGGCAGCCATGACTAAGAAAGGAAAACATCTCAGAAGCAGTGTCACAGAAAATCTCATCATCAGAACAGATAGAATGGAGGCAGGGAAACTGGGAGAATGAAAAGGAATCCTTACAGGAAGCAGAGTGGGTGGGGTCACAGTTGTGGGAATCCATGAACTTTTAATGGATGTTGGTTGTGAGCCCATGCGGTGAAATGGAGAGAAGTCAACAAAAGGGAAGGATCAGAGATGGAACTTGTGAAAGTGACAGCAGAGAGAGAGGCATCTTCTTATTCAATATGAATACAGGAAGCAACACTACACAGAAGGAGAGAAAGAATTGAATTAGGGGGCCTGAGCAAGACTGAACCGAGGACCATTCCACTATTTCCAGCAACAACTGTGTTCTGCCTCTCAATGTTTCAGAATACTTATTGTTCTTTTTAAATTTTCTCTCTAACTGCCCTCATTCAAAAAGCACTGTGTCACCCGGAGAACCTTGGTTCTGCCCTGACACAGACATTCCCTTTGTTCTCTTCATCCCTCGCTCTCTCTGCAACTTAAAACTACTTGTTTTCTCACTTCTCCAATTCTGATCAAGGATCATTGACCTGAAATGTTACCTCTGATTCTCTCTCCACAGATGCTGCATGATCTGCTGAGTATTTGCAGAACCTTCTGTTTTTATTTTGAAGTTCCAGCATCTGCAGTTTTTTTAAAATTTCAATCATGTTTGTGTAGCACAATTTCTATTCAACCATTGACACTGACTTGTAGGTAACTGTTGAATTAACCATAGAACAGTGCAATACAGGACGAGGCCCAATGGCTCTCAACGTCTTGTGCTGAACACAATGCCAAATTATTACTAATTCTCTAGGGCCTGGACTTGATCCATATCCCTGTTGGCAGATTTTTGAGTACCTTTTCAGTAGCACTCTGCTTTGCAATAAAATAGCTGCCACATTTGTCTTTGTAACAATAACCAATCATGGGTGTAAAACTTAGCTCCCTGGAGCAAACTTTATCGGTACCACAAGTACCCTTTCATGCCCAGAGTAATGTCTGTTGCACACACTCATGTGGGTGAGAGCATGGCCACTGTATTCAGATTGTGACAGAATCATCAAAAATTCATGACAGAAAAGAAGCCCATTCAGCAAATCATGTCTATTCCAGTTGAAAAAGACCGACTTGGCTTTCCATTACTAGGCGTTTCGTAACAGAAATGTTGGAAGAATTCAGTCAGTCAAGCAGCAACTGTGGAAAGAGAAACTAGTCAATTTTTTGGGTCAGTGACCTGAGTTCTGACTTGACCCAAAAGGCTGACTGGTATCTCTTTCATCTTCCATCATCTACAGTTTTATTTGTTTTGTGGGTGTTATAGTGTTTAGTGCAAATCCAAGTACTATTTACATCTGATTAGGGCTTCTGCCTCTATCACCCTTTCAGGTAATGAGTTCCAGAACCCAATTTCCCTAAGTGAAAAAGAAATTCTTAATTTTCCCTCTAATATTTCCATTTTAAGGCTGTGCCCCCCCCCCAAGTTTTTTTTACTCTTCTGTTAAGGAAAATACAACCTTCCGTTTAAATTACTAAGGCTCTTTATAATTTTATATATCTCAATTAAGTCTTTCCTCAGCGTCCTCTGTTTCAGAGAAAGCAATCCCAGCTTCTCCAAATGTACTCCACAGTTATAGTTTTCCAGTTCCAGAAACACGGATCTCTGCACCCTCTCTAGTTCCTTCATATCTTTGCATTCAAACATGAGCAGAACTGAATGCAGTCAGGGTTAGGGTACAAAATTGATTTGAATCTGCTGCTGCCATTTCAGATTTCAATGCTTCAGCTAACATTCTCTCTTAATCTTGCAAGGCTGAATATGCATTCCACTGCAGGAAGGACCACTCTATCTAAAGGAATCGTCAATTAAGTTAAATTGGTTGCTGGGCAAGCAGGACAGGACAGGACAAACTTTTAGGAGAGGGAGGAAGAGGCAGTAGAGGCAAAAGAGAAGGGCTTTCAGCTGAATGCCTCATCTTCCAAGGGAAGGGAATTCAGACTAAGCCTCAGCAAGAAATAGGGTGAGGAATAGGTGGAAGGACTTGAGTAAGGATGTTCTTTGTAACCTAGCACCTACTGCATCCATAACTCCAACTTCAGAGCATGAGGAGGACATAATTACCATGACTGTGACCATGAATTTGACACTGGAGCTGGGAGTGTTTCCAGCAGCTCTCAGCCTACCATTCACTTTTGCTTAAGGAGGGACCCTGATGCTTTCTGTTCATAGAGAGCTAACTACATGTCCAGTGCTCTTGCCAGGGACCAGCAAGAGGGGCAAGCATATGGCTTAATGAGGATCACAGGCTTCCTCAGGGTGTGATTTCTCATTGACTGTATGCCATTCTGCATTATCAGGTACATCAGCCTTGTGGTGCACATCAGTCAAAGGAGATTCCACTTAGTGTCCTGCTGTGCCAACTGCACTTAATCAACTTGACTAAAGAAGCTATGGCTTACCCACTAGATACACAGCAAAGCAACTCCCACCCATGAACCTCCATCAGACTTGTTCATCCAATGCTAACCCATGAACTAATTGCTGCTCCGATGCCCCAACCCCTAAATGGATTGTAGACCATCACCCCACCTCCTTTCAGGCTTCTAACTTTTACACTGACTTCCGGTCCATGTTCCCAATCCTGAACCCTGCCACAAACCTCTTTCCCCCAACCCCCGCCACTTAACTGACTGCAGACATCACTCGACCCACTGCACTAACACCCACACCTGGCCCTGATCAGGCTTTCAACCTCTGACTTCTGGGTCTTATGCTTTGGGGTTTAAAAGAATAAGGGGTGATCTTTCTGAAACTTATCAGATCTTAGGGAGGCATGACAGGGAAGATGTCAAGAAGTTTTCACTAGTGGGAGAGTTTCGAACAAGGTGACATAGATAAGAGGCTGATCCTTTAAAACTGAGGTACATAAAAATGTCTTCTGGCAGAGGGTATTGAATCTCTGGAATTCTCTACCCCAGATAGTTGTGGAGACTAACTCATTAGAGTGGAGCTAGCTAAATATTTGAAAGATTGGGGGAATGGGGGCCATGGGGATCTGGCACAGAGGACGAGTTTAAACCTGGGATAGATCAGCCATGATCATACATTCTTTATGCAACCCCACTCCCAGATTCAGGCAGAAGGTTTCGTTTGTGAGAAAGTGCAATGTCTGTTCAGTAGTAGGCACCATTCAAATTTGTAGTGACATGTTGATGGCTGAAAAGTCCATTGGTGCACATTGCAACAACTGTACTCTATGCCCATTAGGATGCACAACAGTTTCAGGGCAATTATAAACCTTTGACTGATCCACTCAGCAGATTGTGAAAGCTGAAATAATCTCAAAGTAACTGCACTCACACTGCAGCACAGGAGGGGAAAATCTGTAATCAGGGATCAGGGCAAGTCAGATGGGCACTTGTCAAGTTGCCAGTGGCAAGTAGGAAGTGCGGTATTGAAAAATGCTGCAGATGCTGGAAATGCTTAGCAGGTCAGCCAGTATCTGTGAAGAGAGAAATAGCAGTAATATTTTTTTAAATTTTATTTACAGCGTGGCAACAGGCCCTTCCGGCCCAACGAGTCCACGCCACCCATTTTTAAACCCCAAATTAACCTACCCGTATGCCTTTGGAATGTGGGCGGAAACCGGAGCACCCGGAGGAAAGCCACGCAGACACAGGAGACCGTACAAACTCCATACAGGCAGCGGCGGGAATCGAACCCAGGTTGCTGGTGCTGTAATAGCATCGTGCTAACCACTACGTTAGGTCAATGACCTTTCATCAGAGATGCAAGATGACTGAAAGAGATTCCAATCCTTTAACATCCAGCTGGTATGAGACCATAAGCAGCAATTCAACAGCCAGTCTGATTCTGTCTTCATGGATGCTGCCTGATCTGCTGAATAGCTCCAGCATTTTTTTAATATTCATATAGCTCTCCCTATTTTTAAAGAAAGCAATAATGAAAAATAAAAAGGGTGACTAAAGTAAAAACAGAGATCTTTGACAGTTTCTCTCTCCACAGTTGCTGTCTGACCCATTGAGTATTTCTAGCACTCTCTGTTTTTCTTTCAGTCTCCACCATCTATGTTTTTGCTTTTCGGAAGAATTGATTACACTTATTTTGCCTTTTGAGTCACGAAATCATAATTCTGAAAGAGTGCCACTTTCTGGAGGTACTGCCTTTATATTAACCAGAGCCATGCCTGCTTCCTCAGTTGACCCTCGATTGATAATGCAAAACATGCTGTCACTTGTGCATTGTACTCCTCTCTGGAAACTCAGACTTTCAGAAGTAAGTTACAATGCACAGTTGCTTTTATAGCAAAATCATTAATGCTAAAAAAAATCCATGCCCAGAATCTCTGCATGCAGGAATTTTAGCAGTGAGGAGAGATTTCCTTTAATAGTGGTCTTGCATGTGACTGATTAACTCTACTTGGAAATCCCACTCTACCAACTAGAACACTCACAAAAGTAGGGGTCTGTTCATTGGAATTCCTCCATATTTGTCAGCGCACAGTAATTTTCCCTCCTCATTCAAATTTTTTTGTTATGATGCCCTTACTTTGTAAACAGAAGAGCTAAGGGAAGGCCCAAGGGGAATTATTTTAGGCATCTACCATATACTGACACCTGACATAGGTCTTTGTGTATCTCCAAGAAAATTTTATCCAATAATATTTATGATCCCTTCCAGTGGCATAGAAGGAATGAAATGCTTGGCCACTCTTGGATCATATTGTAAGGTCCCATTTGGTTCACTGATACCATTCTGGGGAATCTGACCAGCCAGTCTGGCCTGTTTGTGACACCAGATCCAGTGGGATCAACTCCTCAACCCAGAACACTTTATAGCTAATGCAATAACTTCTTAAAATTTAACCAGTGTGATGGAAGAAATTTGTCACCCACTTCAGTTACAGCAAGTTCCACAAAAAGTAATGTGATAATGGCTAGATAATCTTAATTTACTTGGTGATGTTGACTAAGTGATAAACATTGGCTATCATAAACATTGATAAACACTAATGCACTGTGCATTACTTTTCTTCAAAATAACTTTGTGATATTTTACATCCACTCTGTGAGATAAGATGGGACTTCAATTTAACGTGCCCTCCAATAGTACAAGCCTCCATTAGTAATAAGCAGTTACATCAGCCTAGATTTTGCACTCAGATCCCCAGAGCTGAAGTGCAGCTTGAACTCACAATATTCTGACTTAGGTAAGAGTTCTGCTAATTGAATCAAAGCTAACACTGAAGAGACAGGATAAACTGAAAGCAAAGAAATGGAATTAAATGTTTGCAACTTTTATTTTTAATTTAGAAATGTTGGAATGCTAGACTATGTTGAAAGAATTTGCAGTTTTGATAAGTTTTATTATTATGGTTCTTACTTAATTGCCCGTGCATTGCAATATTCTAGCCCTAGGCAACAGGCGTTTTATTTTCTCTGCCAGCAGTTTAAGAGTTAAATCGCTGGTTGCCAAGTTGATATTCCAAGTAATTACTTTGTACTCCATTAACCATAGACCATTTGCAACTAGTCCAATGAATAAATTGATCTGTCAGCAGATAGAGCATTGACAGCACTGGGAATAAGTAAATGTGAGAACTTCTCATAAGATATGTTTCAAGTTTTAAGATTCAAGTAAACAAATGAGAAACAATTTGTCATTGAGAGCAACTTTATTGCAGTTAGAAACATTAGAACAATAGAAATATCATCTATTTATTAATACCTACAACTCCAGCACAGACAAAACATTAAAAAAAGTTTACTTAACAAATTAAACCAAATCAGGCATTGTTTCTTTGGACAAATCATTCAAATAACATTATAGCTTTTAAAGAATAGTATAGTACTTCAAATAATATCACCTTCAATTAACAATTTTAGAAATTTTATAAACAATATACAAATGGTAGATAAGATGTTTGTGGGAGTCGTGCACAATGTAAAATTCATGTTCAAAGGTTTTCGGCAAGCATGGATTCTCAGCTAAAATTAGTAATTGAGCTAAAGGGTATCTGCCAGTGGTGGAAAGTAGCTTGAAGAGAGGGGTTATTCACATGCACCAAAAGAAGGAGGAATGAGTTGCCACTGACACAATAGCTTAAAAGAGATAGGCATGGGGCGCAGTGAACAAAGTAGGAACAACGCGTTTCCAAAAGATTCAATGCAGATATAAAGCAATTATCGTATTTACTGTGTGGAGTTTAATTTTGTCACAGGCAGCTGATCTTGGAAGGCTATTATATTATTATTTATGTCTTGTATTGTTTGTCTGCTTTTTAACTAATTTAGAAAAGCATGTATATTTCAAACCTGGATCAAATAAGGATGTTAATCTTTCACTGCCAATTTCACACCTAATTCTGCATTATTCTTCTTAATGGCTGCTTCAACTCTTAACCCGTGTAGCATTAGGATTGCCTTTGACTGTATTTCATTGATTGAGCTGTTAAACATTTTATTAGAGAATGTTTAAAAGAAAAAAGAGTAGCAAGTGAGAAACATTATACACTGTTAAACAAAGCTGGACAATAGCTTTCTAACAAATCATTTTTGTATAGAATTCCAGTTACGTGGCATCAATTACC
Organism: Rhina ancylostomus; assembly: GCA_030265395.1. Taxonomy (NCBI): domain Eukaryota; kingdom Metazoa; phylum Chordata; class Chondrichthyes; order Rhinopristiformes; family Rhinidae; genus Rhina; species Rhina ancylostomus. Next base: position 101,059,745 of record JARFYF010000052.1, read on the forward strand.
ATGTAAAGGTTAATGTTGATGTTTCTGTAACCTAAATATAACCCCAAAGCAGCATTCTCCAAATGACAGCATCTACTGTCATCATCCTTCCTGCTCAATGATAAATAAATTTCTTACGAAACACTACCACATAAAAATTCAGACAATTTGTTATTTTAGCTCCTTCTTGTACCAAGTAGAGGCCAATATAAGTAAATGTCATAGTATAAAATGCTGAATAAGTGGGATTCACTGAGGCAGATTTGCACATTAACCAGATGTGCAGCAATCAGGTGGTCAGATAACTCATGTGACAGAACTCTCCTGTTTCCACTTCATGGTATTGTATCTTCACACTCTTCCCCACACAAGATTACCCATGTTTTAATGTTGTTTTTGAATTTAGTATGACAAGAGGACATAGACAAGACCTGGCAGAAGAGCAGATGGTCCATCCATTCCATCTTATCACCATGGTCATGCTTCATTGATTTATTGTCATTGTAACCACACTCCCCCACTTCTAATTTCGATTGACTATAGTATAGTGTGACTGGTTGAGATATTGCCATAAAGGCCACAGTTCAGAGTCTCCTGCCGGAAGATACCAATCCAGGCCTTGTCCAGACAATGAGCCTGATTCAGTAGATGTTTTGTCCAGGTGGAAGTTCTTCACTGTTTCACGTGGGACAATACAGGAAGTTGCATCTCACCCACACATCTCTGAGTTGGATGGTGCTGGGACAATAGAGAGCAGGGATTGGTGTTTTATTTGTTACTTTCAGCTCTGGTTATGCCTTCTTTTTGTGCTGCAATACATAGATGTAGCTAAAAGTCACCTTCCTCTGTAGGTTTAAAGCAGTCACTAATACAATGTCACTTAGCATTAAATTTGACCTGTAATTTTGA
>JARFYF010000052.1:101135619-101148757 GCA_030265395.1 Rhina ancylostomus
GGAGTTCTGGAGAACTGGTGTGAGAAGCGTAAAGACAGGTAAAGGACAGTCCTGTTGTTCTATCCAAGGTGTGCAGCCTCATCTACTGGAGGCAGGGAGGAGAAGGTAACGCAAGCACCCAAAATCAAGTATCCGGACGCGGAGCCCTCATCAACTAATCAGCGAGTGAGCAGGAATTGCCCATCAATAAAGTGCACTTTTCATTAAAGAAAACAATTATTAAGGGCCCAATAACAAAACATATTACCGAACAAAACATACAAAAACTTCGCCTCCTTACTTCAATACCAACCGGCGAGTGCAATCACCAAAACTCTGCGATCATTAGTTTTCCTTCTGGTTATTGACGCCGAAATACTATCTATAATTCAGCCAAACAATATCACGTCCCCAGCTACCAAATCGCACTCGTTAAATGGCTTGTCAAAAAAAGTAGCCTCCTCATCGTCTCTCGTATATTGTAAACATAAAAAGACAACACCGCGTGACGTGAGCATCGAAAACAGTTCGCCCTCCACATGCGGAATGTCACGAAGTTCTGCAATTTCTTTAAATGTGTCAAATAGAAGGGAAATCAATATGTGGAAGACGGTCATATTGCCCGTGGTTCATTAGGTTGAATGTACTTTGCGCATCGACGGAATGTGTAAGAAGTATTTAAAGAAGCAATGCACGCAGGGGGATTAGTTACCACGTAAAATTGTGTTATCAGAGATGGAAAACGTTCGTGAGTTTTCCAAGGTGCAGGAGAAAATAATGTGGGGAATCTTCCTGGGTGTTGAAAACTTTTGCTAAATCAAATTTGAATGCAAATTAAAGCCTACTGTTAATCACAATAACTTGCATCAAGCCCACCCTTCTAGGTTTGTTTTCAGGAGCACCTATACTACAGCCGGAGTGTAGTTGCCAAACATTGCAATTATGCTGCAAGCGCAACTGGAATCGAACCCACGTCCAATCTGAGAGTCAAGATTCACCGAAGGAAGGATTAAATGTGATTTGGATTGGGAGCTAATAAAGCGTTGCAACCAAATATTCCAAAACACTTCCACTCACACCTGCTAATAACTTGTGCAACGAGATCTGCTTCACCTGCAAATTAGTTTAAACCCTTACGTTCAATCTTTACCTTTAATTTCAACTCGGTTTTCTTTAGAACAGGTAGCTTCCTTTTGTAACGTGAATCCATAAGCAAGATTCAAATACTAACTCCATAACACAAGCAATTTGTATTTGTCTATTAAGGTAGCAGTCACAGGAAATTTCATTGAGTGGTATTGTAACGTTCGACACCTAAGCAAATAACAAGACAGAGGTTTTGTCCAGAGAAAGCATGACACATCCAACCCAACAATGATCACCCCACCAGCCAATTCACAGCCATCGGCAACATGGTGCTCTGGACTGTGTTGACATGAAGCACTGGACTGCTTGTTCCCAGACTATGAGGGCCAAATTTAGACAAAGCAGTTCCAGGAGTGAAGTCACTTCATGGCAAAATTTGGGCCCCCATGAAAAGAAAATCAAGGGGAATCAGGAGGAAACTCCAATATTACCTTGGAATTTTACCTTGCACAAGAGAATATTGTTGATATTTTAGGATGTCTGTCATCCCAAAACATAGATACAGGAATTCTTTTTTTTAAATTTTAACAAAAAAATTTATTTACAGCGTGGCAACAGGACCTTCCGGCTCAGTGAGTCCGCGCCGCCCATTTTTTAAACCCATATTAACCTCACCGCACATCTATGGAATTCATCAGGACAGTGTCACAGGCTCAGACATCTTAAGCTGTCCATCTTTTCAGCACTGATGACTGAGTTGCATTTGATAACAGCAATCTTTAATCCAAAACTAGAGTTGTAAGTTTAAATAAAGTCATTTACATAGGGATGAGGGGCAAATAGGCTATGGTGAATTGGGAAATCGGAGTAAAAGGTATGATCACCGACGAGTAATCCTGCATACTTAAAAAATGTGCAAGTTCACAATGAAGTTACATTCCATTAAGTAAAAAAGATCCATGGGCAAAGTGTACTGGCAATGGCTAACCAAAGAAGCTAAAGAAGATATTAGATTTAAGAAGTGGCTAATAATGTTGCAAAGGAGAGAAATAAGCCTAAAGATTGGGAAGATTTTTCAATGGATGATGACCAGAAAATTGATCAACAGGCAACAAAATTATTATGAAAGTAAACTAGCAATAAGTATAAAATTAAATTGTAAGATCTTCTACAAGTATCTGAAAAGGAGATAGGAGAAATTGCATTGGAAAATAAGAAAATGGCTAAGATGTTATTGTGTATAAATCTTCAGAGTTGCAGCTATGAAAAGCATTCCAGGTAATGGGATATCAAGGCACCAATATGAGAAACTGAAAGTGATTAATCTTAATAAAGAAAGTTCTATAGACACTTAATGGTTTAAAAGCAGACACATCCTTTGGAGCTGACAGCTTACATGTGGAATTCTGAAAAAATGGCTAAAGAGAGATGTGGATGTTTTGGTTGTGATCTGTGGTTGTGTCATATTCTGAGATAATCCCATTAGATTGGATTAAATGTAGCACTTCTAGAAAGAAGAGGGAGAGGGAAATCTGGAACTGCACGGCAGTTAACGTACCATCAGGTTATTGGGAAGATGCTGGAATGAAGTGGTTGGGAAAGTGATGAGAGCACTTAAAGTATAACATGATTAGGTAGAGGCAATGAGGTTTTGTAAAGGAATATCATGTTTGACAAATTTATCAGAAATGTTGAGAATGTGCCTGACAGCGTAGGTTAAAGGGAACCAGGGAATTCTGGCATAAACAGACAGAGTCATACAGAATGGAAAAAAGCCCCTTCAGCCCACTGAGTCTGCACTGACCATCAACCACCCATTTACACTAATCCTACATTAATCCAATTTTCTACTCTTCCCACATTCACATCAGGTCACCCCAGATCCTACCACTCACCTATACACCAGTGTCAACTTACAGTGGCCAATCAATCTAAAAACCTGCACTTCTCTGTGATTTGGGAGGAAGCCAGAATACCCAGGAGAAACCAACACAGCCACAGGAAGAATGTGCACATTCCACACAGACTGCACCAGAGGTCTGGGTTGAATCTGGGTCACCGGCGCTGTCAGGAAAGCTCAACGAACTGTGGCCATGCTGTCCTTGTAGTATGTTTGTCATTTCAGAAGGTATTTGATAAGCTTCCATGGAAACGATGGGGCACCTGGGGCTGGGGGTAAAATATTAGCATGGGGAGAGGACGGGGCAACAGATTAGAGATAAATGGGTCCTCTAACATCACATACATATTTCAATACAGGAGGCAACTTGGCATGTTGGGTCATTGCTAGCCCTTGACAGAGCATTTCACTCAGTCCCACTCCCCCTTATGTTTTCCTGTTGTCCTGTAATTTATTTTCTATCACAAGTTCATCAAATCCCTTTTGATTCTTTCCACTTACCTACTATGCAAGATGTAATTTACAATAACCAATTAACTAAATTAACTCAAATCACAGGGAGAGCATGTACACTCCACACAGATAGTACCTGGGGTCAGGTTTGAGACCAGAGCTATGAGAGACCAGCACTAACTGCTACATCACCATAATGGCAGTCAGTATTATGCGGGGTGCCAGAAGGATCAGAACTAGAGCCTCAGCTGTTCATAATCTAGATTAATAGGGGAAAGGCACCAATTAGTAATGTGCTCAGGTTTGATGACAGTGCAACCCTAGACAGGAAACTATAAGGAGGAAGCATGGAGGTTGAAAAGGGGTAGATATAATTTAAAGAAGGTGGGAGGTGTAAGGATCCAAGGAAATTCTGTTGTAATTGCTGATGAGAGTATATCAGGGGTATGCCTTATAGCTTTGTATCCTAATCTCATGAAGGATGGACAGATATACCTTGAAGGTTGTGCTAGACTTAATCCTGAGGTGTGAGGGCTGCCTTATCAGGAACATACAGAGCAAAATAATACAAATAGTGGGAACTCAACACCACAGAAGGCCTGGAGGAATATAGAAGGAAAGGGATAAAATTAGAAAGGAATATAGGAAGGCAAAGAATGAGCATTAATGAATAATGCAGGAAAGATTTAATTAAAAAAACACAAAATGTTCTGTAAACACATTAAGGGAAAGAGGAGTTGAAAGAAAAGTATGGCTCCCAACGGAGATCAACATGGTTAGAAAGGTAGTAATGTTGATACTCTAAGGAACTTGGATGTTCCTGTACAAAACTCACTGAAAGTGATTACAAAGGCAAATGGTCTGTTGGGCTTTATTACAAGAGAACTTGAGTGCAGGAGTAAAGGTGCCTTGCAGCAATTATGCAGGGCCTTGGTTATACAACACCTGAAGTTTGGGTGCTGTTTTAGTCTCATTACCTAACAAAGGATATGCACTGTGCTATAGAGAGAAGGCAGCTAAAATTCACTAAACTGCTTCCAGGGCTGGGTGATTTGTTGTATGAGGAGTAGTTATGTAGACTAGACCTGTATTTTTTGTATTAAAGAATGAAAAGAGAAATCATTGAAACTTAAACTCCCCTAACAAGGCTCAAGAATTTGGATGCAGGGAAGTTTGTTTCCTCAAGCTGAGACATCTAAAACCAAATGTCACAGCCTCAGCGTAAAGGGTTGGTCATTTGGGAGAGAGATGAGGAGAAATTTCTTCAAGCAAAGCATGGTGAATCTTTGGAACTCTCTACCCTGGAGGGCTACCGACCTCAGTCATTGAGTTCATTCAAAACATAGATTTCTGGATATTAGAGAAATCAAGAGATATTGGGATAGTGCAGCAAAGAGTCCTTGAGACAGAAGATCAGCTATGATCTTGATGTATGGCAGAACCGCAGACCTCTACTTGCTTCTATTTCTTATATTCTTAAAACAACAGCCTGTGTGGAGGGGGAAGACATGTAGACTCCTGAGTGAAAACATTGCATCTGTCTTCACAGATGGTGGGATGATGTAGATATTCACATTAAAGAGAAAGGGTCAAAGGGTCATAGAGTAATACAGTATGGAAATAGGCCCTTTGGCCCAACTTATCCATGCTAATCAAGATGCCCTCCAAGCTAGTCCCATTTTGCCTGCATTTGGGTCATATCCATTTAAACCTTTCCTATCCATATAGCTGTCCAAATGTCTTTTAAGTGTTGTTATTGTATCTGACACAACCACTTTCTCATTCCATATATGCACCATCTTCTGTGTGCAGTAGGTGCCCCTCATGCTCCCTTTAAATCTTTCCCCTCTCATCTTAAACTTATGTGTATTTTTTTATTCCCTTTCCCTGGGAAAAGGATTGTGCATTCACCTTATCTATGCCCCTCATGATTTTATACACCTCTATAAGGGCACCCTGAAGTCTCCTACATCCCAAGGAATAAAGTCCCAGCTTGACCAACCTCTCCTTATAACTCAGGCCCTCAGGTCCTGGCAACATTCTCATAAATCTTCTTTGTGCTCTTTCCAGCTTAATAACTTCTTTCCTATAACAAGGTAACCAAAACTGTACATAATATTCCAAGTGTAGCCTCATCAAAGTCCTGTACAACTGCAATATAATGTCCCAGCTCCTATACCCAATATCCTGACTGGTGAAGGCCAGTGTGCCAAATGCCTTCTTCACCACCCTGTCAAAGTATTGTCAGTGCTGTCTTTTTCCTACTGTCTGACTGTCTGAGTGCAAAGTATTGAATATGTAATATATACAGAGAGAACATATAGTGAGAGGGCTCTAGCATCTTTAAAAGTGGACTAATTAACAGGCCCAGATAAAATGTAGCTGAGGCTCATAAAAAGAGGCAAAAGAGGAAAGAATGCAGATCCTAATTTTCTGTACTTCAGGTCTACAGGAGAGGTGCCAAGGACTGGAAGGTTGCTGATGTGGTATTGTTATATAAAAGGGAGGAAAGGGATAACATCAAGTAATTGCAGGCCAGACAGTCCTACATAAGCAGTGGGCAAATTATTGCCAAACGTTCCTAGGGGACAGCATAAATCAGAATTTGGGGAGGCATGGATTAATCAGGGATGACCAGGTGAGACACATTAAGGGAAGGTCAACTAATATTTGTATTTTTGAGGGGTGTGAATGAGGGTGCATTTTACACAGTTGACATGAATTTTGGCAAGGTGTTTGACAAAGTTCCCACAGGGCAGATTGATCCCAAGGGTCAGTGGCAAATTGGATCAAAAACTGGTTTGTGGGCAGACAAGAAAGGGATTCTGATGGGAATTTCAAATGCAGTGTGGTTCTGCGAGCTCAGGACCAGGTCATGGATTTAAATGTAGACTATAATTAAAACATTTGTTAATGACGTCAAAAAATTCTACACAATAGGAAAGTTTCAATAGACCAGTTACAAAAGAAGCAAATGGAATTCATTCCAGAGAAATGTAAGTTAATGATTTAGAGAGGGCAAACAAGATGAGGGGAGACATAACTAATGGTAGAGTGGAAAGGAACAAAGTGATTTTTGAGTTCGTGTTCATAAATTGTTGAAAGTAGCAGCACAGCAGGTAAAGTGATTCAGATGATCTATGGGATACTTTATTGGCTGAGGCATGGAGTACAAAAGCTGGCAGGCCATGTTAGAACTGTATGAAACATTAGTGAGGTTACAGCTGGAGTACTATATACAGCTATGGTTATCACACTACAGGAAACATGTCATTAGAAATGTTACCCATCTGGTTTACAAGGATTTATTGAAGGCTGGAGAATTATAGTAATGAGGAGAGACCGTATAAGATGGGGCTGTTTTCTTTGGAAAAAAGGAGATTGAGATTTAAAATGAAGTATATAAAATGATGAGCGATAAGCAGTGAGGACATTTTCCGAAGAAGAGGTCAGCAACTGGAGGCCCTGTGCAAACGATGAAATAAAATAAATATAGATTAGTTTAATAAAAACTACTGGAGCAGGTGGTGAGTCTACAAACTGATAAACCCCAAGAATGTAATGATCAAGAGAAATGCTATTTTGGTTTTGTTGGGTATCATCAGTGTACACATATGGGAAGTGACACTGTTTTTGGATGAGTCTGCAAAGGAGCAGCACGTGAGTGGGAAATAGCAGGGGACCAGGGTTAGATTCTTGAGGGATGCAAAAGTAGCCAATTGTAATAGTGCATCCAGAGAAGCCACTGCCGGTTACAAAGGTTAGCTAGGAATGGGGCACAATCCTGCCCAGATGACAGAACAAAAGTATTGCTAGAGGATAATGTTGGTGACTGTGTCACAAGCTATATGTGGGCCAAGAAGATCAAAGAGGGATTTTTTTTATGTTCATAGCCACATAAGATTGCATTGTGACTTTGATGAATCTATTTCAGAATTTTGTGCAACTATGAAATGCTCTGCACTTGTGCCTTCTTTTCAGTTCAGTCAATTAATAAATTTTGTGTAATATTGCATATCTGTGCTAGGAAATTCTGTGACCTTACATTAAAGATGAAATTTCTTAACATCTATATGAAGAGAATCTTAGGTTTCGTTGTTTGATAAACTTGATAGTTGTAGAAGTCCTGGCAGATAAAATGCAATCCACATGGTGTGCAAAGGCCTCTGGAAAGCACTTAGCACAAGAAACTATTAGAGAAGATTAAGAGTTATCCAATTAGAGGAAGGGCAGCAATTTGGATGAAAGCTGATTAGAGAGATGGAAATAGGGTATAGGAATTAAGAACAATCGCTGATTGTGATTGGAGTGGAAACGAGATCCCACAAATCTATTTTTTGCTTGCATCCATTCAATATATATCAATAACAAACATATGAAAGGGAGTGGTGTCCAGATTTGAAATTAAGGCTAAAATAATACATATAGTAAATGATAAAGTGGAAAGAAGAACTTCCAAGTGGACAGTGAAATGGACAAACAATGGCCAAAATAATAAATGTGAGGGAACATATCAGTTAGAAAACTTTTCTATCAGCCTGTATTGAACCAGCATGGTAAGAAACACCAAGGGGCAGAAAACGTTAGTGTGAGTAGCCTATTGGCCTCCAAGCTGTAGAATTAATGTGTGGGATAGCATCAAACAGGAAACTCAAGATGGACGCAGAAAGGGTACTGATGGGTAATAAAATGTGACTTTAATCTACATGTAGACTGGCCAAAACAAATCAGAAATAACGCTGTGGAGGATGAATTCACAGACTGTTACAAGATTTTTTTAAGACCAATATATTGAGCAATCAATTGGGGAACAGGGGAGTACAAGAAAGTGCAAGAAAATTCTGCAGGATGCTGCCTGATAGGGAAATATACAAATAATAAGAAAATCTTGAAAATTGGACTTTTTCCATTAGAACAGATTGGAGAGGATTGTTTAAAATTATGAATGGGTGAATCAGAGTGGATTTAACAGAGTGTTACCGCTGATTGACACTTCTGGAACAGCAGAATCAAATTCAATTAGAAATAAATGTAATAGATTTAGTTCAAATAGGACTTTTTTTACACAGAGGTCTGCAAGGCTGAATAATGTCAATGGTATTGACTGATGCAGAATCCCAACTACCATTTAAGGACTTGTTGAAGGAGAGAGGATTAAAAGAGTATGGGAACAGAGCAGACACATAGATTAGGACTACTGTTTATATAGAAGGTAAACACCAACTTGGGTGTGTTGAAAGCTAACTATTTCCATACCTTAATTTCTATTTATGTAAGAAAAATTTACATTCTGTAACAAAAGAAAGTATTTAGAGCTAAAACAGTTGATTATCAGTTTATATTTATTCCAGTACTAATTACTTGCATAATAAGTTAATGATATGTTTGAATTAGAAACATAGAAACATAGAAAAACTACAGCACAATTCAGGCCCTTCGGCCCACAAAGCTGTGCTGAATATGTCCCTACCCTAGAAATTACCAGACCTACCCATAGACCTCTATTTTACTCAGCTCCATGTACCTATCTAACAGTCTCTTAAAAGACCCTATCGTATCCGCCTCCACCACCATTGCTGGCAGCCCATTCCACGCACCCACCACTCTCTGATTAAAAAAACTTATCCCTGACATCTCCTCTATATCTACTCCCCAGCACCTTAGTCAAGTTCATCATCGTATGCACAAGTACATGTATGCACAGGTGCAATGAGAAACTTACTTGCAGCAGCAACACAGGCACATAGCATCAGTTACTCAGCATTCACAAGAAAAATGTAAATTAAACCTAGATTTACATGTATTTTACAAGAAATCATGTTATTGTCAATCCACACTGACTGTGGCCCAGCCACCTACCTTTGCTGTTCAGTGACATCGCCATTACTGAATCCCCCACCAGCAACAGCCTTGGGGGGTGGGGGGGGGGAGAAGGGGTGGGGCCATAATGGGTCAGTACGTCAAGACAAAAGCATAATAAACAATCTGCTGGAGGAGCTCAGCATGCTGAGAAGCATCTGTAGGAGGAAAGGAGTTGTCATCACTTTGGGTTGAAACCCTGCATCAGGACTGATGCTGCTCGGCCCATTGAGTTTCTCCAGCAGATTGTTTGCTGCTGCAGATTCCAACATCTGCAGTTTCTTGTGCCTCCAAGCACATAAACACTGTGGCCACTGGAACAAATCAGAGTCTGGGCATACTTCAGTGAATGGATCACTTCTTAACACCCCAAGGCCTTCGGCTGCCCATAAGCCACAGTAAAAGGAGTGTGATCAAATTCTCTTTACATGTTTGAATGAGTCCAATTCCATATCACTCAAGAAATCTGACACCATCTAGGACAAAGCAGCCCATTTGATTTGTATCCCATTCACCATCTTAAGTGTTAATTACCTCCAGCATGACTGCACAGTCCCTGCAGTATATCCTCAGTCTTCATTATCCAATGAGGGAAAGAGACACAAACTACCTATGGATAACAATAAAATGCAGATATTACTAAAGCCCTCTTGTACATATGAACACGAGTGGCCTCATCCTGTTCCAAGATCACAGCTCTGGAAGCTTTTACATGGTTTGGCAGTAATGGTGGGCAGAAGGTGCCTTGCTGAGATTCTCCCTTGCTTCCACTGCAACCTTCATCCTAATGATTTCTGTAAATTGGAGGCCTCTCAAACCCCACAGGCCCAACTAATGTCAGTGACAAGTTGCCAGTGCTCTTTTACTTTTGGAGCCACACCATTACTTTGTCTGAAGCCAACGACACTGGGACAAATTCCAGGCATTTCACCTGTCACTCAGAGCTCAGCCCTGCTCCCACTCCACTTAATTAGGCCCTGTCCTGTTAGCGAGAGGCTGCAGGGATGGTCCTGTTTCCAGGAAAGCTTCAGGGAGAAGTCTCCCTGATACATCAATACCACATGATTGGACTCGGGAAGATCACGTTCTCCTTCCTAATACTCCCAGTAATACAAGGCTGACCTTGCAAATACACAGATCTGCTCCTTTTCTACACATCTCATACATTCTTGGAAGAATGCAAAATAAATTGATAGATCCTTCTTCTTTGAATTTATTAACTGTAGTAATGAGGCTAATTCCCCTTTGAAAGGGGTTGACTGTGAGTCACCAAAACTGATGAAAATTGGCTCTAAATTAAGGGTAAATAGAATCCATTGTGATTTGTTGGGGGAGTGATCAGAAACTGGACTGTGCTGATCAGTTCCATGAGTCATGGAACTAAAAGATCCAACAGAGCAAAGGCTCAGATAATTCCTGTGGGTGTTGGGGACCAAGAGGCTTTTTCATAACCCAAAGACACAAGGGCTGATACAGCTCTGGAATTGTCATCCATCATGATTCTCATTATTCTCTCGATATTGGTCATCATTCAGCCCATTCCCCCACCAATTCTCCTGCCAACGATCCGCACAAGGGGTAATTTACATTAACCAATTAACCTACAAGCACGTCTTTGAGATGTGAGATGTGGGAGGAAACTGAAGCCCTCTGGGGGAAGCTCATGCAGTCACATGGAGGACATGAAAACTTCACACTGAAGCATCCAACTTCAGGATCGAACCCAGACTGGTGGAGCTGTGCAGCAGCAACAATAACTGCTGTTTCACTGTACTATCCCTAAATAGTACCCTATATCCCACTCCTCCAAGCCCCTCCACTGGTGGCTGCCCCAGTCTATGCCAAGCAATTCAATCTGGTGGGCTAGTTCCAGTTGCTACTTTTGTAACCCAGAGTTGTCCTGATAACTCTGTGTAGCGGTTAGCGTAATGCTATTACAGTGCCAGTGCCAGTGACCCGGATTCAATTCCGGCCACTCTTTGGAAGGGGTTTATATGTTCTCCTCGTGTGTCTGCGTGGATTTCCTCCGGGTGCTCTGGTTTCCTCCCACATTCCAGACGTACTGGTTAGGAAGTTGTGGGCATGCTATGTTGGCACTGGAAGGATGGTGACACTTGCCGGCTTCCCCCCAGAACATTCTTCGCAACGGTGCATTTCACTGTGTGTTTCAATGTACATGTGACTAACCATATCTTATAAATTTGAGACCCATAGGACCTCTTAGAGTCATAGAGAGTTAAAGCACAGAAAGAAGCCCAATGGCCCACCAAGTCCTCACTGACCATCAGTCACCTATTTATATTAATCCTGCATTAATCACATCATCTATTCCCCCCACATTCTCCTCAGCTTCCCCCAGATTCTTTAGGGGCAATTTAAAGTGGACAATTAATCTAAAAACTTACACATCTTTGGGACATGGGAGGAAACTGGATCAGCCGGAAGAAATCTACACAGTTACAGAGAGAACTGGTAAACTCTACCCAGGCAGCATCCTACACAGGCAGCAGCTTTACTAGCTGTGCCACTAAGTTGCCTGAGTATTCCAAGAAGACCTCAGATTCAGAACCTCCATTAGCTGAGAATGCAAAGGACAGTGTATCTTTGAAGCAGGCAATGAAAGGACGACAAAGTTTGTTAATAAAACAATTTGGAATTGAATAGTCAACAATGAGAGATATGTCTGTGATCGCTAGAGACCTTTGCAAAGTTAGGAAAAGGTTATTTAACAACAATATTAGCAAAGGTAAGTGCTATAGCAGTTATGTGCCAAGTCTAATTTGTACAACCAAACAAACCAAATATATGCTTTACGTACTCCTGTGTTATCCTGTGAACTCTCAACAAGCACAAAGTTTACAACCGCATCTACTCTGTACCATGGATCCTTCCAGGAACAGTTTCTTCTTCATGTGCCTGTATTGTGAAATTTGAGTTTTCTTTTGTCAGTATAAGCTTATATATTATGTTTTCTTTAGCAACCTGAAAATCAGGAGATTGCCTTTCTTTAAATGAAAGAACTTAGTTTGCAATTCAAGAAAATGTCGAGTCGGACATCAAGAGAAAGAGTCAAAGGGGATTTTAGGCACTAATTCTTCTTGAGCGTTAGGAGACAGTGTACTTCGAGATTCTGTATCTAAAGTGGGTATGTTCAAAGGATCAAAACACTATAGAATTTACAAGGAAAACCTGTGTATTATTTCTGCAGGTACTATTCCATGTAGGACCCTATTGGTACAGGGAGACAAATGGGGTTGGGGGGGGCAGTAATACTTATACACATCTCAAGTTTTCATTACCCAGGCAGTAATTCGTCAGGATCCTCCTCACCAACCTCAACCTATATCCCCACTGTGGCAATCACTCCATCACCTGCAGCCCAGTCAGAGATAACCAGGCTGAATCAAAGAGCAAAGATGAGGCTTTGTCACTGTTAAAGGAAACTGGAAGATATTTTTGTGTAAAGAAATTCCCAAACCAAAGTTGAGGAAGAATTAATTTCTAACTCATGAGAACATGAGCCATGATTTCAAAGACAAGAATTGTAAATCCAAACTTGTGAAACTAGCAGCTATTGGGCCATCCTATCTATTCATATATTTGTTCTGCCTGAGCAATGAGTTTATCATTGTGTGTTTGCATTGTCTTGTTTGTAGCCCCCATCCCTGAGCAAATAATACAATATTTACCCATTCTACATCTGAGATTTAGATAAAAAATTAGAGAAGTGTATGGCCTTTGTCTACATACTGGTCAAAAAGTAGTCTTTAAGTTGATCCTAACTTTTCCTTATATGGTATGGCTCATCAAGTGGTCATCCAGGTACTTTTTGAATTTACTCATTGCAACATGGATTGGAAG
>JARFYF010000052.1:101194232-101206848 GCA_030265395.1 Rhina ancylostomus
CATGGAGCATCTGTTGTATAAGGAAAAAGTTAATACTGCGGATCTGGGACCCTTCATCAGAACTTGGAAAGAGAGAAAACAAGTTAGATTTCAGTGGCAGAAAAGGTGGTGGAGCAACAGGAAGAATAAAGACAATTTCTGATAGGGTGAGATCAAATGAATAAATGTAGCAGTAAAAATAGCAGTAGAAGCATATTATGCTTCTTTGCTTCTGTAGTGTGTTGTTAATAGCATGGCTTTGGAACAAGCTCAGCGTGCTTGGTATATGCAGCAGGCCAGACTATAATGGTAAAAAAAAACTGAGGCAAAATTATGTCAGACAGAAATGGCCAATTTTGATAAGGACGGAAAGAAAGAGCAAATTGCCTTAGGTTGGAGAAATCAATATCAAATTTGGAAGGCTGGAATGTACCCAGACAGAAGATGGGGTAATGTTCCTCAAGCTTGCGTTAGGCTATATTGCAAAAGTGCAGGAGACTATAGACAGATAAGTCAGAACAGGAATGGAATGGCAAAATCAAAGTGATGGGTCAACTCCTGCAGTCGTAAGGTAGGTGCCCAGCAAAACAATCAGCCAATTTGTGTTGGGTTTCTCCAATGTAGAGGAAGCCACATAGTGAGCATCAAATGCCACACACTAGATTAGGAGAACAGCAAATGAATCACTGCTTCTCCTAGAAAGACTGTTTGGGGTCCCTGTCTGGTGGGAAGGGAAGAGATGAAAGGATACGTGTTGCATCTCTTGAGGTTGCATGAGAAAATTAGACATAAATCAGTTTTGACATACACACAGTTATAAAATTTTAAACCATTACAGTTTGATGTTGAATTGCTAGTGCTAAACACCAACAGAACTAAAGCACACCTTATGTGAAGTTGACATTCACAGTACAATGGAACATGCTGACTTCTAACAAAGGCATCCAAACTCTGGGCATCAGGCAGCTTCAACTTAGACTGAGGCTCCATTTTCTGACTCAATTCAATGGGCCGCATCTGATCTAACCACTTGAAATATTTACACTGGTTGGTTTTTGAGGCATCACAAGTATAAAATAAACGACCCTGAAAAAAAAGAAACGCAATTCAAATTTTAGAATGACATTCAAATGAAAGCAAGCAAACATTGACCCAGTAACTCATGAAAATACTACATATTTGAGGAGATTTTTTTTAAAGTAGGAAATGGGTAAATGGGAGCCCATTTAAAATCCTTTAAGCACTTTAGTACAAAATCAATTAAAGAAAACATATTTGAGTTTTCTGATGTCAGTTTTCACTCTTTTGAATAACCTTTGCATTTTAGAATGAAAAATAAATATGGTTAATAGCACAACTATGGTTCATCAACAGTTCAGTGGTTGAGGGCAATCCTTCAGACAGAAAGGAGGTATAAAGGCCAGGGGTATCCCAAGTTTAATTACCAATTGGAGCAGAGTCAGTTGACCTACCACAGCAAGTGTACAGTTATTAGAACTGGCTTCAGTACCTGTAGACTGCAGATGAGGAACGAAGAAAGTTTTTTTTCTCTCTGAAAATTTAGATCTACTTTTTCAGCAGGAAACCAAATGCATTTGGGTCAACTCTCATACTCCACATGGTCAAATACCCTGCTAAACCTCACTGCCTCAGATAAGGTACCAGAGCATCAGCAATTGCAAGTGTGTATGCTACTCACTTGCAACATGAACAGTAAATATCAGTAGCATGGTAATCTTGAGTGGGTAGGGGTGGAAAATCAGGAATGGACAAAGATACAACACTGAAAGAATTGGGTCTACTGGCTATTAAACATACCCAACATTCACTCCTAACAAAGTTGCTTTAACTGAACATTACAAACATTGCATAACCACCAGTCAATGCATTACCAATGGTTCTGCCTCTGCCCACATCAAAGGTCATCCTCCACACCTTTACTTAACACCTACACATAACACTTTCCAGTTATGGTCAAGATAACCACCAAGTATAAAAAATTTTGCTTTTCAGTCTCTCACCAAGCCATAGCTGAAAGAATTTGATTGTACAAAAATCATTACAATTGGAAAAATCAGTTAACTGAAAATATTACCTTATTTGGACCTTCCTTTTTAACCATGACAAGCTTGGCAGGTTGTTGATGATGACAAAATGGGACAAAATCCCTCTCTTTTTTAGTATTGCTTGCTTTTTCTGAAGAATATTGAGACATATCAACTTTTGACAAAGCTTTGTGAAGTTTCTGAGATAGTTCATAGAGCAAAATATTGACATGTTCTGAAAAATAAGTTCAGAGCCTAGTGATTTCAGTGAAGAGTACCATCTGTGTTAAAAGGTTACCCAAAAAACTAGACAGGTGAACAAATAGACAAATAGATAAATACCATACAAATTAATGATCACACCCCATACCCTTTAGTCAAAATCTAAATTCTCCAGATTGATTTGACAATACACAGAAGTTCAGGTTGTAAATAATGCCTGCCTCAAAATAGCATTCTGTATCCATGGTTACTTTTAGTTGGATAGCTCTTCAAAAAACATTTACATGTATGCTTTCAGCAGCAAACCTGAATCAAGGATCAGAAGTCAAATATAAGCAATAATGAAACTATCCTTCCTATCACTCTTCTTCAACTAGCTCTCATTTCAATATCCCACATTACTCATGAGCCTGCCCAGGAAATGGCCCAAAAAAAAACTTTGATAGCTGGTTAAGCCAGCCCTTCAGCCTTGCCACCTGTCAAAGCTATCAGGAATTTGGAATACTTTCCAATGTCTCTGACATTCAGAAATATTCAAAAGCTATTAAAAATCAATTTATATTTTCTAAAATATTCAAAAAAGAGAAAGATTGAGAAGAATTGAAGCAGTGACACAGCCTTGCTTATCATTGGTGTGTGCTGGGATTGGGTTTCTGCTGTACCTATTCTACAAATATTCCATCCAACAAGTAAAATGCAGATGAATTTCTGAGGGGAGCCAAGCAGGGAGGATCCTCCACCGTCCCTCTCCATTGACAGTTAATAACATCTGTAAGGTTGATAAAAAACAACATGTTTAATGGCTGATGCTATTCCCTGCATATTTCTTGGAATGGTGAAGATTGTATACATTACATATCTTGATGGCATCCTTTCCTGAAAGCAACTGGATTCCCAATCAGGACTATGATTGCTGGCTAGAGTTTTTCATTTTCTCCATGCTTGTTGAGGCCATATGCAATAGTCCTTAATTGAGTCAGTATAAATTTATTTCTTATTGCCTAACTGCTGTTGAACTGGCTTTCTTTGCATTTCACAAGGGAGTTCAGCATCAGATTGTTGTGGTTCTGGAATTGAATTAAAACTCAGAATAGAATGGCAGATTTCTTTTTCAAAGGACAATAATGATCAATTTGGTGGCTTTGTGATCATCATACTTGTATTTCATTCCAGAATTTACTTACTTAACATAATTTAAAAAGTCCTAGCTGTGAGTTATTGGCCCAAAAATAAACCAGTATGTTGCTGTTCCCTCAGCTAACAATTGGTCCTTCTCAGTGAGCTCCAAATGTGCCAAATGAGTTAAAATGGCAGAGATTCCTGAATTAATCTGATTTATAATTATGGATTATCATTGTCAGGTTTGGTAATCACAGGACTTGTAAACCAAGGGATGGCACTTGACTATGGTGCAACTAACTAATCTACAAACAACTTTTCATAGCTATATTGGGAGTTTTGCATGCGATTTAAGATTGTAAGAAATAAATTGCAAGGGAAGGCCATAGGTCTTTCAAGCCTGATTTGTTATTCTGTATTATCATGGTTATTTTTCTAATTCCATATTTCCATCCTTGTTTCACATCCTTTGATTCCCTTAGTCTACAAAAATATATACCTGTTATTACTGCTGTGAAAACTTCTTTGTAATGTGCAGGACTGAGGAAAGTGGTCGGAATGGTTACTTGTCTCTTAAGAGTCTTTGCTCCTTGTGCTATATCAGCTTTGGGGAAGCACAACTCTGAGAGTGACATATTCTGCATTAAAACAAAAACAAGGGACAACATTCAGAATAAAATCACTGCATACTTTTTTCCTGAAATGCCTAGAATATCCTTTTCAATATGCTCATATTACAATTTTGTTAGTAACTTTAATGTTAACTGAAATAGAAAAAATAACATGGGAAAACATTGACCCAACAATTTAATAACCATCTGAATGTCTTCACCATACACATAAACCCTGACAGCAGAGTAAAGTCAATCCACCAATTACATTATTATTGTGACAGATGCGTTAAACATCTATCTTTGTGCACAATTATAATCCATATTTCATACTAAAAGCTTAAACTAATTTAGCAGGTGGATGGACATAAGAATGTTTCAATGAAAAAGAAAATTAGTGCACAAACAATTGGGAGAGTTGGTACCAGGACACATGTATGGTTTTAGATAGAATCAGATTAAAAAGTCTACAAGGTCCAAGATAACTTTACAGTACATAAAGGGAGAATTTTTTTTGTAAGCGTGTTAAGTGGAACATTCCTGACTGGCATGTTTCTGGCCAAATGAGGAAGGAAGCACGGTTTTGGGGAATGAGGTGGGGGGAATGAGGTGGGCCAAATGAAGCAAGTAAGTAGGGGCAAAAATTTAAGGAATAATGTTCAAACTACAGGTTTTAGAATAGGTATGGAGCACTCAAAAGATAAAATTAGTCAATGGGGAAGGATCAGTTTAAATGGGAAGAGATCTGATGTAGATAAACTGGAATCAAAGACTGACTAGCAAAATATATAATTGAATGATGGATTGCCTTTAAGCAAGACACCAGAGATTCAGGTATAGTGCAACAATGGAGAGAAGTAGATTAAAGCCAGAACTCACTGGATGAAAAAAAGATGGAATAACAGAGATGAAAAGGATGTATGATGATTCCAGATAATCTTCAAGATTGAATTCCATGGAATAGAGTGCTATAGCAAAATCTCAATGTTGTTTATGCCAATTGTCACAAATTCCACTCCCTAAGCTGGAGCCCTGCTGCAGCCCAGATACAAGGGCTGTGACAATAGAAAGAACTCCCTTTTCACTTTTTGTTTTGGTACACTGCCATTGATATTTTGACACCCAAATAATTAAGACCAGCACTTGCAAAACTAGTCTGTTGGACCTGTCAGCTAATGAGACTGAATGCCCACATAAACTTCCAATTTGCTGCCATTAAGCAACACCTTATTTGCTCCCAGTGCTCCTCTTGGCATCAAACATAAGGTTACAAGAACTAAGACCTCACCTTGGTCCTCTTTTTATTGTCACTCTATTTCAGCTTCAAATCATACCCTTTGCTGGAAGATGCCTACTTAATAGGTTCAGTGTCTCCAGCTGTCTTACATTCCTGCATCTCAAACTTAGGGCCCAGACCTATAGGAGAGTGGTACTCAAAAAAAGCATAGTCATGATTTATAAAAGAGAAATTATGTTTGTCAAACCTTTCAGTTTTTTTTAGGTTAGGCAGAATAGGTATGGGCAAACTGTTTGATATGGTGCACTTGGACTTTTCGAAAGGCCCTTGATCAGATGCCAGACAAGAGATCATTGAAAAAAATTAAAGTGCATTATAGGAGGTAATATAATAGCTAGATTGTTAATTGGATAATGGAAAAAAAACAGAAACAATGAATGGGTCATTTTCTGGTTGGAAGGCTGTAATAATGGAATAGCACTGGGGTCAGTGCTGAGTCTCTGGCTGTTCACAATCCATGTCATTGGATGAGGGGATTGAGTGTAAAATGTTCCAGTTTGCTGATGATACAAAGCTTGGTGGAAGTATGGCCTACGAGGAGACATTTGAAGGTATAAGTGACAGGGGAACGTTATGGTAGATGGAATAAAACATGAAAAGTGTTTGGTAGAAAATAATAGAAAGTCAGAGCAGTTTTTAAAGTGGTGAGAGATTAAAAGGTGTCAGCATTCTGAAGGACCTGGGTGTCCTACATGAATCACTGGAAGTTAACATGCAGGTGAGGCAAACAATTAGGAAGGCAAACTGTACATTGGCCTTTATGACAAGGGGGATTTGAATGCACGAGTGGACATGTCTTGCTCCAATATATAGGGTCCTGCTGAGATTGCAATGTCATTTCTGTACAAGGTTTGGTTTCCCTCTGCAAGGATGAATATACCTACATTAGAAGGAGAACAGCATAGGTTCACAAGATTGATTCCTGGGATGGCAGGTGTGTTGGACAAAGAGAGACTAAATAGACTGAATCCATGCTGTCTAGAACTGAGAAGAATGAGAGGTGACCTCATTGAAACATACAAAATTCTTGAAAGGGCTTGGCATTCTAGATGTGAAGCTGATATTTCTCCTGGCTGGGTATCTAAAATTCAGGTTCACAGTCTCAAACTAAGGGGTAGCCATTCATGACAGAGATGAAAAGAAATTTCTGTACCCAGATGGTTGTGAACCATCTCAAGAAATCTATGGAGGCTCAGAATATTCTTGACAGAGATGCATTGATTGTCAGATATTAAAGGAATCAAGGGCAATGGGGTTAGGGCAGGAAAGTGGCACTGAGGTAAAGGATAAGCCTTGATAGTACTGAGCAGCAGAGCTGGCACAAGAACCAGAATGGCCTACTCTTTCTTCTATTTTTTCTTAATGTTTTTTTGTACACTTTCAAGCTCAGGGCCTGCTCTCACTTATTGTGACCTTCCTGTACCTGGATCCTGCTCTTGCTCAGACTCATGGTTTTTGTTCTCTGTCTGACTGTCCATATTGTAAGAGTTCCTGAATTTACCATCTTTACTAAATCTGACTCCTTAAGTCCACTTCTTATCATACTTGTGTTGATTATACAACAAAACCAATCTCCATCCACTATACATCACTTATTACTTGGCCAAAAATCCCACAGTTGTGATAAATGATATTTCACACAAAATCACCTGTGCTTATAAAATGTAAAACGCAAATCAGAAAAGAACCAGTGGTTAGATTAATTCAAGAACAGAGAAAACATTGAACAGAAGATACAGAAAGACATTTGGAACTTTGAAGGAAGAGGGAAAAATAATACAAAGTACGTCAGAGAAATAAACAGTGATAAACTCAAACAAAGATATAAATATTTAAGGGGGTAACAAGGGAGAGGGTACAACTGCTCAATGATAAAGGAGGGAATTTATGCTTGAAGACAGAGGATGTTGACAAGTACTTTGTATCAGTGTTCACTGAGAAGGACAATGAGGAGAGTGAGATCAGTGTTGGGT
Source organism: Rhina ancylostomus (assembly GCA_030265395.1). Taxonomy (NCBI): domain Eukaryota; kingdom Metazoa; phylum Chordata; class Chondrichthyes; order Rhinopristiformes; family Rhinidae; genus Rhina; species Rhina ancylostomus. The sequence continues at coordinate 101,201,479 of JARFYF010000052.1, forward strand.
ATTCTAATATGCTAGGGCATTTTGAGATCAAGAAAAATATGGTGCTGGGTCTCTTGAAGAGCATTAAGGTGGATAAATCCCTAGGACCTGATGGGATCCCAGGTTATTGAGTGGCAAGAGGAGATCCAGGAACAGAAAGCATAATCTTAAAATTAGAGGGTACTGGTTTAAAACAGAAATGAGGAGAAATTTCTTTAGCCAGAGGGTAGTGAAATTACGGAATTCTTTGCCACATACAGCTGTGGAGGCCTGATCACTGGAGGCGTTTAAGTAGGAGACTGATAGATATCTAATTAGTCAAAATATCAAGCGCTATGGGGATAAGGCTGGAAATTGGGGCTAGATAGGAATAGTTTTAGTTTAGCTCATGGAGCCGACTCGATGGGCCGAATGGCCTACTTCTGCTCCTTTGTCTTGTGATCTTAGAATTTGAGTGATAGGCTGTGATGTTTTTAAGTGATATTCTGAAGATATGAAAGGTATTATTAAATGCAGTTTTTTTTTTCTTAAATTCTAATCTCTACAGAAGGTCAAAATTATTCTGTTCTTCAGTAAAAGTATTCCACCAAGTTTTCTCCATGAAAAAGTTTCCGTTCTGATTGGGTCCTTGTTCAAAACTTTCAAAGTGTGCTAAGTTGAACCTTTGTGCAGAGGCACCAGATTCTTGCCAGCATAGTTCGCAATATAACAATAAGCGTCAGTGAAACAGCAGGGTAGACTTTAGCTAGAACTCCTGCTAACTGCTGTCCAACAACTGCTTTTGAACATTAGTCTTTGGAAAAGACACAATCAGACGCAGTTTGATGATGAATTACTCTGCTCATGCTTATTCTGCTACTTGCAAGTGAATCATCATCATACTAGAGAAAGATACAAATCGACACTTATGTCTATGGAGTACCCATTTTGGAAGAATCAAAGAAAATCCAAAACAGTCTCCCACAAATCTGTCAAGTTAATTATTAGATGATTTCGCCATACAAGTCCATTTAGTAACTTATGGGGGAGATGGATTATACAACATCCAATTCAGGCAATGGATAAATCTCAATGATTGAAGGTTGTAGTTGCCTACAAATAAGCCTTGCTTCTACTTCAACAACAATTCATAATGTTTTCTTAGGAAATTACATCACGTACTGAAATAACAAAGAATACCAATATTAAATCAGGGACAAAATTTGCTGTTCAATGTAACAGTGATCTTAAAATACTGCAAAGTACAGTTGTGTAGTTTTAATATTCCACTATTAGATCAGTCTTTTGTATATATTGCAATTTAGGTTTTCAAATACATGATCCCATTTATGCTAAATATCATTGTCAGCTGTCCTTTCAAACACAATAATGCTCAGCAAATTTAAAAGCTTCAGGCTACATTTTTCCATAAACAGTAACTTCAGTAGTTTAGCAATCTACTACTTCCATCCACCAACAAAAGTACACTCAGGCTAATTTGACATTTGCAATGTTTTCATTCAGGATTTGAGAAAACGTTTTCCATGAATTGGCTCCAATCTTTGCCACTACTAAGACAGATTGTCCTATCTGAGGGGGGAGGTCTATTTTACTGGTGGCCTACAAGTCAGCTGCCTCAATGCAAGGTTTTGGCCTCTCCAAAACAATGGTTCAAAATTATAGTAACTTATGGCATTAATGCTTGCATCACAATGACCCTAAAATAATCAAGGCAGCAGTTTTCATTGCTAAGATATACACAAGTTTTACTGGATTGAACAGAAGGCTCATAGGTGTCCTCAACAGTAGAGGATAGTAAATTGAGGAAACCTCACTCCTCACAGCAGACAAACCGCACTTCTCTTTCTGTGTGTTTCCCACAAGATACAATTTCTATACCCACTTTTAGGGGCTTCTGAATCTTAACATTTAAATATAATTGTCGAACTATTTGAATGAGGTGTGGGGATGAAGGTAGCAGGAACACATATACAAGACACTTCTTGTTCAAACTCCATTTCTGGGAACTGTCTGTATCAATGGTGCTGAGGTGCAGATGACTGAGAGCTTCAAGTTCCTAGGTGTAAACATCATCAATAGCTTGTCCTGGTCCAACTACATAGATGCTATGGCCAAGAAAGCATACCAGAATTTCAACTTCCTCAGAAGGCTAAGGAAGTTCAGCATGTCCCTGTTGACCCTCACCAATTTTTATAGATGCACCATAAAAAGCATCCTATCTGGATACATCACAGCTTGGTATGGCAACTGTTCTATCCAAGACCTCAAGAAATTGCAGAGTAGTGGACACCACTCAGTCCGTCACAAAAGTTAGCCTCGTCTCCAATGACTGTCTTTACCTCACTGCCTCAGTAAAGCAGCCAACATAATCAAAGACTCCTCCCATCAAGGATATTCTCTCTTCTCCCCCTCCCCCATTCCATCAGGCAGAAGATAAAAAAGCTTGAAAACACATACCACCAGGCTCAAAGACTGCTTCTATCCCATTGTTATGTCTATTGAACAGACCTCTTTTATGTTAAAGATGAACTCTTGACCTCATAATCTACCTCATCGTGGCCTTGCACCTTATTGTCTACCTGCACTGCACTCTCACTGAAACTGTCACACTATATTCTACCTTCTATTATTGCTTTTCCCTTGTGGTACCTCAATGTACTTATGTTTTGAAATGATCTGCATGGATGGCATACAAAACAAAGTGTTTCACTGTATTTCAGTACATGTGACAATCATAAACCAATTACTTCATGTCCTGCAAATACAGTCTTAGTTTCCTGGATAATGGACTTGAAAAACCAATCACAAAACCTCTCTCTGAAGACTTTCATTGGGTTCAGGTGGTTTATGTACAAAACTCCATTAATACACCAACAGACAGCGTCCCTGGACATATTTGGTACACTTTGGTGAAGTTTGAAATAGCAGCAAATCCTTGTGCCTGAGGGAAAATTAGAAGTCTATTCACCTTGCTAATGAAGTTCACATGACCTCATTACAACTGAGAGCAGCAAACTGGAAAATTTGGAATAGTTCAGCTGCAGGAGCATGGAATGATCCTTGAGAATGACAGCAACCTGACTACAACTTCCAATCACATATGAGAGGTTGAAGGAGTTCACAGATCTCAGTAGGAATAGACTTAGTGAAGCAGAGCCTGCATAAGTATTCCTCTCAGAAGAGTCTAGCTATGAGCATGTGTCCTGGTAATCTCTTGGTGGATTGACCTTTAAGTGATAAACCCTTCTATTCCTCCTCCCAAAGGATTCCCCTAGCTGCTTTGATGCCTCTATTCCACCTCTATGTCACTCAATAAAGAATTGTTAGGTGTAGACAAATAGCCGTTGGAGGTAGGTTTTGAGTGCAGAGAACTTGTTGAAGATGCAAGGAAAGCTCAATCTTAAGTGTGACCAGCATGCAGATTAGGCAGTGAGGCTGCAAAGTGCAGTGGAGCAGCCAGACAAAGAATGCAGTTTGACTACTGGGCATTTAAGCAGCACATTTTCAAGGGAAGCCACACTTAAAAACTGGCTGTTCTGCAAGTGAACAAAAATTGCCATTTTTCAAATGTGTGTTACACCATTCTTGATTTCATTTGGGGGAGTATCATGCTGAAAGTAGGTTTTTAATGCTGAAGGGAAATCACACTGGACACAGAGAGACTTGAGAGTTGGTGGAATTCTGTTCAATCCAGGTTAAACATATTTTCAGAAGCAGAACATATTTCTAAGCCCTTATATCCAAGAACATTAAATGCCAGCCCTTCCCTCTTTTAAAATGTCATTTATATTATATTTCATCCCATTTGGTTATCTGTGCCAGGAATTCACTAAACTTATTCGCCATACTTTGCACAGTGGCATATTCAGTGCGGTCTTTCTCAGTCAGCTCCTACCTGAAACAGTATACATCCTGTTCCAGCTATTCCAGTGCTCCACTGGCTTTCTTCTACTATCACATGGCAATGCCCATTTCCCTGCCAACTTGGCTTAAACTCTTCTAGTGAACCTTCTTGCCAGGACATTGGTTATGATGAGGTGTAACCCAGCCATCAAAAAGAGGTCACTCAAAAAGCAAAAACAGTAGATGCTATCAATCTGAAATGAAAACAGAAAATGCTGGATTTCTTAAAGTGGCAGCCACAAAAAGTACTGTGCATGGTTGTAGAAGAGACTCTGGTATTCAATGGCCCTAGGAGAATGAAGAGGTCAACACTATCTGAGACAGCAACAGTGCTCTTCGATTCTATCGAAGACAGCAGATTGGCATGATGATGTGAAGCCGAGGAACCTTTGGAATTCTCACTCTCCAGAAAGAAACCTGGGTCTTATTCTGAAGGCATGGAGCAACATCAGAGCCCTCATGTTAGGTACCAAAGGTCAATAGCAACATTATTCAACCTTGACTTTGTATGCTGCATGGATTCTGCATAGCCTTCAGTAACCTCAAGGGTTTCCTTCAACATCCGGGTCATGCCCTCTTCTCACAGCTACCATCAGGAAGGAGGTATGGAAGCTTGAAGTCCCACACTACCAGGCTCAAGAACAGCTACTTACCTTCAACAATCCAGTTCTTGAACTAACCAGCACAACCTGAATCACTACAGTTTAGAAACACCATGGCCACTTTGATCACTTTGTACTATAATAGACTTTTTTTGTTTTTAATTGTGTTCTTCATTGTAAAACTTGTGTACAATTTATGTTTTTCTTCTGAATGCTGCTTATATGTACCTGTGATGCTGTTGCAAGTAAGTTTTTCATTGCACCTGTGCATACATGTATTTGCACATGACAGTAAACTCGACTTTGACATCCCAAAGATGTAATGGTAGGTTAAGCAGCTACTGTAAATGCCCCTAAAAGAAACAGGTGGCAAGAAATCTTGATGGCAAGGGTGGAGTTAACGGATATCTGAGAAAGGATAGGTTACAGGGAAATAAGTGGTGGAATGGGACTGATGAGAACGTGGTGAGAGCCAGCAGATGGGCTCACTTCTATGCTGTCAGAGAATAGGAGATCAAGTACCTTCAAAGAAAACAGTGCAAAAGGTGCCAAAACTTCCTCTGTACAATGCTGCTGCCATACCACTCACAACCCTCATCACTGAAGAGGTAATTACAGCATTGATGACCACAGCACTGACAACCAACACATCTGGGAAGTCTGCCAGGATCAATGGTATTTACCCAAAACTTCTCGAGAAAAACATAGAAATACAGAAATCAGAAGCAGTAATAAGCCATTCAGCCCTTTGAGGCTGCTCCACCATACAACACAATCATGGCTGATTACCTGCTTCTGTAGTCTGCTCCTGTCACAATGTTGATCCAGATCAAAGTCACAGAGAACCCAAATGCGGCACACCAATACAAGACTGGAGTCAGGATAC
>JARFYF010000052.1:101207757-101221734 GCA_030265395.1 Rhina ancylostomus
TGTTTGTGATGTATATGGATGACTTGGGCAAAAATATAGATGGGTTGGTTAGTAAGTTTGCAGACAACACAAACATTATTAGAGTTGTGGATGGTGAAAAAGGTCATCAAAGAGTACAGCAGGATATAGTTCAGTTACAGTTATGGGCAGAGAAATGGCAGATGGAGTTTAATCCAGGCAGATGTGAGGTGTTGCACTTTGGGAGGTCAAATGTATATTGAAAGTATGCAGATAATGGCAGGACCCTTGACAGCATTGATGTATGGAAGGATCTTGGGGTTCTGGTCCGTGCCTCCCTGGGAGTGGCAACAAAAGGAGATAGAGTTGTGGGGTGGGCGCATGGCATGCTTGCCTTCATCACAAGGGACCTGGAGTGTGGGAGTCAGGAAGTCATGTTACAGTTATATAAAGTTTTGATTAGGCTAGACCTGGAGTATAGCATGCAGTTCTGGTTGCCCCATTACGGAAGGATGTGGAAGCTTTGGAGCAGGTTCAGTTGTTTACCAGGATGCTACCTGGATTAGAGGGTATTGGCTATAAGGAGAGGTTGAACAGACTTGGATTGTTTTCTCTGGAGTATCGGAGACTGAGGGGAGACGTAATAGAAGTTTTTAAAATTATGAGAGGCATAGAGAGCTAGAATATTTATCTCAGGGTAGAAATATCAAATACTCGAAGGCCTGCATTTAAAGTGTAAGGGAATGTTTAAAGCAGATGTGCGGGGCAAGTTTGTTTTTAAAACAGAGTGGTAGGTGCCTGGAACATGCTGCTAGGGGAGATAGTAAGCAGATATGATAGTGCTGTTCAAGAGGCTTTTAGATAGGTACATGAATATGCAGGGAATGGAGGGATATGGACCATGTGCAGGTAGAGAGATTAGTTTAAGTTTGCATCATGCTCACCACAGACAACATGGGCCAAAGGGCTTACTCCTATACTGTACTATGTTCTAAGTAAAAACTTTACTGATAAATCAAATTAGTCACTTACATTAGAAATTTTCCTATTAAGAACATGATTTGCTTTGCTTGGTACACTGTATGCTTTATGTATGGAACTGATGTTTGGTTCAGAACAGGTTTCATCTACTGCCAATATATTTCCATGCTGTTTGACCAGTTTGTGTTTTATCAGCTGAACAGAAAGAGAATCTTTTATATTTTCCTGGATGATAAACATTTCTTCACTTCCTTTCTTAAACATATGATTTTCTTCACCATGGTCATCATCAGTCAGAGATGTTGGATTGGCTGGTGCTGCAATTTGGTATTTCAGCCATTTACTAGACCTACTCCGTAAAGCTGAATGATGGTCCATTGGTTTTGAATATTCCTGGATGTAAGCATCACTGCTTTCCGAAATATTACAGTTATTGTTCATGTACTTAGACCAGAGTCTCTTTTCTGAAGAATCACATAAATCTCCTTGTCGGCTATTCATTGTATAAATAGTTGAGCAGTGAGCGTGGGGTTCAATTACACTTGAAAGGTTTGCAAAGAAATTTGAAGGGAGACTCTGGTTGATGTTCCTGTCTGTTGCAGGCAAAGTAACAAGAGGACTTCTTCGTCTTGAAACTGATTGGATTCTTGATTCTCCATCCTTCACAAAACTATCTGCCCTTTCCTTACCTGCAAAAGACAAGAATGCGCACATAAGGTAGTCTACAGGAACATTAAAGGTTGTGAATATAGTTAAATCTGTCATCATTCACTAGATATACAAATTGTATGTATGCATGCAGGAATAACTTCCTTTCTTACCATAACCCTTGTCTTTATATTCCTTTCATCTTTACCCTCCTCCCTCACTTTTCAAATAATGCACTAGGAACTCCTGAATACAATGTTTCCAAGTTATAGAGCACATACTCAGCTCCATTTGCTGTTCACTCCACCTTACCTACTTAGCCAATCCTTTCCTCAGGCACTCCTCCATTCCATGTCTAATATTTCTAGGAATCACTTTAAATCTATTCATTCTCACAACTTTTCTTCCATTATGAAGCCTGTAAAGAAATGGCTGCCAACTGCTGAAATTAGTTTTTAAACTCAAGATTCCTTTAGTACTGAGAGCTAATAACGAAATTTATTCCCTTTTCAAATTAGCATGTACACTAGGGCTCTGCCTTCATGTTATCATGTACAAAGTTTTGTTTGTACATGGAACTTCACAACATTTATTCACATCAGCATTAATCAGAGTGATAATTATTATAAGAAGTCCTATATTTTCAACTAAACTACTATCAATTTTCAGTCTGTCTCAAGACAACAAGATTAAGAAACCAAGACAAATGTATAAATTTCTTGGATGTTGCAAAGAAAAAAAGATTAGGTCAATCAGGATATAGCAATTAGGTGGTTTGTTTGTTTTCCTAATTCTTTTGGAAAAAAATTCATAGTCATAACTGACTGTGGGTTTTCAAGTTACATCTGACATTGGATAAACAGCCATCAAATGGCCTACATTTGAACAATGGAATGCAGTCAAGAGATCAGTGATGACTAACTCCAGTTGAAATGCACTGGCACAAGCTTGCACACCTGGGAGACTGTCACATCAGTTACATTTTCAAGTAGTCAGCGACCCAGTCCAAAATGAAATATATTTATGTTGTTTTTTTTCAGAAAACACAAAGTAATAAACAAAAAAATACATGCAGCATTCTTAGTGACCTTTTCATTGGGCTATCTTTGTATAATATCACTAGACGAAATAGTGAACAGCTGGATTATATTAAAAAAAAAAGTACTGAAAATATTTGGAAACAGATCTATAAGAGCTAGTAGTCCTGTCGGGCAAGTGATTCAAGTATTTCACTAGAGTTGTTTGAGGGGCCAGGTTGTGAAGGCACACCCCAATGTCAAATTCTGCACTTGGATTATCATAATGCTGTTAAGGATACTGCCAAAGAATTAAATGTGTTCTTCAACCACCATGTACATCTTATAACTGATTATAAGCAACATTTTATTATTGTTTTATAAAGGTTATATAAAGGTTATATTATAAAGGTTACATTATAAATTATAAAGGGCCTCAAAAGTTACTTGGTGGCACAACCAATAACTTGTTTGGATTATAATGTGCCTATAATATATAGTTACTGAGTACATATTTTTGTATTAATTGCAGGTATCTTTTCTATACAATAGCATTCCTCTATTAGGATATAGATTTTCTTTTTACATATTTTAAAGATTATCCTACTTCAGCCTTTACTTGGCCACAGATTACAGATGTGCTTCTCATTCAATAAAAAATTGCTTACCAAAGGGACATCCGCTGGTTCTCAGTTGGTGGTTTGGCACTGAATAATCAAGTTCTCCCACAGTATTGTCCCTTGAGCGTCTGAGCACATTGCCCACAAATGCATCCACTGAAGGCACCTGTTGCACTGGAGAGTTTACCTTGTAAAAAAAAAACAAATTTGGATTTTACCTTTCAGTTGTAAATACTATCTAAAATTGAATATTAACTATTAATTTAGATATTTGTTTGATAGGAACAAAGAATAAATCTTGCATAGTGAGAAATGCTTTCGGTTTCAGTTGCAGATATATGTGTTTAAAACAACTGAAGTATTGTAGATAAAACTATAAATGTATCTGTTTAACAACACCATTAAAAGCAATTTCCTACTTTGGTAAAGAGATGGTACAGGATCATTGTATCACTCCTTACTCTTACAGTTCACATCCAACTGCACAACTCTACAATCCCATAAAAATTCAGATAATGTACCAAAGGAAAACACTGATATGCAGCCCATTTAATAATAAATAACTGTATTCACCTTAAGTTACAACTAAACAGTGGACTTAATACTCTTCCTTTAAAAAAAATTGGGATGATGTCGGTTTTTCCTTGTAATAAGAAGCTTCAAATGAAATTACAATAATTTGTGATGTTGAAATGTGATTTAGGAACATGAAGATGTCAATGGATTCTTTATTTTGTGGAAAACAAGAATTGTTCTTATTTTGCTTAAATACAAGTTCCAGGCTCAAATAATCATCTCAATTTGATTCATAATAATATTTCAAATTAATTTAACCTTGTGCAAGTTCCACTGCATCAAATTGAAGTCAGAATGCAAACCAGAAGAATTCAGCTGACCAGGAATGTATGATGATAAAATAGGATCCACTAGTACTGGGAAAAGAAAATGGAACATATTAAATGAAATAAAGATTAATAGTTATTGGAAGTATTTGGCCATTAAATAGTGATAAATCTGAAATAAAAAAGTACCTTGATCATCTTCAGACCAGGCACACATGTTGTCCGTAGCAACATTAAAATTACTCTCATCGTGGAGACTTGGTGCATCCATTGGTAAATCTGCAAGCTTTTCAAAATTGTGCACTTATAAATCTAAATAGTTACAGACTTGCAGATAACACTACAGTTTAAAAATGAATAGTTCCAGTGTTAACTCTACCTGAAACAAGGCAGTACTTGAACTTCTTGGTGACAGAAAACTGGCCTCTGTTGTCAAGTTTTTTGGAACTTGAGGCAAAGTGTCAAAGTCTTCTTCAAAGTCTAATTCATCTTGAGGAACCCTGAATACTGTGTCACTGGTTGCTGAGCCCTTCACCTGGTGCCCTTTAAATTCAGCTGCCTATGGAAATGTGCCAAACTCTTCATAAATTTACTAAATACCAGAACAAAGATTTTATTTCAATAGTACTCTCAACTAATCAGAAAAACTTTTTTTAAAAAATTCCATTCATTGATTTGTATTCTAAACTTAAAAAGCAGACAATAATAATATGAAACCCTCCTGGTAATAAGAGTAACTTAAGCAACTCCCAAGGCATTTAAAAATGCCAGGCTAGTTACCAAGTCTTGTTTAATCATGAGATCATAGCTATGTATTATCTTACTTGTAGCATTCTGAGTGGTCTGTCAGATGTTGCTATTTTTTCAACCCAGTTGTCATCTGTGTGTTCTTCAAACGTTCCAACATAGCTTGCAGCCTAGGGTTAAGCATTTTATGAAATCATTTTCAGACTTTAACTGGGATGGTGCTGCCTCATACATTAACCGTGTTCTCACTGGTTTGTGAAAACTGCTAATAGTAACATGTTCTTATTGGTTGGTTAAAAAACTGCTAATAGTACAAAGAATGCATGCAGACTTTAATTTTGCTGAAAGGTTATTATTAAAATACCAAGATGAATGGAGAGCATGCACTTTTTTTTTTATTACTGTGAACGATGTACATCAGTTTCTAAGCGAGAAAAAAGACAGTTTTCAAAGACTGCCACTCATGTATTTGAAGTGTTGTCACTGCAGTATTAGTTAAAATAGTGCAGTATGTCAATATGTGCTCAACAAGTTGGTACAAACAGTGATATGAAATGACCAGATAAATATTATTGCCAGAAAAATACACATATTGGTTGATTTATAGGACTTGGAAAGAAAAAAAAATCTTTCAAAATAACGAGGTGATATTTCTTTCATGCAAATTACCACATATTTTTCCTTTCAGCCACCTAGCACCGGTCCCATTCCTGTAGCTGAGATATCTGGCAAGTACTCTATTCCTTGGTTCCTTGTTATCACTACATTTATGTGTACAGCAGCACACTGGGGTAACTCATTCTTCAATGAACTGCTCTGAAGAAATTATATGGGCTTTACTCTATATAAATCTATGAGCAAGGATAGAGAAAAAAAATCACCATTTGAGAAAATGGGTGGAAATACTTACATATTTCTACAACATAGCACTATTGCTGTTTGAAAAAAATTGAAAAAAGTTTTCAAAATGTGATTATTGCTCAGCAAGAGGACAAGTCGATGATTGAATTATCTTTTTTATATATAGCAAAATCCAGATAAAAATGTAATCATAGAAGTGGAAGTTTCAGAACCATGGCCCAAATTGGACAGAATTCTGGCATTTCCACATGATAAATTAAATAATGAAATCCAGAAACTTCTGTCAGAGATGTTTTGCTCCATAAAAGGAGCTTTGCAGCTTTTGTCAACAGACTGAGCAGTGAAATGACTGTGTTAAGTGGTTTGCTCCTGCAGATTGTTGAAACTGTTAAGACTGGTGCATTCCAGATTAAACAGCTTTTTCCAAATGGAATGCAATGCAATAAAGAATACTCAAGTAGATTCATTAAAAGTATTGATTTGTTTTAGTTATTAAAGGAAATTTTTCATAGCTGTGAAAAAAGGGGCGAGGAAGAATGCTTTAAGAAAGAACCAGTGTATGCACAATGGATTGAAAGATGTCTTTCTGTGCTGTATGATCCCAAGAACTTCACTGTTTATCCCCTTGCTCGCTGACATTAGAGTTCCTCTGCAGAGGATCCCACTATAGCACCGGTGCCTAATGATAGGAGGTTTCCACTCTAAAACTTACCCATTCCTTGTGAGCAGCTGGTAAATAAACAGGTGGTGTTCCTTCACCAAGCAATGAAAATTCTAGGCCAGTTGGAAAACTATTACATAACTGAGTCTGACATTTAATTGGAGGACAGAAAGACTTATCAGAAATCATACATGAAAACAACAATTTTGAGAGCCTACAGCCAGCACTAGCCAGTTGGTTCAGCCAACAAAGGTAAAATTCACCATTAAGAGGACCAAATGGCAGAGGACATATAATAATGTTACAGGCACTATCTGGTATCTTAAAAAGTCAGATAGGTTAGAAATTCCCAGGTTGAATTGTGGGCTGAGGGCTGTTGGACCAGTACTACAACTTGTCTCAACTGACCCACAATTACTGTCCAGTAGTTTCATTTGGAAATTGTGCTCATGAGGGCTGGGTAGGAATAAAATAGGTTTCAGCTCATCTGAAATAGAAAAGCACTAGAAATATTCAACATGTCAGGCCGCATCTTTGAGAAAAGAAACAGAGTTAACCTTTCAGGACAAACGTTTCTGACGAGTTAATGTTTCTGTCAATGGGTCTTCAACCTGAAATATTATCACTGTTTCTCTTCCCACAGACATGGCTTGACCCGAGTATTTCCAACATTTATAGTTTTTATTTTAGATTTCCAGCATCTGCAGTTTTTTTAATGATTTTCAGCTCAACTGATTTCCACTGTCAAACTGCCAAAATTTGTTCTTATATAATGAACACAGCAAGAGTAGGCACCTCCTGGAAAGGAGCAAGTTGGAGGGTGAAAACATACTGACAGAACAAACACTGAAAATTCTTTGTAATAGTTTTGATTTTAAAAATACTCTAGATTTTCGATGCACTTTTATCATCACCTTTCAATTTATTCAATTTCAAGATGGCTACAAATAAGAAAAATAAAACCAAGAATGGGACAAACAAATGAACACCAACTCCTTAGAAATTTAGAGTTAATAATGTAATTTACATCAAATAAATTTTGTGGTTGGGATGATGGCAAAATAATCAGCATGCAACAATATTACACTGTGAAACTGACAACTTTGCTTTATTGTGAGAATCCTAAAGTTGCTACCAGTTAATAAGAGCTCCTACAGTGGTTATGCTAATTTGCAACTTTCTACACAAGAAAAGGAGAATCTCTGGTGATGAAAAATCTAGGTATGTACAATCTAATGTTGCAATATAGTTCCCTGAAAATATACATTTTGTTTACACAAGGTGAGCTTCTAATGGTGTTTAAAGTCATAACCACTGTTTAGCAAATTTTCTTGTTCCAAAGACTAATTATGTCTGTGGACTGTGAGAGATGATTACTGAATAGATGATCCATCACTGCTTCCTTGAGATCCCCACAATCACAAAAGCTAATATGCAGTCCACAAGAAATGGCTGAGAGCATTAGATAAAGCAAAGGTTTTGGGACCACATGACATCCAGGCTATAGACCCAAACCTGCCCTCTTATTTGCACCTTGAGCCATGATGTTCCAGTACATCAATACTGGCATCTACCCAACATTGTGGAAAATTGCTGAGATATGTCCTGTTCACAAAGACCAGGACAAATGCAATCTGCCTAATTACTGCAGTCTACTTTCAGTCATCAGTAAAATATTAGAAAATGTCATTGACAAAGGTATCAAATGCCACCTACTCAACAATAACCTTCTTGCTGATGTCCAGTTTGGCTTTTTCCAGGACCATTTGGCTGCAGACCTCATCACAACTTTGGTCTAAACATTGACCAAAGAACTGAGTTTGAGAAGATAGATGAATGACTGCTCAGGGTATCAAGATAGGACTTGAGTAAATGTGGCATTATTGAAGCTGTGCCAGATAATGACCATCTCCAACAAGAGTCTAACCACTTACCCTTGGCTGCACACTGGCACAGCAAGGAGTTTCATGATTTTGTATACCCCAGGTGCTCAGGTTTCTGCCCAAATCCTAAGGACGTGCTCACTGGAAGATTAACTGGCTACTGCTATAGATGGGTAGAAAGAAAATCAGTGTGGTTGAAAGGAATGTGAGAAGAGATTATAGGAAAATAAGTGGAGTAATGGGATTGATGGGATTGCTCTGAGAGGCAGCATTGGCTTGATGGGTCAAATGATCTCCTCCTAGACCGTAAGAAATATGAAATTCAAATGGCATTATCATTGCCAAGTCTCCAGCCATCAACATTCTGAGGATCAGCATTGACCAGAAGCACAGCAGATAGATGAACCAGCTACATAAATACTGTGGCTACAAGAACAGGTCAGAGGGTGGGTATCCTGTGGTAAATTGCTCAGCTCCTGACACCCTAAAGCCTTTCCACAATATACAAGGCACAAGTCAGGAGCACGAAATAAAAACAGAAAATGTTGGAAATGTTTTGGGTCAAAGGCTCTGCACCAGAACTGGGCAAATTGGAATACAAGCTAGTTTTAAGTTGCAGAGAGGGTTGAGGAGCGATGGAAAACAAACCAAGAGACTTGAGAAAGCCCAAGGAACAGCACCTTACCCTCAGTTTCAAATGCAATAATTTCAAATAACTTGCTTTTCAGATCAGCAAATGAATTGCAGGAACACATGCTAAATAGTGATGCCTGAAGTGTAGGAAAATTAAGAATCCTGAATTATAATCCACGGTAGCTTCAATAACCCATCCAAATGAAGAAGTGCCCTAAATTCATGATTAAACATTGACTAAAGAACTGAGTTATTTATTCAGTTACAGTCTGTAAATATCACTAGTAAGACCAGTATTTGTCCATACCAGATTACCTTGCTGGGCTGTTTTATAAGGTAATTAAGAATCAATCACATTGATGTACCTCAAACCACATTGAGACTAAGTTACATAAGGATGGCATTCATCCTTTACTGAACAATACAAGTGAACCAACTGTGTTTTTAAGTGGCAATCTAATAGCTTCACAGTCATCATTATTGATACCAGATTGTTATTTTAGATTGAATTCTCAGAATTTAAATTCCCTAGCTTCTGTGGGTGAGATTCAAACTCTTGACTCTGCATCAATGCCTTTGGGTATGAGTTGAGTAACTTAAATGCAATGCTACCATACCTCCAAACAAATTTGTAACATCCTATTTTTCCATAGTTTAGCAGCATACTACCTGGTAGATGCCTCCATTGAAGCATTGGGGACTGAAGAATGCTGCTTCTAGAATGTGATCTGTAGTCTACTAATCTTAATTCAAAATTGTTCAATTCAAATTCTCTCTTCAAAAAGTAAAATTCCCACTTTGTTTTGTGATTTCAACTGTGTTCAAAATATTAAATTTAAATTGAAAATGTAGGAAGAACTCAGGTCAGGCAGGATCCATGTATGGAGAAACAGAGCACCCAGTCATAGACACAACCTTCCTTCCCTGTTCTGGAATATGCTTGTTTTCTCACTTTTCCAGTTTAGCTCCATGGCTCTTCATCAAAAACACCAACTTTCTCCCCATGGATGCTACCTAAACTGCTGAGTTCTTGTAGCACTTTTTGTTTTTGTTTGGATTTCCAACACCTGTAGTTTTATGCTCCAAAGAATTTTCTATTGTTTACTGTAAAAAAAATCTTGCGAATTACTGAGATAAAATAAATAATTCCTACTTGTGTAAATAGAACTTCCCTGTAAAAAGCAAATCTGCAAGATCAATTCTTGACAAGTAATTAGCTTTGCAGACCACCTCTAGAATTTATCTCACACACTGTGAAAGTTAAAAGGCAAACCTTTTATATAATTTTTCAAACAATACATCTAGTTAATCATATGCCATGATTAAAACTGAAATAATATCAGAACATGCAAGTCATTCTGCAGCATAAGAATTTTATTTCACATGTTGCAGTGATATTGCACATCCTTCATGTGATCATAACATTTGGAGGTTTTTACTAATAAATCTTAAAACATTACTTTCATGATACTCAATTATATTTAAACTTCTTCATTATAGGCATGGAGTCCAATCATGCTACTTTGTATTACACGTCGGAAAGGCAATATATCTAGGCACATCCAAGGCAAAAAGGAATAGGCTTTAATAGAAGCAATACAATATTTCACCATGGCACAGACTTCTTAATAAAGAAAATATGAAATTTCAACTTGGAGTCCAAACTACAAGCATCTACTGTACCTCAGCCACACAGCTGAATTCTGTGGATGAATTCCTTGGAGTACGGAAAGAATGTTCTGTTGAAACTAAGAGAAATATTAGTAATCACTAGTGGATAATTAAGTAATGGTCTTTCAGATTCAATATACATGCCATTGAAAAAAAATAAGTAAAGTTGATTTCAAAACTCTCACAGCTACAACACAAAAGCTTGATTGGTTTCTAAAAATAAAGCAAATGCAAAATTATTTTAGTTGTACAGGCTTTCTATATAGCAGTATTAATAGCTTTGTTAAGTAATGTTGGAACAGTACTTATTTAATATTAAGTATTAATCATATTCAATAAAAGCATTTATTCTCTCCTTTCCTAAACCTATCAATTAATTGCAGGCAGAATTCTAGAAATAACAGAAATCCTTTGATGCTTCACCCAATTGGTCATTCTTTATTATTTGTTACTGACAGTTGAGCTGTTCAATTTTGAAAGTTATTGCTGCTGAGCTTGTCCAATTATTCAAATTATATTTGCAAAAATAGAGTTTTCAGCAGAAATCACTAGAGAACAGATGAGAGCAGGAGTTTTGTTTATTTTTCTTATTCATTAAACCAATCATAGCATCTGGCAGTAATCATACAGGTCAACACAAGGACAGAACTTCTTGATCTGTACAGGATAATCTCACAATACATAGTGCATGCTATCAGTTTAGCATGCAAAAGAACTCATTTGAAAATATCCAACACTACACAAAAATAGGATAACTGGCAAGGTGTGAGAATTCTCCCCTAACAAGGTAGAACTTCCAGCAGACAGGAATAATTATTTAAAATGCACACACTGGCTGCCCATCATGTTCTTGATTTAGGTCCTAAAATGTGCATGCCATCCACAAAATCTTCCCTTCCATCTCGTAGGCAAGTGCCTGATTTCTTGTTAGCAATTTCACTTATGGAATGGCAATTTCTCAATGCAAACCAAATTTTCTTTACTGAACT
Source organism: Rhina ancylostomus (assembly GCA_030265395.1). NCBI lineage: Eukaryota > Metazoa > Chordata > Chondrichthyes > Rhinopristiformes > Rhinidae > Rhina > Rhina ancylostomus. Next base: position 101,219,268 of record JARFYF010000052.1, read on the forward strand.
GCAGAAAACCGCTGGAACAGTTCTAACAAAAGGTCTTCGACCTGAAATGTTAACCATTTCTCTTTCCACATATGCTGCCTGACCTGCTGAGTACTTTCAGTGATTCCTGTTTTTATTACTGATTTCTAATATCTGCACTTTTCTTCATAGAACAGTTATGCTAATACTGGTGTTTAATTTATTTAGTCTTCCAGAAATACACAATTGTGTCTTCAGAAAGCAACGTAGCTGAAAACTGTATTCAATGTGCAGCAAGTAGAGAGCATGAACAGTTCTGAATGTTTACAGCTAAGGGGTTGATAGAGACCAAACGAACAAAGAAAATTAAGGAATGGAATCATGTAGCCATTGTATCTATTTAATGAAGCATACTGACACGTGTTATTGCCAGGTTTTTCTGGCTCCAGGAATTTTAAACAAGCAACACAGATTTGTTTCTTTTACACTGTAGATTTTTCCTGAAAAACTAGACCTGCTGAATCATGCTTCTGTAGCTTAAAATTGTGGGTAATAACATTGTTTTCATTAATACTTAATTGATCTATCTTACATAGTAAGCAAAAATATAGTTGCATACACACTATATTATAATGTCAGTTATTAGATTAACATTGTTTTACAGTTTCTCACCTGAGTCTGCATTACAATCTGGAGGGCTATAGTTGGGATTCTGGCTTAAAATATCACACTGCTTCAAATCCTCATTCTCGGAACTCATTCCTAAACATGTTTTTTAAAAAATCATTCACAGTTCATAAATCATTCCACAGTACTTTTGATAATACAAAGCTGGATAGCAGTGTGAACTGTGCATGCAGAGGCTTTAGGGAGATATAGACAGAATAAGTGAATGGGCAAAAGCATGGCAGATGGAATATAACACAGAAAAATGGGAGGTTATTACCATAGTGAAAAAATAAAAAGGCAATTTTTTTTTTAAATGGTTAGCATTCAAAAGGTGTTAGTGTTCAGAGGGACCTACATGTCCTTGCACACAAATCACTGAGGAAGACAAATATTGTGGTGGTTTTTATTGCAAGAGGATTAGAGTACAGAAGGTATCTTGTTATAAAGGGTCCTGGTGAGACTGCATCTGGAATACTATGTACAGGTCTGAACTCCTTACCCAAGGAAGGATACTTGCAATGAAGGGACTGCAGCAAATGTTCACCAGATTGATTCATGGGATGGTGAATTTTGTCATGTGACAAGTTAACATATTGGACCTATACTTAAATTTAGAAGAATGAGAACTGAACTCATTGAAGTATTTGCAAGGGTACCTGGAACTAGGGGATCACAATTTCAAAACACTGGATTGGCCAATCAGCACAAGGTAAGAAATTGCTACACCTACAGAGTGAATCATCAGAATTCTCCATGCAAGAGGACTGTGTAGGATGTTTCTGAGTATTTTCAAGAGATAATAGATTTTTCAACATGAAAGGAATGAAGCTATATAGGATTAATGCAGCAAAAAGGCACCAAGATAAAAGATTATCCACTATCTTATTGAACAGTAGAGTAGGCATGCCGGGGCCAATGGCTCCTCTTGTTTGTATTTCTTATTTTTATGAAGAATTCACAAATCCACATTCTTACCCCTAGTAATGCCTTCTGACTGATCAAATGCTTGTTCCAGGCCCCCATTAATTGCACAGTCTTCAAAATGTTTTTGTACATTAAGCTTTTCTAAACTTTCTATTGCAGTGCTATGTTCAGATAAAGATTTTAATAGTGAGATGGTGTCTTCTAGAGGATGAATGAAAGAATAGTTATCAGTTTTTGACCTGGGCTCTTTTAATTCATGTATAGATTTCTTCCAGGTATCTGAAGAATGTCTTTCTGATAAAGATGCAGTGCTTAGGAGAGTTCTGGTTTTAATTTCAGTTTGTTTCTCTTCATGCAAAATTGGATCCAAATCCTTCTCTTCAGCAACAGGTGACTGAGCTTCCAATTCTATATGGTCGGCTTGATGGACATCTACACCTTTAAGTACGGAAAGTGTTGGAATGGGTTCAGAAGAAGTAGAACGTGTGTTCAATGATCTTTGTGATAATATTTCATTTTCATACAGATTAGTTGTTCCATTTTTTTCTGAGATAAATTCACCTAGTAGATCAAAGTTTATATTGGCAAGATTAGTGTTCATGGTGCCCAACTCTACCTGTGCAATTGGTATCTCAAAATGGTCACTGTCAGTTGTAGAAAGCAACTCCTTAGATGGATTATCCAGTTTGATAAAACATTTGTTTGCCTTGCAAATATCACTGTTCAATGTTTCTCTGGTAGTTGTACAAACCGCCCTCGGTTTGGTATGCTCAGTTGTGCTTGAATTAGATGAATCTTCCTTCTCCTCACACTTCTGTTGCATTTCTTGAATATTCCAAGAATTTCCTCCACCTAAACCTTCAGACAAATTTCCAGTTAAATCACAATCTGTGAGCAATTCCATATCATGATGTGG
>JARFYF010000052.1:101237258-101250390 GCA_030265395.1 Rhina ancylostomus
ATAAGATTATGAAAGGCATAGGTAGAGCGCCAGTATCTTTTCCCCAGGGTTGAAATGTCTAATACCAGAGGGCATGCATTTAAGGTGATGGGGGTAAGTTCAGAGATGTGCGTGGCAAGTTTTTTTTGTAGAGAGTGGTGGTTGCCTAGAATGCAGTGACAAATACAATAGGGGTGTTCAAGAAGCTCTTAGGCACATGAATATGAGGGAAATTGCAGGATATGGATATTGTGTAGGCAGAAGGGATTAGTTAAGCATTTTATTACTAATGTAAATTGGTTTGGCACAATGTTGTGGGCTGAAGGGCTTGTTTCTGTGCTGTGCTGTGCTCTACTGTTCTGTGTTCTGGACCAGGACCACAGCTACTTTTGATGTGCATTGATGATTTGGGTGTTCAAAGCACCATTTAGAAATTTGCAAAACTGGGGAGTACAGTAAATTGCAGTGTGATCAGGAACTTAACGAGAACTCAAACAGGCTATGCAATGGCAGGAATGTAGTAAATGAAAAAAAAATGAGGTGGTGCCTTTTACTGGCAAGAATGAGGTGAGCCAATAGTTAGTGAAGTTAGTTAGTGAACAGTATGATTTCAAGATGTGTAAAAAGAAAGTGATTGTGTGTCTGCATAAATGTGAAAGTAGCAGGGCAGATTAACTCAGTAGATGACCATGTTTATAAATCCAGGCTTTTTGGATGGGGAACTTAATCTAAACTGTAGTAGTTTATTTTGTTCCAGGCAAAATATTTCAGAAGACACGATGGGCTTTGCTTCCACGGATGTGATTGAAGATTGGGTTGTTCCTCACCAATAAGGGACAATTTGATAAAAGTTGTTGAGAGTCAAAAGGAATAAATTAATGGTAGATGGCTTGGTAAACAGAGAACACATATTTAAGGTGACATGCAGAGGTGGCAAAGATTTCATGAGGAAATATTTCTTTTACACTGTAGTGTTAATTGATCCAAAATGTACTTTGCAGAAGAATGGTGGATTTAATTGTAGCCTGCAGTACATGAAACACAGTGAGCTAGCATGCAGGTGCAGCAGGTAATTGGGAAGGTTTTAGAGTGCTAGCTTTATTTCAAAGGGGTTATTATAAAAAAAGTAAGGAAGTCTTACTGCAACTCAAGGTGCTAGTTCAGATTTAAATTAGTCATATACACTAAGATGCAATGAAATCCCTTGTTCTGTGAAGCTCAGTGTAAATAAACTGTACATGGTAAAAATAAATGCAATAATAAAACAAATGCAAAAAAAACAATGGCATAAAATATAATAGTGCAAACTGAGGAAGAGCAAAAAGGAATGCTAAGTAACATAACAGAGGAGGTAGAAAATTAAGGGTTTGAGAAAGTGGCAACACTACTCAGAAGGGGATCTGAAAGATCAGAAACCTGATAGCAGTGGGGAAGAAGCTGTACTTGAGTCTAGTTGTCCAGGCTTTCAAGCTCCTGTACATTCTCCTAAAAGGAAGAGAGAAAGGGATGGCCAGTGTGGCAGGCATCCTTGACAATAGTTATCCTTCCTGATGCAATGCACTCTGAAGATGGACAAGATGGAAGGATGTGATGTGCCTTTGATGGAACTGGGCACTGTTTAGCATGCTCTGCAGGTTCTGACAGTTCAGAGTAGAGCATACCGGGCTGAAATGCAACCAACCCATTGGGATACTTTCTATAACACACCTATAGCAGTTCAAGAAAATCCTCATGGACAAGCCTAATATTCTCAGATACCTGATAAAGTGCACACCTAGAGTATCGTGAAGAGTTTGTGTCCCCTTATTTCACTCTGTATTCTGTTTTTTTTACCCTGTACTACTACCTCAATGCACTGTGCAATCTGTACAAACAGTATGCAAGGCAGTTTTTCACTGTACCTCAGTACAAGTGACAAACCAATACCATTAAGGAAAACCATATTAACATTTGAGGCAGTTTAGACCCTAGGTATGGAGGTATGAGGAAAGGTTAAAAAGCAATTGACTCTATTTACTGGAATTTAGATTGTCATTTTATTGAAATACAAGGTTCTTGAAGAGCTAGATAGGGTATTACTGGGTGGATATTTCTCCTCATGGGACATCTAGACCAGCGAGCAAGATCTCAAAAGTGTGCCCAGTTAAGACTTGAGATGAGGAATCCCTTGCGTTACTCAGAAAGCAAAGTGGAAGGCTTGAATTCTTGAATATGTTCAATGTTAGTTACATGGATTTTCAATCAGGAAGGGAAAATGGTTACGTAGAAGGCAGGAAAGTGAGAATAAGCAAAGCTGGTAGCACAGTAAGCTCAGAGCAGAATGGCTGCCTTCTGATTGTATGGTCTTAGTGTAACATTCCAAAGAGAAATGGATAAATTAAATAGCCACTCACATGGCACATACTCTTTCCCTTGCTGAACCCCAATCTTCTGAAACTGCTAAAGGTGTTAACTATGTCAAACTATGAAAGATTTATTGAATTAAGACAATCTGCAAAATTACTATTTTGGAGGGAGAAAATACATAGGTTAGTTTCCACTTTGGTTGTGAAACATTTGGTACATAGATGCTTTGGCACTAAGCCCATTCCTAATAATTTAAAAATTGAAACCAGGAAGCTTCAGTCAGCAGTCATCCTAGACTATCCTTTAGCTACAGGCATCACAGCTGATAAGCTTCTCAAATAACCAGTTTATCTAAGCATCTTAAATAACGAGTTGTAAATAGTTGCATTGTCCCATTCTTGATATCTTCATCCAAGATATTGTGAGTAGGTAACACAATGTACAACTTATGCACTCCCAACTGATAAACGAAGGTGTTCAAGATGAAGGAATCATTTTATGGTCCTAAGCAATGTAGCAATGTTTTCTAAATTGTGGTTATAAACAATGCTTTTGAAATGCTTATCTGCAGCTCAATGCAGAAGGAACAAAATTGAGGCGGCGCATGGCATTAGGAGTCCAACCGCAAGATGTTGATGACCGTACTGTTTATGTGGTATGTATGAGAAACCTTTTATCAGTTATTGAATTTGCCAGAGCAGAGGACAGCCATTGGACCCTGCAAATTGACCAATTGTTAACATATTTTGATCTGCATAGCACTTTTTTTAATATAAAGTCACGGGCAGTTTCATATTATTTGTATGAAAGTACCTTGGGAAAGGCACCTAGCCATTTCTAATAAGTCTATACGTTGTGAGGGTGCCTGGCAAATGTGAATACAACATACCTGTAAGTAGTACACTGATTAGGCAGGTGAAAAGGCTGCTATTACTGTTTCATGAGAAGTGATAAGGAACTACAATTGAGTATGAAATATTGAACTAAGAAATTACAATTGAGTATGAAATTGTATCTATTAACTTTTAATTAATTAACTATTAATTGTATCTACTAACATATCTGTTAACTGCTTCTAGGAATTGCTACCCAAAAATGTTTCTCACAGCTGGATAGATCGTGTATTCAGTAAATGTGGAAATGTAGTCTACGTCAGCATTCCTCGTTATAAAACAAGTGGTGACCCTAAAGGATTTGCATTTGTGGAATTTGAAACTAAATCAGGAGCCCAGAAAGCCATTGAGGTAATAAATATTCTGGAAAATCAATTATCAGAAAATGCACTGTTAACTTTAATTCTCCCTTTTTCACAAAATGTTATTAGCTATTCCAACAGGACACAAGGTAATCATGATGTTTTGCTAACAGCAAGTAATGTTGGAAATTCTTTGTAGTCTTATGTTGGTGGATGGGGAAACCAGATTTAGATTGGGCTACAGTGGCAGTTTTCTGAGATTCTAGTTAGATTTGTAGCAGCACCATAATTTTAGCAGAACTACAGTAGCACAAGCCATTAAATAAATAAATCTCAACTACCCAGCCTAATCCCACCCTTCAGCACTAAGTTTTGTAGCTCTACAGATGCACAACTGCAAGTATATTTAAATGTTTTTTGTCTCAACTTTTCCTCTTTTCAAACCATTAAGTCCTTTATTGGGCTGTGATGGTCATTTTGCTAAGTGATACAACCATGATTCAAGCTTAGTGTCATTTTGTTGAGTAATGTAGCCGTTTTAAATGTTGATAAAAGAGGCTGAGTTCATTGAAAACTTTTTGAAAAATTTTATTTCAAGTTATTGAATAATCCTCCAGAAGATGCACCACGAAAGCCTGGTGTTTTCCCCAAGACAGTAAAGAACAAACCAGTTCCTGGGCTTAATTCTAGTGACTGCAATACCCCAGGTAAAGACTTAAGCAGCTTATCCAATAATACAATTTTGCAAAAAGTCATGAAGTTAATTCTTTCAGATTTCAATGCAATATTTTAAAATAATTCTCTCTGTAGAAGAAAAGAAGAAAAAGAAAAAAAAGAAATCTCGAAAGACAGAAAGCTCTTGTCCGTCCACTACAGAGATGATGGACCAGTCCCAGAAAGAACATGCCGAGGCCTCAGATAAAGTGAAGGGGAGCAGAGTTACATCTGACTGTTCTGAAACAGACATGCCAGATCTTTACAGAACTAGGTCAAAAGGTGAAACACGTAAACGAGAAAAATTAGAAGAGTCCAGTCGGAGGAAGCGAAAGAGAAGTAGTCCTGAAAAACTGGAAGAGGTGTCCTCTGCAAAAGTGAGAAGAGTTATTGACAGAGAAAAAGAGAAGACTGACAGTGAAAAAGACATCAAAGGTAAGTAAATTTCAAATGTGGCCAAAGTACTATCCAGACCTTGTGCTAAGTCTTGCTTCATGATGGTTTTAAAATTCATGATGGTTTTAAAATATTTTAAAATTCTTTTATTAAAGATGTTTCAACAGAAGATGAGCATGGTTCAGGTGACAAGAAAGATGAATCCATGTCAAAAAGCAAAAGAAAAAGGAAAAAAAAGCACAAAGATAGACACAAGGTAGAAGAAGAGGTTATTCCTCTGAGAGTACTGTCCAAGTAAGTGAAATATTATATTGGATGTAATGAACCCTTACCTAGCCACTCTTACCAGTGCCAGATTCAAACTGGAATGGCAAGTGGTCAGGTACTGCATTAAGAAACTAGGAAACAGGAGAAGCCTGCAATAAAATTAAATTCATGGTACAAGTTTGTAAAAAGTTTGTAAATTTAAAACACCAATATGAAGCACTTACTTAGAAGATAAAACAGCAAGTTTTCCATGTTGGTGCTTCAAAACTACAAAAAGCTTAAGGTGCATTTATATCTTCTAAATTGTGCTTTAGATATGTTGTATTGTGCAGCAGAAATCCCAACAAGAGAGCACTTACTTCATAAGACAGCAAGTTCTCACGTGTTAGAGGCCCCACCTCACAATTACTTCCACTGGAGAATGTCATAGTGGAAATATTCTTTGAATATTGTTGAATAATGCAGCACAGTTGGATCCCAATTTCTTTCCTTCTGTTGTTTCAGTCCAATTGTTTCAATATGTGTCGAGAAATCCCAACATAAAAGCACTTACTTTAGCAACTGGCAACAGCAAGTGCATGAATGCTAGGAGTTCTTGCCACAGTTCAGTCCAGATCCTTGAATTATAAAAAGGAATCTACAAAAGTAGTTAATATTCTGTTTGAAGGAGTGTCTGCACAGTAGAAATCCCAACATGAGAGCACTTACTTAAACATGGCAAGCACTCGCATGTTAGAGGCTCTAAAGCAACAGTGTCATTTTCCCTGCTTTTCTTTTAAAAAAGAGTTTATATCCAAAAGCAAGGTTGCAGTTGACTTGTCCTTAAAAGTAACAAAATTAACTGCCAGAACTAACCCCCATACCTATTTGTTCACATGTTAAGCACCAAGAATTGCACAATAAGCAGTTAATTGTGTCACAGAAATCCCAATATGATAAGCACTTATTTTTAGATTGCACAGCAAATGCTTACATACTAGGACCTCTAAAACAAATTGCTAAAATTGATCCATCCTGCAAATCCAGTTTCGTGGTTCCAGCAGAGGTATAGCAGTCGCGAGTTGACAAAACATCTGTTCAGTTAAGTTTCTCTCATTCTATGGATAGAATGACCTGTGTTTCCAGCATTTTCTGCTTTTATTTCTGAGCTTTCTGATTAAAGGCCCCATCAGCTTTCATGCAGACACCACTAACCCAAAGACTAGGGAAAACTTCTGTGATCTGCATTCCACTGTTACCCTAACAAAAAGCACTTACTAAATGCTTTGAAAAAGGAAGGCTTTACTGTTAGGTGAACAGGAGAGCACAGGCAAGAAAATACAACAAATCCCATTCTTTTGCAAACTTTTGAATACCAAATCTGTAGGCTAGAAATTCCAACATGTGAGTACTTACTAATGTAACATGGACAGCAAGCTTCACTTGTTGGAGTAACTACCAACAGTGTACTGCATAAATACCTGGGTTAAAACAGGGACACATAAGGGGAATTTGTCAGTAATTAAAAATGATTGGAATACATTTAAAGTCATTAGCACTTCCATCAAAAGTGAGTTGGATTGTGATTCTGATGATACTGGGCAGTACATCACCATTGCTGAAGTGCAATACCAGTTAGAGAAGTACAGCATTGCACGATTGCAGTGGTGGTACACTGTAACTTGTTTTCCTTTTCAAAGAGTAAAACTTTCACCGAATCTTTCATCACACCCCATTCATTTTAGTTAAAACCTTTCTTCCTCCAATGTACTAAATTTTGTGAGCACTTTCCCATGTAGTTAGAAAACAAGTTTCCATGTTTTCCCCCATGCAGTACATTAAGTGAAATACCATGTCATTAAAAAAAGCTAGATCAAATTTAATGCCAGTAAAGGTATTTATAAATTGATAGCAGCTTACAGTCAGAATATCAAGTTACAACAACTGTATAAAGGAGAGCATTAAATATCCACTGCTACTTCAACATAAAAGCACTTACTTAAACTTTATCACAGAAAGGCTTCTAAGTTGACGTAACAGGAGACACATTTCACATTAATCCTTATCTCAACAAAAGGAAAGATTCTCTCCTAATAAAAGCCAAAAGTAAGTTATCCAAGGTTAATATCACTGACTTAAGACACCATGAAATCTGCTGCCACAAATCAACAAATTTCATGTAATCTAAATCACTGATAATATTTTGATTCTGAGATTACACAAATCAAGCTCCAAGAGTTATTACCAATGTGTTCTTCCAGTCAGGACATCCTTGTTTCATTACTTGCATCCTTCCTTCCTCCTCTTCCACAACTAAATGATTCTTTAAGCTTGTCAGTGACTGATATTTATATTTCTTTCAGATAAAGTGATTTTAATGAGCTACCTTTTCTAAAGGGGCTGGACATTTGAATTTCTATTGTTTGGGCAATGTATCTAGACCTGTTTGCCTCAGTGGGTGGTGCCGGCATGTTAACAAGCTGTAAATGGTAGCATATGGGGCCATCACCAGCAGACTGGTTGTTCTTAATTCAGTATCTGCTTTTGTTTAATGGCATTAAGATAGACTGCACAATGATGCATTAGCACACAATTTTTTCTAGACAATGTGGCTGAGTAGATTATTGTTCTGAATATTTGCATTGAACTATTAAAGGCCAGCATCTGTTTTATCATTGAAGATTCACTTCAGATTTGTACTACACAAAAAATTGTAAATGTTAAGAGAAATGGTTTGGATGAATCTTAAATGGTTTTGAAGGAAATCAGTTTTGTGGTGGAAAACAAATAAAACTACAAGTGCTGGAATCTGAAGCAGTTTGGTAGCGTCTGGTATACCAGTGCCATAAATTTCTATGACTTGATATTTTAATTTCACAAAATAATCTATTAGCTTTATCCATTGCTAAACTTTATGTTCCCATTTTGAGTTATAAATGCTCAAACTTGTGGTATCGTGCATCTAATTTTCAATTAGATTTGTTGTTTAGTTCAGTAGACAGATGGAGAGTTTGTGACACCCATGAATGGTCTTCTGGCACATACGTTGCTTATTCCACATAAATCCTTGATCCTAGAAGGGAGACCTAGCTTTTCCTGTGTAGATTGAAGGAATTAGATGCTGTCCTGCAATTTTGCATTCATAAGTATTAAATTAGATCAGTCTTCTGGCATCTGGTATGGACACCTGCGCCATATATTTCCATGACTCTTAATTTTACAGTAAGCGATCCTATCAACTTCTTAAAAATACACTAAAGTTCTTGTGGGGAACACACCATATGCTTTCTCAGAACAAAACATTGTGTAATAATGCAGACAATGGAGGATCAGTGAAGTAGAGCTGAATTTTATTCCTCTTGGGGTCCTCAATTTAAGATCTCATCTAAAGTCAATCAAATCTCAATTTAAAATCTCATTTCTTACTAAATACTCGAATAGAAAATATATATCTGCAGGTCTTGCAACAGACAGTGGTTTACATTTTCACAATTCTTTGTTTTCAAGTAACTGTAACATATATGATTTATTTTTAAATAGCCTTTAGATCCTTTCATATGTTTCTACAGAACAAGTTAGTTCAGTTGTTATACAATGTTTTATCCCATAGATCCTTAATGGAAATCTTTGTATTTGTCTCTGGAATAATATTTGAATGCAAAGCATTTAAGATGGCAGTTGAACTGAGTAACTTAATATACAAATGGTACCACCTTTGTAACTGGTATATACCAAAAAGAATGTTATATTTTAGTGAAATTATTAATGAAGTTCCATTCTTGCCCACGTGTAATGCTTTAGAACGTTTAACTTATTTGTTACCATTTTGCTGAACCTTAGTTCAAAACTAAAAATGCTAGTGCTAAATGTGTGTTACATTACTTTCCCCAATAACATGTGGCAAAATATAAAAAAGGGCTAAGTTCAGGCAAAGTAACTATGAACTACAGCACTTAGCTGTGGTTTTCCTCGGAATGGGTAACAACGAAGAAAGGTGATCATGACGAACAATTGTGAAATAATAGATAGTAAATTTCCCAAATTAAGTCAGTCAACAACATCTGCTGTTTAACGTGGAAATTAGTTTCTCTGCCTTCAGCCCTATTCTTTTCCTCAAGTAGCAGAGAAAGGATCGGAACTTGACCAACTTTGGTCTCTTCTTTACTGCCCCTTTACCCTCAGTTTACTTTGAATTTGGGACGAAAGGTAGCCTTTCTGTTTGGGTTCTTTGCTAGTCATTGCTTGTGATCTCTTTGATATTCTGCTTGTCAGCAAGAAAAAGCAGGCCTCTGATGCTTCAAGTAGTTTGTTTGTGTTTCCTGACCTATTTACTAAATAGGAAAACAAATTGCTACTTGAAATTCATTGTGACAAATGAGTTTTAAAAAAACTGAAATCACTGCTACCCATGGAAATATTTGTGAGAGAAGATGTAAGGGAGCCTATTTAAAAGCACAAAAAATATGTGACAATCTATCATTAAGACTTGCCTTAAACATGTATATATATCTTTTTTCATTTGCCTATCCATATAATTGTTTTGCCAGGAAAGAGTGGATGGATTTAAAGCAGGAGTATTTAATGCTGCAGAAATCCAGCATGTCCAACTTGAAGAAAACTATGTTAGAAATCAAACAGAAAAATGACAGCGAGGCAATGGAGGTGACTGACAAAGGGAAACAGGAATGTAAAAACGACGAAGGTCAGTTTCTGTAAATGTACTGCATATTGCTGAAAACGACTGTGACATAGACAGTCTTTGATAATATAAACATTAGCTGGCTTGCACTTTATTTTATTTCGTTCCACAGAGATGAATGGTTGATACTGAAAAGTTGTATGTTTTGCCTCTAATGGTCTTTCTGCTGCTTTGCCTAATTTGCCCGTCCACCTGGGGGAATGATGAAGGCAGGATTTCCTTTGCATTCCATTAATCAGGAAAGCCTCCATCTTGCTCGTAGGAGGCTTGGGAATAGGATTGTGGTTGTCTTCTTAATCCAAAGCACCAGGCATGGGTGACGAGACAAGATTGGATAGGAAATAAGGATACTACAATGGGATATAGATATGTTTAGTGAGTGGGCATAATATATAATGGAGTATAATGTGGAGAGGGTGTAAAATTGTTCATTTTGGTAGGGAAATGTTTAAAGAAGTTCCTTATCTAAACAGTGAGGGGTTGCAGAGTTTGAGATGCAGACTGATCCTAGTGCATTATTTAGAAAAGACTGGTATGCAGGTTATGGTAAATAGGAAAATTAAGAATTGTATTGCTTATTGCTAGAAGAATTGAATACTAAAGCAGGGAGGTCATGTTTCAGTTATATAGGATCTTGGTGATACCACATCTGGAATACTGCATTCAGGATTGGTCTTCTTATTTAAGAAATGTTACAACTAACTTCCTTACTGTGTACAGAAAGAAATCATTAAGTGCATCAAGTTCTGGCTCCCAGCAGAGTAATTCCTTAAGTCCTATACCTCCTTCCTTATTTCCCTGTAGCCTTACAACTTGCACTTTTTCATGTGCACCAACATCTCTTTTGGTAATTTACAGTAGACATTTAGCCTACCAACATGTCTTTTGAGATGGGAGGAAACCCACACAGTCGTAGAGAGAAGCGCAAACGCACAGTTAACAGCTGACGTCAGAATCCTATCCATGACACTGGAGCTCTAAAGGCACTGTCAGTGTGCACTTCGGAGAAGGTTTGTAATAGTGAAAGCTGAAATGGGCAGGTTGTTTTGTGAAGAAAGTTTGCTTGTATCTACTGAAGTACGGAAGGGTAGGGGAGACTTGATTGAATCATAGTTCTTGGGAGGGGGAGGGGTTGTGTCTTTACAGGGTGGATGTGGATAGGAAATTTCCTATTGTGGGAGAATCCAAACCTCGGTTTAAAACCATTTAAGACAGCGATAAGGCAATATTTTTTGCCTTAGAAGGTCATGGGGTCTTGGATGTCTATTCCTCGGTGTGCGGAAGTAGAGTCTAAATATTTTTGAGGTGCATAGATTGTTGATGAGTAAGGGATTGAAGAGTTAACCCAGACAAAGGGGGGAGTGTGATTACAGTTACAGTCAGAGCAGCCGTGACCTTATTCAATGGCAGAGCAGCTTGAGGGGCCATGTGGCCTATCCCTGCTTTTCATTTGTATGTTCACATAAATCAAATAAAATTTGTTTCTAAACAAAAAGATATAAAATGCAGTTTCCTCCATAGCTCAATGTGTTTAACCATATTCAGGAAACTTTTCATTTTGGTCCCCAATCCTTGTCAAGTTAACCAGACTCTATTTAGAACTTGCAGTTGGTCTCTGTTGCCTAACTGGTTTAATGAAAGTTAGTTTGGCAACTTGAATGAGGATTCAAGAGGTGAAGATTAATTAGAGTCCTTGCAACTGTATCCAAAAAATATGATTCCTTTTGGAGATGCATTAAACTTGGGAGACAATAAAATTTATTGTTTGTATTATGATCTAATATTGTAGCTATTTGTAAGATATAATTTTAATGTATCTGTTCTGATATTACAAATACATTTCCAGATGTTTCCTGCAATGGAAGTTTGTGTTGGAATATAAGTTTCAAATTCGTAAATCAATCCCAGTGCAATTAATAGGCAGCACAGTAGTGCAGCAGATAGCACTGGTGCTGCATAGCTAGAAATGATCTGCATTCCATACTAACCTCGGGTGCAGTCTGTGTGGAGTTTGCATGTTCTCCTTATGAGCTTATGTATTTTTTCCCTGGGTGCTGCAATTTTGTCTCACATCTCAAAAACGTGTTGGCAGGTTACCTGGCTACTGTAGGAGGATCAATGTGGAGTTGATGCGCATACAAGAGAGGATAGAGTCCTAGCAAATAAATGAGGGAGAGGGGACTGATGGGAATGCACTGAGACCCTTCAGAGACTGGGCCTAATGGCCTCTTTCTATGTCATGAGAAATGAAAGTTTCAGATTGTTTAATTTAAACATCAACCCCATGTAATTACAATATATTTGTGCTAGACTTTATATCCATAAGAGATTTGGGTATTTACTATTTGATGTTTAACATGGGTGACAGGGTGAGAAATTTATTTTTTTAACCCTATGTTGAAAGACATTGTGGAAGCCCAGCTCAGTTTTGAATGTTGTCAGAGAGGACTTTTTCTGTATTTTTTTTTATTTTTGTTGCATTTTAGAATTTGCCATTTAAATTCTAGATGTACTGGTGTTTTTGCATTATTGCTATATATTGGCACATTACAACAAAGTGGCAAGGCATGAGCTATAGAAAATATCATAGGCTTTGAGTCTTGGGAAAGAAAATTAAGACACTTTCCTGATTTTTAAACAGTAATCTGGATGACAGAAATATCTTGATGTGCTTATAATGCAGCAATGGTCTTTTTAACCACCACAAAAGGTGCCTCTGACTCCTTCTGATGGTGAACCTAATTACATTGCCTTCCTTGTATGCTTGAAATCTGGATGACCTTCAGAAGGCAATGGAAATATGTCATTAGTGCTGTTTCCACAAAATCTTGCAAATTACTAGAAGGATAAGCAAATTGCCATTAGTTTCCTCACCCAAGCTAACAGCCCCAGTACTGAGGACCTAGTTGCAAGAGAAACAAAGGACTGTAGGTGCTGGCGTCTTGATGGAAAAACACTTTGATGCTGGGAGAACTCAGCAGCCCAGGCAGCATCCGTGGAGAAAAGCAGGCAGTCAACATTTTCTCCACAGATGCAGCCTGGCCTGTTGAGTTCCTCTGGCATCATATAGTTTTTCACCTAGATGCACTCAAATGGCTACATTGAGCAGGCCTTGTCATTTGCACATCCCACACCAGACTCCTGAAACACATTCTAGGTCTAAGCTCTTTCCTGGGAAGAGATTGTCAGGTAGCAGAGAAAAAGATTCAAGGATGTGCTCAAAGCCTCCTCGAACAAATGCAACATTTTCATTAACTCCTGGGAATCTCTGGCCCATGACTGCTCAAGGTGGAGAAGGAGCACTTAGAATGGTATTAACAATCTCAAGTTCTCAGAAGCTCTGTGTAAACAGTGGACGGAACATAACTTCTCTCAAACTCTCCACCCACCTACTCCATCAGGCTCCTTCTGCTGGTAGGTCTGCCGTTCCCACATTGGCCTCAGAACCCACAAAACCATAGAACAATACAGCATCATACTGGCCCTTCGGCCCACCATGTTGTGCCGCCCATCAAACCACACCTCACACTATCTAACCCTTTCCTCCCGCATATCCC
>JARFYF010000052.1:101383969-101395799 GCA_030265395.1 Rhina ancylostomus
AACTTGAAGCTCTCAACCCTCTTCACCTCAGCACCTTTGAGATAGAATTGGAAGCAGTGCAGTATTTTGCAAGATATTTTAACCAGCCACCCTTTACAGATTCACGTGGGAATATAACCTGGGAGATATGCTGACAGTGGCAAAGGTAATTCAATGTCCAACTAGAGTTGTTCAGTTGCACAACCATTGACTGAGTAGGACAAGTCTTGATGTCCTAGGTGCAGGCTGTAAGAGAACCAACGAGAAACTTTCTTGACTTTGTCTTCAACAATCTCCCTAATACAGTTGGATCTTTCTTTTCATTTATTCACTTTCAAGGACCTGGGCATTGCTGGTAATGCTAGCATTTATTGTCTGTCCTTTATTGTCCATGAGAAGGTACAGGTGAGTTGCCTTCTTGAACTGTTGCAATTTTTCTAGTGCAGGTCCTCCCACGGTACTGTTGGATAGGGTGTTCCAGGATTTAGATCCATTGATAATGAAGGATCAGCAATACATTTCCAAGTCAGGATGATGCACAGCTAGGAGGGGAACATGTAGGCAGTGGTGTTCCCATGTACTTCCTGGTGGTCATAGTTTGGGAGATGTTGGAGTAGCCTGGGTGAGTAATAGGAAGGGATTTGTAGATGTATACACTGTAGCCTTTGTACACATGATTGAGGGAATAAATCTTAGGGTGGTGAATGGGCACCAGTCAGGTAGGCTGATTTGTTCTAGATGGTGTTGAGCTTCATGGGAGTTGCTGGAACTGTACTCAAGCAGTGCCTTCTAGATGGTGGAAAATCTTTGGAGTGTCAGGTGATGAGTGACTCACCACAACAGATGAGATGCCAGAAGAGCAGAGGACATAAAATGTACTATCTTTATTCAAGAAGGGACAAGCCAGGTACTTACAGGCCTGTGAGTCTAATGTAAGTGGTAGGGAAGTGACTGGAGAAAAATCTGAGACAGGATTAATCCACACTTGGAGAGGCAGGGATTAATCAAAGATTGTCGGCTTGGCTTAGTTAGGGGGAGATATTCTCTGACAATTCTGAATGAATTTTTCAAAGAGGTAACAATGTATTAGTGAGGGAAGTATAGTTGATGTAGTCTACAGGGACTTCAGTCAGTTCTTTAATAAGGTCCCACATGGGAAACTGGTGCAAAAAGGTTGTAGCCCATGGAATCCAATGCAAGTTACCAAATTGGATCCAAAATTAGCTGTTTATATCAGGCAGAGGGTGATGGTGAAGATCCACTCCACAGAAATCAAATTCAGCTATCTAGACTCTCTTCATTTACTGACATGCCCCATTCCAGGCAACATCCTGGTGAATCTCCCCTGCATCCTCTCCATTACAATCATGACCTTCCAATAGTATGGTGATTGGAATTGCACACAGTACTGCAGCTGTGGTCCAGCCAATGTTGTACAAATTTCTTCCATTACCTCTCTGCTCTTATATTTTGTGCTCTGGGTAATGAAGGCATGATCCCATTTATCTTTACAGCTGCCTTATCCAACTGCTGCCACCTTCAAGGATCCTTGGACTGGATTTGCCTGTTGCCTGGGCTTGTGAGCTAGAGTTACAAGGAGAAGTTGCGTAGACTAGGACTTTATTCTCTGGAATGCAGGAGATTGAGTGGTGACTTGATAGAGGTGTATAAGATCATGGGGGGGCATAGACAGGGTGAAAGCATGTCATCTATTTCCCAGGGAGGGGTAGTTAAAAACAAGAGGGCATAGGTTTAGGAACAGAGGTGAGAGGTTTAAAAGGGACCTCGGGGGCAACTACTTCACGCAAAGGGTGGTGCGTATTTGGAATGAGCTGACAGAAATCGTGGTTGAGGAAGGCACATGAGCAATGTTTAACAGCCATCTAGATAAGTGATAGGAGGGGTTTAGAGGGCTATGGGCCAAATGCAGATGTATGGGACTAGCTCACTGGGCTACACCGCTGGCATGGATGAGTTGGGCTGAAGGGCCTGTTTCTGTGCTGCATGACTCTGATATGTTAATGCCCAGGAATTTGAAGCTGTTTACTCACTCTACCTCTGCCCCACCAATGAGAACTGGCAAGTGGTCTCCTGGCTTCCCCTTTCTGAGGTCAACGATTAGCTCCTTGGTTTTGTTGATGTTAACTGTGGGGTTGTTACCGCAGCACCAGTCAACCAAATGTTCTACCTCACTCCTGTACTCTGACTCATTGCCGCCTGTGATCCAGCCAACAACAGTGGTGTTGTCAGCAAATTCATAGATGGTATTGGAGCTGTGCTTCACCACACAGTTGTGGGTGTAAAGAGAGTAGAGCAGGGGGCTAGGCACTTAGTCTTGAGGTGCACCTAACATCTCCTCCTCATTGATGGAGATGTTTGCTGAATGCCTGTGGATTTCCCTCCAAAATTTCATTTCAAGAATACTCTGGGACATCAAAATTACAAAATATCTGTCATTTTTTCCCCGATGGTGCCACAATTACTTTGATTCAAGAACATATTTCTAAATAAAATAATTTTTTAATCGTTAAAGGCGGATGTTTAGTTTCTCACCAGCGTTAGACAATTGAAAGCACAGTGAAAAGCATAAGTAAATTTGTAAATAGCTCCATGCCCATTGATCGACAAATCTAATTTCAGTGTTATAGAGTTAAAGTGATGTTATTGCTAATTTCTAGGCTAAAGGATATTTCCCCGATCGTCACAATGCAACCAGTTGGGGGCATTGTCCCCATTTCTTTGGCATTACGTGACTCTTTAATCTTCTGTAATACTTCTGTTAATTTACCTTGACATCAAATCATCTTATTCTTAACATGATGCCTCTTACAAACAGTCAAGAGATATTTCAGAATGAGCAAAACTTTTTTTAAAATATCATTTTGTTGCTTGGTTTACTCCCGATTACTATAGTCAGTGAGGAAAGGGTGTGGGCAAAAGCATCTGTCAATAATTACATTTACGCTCACTGCACGATGACTGAAGTTTGTTTAATTTATTTTTCTTCTTAATATTTGCACAGTAAAATTTATCTCCCGACAGAAATCAAAGTTCTGCTGTTGATTGATCGGAATAGATAAGGGGTCTCCTTTTAAAGGGAAAACAGGTGATTATTTGCATCGTTCGTAGAAAAAACTCAGCAAAATCCAGAGGGATCGGCGTGGCTGGGTGAAGAAGCGCGATCATGAGTGGGTGTCCATTCCGAGGGAATAAACCGATGTAAGTTTCCCTCTAATTTAAGAACAGAAATAATTGTAATTCGAGAATTTGAACATCTGTATGCTGGATTTGAAGTGTTATGTTTTTCGATATTTGTGTACCTGTGGACCCTAAAATTGCCGGTGGTTTCGCGAAAATAAAACGTAAAAATAGTCGAATTGACTCGGTGCCCATGTTGTTTTTCAAATTAAAGTGAAGCTATCGGGCCGCTGGAATTGTCACGTTGAAGCGCTCAAATCATGTGAATATTTACATAACAATCACTACGGTTCAAAGTAACTCGTTTGGAGCAATTTGAGACAGTCAACATGATAAGGCAATATATAATTACAAAGACATTTCTTTACGGATTTGGCGCTGTCTTGGCAGAATTTGTACAAATACATTTAACGTTTAATGACAGGGTAACTGTAATTATTAAATCTTTGATCCAAGTTTTAAGATGTAGAAACATAACTGTTTGTCCTGGCCTTAAATAAAAAAGAAAATTTTCATTTTAATCTTTGGTTAAAAAATAATGAAAATGGAAAACAAGATGGTCTGATAAATTTGTCATGGTGCATTAGAAAAAGTAGTTACCAAGTGGAATGTGCTGCCTGAAAGTGTGATAGATCCAGATTCACTTGTAGGTTCATTGGATAAATACTTAAAGTTTAAAAAATGTAGGGCTGGGGGAAAGAACAGAGGAAAGGATTCCACTTAAACGTGCAAGCATTGACTCAATGGGACAAGTGGCTTCCTTTTGTGCTGTGATGAATTTGTGAACCAATCTATTGATTCTAAGTACAAGATAGGAAAAGACACTTCATTTCCTGTTGACTACTACACCTTTCCGTGAGATCACAGCCTACTTGCAGCCCAATTGCACTTTCCTGCCTTTGCATCATATTTCTCTAGGCCTTTACCAAATATGTTTATTACTTCCACGTTTGTGGTCATCATTGAGACCAGAAGGATAATGTTGATGTGAAACAGGCCTCTACACAGTTCATCAGGAGTAATTATGCACACAATTCCCAACTACCTGCTTTGGTCCTCCACTCAGCCAACTCTTTGAGCTTTAGATTTATTGTGCTTGAGGAAGAAAGTGTCAGTCATACCACATGGCCTCATAATATTGTTGTCTCAACATAATTTATTTATAAAATGAGATCAACTACTAGATTAGAACAAACTTTCCTACCTACATAGCTACCATCTCTTACCTTCAGTTTCCAATTAGGCAGTTAGTTACAAAAATATTTAAAACTTTTGACTACTGATTTGAAGGTTTGATCAGGTAAAACATTACAACAAAAGAAAGAAAAATCATGAAACTGCTCTTCATCTGGTCATGACCCAGTATGTTGTGATTACGAAAATGTTTGTACTATACTGCTGACTTTAGTTTAACCTGCAATCATTAAAAAACGTGGCTCTGCCAGCTTTATATTACATTTCTCAACATTTATTCTGAGATAAAATGGCCTTTAGTTAGAGCTATTGGATTACAAAACATCATCTTTTTCTGAAGACTATATGTGGACATCTATATGGAAATTCACTGAATAGGTTAATAAACACACAAGGCATAAATTTGCAATGGAATAACTTGTTCATTGTTTTTAATCTTTTTGATGAATGGACCTCAAAGCATTATTTACCTTGGAGCAAAGTACGTTGGCATTCTAATTCAAACAGAGTACATACTTGCAGAGTAAGATCCAAATTTTAATAATGTTTTAGTGTCCTCTTTGGTTTGAGCATGTATATTTTTCACCTGTTGACTTTGCATTAGGTGCTATATGATTCTGATTAAACTAGTTTGAACCAAATATGATGACTGTATAACTCATTATTGTATAACTTTAACTAAATAATCCAGAAACAATTTCTAATGCATTGTGCTATTATACATACTGTATGTAATGGATAAATAGCTCCTATACAGATTTCTGTTCATTTTATCAAAAAAAAACTTTTTCCAATCTGCAAATAGGATACAACACACAGTAAAACCATGAGGTCATATTTTACTCCACTAGCTTTCCAGGTGTATGTAGATGATCTATTCAGAGACGTGTAGTGAGGTTTCCTGGACCATGTTTCTTCTTCAATGGGAAGCAGATAATTTAATCATTCATTAAATTATTTACTATGACTAAACTTCAAATTGGTCATTGTTCCTAACACACTTTTGAACTTTGGGTAAGAAGAGATAAATAAGTCTTTCCTTAAATTAAAAAGCACTGAGCAATCTCCAAACTAATTTGGAAGCTCCAGCTGTGAATTCTGAAAGCTGTAGTGCGGTGATCCTTGCCTCCTCCCTGATACTATAACCCCTGAATTTGACTTGAACTCATCCAGGTGAGATAAAACCAGCTCATAAAGCAGTACAGCTTATTTTTCTTTTAATAGTTTATTGTATTTTAAAAATTGTACAAATTCCAATCTGCTACTCCCTTTAATTCCCCATGTGCAAGGGAAGTTCTCTTTTAAATGTGGTTGACTTTGAACACTGGTGGAGTCTTTTCCACGTGCATAGGTGATCAATCCTGGATGCAGTTCCCTTGCAAGTTAGTTTTTCCCCTCAAAGCTGCTTTTGAAACATAATATTTGCACCCATGACAATTTGATTGATGCAGCCTTCACCCTTTTTACTGCACCATCTTGGTCATTTCTAATTAGTGTAAGTGCATAGATTGGTTGGTTTAGTTAATTAATCTATTGTAATCAAGGAAATATTATCCTATTTGATGGTTACTATTATCACACAAAAAAGTAATATGATTAAGAAAAGTTTTCAGTTTATCAGAATTTTTGAAAGGTTGTTAAATGACATTTACTTCAAATTTCCCACAATGGGATACCCCTCATATAGTGAAATACAGCAGAATGCTTGGTCCATTGTTTTTTTTCAAACATATGAATGACTTGGCCTTAGCTATAGGTGGCATGTTAAGAAGTTTGCAGAGAGTGACCATGTGTTTAAGACTGAGAAAGTTGAAGATTGCTGAAAAATATCAATGCAGTGGCCAGATGGACAAAAATGTAAATGGATTTCACAATGCAGAAGTGCAAGTAATGTATTTTGGAATGTTACACAAATAGTAGGTTGCCAGAAATGTATAAGAAACACAGGAGCCTAGCATTGCATATCCACAGATTCTAAAGATAGCAAGGCACCTAGATAAGGTCTATTCTACATATAGGAAACTCTCCCTTACTGGCTGAGGCACAGAATGTGATCAGGAAGGTAATTCTAAATAGGGTGCAGGGCAGATTTACAAGGATGATGCTAGAGTTGAAATTTATTTATGAGGAAGAATTGGTTGGATTGGTCAGCTTCCTTAAGAAGAGGCTGAAAGGAAGTCTAATCAAAGTGCATAAAATTCTGTGAGACCTGAAAAGGGTAAATAGGAAGAATTCATCAGAAAAGAGGTCAGCAACTTGGGGACGTAGAAGAGGGGAATTATTATTTTCACTCTAAAAGATGGAATTTACTATCTGAAAGGATAGTGGAGGCAGAAATCTTCAACACGTACAAAAATTATTTCAAGTTATTTAATAGTGTACTCCATAATGGAATAAAATAGCTATTGCACAACAGGATACTCTATCACATAACACACTGCCCTATAGAATATCCCAATATATAATAAAACTGCAACACCTTGTCCTTAGAACAGTGAAGCATAAGGCACATCAAGGGAATAAAAAAAATTGACATTGAACCTCTAAATGTAATGACAGGTAATCACATACTCGGGCAAAAAATTTACAGTTTAATGTGTTTTTAAACCATTCAGTGCTTCTACAATATTTTATGGAGTTAATTCCACAGCCTAGGGCCTAAACAGCTGAAGGTGTGAGAGAGAGA
This sequence comes from Rhina ancylostomus, assembly GCA_030265395.1. Taxonomy (NCBI): domain Eukaryota; kingdom Metazoa; phylum Chordata; class Chondrichthyes; order Rhinopristiformes; family Rhinidae; genus Rhina; species Rhina ancylostomus. Next base: position 101,391,027 of record JARFYF010000052.1, read on the forward strand.
TGGAAATCTGGGGTGCACAAGAGTGCAGAGACCTCACAGGGTCATGGAATTGGATGAGATGATAGAAGTAGGAAGGGAGTGAGGTCATGAACAGATATAAAAACCAGGATGATAATTTTCAGGAAGCACCAGGGTGATGTGTGAAATGCACCTGGGAAATGAGAATTTATTTTGCAAAAATACACGGAAAACTCTGGAATAGTTGATGCTGGAAGTGACAAGGGCATGAGAGAATTAGCACCTTGTGAACTGAGACAAAGGTGGTGATGGGCGATATTGCAAAACTCATGGGGTCAGAAGATGGGTTCAAGGGTTTACTGAATCATAGAGCATCTTGTTTTTAGTAGGATGTGATTATAATATAGTAAAACACCCCATTATGTTCTAACTGTAACTTGTGTCAAACCTGTTTCAGACATCCAATTCCTTCAGACATGCAGGAAAACTATGACACATCACAAGATGGAACGAACAAAGCCAGTAAAGGTGGATTGATATATGGGGACTACCTCCAGGTACCAAGAAGTCTGCTGCAGTGTTATTCCTCACTGAATTTTATCGTTTTACCTCGATAGAATATCCCTACTTGCATAACTTTTTGTGTCAGTGTTGATGAAATTAGATACAGCTAATATCTCAACATTGGAAACTATTCAACCTTTAATGGAAAAGCTGCAACACTGGGCAGCCTATTGCCACCTTTTTCTGTTGATTTGTTCACAGTTTACCACTCAAGATCACATTTTTGTTTTGCCCACTGAGAACTAATTGGCAAAATGAATGGCATTGTACTATATGTATCATGTGCATAATCCATAAATTTCCATAGAAGGTGCTTGATGGTGTTTGATTCGACTGTTTTAGTTTTTTAACATGTTTAATGTTTTTAATACACCTCCAGTGGCTGCACAAGGAATGGCCACTTACTAGCTTATTGGTTCGTCCATCAGGTGAATAAGTGGTTTTTTTCATTGGTTGGTTTGGCCACAAGTATCTAATAGGTTTCCTGACTGGACTGTTGTTAGCTAAGGAGCATCTCTTACCTCAGGTATAAAAGGAGTCATCTTTTTGTTAATCTCTCCCTTGCTATCCCTCCCCCCTGGCCTGAGCTCACCTTTTGTTCCCTTTGTCTCAGCTTATCAAAGCTAGTGCCATGTGCTCTGTGACTGTTCCTTTGTTTTAAATTTTCCCAATAAAACTTTGTGAAGCACCAGGTTGTTTTCAACTCATTCCTGGACTCCTGAAAGAACCTGTGGAGTCGAAAATAACTGGATCCGACAATACCCTCCTGAGGTTTGCTTGACCTTTTCCACATCACCCAATTTGTTTGCCACATCATTGCTGACTCTGATTTCAATCATCGTAGCCTGAAGGCCTGAAATTACATTCTAAAGCCTCTCCTCCTCTGTATAATGCTTCAAGGCACTTTTTAATACTTATATCTCAGACTGGTTATGTTCTAATGTCATCTCATTTTGTGTTGGTTTCTGACGGGAGATGCTTCATAAAACATCTTGGGATGTTTAACCTCAAACAGAACCACACTAATTAATATCCAGAGTTACCACAGTAACTAGTGGTAAATCAAGGTAACTCCAGATCTGAATCCTCTTCATTGATTCAGGGTGCTACTCTGAACAACTGAGTGAAATGCACAGTAGAGTTCATCATCGTTTATTCCAACACTGCTAAGACAACCAAAGACAAGAACTCTCAATGAAATAATAACCAGCCCCATAAGAGTGGACCAGACAAAAGAATTGATTATCCATTAAGTGCAAAGATCCAGAATAGTCTGGGGATGAAAAAGCATTTAATGCAGAAAAGTATACTCCAGGTGAAGATTGAAATAAAACACTTCAATCGGTTTGTTTATCGTAGGCATGCCACTGAGTGAATGAACGCAACAGCAATCTCCTTGGAAACAAGTGAAGGTAATCGCAAGACAGCAAACAACTTGCACAATGAATGATACTACAGAGACACACTCTCAGTAACAGGAGCACCATTGTATTCTGCCCTGAAAAACAAATAAATCTTTTTTATTGATACATTAGCACTTTCACCATTAGCCCTCAGCAATTTGCAAATCAAATAATGATTTAATACTGCAAGCATTAATCAGAGGGTGTCATGTTCTCATTTAATGGTTAATAGCTTACCAGTAAACTCAAAGTCAGGTGGAAGCTATCATTTGCCTTTCTGCTGTCCAACAGCATTGCAATTATGCTCACAAGCAGTTTGTAACAAGTCACAATGCACACATGGACCACAGTGCAAGAAACTGGGAGAGACAGCGACAAGTCCAATTCTCAAAGGTGCTCTGCAAAGTGAAATTAGCTGATGTCGCACAAACGCAGACAATGGCTACAAAACATTAAAAACTCTAAGGCAGAACATTAAAACTCAGGCAATTCTACCTGTCATGTGCCACAATGGGCATCCAAGGATCTGCAGCTCCCGGATGGACCTTTCTCTGGCGTGTACTGAGGTTTGGTGGTGGTACAACTGAGATTCACCAGGTTGATTCCTCGGATGTAGGGTCTGTTTTATGAAGAGATATTGTATAAAATTGACCTACACTCACTGGAGATTAGAAAAACGGCAGGTGATCTCTTCAACACATGCAGATTCTGAGAGTATTGATGGTGGATAGAGGGAAGTTGTTTCCAGCAGCTGGAGAGTTTCGACCAAGGGGGAGAAACCAAATGGAGGATTGATTGGTTGATAGTTTTGTAGAGTACGTGCATTAGGTCTACAATCCACAGGAGTGACCCGAAGCTCCCTGATGCTGGCCACATCCCACTCTGACCTATTTGTTCATGGCCTTTGCAGTGTTACAAGAAGACCCAACACAAGCTTGACACCGCATCTTTCATCTGGGCACACTGCAGCCTTCCAGACCGAATATCAAATTCTACAATAGATCAACAGTGCAGATGATGGCTTGGTTCTGCCCATCTCTGGCAACTCTGGACCAAATTTAGACAAGATAAGATTTCTTTACGAGTCACATGTACATCAAAAGCCTTTCCCTGTACCCATAGGGACACATGCTCATTCAGATGAAAAACACATCAGTTGTGACACTGTGGGATTTGAGAGAACCTAACTGGCAATGAACATCTCCTCACAGATGACCCAGTAAATGTGGGATTAACACTGGATCGAAGCCTAACCTACAGAGAACACCTGCTAGAAGTCAACACACATATTGGTAGTACATGGCGACTGGGAGGAATCAACCAGAAATTCAACTTCCTCACTCTAAACACATCAGTATTTACACTAGTACACACACCTGCTGCATACTGCTGTCGAGCACAGGGGTGCACAAACCATGTTCCAAAAGCTATTGTGGAGTTTAATCCAAGTGTAAAGTGTTGCACTTTGGGAGGTCAAATGTAAGGGGAAAGTACACCATTAATGGCAGGACCCTTAACAGCACAGATGCACAGAGGGACCTTGGGATCCAAGTGCAAAACTCACTGAAAGCGACCACTCAAGTAGATAGGGTGGTAAAGGTGGTGTACGGCATGCTTGCCTTCGCTGGTCCGGGCATTAAGTACAAGAGTAAGGAGGTCATGTTGCAGCTATTTAAAACCTTGGTTAAGCCACACTTGGGGTATCGTGTGCAATTCTGATTTCCCCATTGCAGGAAGGATATGGAGGCTCTGGAAAGGGTACTAGGTTGCTCGTAACACAGGCAGCAGGGAAATTCCTTTCACCTTATTAGAGATGTGAACTCTAGAAGAGGGGTGAGAAGTCCATCATGAGAAGACCACAGTTTTTGGACTGGTCTGTAACAGCTGGCGAACCATGCCTGTTTCTAGTTTCCTAGGCAACAGGTATATTTTCTCCAATCACTCCAAGCTCTGCATTCCAGAGCAGCCTCTTCACTCCCAACTGAAGGAACTGTACCCCAGGTGTCCTCTGCCTGAATTTACTCCAATCAGACAACTGATCTGCAAACTTGTTCAAAAACGCTCTACTCCAGTGATAAACAACTCGAGACTCCCCCATCCAGGAGCCTGGCTCACCAAGGATCTTCCATTTAATAGCCTGACAGCATTTGGTGTAGGCCAAGGAGAGAAGTCCAGTTCAATGCCTTTTATTGGTCAGAAGGCAGTGGTTCAAATGACAACATGCTTCAGGGCAATGCATAAGAGAGAAGCTTTCATGCTTTCAATTCAACTCGCATATCACTATGATAGGGACCATTTCTGGTGCTATTGATTCTGAATTATTCAGATGATCGACAGGGAATTTATTGGCAAAACCAGAGGGCTGGGGTTGTTGGAGGGGCCTTATTGACAAGATCCCCAGAGAGCCAATTGTCGTGGATTGCCTCAGAATAAGTGATTGCAGGAAGTGCCTGGGGAGGGCGAAAGTCACTATCATGTTGGACGACAAACAGAAACATGGCAGAACTTTGCTTTTGAAGGGTATGGACCTGTCCATTTTCAATTGCAAATACCTACTTAATCCTAATAGAATGAAATAGTGCATCCAGTCAAGAAGGGTGCTAACAGGAGCATCCTCTTTTTCAAGCACCACCACACCACAGCCCCTCATTGGTATCCAGTTCTTTGCCAATGGATGTTCCCACACTCTCCAATGCCCTGCAACCCTCATCAAGTCAATCAACCAAGATTGTTAGACCACACTGAGAGTACTGTGTCCATTTCTGGTCGCTTCATTATAGGAAGGATGTGGAGGTGTTGGAAAGGGTGCAGAGGAGATTTACCAGGATGCTGCCTGGATTAGAGAGTA
>JARFYF010000052.1:101684824-101696377 GCA_030265395.1 Rhina ancylostomus
TATTGGGGGCTAGTAACCAACCATCCTAGTCTTCAAGATTTACAATAGCATCTAATCTTAAAGAGCATGCAGTATCTAGGAACTTATGAAATAAAAACAGAGTGTGCTAAAATACTCAACAAGTCAGGCAGCCTCTTCAAAGAGAGAAACAAGGTTAATATTTCAATGACCCTTCATCAGAAATGGAAAAGTGAGAAAATTAGTTTGTTTTAAATTGTTGAGAAAGGGACTGGTGGAAAGAATAAAGAGGATCTCTGTGAAAGGGTGAAGATCAAGGTGGTGCAGATATCACAATGCTGTCTATGCCATTATGAAGGGGTTTAGTTAGAAAGAGAAAAAGCACAAAAGAGCAGGCTGTACCCAGCTGTGAGGAGCAGACACAGCAATTGCTGGAAATCTGATACAGAAGACAATGCTTGAAAAATCCAATGGATTGGAAGCAACTATGGAGAGAGAAAAACTGACTTAATACTACAGGTGGAAGACCGTGGTGGTCAGTTCTCACACAAGCAGGAAAGGCTGGTTATCTAAGGGGACCAAGTCGTAAGCACTGAATACAATACAGAAGATTGGAAAAAGCGCGAGTGGATCCCTTTTTCACTGTGAAAGACCGCTTGGGCTCCAGCATGGTGAGAAGGGGTGAGGTAAAAGGAAAAAAATGTTGCATCTCCTGAGGATTCATGGAAAGTGCCATAAAAAGGGAAGTGGTTGTTGGGGGTGGAAGAGCAATCAGTAAGACATAAAGTCACAGACTTATACAGCACAAAAACAGGCCATTTGGTTCACTATGTCCATGCCGGCCTTCCATTACTTGCTATTCTTCATCCCTTATTCTTCTAAACTCTAAGGAATACAAACCCAACCTGCCTACCCTCTCTTGATAGGATAACCATTTTATCTCAGGATCAGCCTGGTGAATTTCCTTTAGACTGTCTCCAGTGCTGCTGTATCCTTTCTTAGGTAAGGGGACCAAAATTGTGCACAGCATTTCAAGTGTGGCTCACCAACACCCCGGACAATTGCAACAAAATCTCCCTATTCTTAAACTCCAACCCCCTTCATAGGAAAGGCCAATGTGAAAGGCTTAACTACTTGGACCTGCTCGTTGACATTTTGTGATTCATTCAACAAGGAACTTAGATGCCTCTGAACGTCACTTATTTACAATTTCTCGCCATTTGGACAATAATCTGCCTTTTCATTCCTTTTACAGAAATGCATGAACTCACACTTCACCACTTTAAACTCCATTTACCATGTTTTCACCCAATCAATCTATCTATGGCCCATTGCAAAATCAAAATGTCCTCATCACAATATGCTCTTGCACCTATTTTTGCATCATTGGCAAACTTGGAAACCTTACCTTTCATTCCCTCCTGCAGGTCATTAATGTAATTAGTAAACAATTGGGGGGTTAGAATTGATCCCTAAGGAACTCCACTAAGTTACACCCCTCCAAGCCTGAAAAGGACCCATTTATTCCAACTCTTTTCAAAGTGACAGCCAGTTTTCAAGGGGAAAGTATTGGCTTGATTTTCTCCTGCTTTTTGTTCACCAGATCTCCCAGCCCAGTCTGACAATGGAAAGTGCACCTGTGTAGATTTTAGTCCAGAGGTTTATTGGGATTAAACAAAAACAGTTAATTGTGGTTCTAGGTTCACAAGTGAATAACATTCTGTAGGAGAGGAATAAGAAAATACTGACACATGTAAAAGACAACTATCTACAAACTAGGGGAAGAAAATTCCAATGTAACAATTATTCATATTATTTCACAATAATGAATGTGTGCAACATGTGACTGCTTCAATGCAAATCCAAAAACATCACCTCAGGGTTGAGCAAACTGTAAATTTATAAAGCAAAGAAAACAGTTTTCCTGAATGATTCATTTATGCAGAATAACTAAGTGATGGGGGAAATGAATAAATTACATTTCCAAACAAAAATCGCTTGCGGACAAATCACATTTTAGTAGACCCTGGTTCTGCAAAATCTCAAGGTAAATTTGGAGAGCTTGATTGATGGAGCATAACTTTTAATAAAGAGAATGCAACCATTTGACATCATTGCATATTGAAGTACAGCTTGCCTCAAACAGACATCCTGATACAACACCTCATACTCAGACATTTTAATGGGTAGTGAAAATGTTGCAAAAGGGTGCTGCCAATGTACTTTCAAGAAGGCTTTGTGATCCAAGGGAAGTGAAAGCACAGGTTGATAGCAATCCAGAAATTTTTTTTGTGAAACCAAAGACTGCTCCAACTAAATAATTTGGCTGGATCATCGGTATGTTAGTATTCATAGTGCATGCCCTTTCAATTACTTCTCAAAATGGCAGTCAAGGCCTCAGGTGAGTCCGTGGACCTGATTTACATATTAAATGAGTCTACTGTCTGAAGCAAACTGCCCAGTCACAGGCTTCATTAAAAATTAGGGCAACTGAAGCATGAATAACCTCAAGTTCGGGATATCACCATTTAATAAATACCAATTTTACAAAGGTCAAATTGCTGCCAAATTCTTCCTGATCAATAAATATTCCCGAGTTGCACTGAAGACAACTAATGCCTGCTTCCAAAGTTATATTTACTTGTGAAACTCCCCAACAGAGAAAAAATATATAGTAGACCATTGTGTAAAGAATGTCAGCCTTGAACACACATCAAATATAGTAAATGGCTGTGCCTGGAGGAGGTACAGATAGTTCTAATCATACTTAATTTCAAGAGCACTGCCAGAAAGGTGCAGTTTAACAAATACATTCTGAATCTCAGTGGCCATGCTTCTTGAGGCAATTGATGCAGATACTTCCTTCAATGTACCTGATCGTAGCAGGGGACTAAGGATTTAGAAAATGAAAACAGTAATTAAGTATATTTAAACAAACAGCATTGCTGAGGTATTTTTTAAAAGGAAGACCCATAGACATATCCAAAGCACATATCTCTTGAAATTGGATCCCTTAGTGCCCAGCTTTTCATGCATAAATGTTGTGTAAGACTGATTTAACCAGGGTTAAATGATGTTTTTGTTAACTTTGTTTGAAATCAGGTCCTTCAGGAAATTGGCTGGTAATTCCATCCACAATTCACCTTAGCTCATCTGAAGTTTCTCCAGCATCACAAGTCATGTACTGCTTTCTCATCATTATAAACTGGAGCTTTGATAAAAGCTATCTGTATCAATGAAAAGTCATAAGTAAAATGGGAACATATCACACTGACATCAGAAATATGGCATCAACTAAAAGATCATTATGCTATCAATAATGATTTGCACATGAAATCTACTACCTCAGTTTTCAATGGTCAGGATATTTGAAAGCTCTTCAATGTTTATCCCATCATAGATTGTTTGCCCTTTTATGTAATTAAAAGGGTATTTCAGGCATTTTCTGTTTTCATTTCAGGTTTCCAGCTCCTCCAGTACTGTTGTTTTCCCTTTTAAACCCAACTCCAACCTACTTATACCAATTTTGAGGTCATCCCAACAATCTCCTGAAACTTTATTTGTCAAATTTTGGAAGCCATCCAAATTTAATGACTACTTAGTTAGCTTCATGTGGCGTGGGACTAGACGGAGAAGAGGCATCCAGATCCAACATATGGATGCCTTAGCAGTGGTGCTTTTGGGTCAGAAAGGTAAGGAACATTTTATCCATCCTTTGAGGAAAACTTCTGCCTTGAACTCTTCCTCCTCATGATTTGCCTGCTATTTTGTTATTACATATCTCTGCTGCATGTCCTTTCCCTCCTCCCATCCATCACTTTCTTGCACTTTGAGCCATCTAGTCTTGCTGCCACGCTCCAAGACTCTTCTGCCAATTACAGTTCTCATAAGCTGCGGACCATCCCCAGTGCTCTCCAAATATTGTCTTGTAACTCAAGCGTCCCCATCCTGCAGCTGACCAGCCTGCTAGTCCGGTCACTTAGAGGGCAGGAAACTATCAAACATTGCAAACTTGCTGTTAAATTTTCAATTGCAGTTTTCCTTGTTATTAATAGATAACCATTTCACCACCTCCTCCACACTCTGCTGCTTCCTGCCATGAATACTGGGGCCTGGGAACTTGTCTGTTTTGCCTTTCATCTCCATGAGTCACTCATTGTGTAGTTAATGAATCAATAGCATTTCATATAGTTAATTATTAACAAAATCATTAATATTGGTAACAGAGATAATAACTAAGGCAAGAACAGGTCACTAATTTCTCACCCAAGAATGAAAGTTAAAAGGGGAGTAGAGGAGAGGCATGGGTATTCATGAATTAGTCATTAATGGGAGTCACAGGCTGGCTTTCATCCAATTTACACGAACCATAGAATCATACAGATTTACAGCACAGGAAGCTGTTCAGTACACTCTGTATATGCGCAATTAGGCTCATTCCACTTCCCAGCTGTTGGTCCTTAGTTCTGTAGGTTACAGCACATCAAGTGCTAATGCTTGCACTTCTAAAATGTGTTGAAAGTTTCTGCCTCCATCTTTCATACCACGAGGGCCATGAGTTCCACCCCTTCACTACAATGAACAGGAGCAAGAACAGACCCCTCAAACCTGCTCCACCAGTCATTGAGATCACGTGTTTAGATGGAGAGAGGCAACAAAAGGGACATGGCTGTCCTCATACATAAAACACAGAAAGGTGGCATGTCGTTAAAGTGAGCACTTAGGAAGGCAGCTGGAACGTTAGGCGGTATGGCAAGAGGAATGGAAGATGAAAAAGATCGGAATGCCTTGCGACATCTGTACAGGGGTTTGGAGAAAGCTATATCTACACCAGGAGTACTGCATATAGTTTTGGTTTCTTTGCTTATGGGTGGATATATATGCACTGGAAGCACTTGAGAGAAAGTTCAATAGGTTGGTCCCTGGGTGAAGGGACTTCCCTGCGTGATCATGGAGATTGGCAAAAAGGTCAGCATGAACATGTTGGGCCAAAGAGCCTGTTTCGGTGTATATGAGTCTTAATGCTATCTGCAGTCTCCACTACCTTCCACCCACCAAGCTTAAGCTGCTGGAGGAGCATTCGGCATGCAAAGATAGAAAGCAGACAGATATCAAGGTATTATACATAGCTGAGTATTTTAAATTTATATGGAATGTGAGAAGACTTAATTCATAAAATTGCCTCAGTATATTTAATATGTGTTGTCTTTTACTTTTGCTTTGTGGCTAAGAGAATAAAATGATCATTAGATGGAAGGGAAGGGTGGGACTGATGATTAATAATGCATTAGGGTTGAAGCTACTGTTATTGTGCTTGAATTAGTTTTTCATGTACAGCTGAGGGAGAAAGGGAACTTTTAGCTAACAGCCTCACTTTGCTACCTCCTCCTGAGGCTCCTGCTCTTCAGCTTCTTGCCCCTTGGGCAGTGGCCAAGGGCTGTTCCCAAGATGGTTAGATAACATAATGTGCAGCAGTCCATCAAAAATGCATGAGATCCACTTATCTGCTGGGCTTCTCCAGAGTGGTCCAAGCAATAGAAATGCTCAGATGGCAACGTAACTCCCATTATGCCCACGCTGCACAATGTGTGTTGCAAACTGAAGTCATGAGCAATATTGTCGGCTGAGAACATTTCTCATTGAGTAGCCATTCTCTGATTACTGTAGTTATTGAAATGCAGCTGGCAGAGGACATTGCTGCACTTTGTGTGCTCTGTGATTGTTGCCACAATACCTGTCACTGGTCTGTGAAGCTTCTTGCAGTCACACACCAGTTGTATGTTAAGGGAGTGAAATTCCTTTAGACTGCAGTGAATGGCAGAGTTGACATACAGCACATGCAAAGCAACTGGCATGCAGTTGACACCATTCTGCAGAGGCTCACATTTCCTGCAAACCCATCGGCTTGTTCCGCCTGTTATTTGCTGGCAGGAGGGAAAGAAATCATGTTACCTTCTTTTGCAAAGAGGACTCTATGCAATGGTGTAACTACAGCCTGTAAACTGAGTTTAGGAGGATCCAGATGCCATCACCAACACAGGGGGATTAGAGCAGGATTAGTGTAACTGGATGCTTGATGGTCAGCGCAGATTCAGTGGGTTGAAGTGCCTGGTTTCATGCTCTCTGACTCTATGGCTCTATGACAATGCATAAAATTGTAATTAAAGTCAAATGGAATAAAAAAAAAGAAACAAATTAGCTGATGCTGGGATAGAAATCTTTTGCGTAAGTTTACATGTACTCAGTTGTGCAACGTTAAGTGAGCATGGAGTTTCTATATGCCACGGCTGGCATCAAGTCATGTTGCACACCGATTACCATCAAGATCTCAGCATACTGTGGCAAGAGTTAAATAAATGTGCACTACTCCCTTTATCAAAGTGTCTATCTTTATGCTTCATGTCAGAGCTCACAACAGGTGAATGCTTGGAAGCTATAGGGTTCCCCAGCACCTAAATAAACAACATTACTAAATGCTAATTTGCCCCAAAGTGCCCCTGCCGTACTGTAATTACAGTACCCAAGAGCAGAGGTGACACTTCAGTATTATCATTAAGATGGTTTTGTTACCACTGAAAGTCATAGAGTCATACAGCATGGAAAAAGGCCCTTCGGCCCAACTGGACTATGCCGACCAAGATTCCCATTTGCCCATGTTCGACCCATATCCCTCTAAATCTTTTCTATCTATGTACTGTTCAAGTACCTTTTAAATGTTGTGAATGTACCTGCCTCAACCACTTTTTCTGGCAGCTCATTCCATATATTGACCACTCTCTGGGTGAAAAAGTTGCCCCTCAGGTCCCTTAAAAATTTTTCCCCTCTGAACTTAAACCTAGTTTTTGTTTCCTTTTCCCTAGGAAAAAGGCTGTGTGCATTCACCCTACCTATGCTCCTCCTGATTTTATACACCTCTATAAGATCACCCCTCATTCTCTTACACTAAAATGAATAAAGTCCCTCAAGTCCCAGCAACATCCTTGTAAATCTCCTCTGGAAGTGTTTAGAAGTACAAAAACAAGGATCAGGTAGGAATTCAGAAATGCTCACTCTTGGAGTAGGCGGCAACAGGGCACGTTCCCTGCAGCTGAATGCTGAGGCTCGAGGCATCACCAATATTGTATCTTGGGTTTCATCTTCATGGAGCTGCTGTAGAACGAACAGCCAAGCTGGAAAATGGCAGAACTAAGATCAGATCAGATGTGGGATTAAAAAGCTGGTGTTGGGGCAAGTGTCAGAAGTCCTGCATAAAGGATGGGGAGGCCGGTAGGAGGATTGAGGACAGGGAAATTTGAGATTGTTATTTAGTAGTTTGGAGGCCAGAAAGGGGTGGAGTTCAGGGTGCAGAGTGGTTGTAGTTGTGGGGAAGGGCAGCAGTAGGCTGTGAAAGATTGTGAGCACCTCTTGGCTGGTCATTTTGGTAAATAAAGTCAGATCATATTTGTTTCTTCAATAAAACCATGGGCAAGCAAATCTTCCAGCAGGTGCTTTATTATGGAAAGGATCTAACGCAAGTTTCAAGTGTGGGCTCTGGATGTTTTTTCCTTTACCAATATGGTAGAGCAGAGGCACACAATGGTGTAAGCAGTCAGTTCACTATAATGGGGGCACAGTTTGCAAATTTACAGGACATCTAATGTATTCCTGTGTAACTGTTTTAAGATCAATAAAAAACAAAGATTGCATTTAGTCTCAACTTCATGCACAGAATACCACAAGGAAACAAATTCCAAAAGATGGACCCTTAACCTTTCATTATTTTACATATTGTTTAATTTGGTTTACTAATCTTGGTTGTTTGCAAAGCTTTTCAAAATATTGTTAAAATAACAGAGCAAAGTTTATTTTTTATATTTGTTTCTATAGTGAAAAACTGCAGTACACTGAAACCTTGTTTCAATTTAAACATAAATGCTGAGCAATAAATGCTTAGATGTTGCTGCCTGGAGAATTTGTGATCTATTGAACATGAAGAACTATTATCGTTTGTCCACTAACATACGAGGTTAAGATAAAAAGGCTACTGTCTATTGATGTTTTTTTTAACGAGATTGATCTTCATAAATTAAGTTTACTACAGGGAGAAAAGGAAAATACAGCTTTGTGATAGGTTAAGACCTGTGCAATCAAAGCCAATACTTGCATTCCTCTGGTGTACTCTGCACAATGTCAAAGAGTACTCTTGCTTAGAAACCGAAAGTTGCCTGCTTAGCTTGTGTTGGTGTGCAGAAGTCCAACGGGCATTTTGTTCATGGCCCACTTCTGGAAGATTTATTACTACACATGGCCCAAGGTGTCAAGTGCTACTGAACACTTCCTTTGCACCCACTGAGTGAACCAAAGGAATCAGGTGGGTCTGGGCCAACTGAAGGGGGTGGGGCTGCAGTTAATGAAGGGAGGAGGAAGAGGTTTGGGCAGGGAGGAAGACTGGGGGCTCAGGACAGAGAGGTATGGGTTAGGTTCCAAAGACATATGGGTTATGAAATTGTGGGCATGCTATATTGGCACCGGAAGCATGGCGACACTTGCGGGCTGCCCCCAGAACTCTCTATGCAAAAGATGCATTTCGCTGTGTGTTTTGATGTACATGGGACTAATAAGGATATCTTATCTAGATTCTTAAAGAGGTTAGGACAGAGAGATTGGTGGAGGGGTTGGGACAGGGAGATTGCTGGACAGGTTGGAGCAGAGAGTTGGTACAAGGATAGGGGTAGGGAGGTTGGTTGGGTTCAGAGTTGGTAAGGAAGAATTTACAAGTTTGATTTTGCTGCATACAAATACAGTGCCTGACTCAATGCTGGATAATCTGTCCAATTTGATTCTTATTGTGCAGCAGTTTTTGATCAGTTGGCCATTCTCGAGTCAATCACATTGCTGTGGGCCTAAAGTCCCATTCAGCTCTGACCAGGTAAGATTGGCAGATTTCCTTCCCTGAAGGAGCAGATGGGATTTTACAACAACCCAGTTCCAGGCACAATTATTGAGACTAGTTTTTTTTTCCAGATTATTGTATTCTTAATTAACTAAATTTCAATTCCTCAGATACCCATGTGAACTTGAATTTGTGCTGCTGGATTGTCATTGCAGACCTTGTGATTACTCACTCACTATTCCCAAATACCAGGACTGGAGCACTGGAAGGAGGAGTGTTCTTGAAAGGTTAGACTGGGCGGCTGGTGGAGGTGTCAGGCTGGGAGTTTGAAGGGGTCGGGGGGGGGGGGGGGGGTCATGACAGGGAGATTAGCAGGAAGATCAGCGGCTATTCAGGCTTGGGTGAGTAAGACTCCCTCCCTAGTACTACGTACATGATCAGAACTATGCACATCTACATGAACAGAGAGACCTAGCTCCTTGAAACCGACAGCGCAGGTTGATAGGGTGGTGAAGGAGGCATTTGGCATGCTTGCTTTCGTATGTCAGGGCATAGAATATAAGAGTTGGGACATTATGTTACAACTTTATAAAACACTAGCAAGGTCCTACTTGGAATATTGTGTCCATTTCTGGTCGCCACACCATAGGAAAGATGTGATTGTGCTGGAGAGAGTGTAGAAGAGATTCACCTGGATGTTGCCTGGACTGGAGGACCTTTGTTATTGGATAGGCTGGGCTTGTTTACCCTGGAGTGAAGGAGGTTGAGTGGTGACCTAATAGGAGTATTTAAGATTATGGGAAGCAGAGATAGAATCAACAGTCAAAATCTTTTTTCAACCGTAGCAATATCAAAAACAAGGGGGCATCAGTTGAAGGTGAGAAGAAGGACTTTTAAAGGGGACCTGAGAGATAGGTATTTTACACAGAGAATGGTTGACATCTAGGACGCGCTGCCAGAAGGGATGGTGGAATCAGATACAATTGCAACAGTGAGGTTGCATTTACATAGAAACTTATATGGCACAGAAGGATACAGTGTTAATGCAGGCAACTGGGATGAGAGTCGATGGGCAAAAGAGTCGGCATGGACATGATGGGTCAACGGGTCTATTTCTGTGCTGTACCACTCACTGACTCTGTCTCTAACTGCATCCTTGGATTGCAATAGGTCACGAATGTGGCCCACCAGCACTTTTTCAAGAGAAATTAACAATGGACAATAAATTTTGGCCTTGCCTTCGATATTCTCATCCCAAGAAATAATTTTCATAATTCTCCTGTTGTAAATAACAACTGCAAAACCTTCAAGTTAGAAGAAGCACACAAAATTCAATTACATTTGAGAATGAGTCCTGAATATAATTTCCGCTGCTGGCTTTACTGTAGATTGCAAGAACATGCTGTGTGAACTCAGTCTACATGTGATGCTTTACAAAAAACTAAAGAAATAAAATTACAACATAGAAAATTATTTTTTTTATCTGATAGTCCAATGATGATTACTTCAAGAAATTCAAAACCTGTAGCATTCTTTAATCCCAGTGTTATAACTCCATTTATATCATGAAGAACACTGCTCTCTCCCACACCCAGTATCAAACCACAGGGTAATTAGATGCAACATGCCCAGAGGCTGCTCTTTATCATAACTGCCTTGTTGTTCCCCCTCCTTCACCTCTTCTTGTGCCCTCATAATGACAATATTATGGGGGATGAAGCAGCAATGATAAAGTGCCACACCTTATCTGGACTGTATTCCAAGGCACTCAAATGGGAACTCTAATTGTCTCTGAAATGTTCCTGGTGGACCATGGCTCCGGTTGTAATTAAGCTCTTCAGCACTTCCAAGAACCTGCATAAGAAAGATGAATCCATGGAATAACCTCTGCTCTCCCATGAGCCAGCATGACAGCTAAAATATGACAGCAATAATCTGTTGCACTATTTGTGCTTGCACAATTTTTCAGTCTATGTTTATTGTATGTTCTCTGTTCTATGTACGTCCTCTGTTGTGTGAGTCTGGGGGAAATGACATTTTGTTCCTCCATGTGAATGACAATAAAGTATAACTTGAACTTGAACTGACTCAGAACCTAATCCTAACCCTCTTCATTGATCATAAAGGTCTTTTTGCACAATTTTTATATTTATGAACTGATACATAGCCTTTTCTGTTGATAAACTGCTTGGAGTTCACAGGTGGAGGTAGTAAAATGTGTGTACATCCTACTACCCTGAGCCTCTGGGATATAAAATAAAATCAGGTAAATACGTGTACTCATGCTGGATGCTGCTTTTTACTTCAGGAAATTTAATCTACTTTCCTTTGATTAGAGAGTCTGGGAATGCACCAGTTTAAGTCGTAAACTGCAAGATAAGTAGCATCAGCCACGACTGTCAGGAACAGTTGAGTGACTGAGAACTTCAGGCCAAGGTGACTGACACACACAGACCGATCCAGGCATGGTTCCTGGGCTAGGGTTCTGCATGAAGTAGGTGGAAGACCTTATTTGGAAAATCTCAGTCTCCGGTTCCATTATTCCTCACACCCGTGGAGATGGAGATTTATTCTTGGAAGATAGCTTTCCTCTTCCTCCCCTTGTCCTGAACCTCTTTTGATAAAGGAGGCCTTGCTTTTGAACCCTCACCTCGTCATCCTGGTTAATCCAGACATCTAATAGGACCAATACTAAATCATCCTTCATCACTAAGCGGAAAAGA
>JARFYF010000052.1:101711380-101724832 GCA_030265395.1 Rhina ancylostomus
GTCCCCTCATGTTAACCATAGTCGCACTGGGAAAAAGCTTCTGACTGTCCATTCAATCTATGCCTCTTATCATTTTGTACACCTCTATCAAGTCACCTCTCATTCTCCTTCTCTCCAAAGAGAAAAACCCTAGCTCACTCAACCAATCTTCATAAGACATATTCTCCAATCCAGGCAACATCCTGGTACATCTCCTCTGCACCCCCTCTAAAGCTTCCACATCCTTTCTATAATGAGGTGACCAGAACTGAGCACAATACTCCAAGTGAGGTCTGACCAGAGTTTTATAGAGCTGCAACATCACCTCATGGCTCTTGAACTCAATACCCTGACTAATGAAGGCCAACACTCCATACGCTTTCTTAACAACCCTATCAACCTGTGTGGCAACCTTGAGGGATCTATGGACGTGGACCCCAAGATCCCTCTGTTCCTGCACACTGCTATGGGCCCTGCCATTAACCTTGTATTCTGCCTATGAATTTGATCTCCTGAAGTGTATCACTTCACACTTATCCAGGTTGAACTCCACCTGCCACTTCTCAATCCGCTTTGCATTCTATCAATATCCTGTTGTAATCTACAGCAACCTTTGACACTGTCCACTACACCACCAATGTTTGTATCATCAGCAGGGTGTGTGATGGCTTACTCTACAGTTGACTGGATGAGTGCAGCTGCCATAACACTCAAGCTCAACATCTTCCAGGACAAAGCAGCCTGCTTGATTGGTACATCATTGTCCAGCTAAAATATTCACTCCCTTCACTAATGATGCACTTTGGCTATGAACATTTCTTGTATAACTCCCAGTTAGGTCCCTTCCCTTGTCTCTTTTTCCAGTCCACTGATAACTACATTGATTCCACAAAGGCAAAGGTGGGAATTCCAAATGATCACCACACTCTGAGTGAAGGAATTTTTCTTCATCTCAGTCTTAAAAAGGCCGGCTTACATTCTGAGATTGTGCCCCTGGTCCAAGACTCCTCAGCCAAAGAACCATCCTTCCCACATCCAGCCTGTTAAGCCCTGTAAAAATGTTACAAGTTTCAACAAGATGTCCTTTCATTCTTCTCAACTCGAAAGAATACGGTCCCAGGCTACTCAATCTCAAACAGCCAACCCTGGAACCATTCTTTCTTAGGTTTGGGAAATAAAGCTGTATTTTCTACTCCAGGTGTGGTCTCACCAAGGCCATATACAATTGCGGCAACACTTACTTACTCCTGTATTCAATTCCACTTGCAACAAAGGCTAACAGATCATTTGCCTTACAAATTGCTGCTGCAGCTGCATGTTAGATTCAATTGACTTGTGTACAAGTACATCTAGGTCCCTTTGAATATCAACATTACCCAATTGCTCACTATTTAAAACAAAACTATTCTGCTTTTTTTTGCTAAATGCCAAGTTTTCTGTGAGTGGTTAACACGTTACATTAGCTGGAATAGTAGAATTCACTCTAGTGAGGCAGGCATCAAATTAGTGTTGCACAAGGACAGACAAACTAACCTACTACCTTATAAATGATTGGCAGAAGGTGCGCCACATGCACTACAATGCTATTTATTTTGCTAAGCAGCACAAGTTAAAAATGTGCTCTGACAATCTGAGATTGAACTGGAAGCAAATCAGTTTACATATCACTAAAGAAACTGGAACTGTGCAGTCCAATTTCACGGTCCTTTGCTTTTATATTCCAATCATTTTGTAATAAAGACTTACATACCATTTGCTTTCCTAATTGCCTGCTATAGTTACATGTTAGCTCTCTGTGATTTGTAGGTAAGGACATTCTGGTCTCTGAATAATTACAACCACCAGCCTTTCACCATTTAAAAAAACATCCAACTTTTCTGTTTTCCTTACTAAAGATAACTCATACCACCTAACAGTCAGTGGTTGGGCAAAATTGAGAGTTGAGATGCTACACACATTCATTCCTATAAAATGATATATTGTAAATAATTGTCACACTGGGATTTTCTTCTTCCCTAGTTTGAAGATAGTTAAGAATGTTATCTCTTATGAGCATACAGCCACAATTGACTGTATTTGTTTAATTTGTTAAATCTCTGGACTAAAATCTGCACAGGCGCACTTTCCATTGTTGAGCTGAGCTGGGAGGTCTGGAGAACAAAGCAGAAGAAAATCAGGCTGTTCCTTCTGCCTTCCTACATTGTCCTGTAAAAACTGTAGGGTTAATTAAAATTCTGATTGTGTAAGAAGACATGCTGGCATAAGTATGGTCTTGGTGCACACCAGCTATGACAGCATATGAAAAATAATTCATTCAGTCATAAGCCCTTGAGCCATTTTGAGGAAGTAAGATGACATCAGTCAATATTAGTGACTTCGCTGGTTGGTTCTTTTTACTTAACATGAGTAAGCCATTCAGGTGCACTGTTTTCTTCCCTTCAGATGATACACTTGGGTAGATTTTGATGTGATGCTTTTGCATCTTCACTGCTGCAGTCACGTGCTGCACACATCACATGACCTGAAGACCCACACCTCAAGGTTCAACAACAGCTTCTTCCCCACTGCCATCAGGTTCTTGAACCGACCTGAAAAACCCTAACGCAACCTTGAATTATATTTCTTTTCCTCTCTCTCAATTTGCACTAATGTCATTATGTTAATTTTGTTGTGCAAATGTATAGTATATGCTGATTTAGTTTATGTGAACATACTGTATGTTTGTCATGTTCGTAATGTACTGTGCTGCAAAAAGCTCATTTTCATGGCATTTATACCATGTGTATGCATGCCAATGACACCGATATAACTTGAACACATTCATTATTGTGAAATGATGATCTCCATGTGACTGAGTGGGTTCCCTCCGATGCTTCGGTTTCATAAGACATATTGGTGGGTAGATTAATTAGCTTTTGTAAATTGCCCTGAGTAAAGGTGGGAGATAGGAAAATTGGGTGGGAGGTATGGGGGAGCAGGGGGTAGTTGATGAGGATGTGAGTGGAAAAATGGAATCAAGGTAACTGGGTGCTTGATGGTCAGCATGGTTACAGACAGCCAAAGGGCCTGTTTACATGCTGTATGCCTCCATGATTCTATGACTTTATAACATGTCTGAGGATCTGTCAAGAACTAGCTATGACTAGAATAACCAGATAACATCACCACTCCTGATGATACAATAGATTCCTTAATTGTTATAAAACAGAAGTGAGGAACATGAAGGCCTTCCACTCTCCCAAACATAATAGATCTCTCAGGTCTTAATGGCAAGGAAATGTCTTGTATAAATAAAATATGGTATGTTACAAATCAACAAAATAAGGGATTAGCACCCAATTTGTATAAGTCAGCTTCTGGAAGTAAGATATTTATCACCTACAACAGAATGCTAAAGGGTTATGTTGTTTTGAACACTGGCTGATTGATAGTCTGGTGTTTACTGCAAAGATTATGCTTTATATCATACTGACATTGGATAAGGTAAAAAGTTTCTGCAGCAGATCAATCACTGACCTTTTAATTCAAGGATAATTCTTACATCTTGAGTTATGTATCTCTCTTTAATTGTGTCCTTTTGTTTTCCCTGTCTGATTATATTTTCTGATCGCATTTATTATTGGAAATCTCTTCAGTGCTTTATTAGTATATTATCTGCACCCACTCTTCTGTAATATTCTGTTTACATCAACGGCACTCAGGTTGAGCGGGTTGAAAGCTTCAAATTCCTAGGAGTGAACATCACCAATAGCCTGGCCTGGACCAACCACATAGACGCCATGGCTAAGAAAGTGCACCAGTGCATCTACTTCCTCAAGATGCTAAAGAAATTTGGCATGTCCCTTTTGAACCTTCCCAATTTTATCGATGCACCATAGAAAGCATCCAATCTGGATGCATCATGGCTTGGTATGGCAACTGCTCTGCCCAAGACTGCAAGGAAGTGCAGAGAGTTGTGGGCACAGCTCAGCACATCATGGAAACCAGTCTCCTCTCCATGGACTCTGTCTACACTTCTCTCTGCCTCTGTAAAGCAACCAACATAATCATAGACCTCACCCACCCCAGACATTCTCTCTCCTTCCCTCTCCCATCAGGCAGAAGACACAAAAGCCTGAAAGCACATACCACCAGGCTTAAGGACAGCTTTTATCCCATTGTTATAAGACTATTGAATGATTCCCTAGTACGATAAGGACTCTTGACCTCACAATCTAACTTGTTATGCCTTTTCAGCGTATTGTCTGCCTGCACTGCAGTTTCTCTGTAACTGTAACACTTTATTCTGCATTCTGTTATTGCTTTCTCTTGTCCTTCCTCAATACGCTGTTGTAATGAAATGATCTGTATGGATGGCATACAAAATAAAGCTTTTCACTGTACCTCAGTACTTGTAACAATAATAAAGCAATTTATCATTTCTGGTGGCCAAGTGTGTCAGAGTATACATCAGAGACATAATTTGTTCCAATCGAAACTGATCTAATGTTACGCATCCAGTCCATGGGTCATTTTGTGGGAGGGAGATGATGACATATCTAGCATGTCTCGGGGCACCCATTAGGAATGGGTTAGATTTTGCATGATAGGAACATGGGGAGGTAATTTAGTCACCCAAGCCTGTTCAACATTCCATAAAACCTTGACTGAACTGTGACCTGACCCCATTTACTTGCCTCTCCGCAATATCAAAAGTCTATCTAACTTGGATTTAAAATTAACAGTTCACCAATTTCCAAAGTGACATTCCTCCTTGGATGTAGAAGTGCTTTCAAACTTAAGACTCAAAAGAATTAGCTCAAACTTTAGATATTCCCTTATTCCTGAAATCTCCAATTAGCAAAGATAGTTCCTCCCTAACCTATCACTTCTTAACATGCTGAAAATGTTTGATCAAGTCATCCCTCAAAATTTTAAAGTCCAGTATATGTAGCACTAGTGCAAGCTCACTTTCAAGTCAATGCTCTTTCACCAGAACTATTAACACTGTTTCTCTCTTCACATATGCCACCCGACCTGTTGATTATTCCCAGCATTTTCTGTTTTTATTTTAGGTTTTATTTCTGTTTCACAAATGCAATCTCTCCTTGCAATTTAACATTTATGACAAGAAATTCATGCTTTGTCAGTACCAATGAATCCACTATATAGTTGAGTGTCAGTTCCACTCTTTACTCTAAAAGTCCCCCCTGAACCTATGACTTTTACCACCAAGGACAAGAGCATAGAGTGCACAGAAACACTAATACCTGTAGAACTCATCACACTAGTACACCATCATGACTTGGAATGATACAGCCATACCTTCATCATTGCTGGGTCGAAATCTTCAAACTTATTCCCAAAGAGTGCTGCAAAGATGCCTTCACTAGGAGACTTGCAGCCATTTAAGTGGATAGCTTCCTACCACTTATTCATGAGTAATTAGGGATGAGTAATAACTGTTGGCCTTATCAGCAATATCCTCATCTCAAAAAAAAAGTATAATGCTAATAATTGGATTAAATTCCTAGGCATTAGAGGACAGGTAATTGCTCAGAAATTCATCAACAGCATTTTTGTTCATTTTGCCATTGTGAAACACAACAGCTAGTTCCTGGTTATTTTGGACCATTCCAAAAATTTGGCCTGGTATTGGTCACCCTTGCAACCCCGACACAATTTTCACATCAAGTTGGCAGGAGATTGTGTCATTCTCCATGCAGCTCACCTTTTGGAGCATTGCAGGACAACTTGGACCATATTTTCCTACGTGCACCCACCACTGGGCATTCCTGGGCACACCCTGGTCCTACTGACATGGATTGGCATGTCTAAATTATTTACTCATCTGCACCCATGATTACCACCATCTCCCCCCACTCCATCCACAATGAACAAGCAACCCAATAATCCCTGATCCACACCATCTCCCAACCCTGCTCTAATATGATCACTCATTTCCTGAGCAGAAGGGTTGGTTCTCCTTCTATCTCCCAATAATGTACTGCTTTTCTCCTAGTCTTGTCATCTCTTGAAGCTTTCACAAGTGCTGATCTTCTCTTTATTTTCCCCTTTCTAAATCTGCTCTGTGCCTATCATTCGAAACACTTACTCTCAATTCATTTTACTAAGTATTTTCAAAACTTCAGCCTGCCTTTACTCTCCATTCACCATGAGATTTCTGGAGTGACCAATCTGCTTAACCATATCTTTACTTCCACATGAAAGCTCTATTGCCCATTGAAACCAACAAACTGTCACATCTTGTCCCTGTTCTTTGATCTTCCAGGGATCTGGACTGGAACACAGGCTGGAAATCATATGGTGGAAAAGTAGTTTAGACATTTGCTGTCAGATATGGCTGGAGTCTGCGTAAAGCGTGACTATGCCCTTTTCTCACTTGCCAAAACTGTTCATTATTCTAGGAATTCAAAGATGTTTAATTTCTTACTACAAAATACTTCTCAGTTCTCCCCTCTACCTTTGTCACTAGGACAGACTGTCTCGTCAGTTGCTCAGCTGCTTTCCTCCTCTTCTCCCAGGCCAAACAGGCTTCTCTGACCCCAACACTGAACTCACAGCTCTCTGGTCCATCTACCGTCTTCCCTCATGCCCTTCCCAAGGTCCATTATCTTTGAGTCCTGTCTCCTGCTTCCACAATCCCATTGACAATGAGCAGGTGACCACTCAACCCTCTTCCTTGCTTCTATGTTAGCTGATATTGTGAGGTTCTTTCTCTTCAGTCACATTTCCCTTTTCTTCAAGTATGGAGGGGATAAGGGTAATTTTTGAGGAGCATGACGATGATGACAGTTTCCTTCCCCAGCAAATCAATGTTTCAAATTCACACCATTGACACAATTTTTCTTGAGCATGCCTTGATGATATATGAGATACATGGAAAGTTCAAATTTATGTATTCATTTGCCAATATGGCTCTGGCACTAATTTTTGCATGAAAATATTCTAAGTATGACAAACTGTTGATTAAAATTCATTCAATGATTTCCTTTAGTTGCACTATTAAGACCAAATACATATTCTCTAAATAAGATTTAAGTTACTTACAGTTTCTAAAAGTGAATAGTAAATGCAGAAGCCTGGTTTTGATGCCAGATACTCATCGGATCGAAATCGTATCCTGACTTGGTTTGCTTTTGATATTTGTATTCCTGGAACTTCATTGGTACCACACCACCGTCCAATAATGGTACCATCGCTTAAATCTTCAATTTCCACAAAATCAAACCTGAAAAACAGAAGTAGTTTGCAAGAAAAGTCAGCTGGATGGAAATAAATTGTATTTGAATTCAACAAAGTAAATATCAGTCGATTGTCAACTACACGAGAAGTCACTGTACAAATGTTTGACATGCTCAGATTGAATTTTAACAAAGGCATTTGCATTCAATATTATTCAAAAATATTCATTAATTCTTATTGATCATATCACCAAAGGGATATCCAGACCAGGAAATCAAACCCACTTAACTTGAACTATGCAAACTGCTGAATTGAGGAATTAAACATTTCAATTTCATAGTTAAATCAAAACAGCATTATTAAAAAAAATCTCAGCTCCAGAATTTATAAAACATTTATTATGAAAATGTGTAAGCTCAGCAAAAACACAAGATAAATAAACATGAATAATTTTGCATACAATTTCAAGATACAAGATAAAACATTTGTTACTTAAATAGTTCAGATTAAGAAGTGGCACGTCACTGCAGGCTGTGGCTTGGATTTTTTTTTACTGAATCAAATGGCAATTGATCATTTATGTTGGCATGGGTCTTAAGGCTTTGATGGCAGCTGTATGCATTGGGTTACAACAAATACATGGTCCCAAAGAGAATGTCACTTGCATTCTGGAACTTGAACATGGATGCCAGCATCTCTATTCCCACCACTGGCTTTCAGAAAATATCACTGCATGAGCCCAAAGCCAACCATCCCAGACTGTAACTTCTCAGCTGGAAATGTTGCAGTCACTAGCTTACAATTTCACTGCAGAGTTGCTCATTGATGTCCAACCAAGTAATTGTTGTCCTACCAAAAGGAAGGAAGCAGCCTTTCATCAGCCTGGCTGTAGCCATAGTGGGGCCTGTGTGGAAATAGCTGGGTCAGCAAACACAGTTGGAAGGCTATGACTGAGGGGAAACATAAGAGTGATCAGTTCATTTAAATGTGAAGTTGATACATTTCCTTTGTTGTTATGGCTGTGAAAGAAATATTCATTAAATTCTTATTTAAAAAACCATCACAGCATAACTACTTCCATGAACTATTCAGACAGAGTGACACGGGAGGAAAGTTGGAGCACCACATATCCCATGGTCTGCATAATCTTTACTGTTAGTTTATTTACTCAAAGTGTGAGAGGAAAAACACCATGAAGGCCAAAATTTGGATCCACGAGTGCAAATTCTGCATACAGAATGGCACTCCCCTTCAACATGGAAATAAAATGGTTACAGGGATAAAGTGAGTGTTCAGCTAGATATGTGCGCATGGATCGATGTTAGTGAACTTTACCAGGGCCAATTTTCATACTTTTTATTGAGTATATACAAGTTCTTCCTGACCTTTGTCCTTTCAGGGCCATATTCCTTCATGCCACCGGGATGCAGCACATGCCTCAATAACCCAGCTCTAGAAACTCAAATGTGGGCAATAATTACAGACACCCACAGATGAAGTTCTGATGGTAGTATAATTAGCCATATTTGTTACAGAGAAACAGATTGATTGGAAAGGTAGGGCAGTCAGTGTATTTGCTCACATTATGCTGAGGACATCTTGTTTCCCAGTTATAGACTGGCTGTTCATTATGTACAAATAGGTGTAGTCACTGATTCCTTGAATGGAAGATGAAATGCTCAGTTGGAATGGGCAACTTTCTACGTTGGTTCCATCTTCAAATCTCTGCAATCACTACCTGGCATTTGAAAAGTGAACTGCAAAGATGACTGAGGGTGACCAGTGGCTTGTAGTTTTCAATATCTCCATTCTTTCCACCAGTGAAAGTCAAGGGTTTGGTCTCTATCCCATCAGTGTTTGTATGATGGTGCTCAACATAGTGTGACCTTGCAGAAACCTCCTGAATCAGCAGCCAGTCTCCAAAGGGCTCTGCAGTAGATGGCAGAAGTTGGTCTCAACCAGCTGGGTAGATCTTTAGATTGTACAGTTGCAGCGAATGGAAATATGCTGCAAACATGGTTCCTTTTGAGTGGTCAACAAGTTTTAAAACAGAAAAAAGTGATTTAACTTCACTAGACAATGCTCCAAATGAGTACTAGGTGTCACACTGCATGTCCCATATGCAATATGAAATACTGAGTTGATTTTCTCTAAGTATGCAATTCTCAAATTAATCACATTTTTGTTTCCTTAAAAAGCTTTAAAATTCAATAACAGAGCATTTAAAACACAGAATCAGATTACATAATTTTTCAGCAAGTTTTTATTATCGAAGGATAATGTGATCTCCTTATTCTTCTTATCACTTATGTAACTTACACTTACCTATTTTGAAATGAATTTGCCAGTTGGGTAGGGCTTTGATCTAATCTCTCAACAACAATTCATGTAGTATTATTCTAAGTTGAACAACCTTCTTAATTAGGAACCCACATGGCCTCTTCAATATACCAAGCTTGTATCTTGCTTTGTGGTTGCATTCTAGAGAAAGTCTTCACAATCTCTACTGATCATTCAATGCACAAAACATTGATTACCATTATCTAACTCTCTCTCACAGGTGGCTATAACCACTCTTCAAATGCATTGAAAATGCTATAAATGGATCCCAGTCTTCAAACTCAGAAGCTGATAACAGAAAAACAAAATTGTGCAGCAGAATCTTTGAATGAGGCTATAATGTGATAAATCATCCAAACTGAATCTTTGATCAATTTGACCATATAGTGCAGAATACTAAAGCAATAGTTTTCTGTTTATAACCACTTTTTATGAAGCTGCTGTTTAAAATAATGCTCCCTCTGCTGGTTGTAATGGTTTCTGGGAAACTTCATTCTAATTCCTAATTTTCACTACTTTGTAAAACAAATTTGTTCAAACCTGATGTTGTTTGTACTTTGGCTGAGTAGAGAAGAACAAAAAAAAATCGACCTTGAAAGGCCCCAGGTCACAGAAGTGTACAGCAAAACAATTGGCTACTTGGCCAAACTCATCCGTGCTGAACTAAAATGGCGCAACATGGATTATTCCTGAATTTTAATTCTGAGTCCTTAATCTTGTAGAGTACAATTCTTCAAAAGGTCATCAATGTAATTCCTCAAAGTGACAAAGTGGGTTGTGGGAAGGGGGAGGGGGAGGGAGGATGTCTTGTGGTTTCTACCTTCCATCTTTCAGGCAGTGAGGTCCATTCCCATGCTACCACTTAGATAAAAAAATTACTCAGCTTTTCTTTTATCAAATACTGAGCTCTCAGCTGTTTCTTCCTGCTACCTGGAATGAATTGAATTGAATTGGTTGAAGACTGGCTTCTGTAAACTTTCTCAGGTGGAAGTTGTGATGGATCACCCATTCGATCTGGTTACAAATGCTTCAGCCTGCTGTTTAGCACATACATTGGGCCCTGCCGTTGGCACTGATGGAATGGTCTTGAAGTCTCCTCTTCCAGTTATCTGCCTGGTTGTCCACCACCATTCAAGAATGAATGTGGCACCAAGGGCATCTAATCTATTGGTTGAAGTATTGCTTAACTCTGTCAATTTCCCATTGCGTTTTCATGTTTTGTGTGGTGTGCTCATTTTACCAGTTTGGCAGCTCATTATTAGGTACACACAGTGGTACTTTTAGCATGCCCTTTTGCATCCTTGTTGAGCCAGGGTTGGTAACCTGCCTTCATGATATTGGTGGAGTGAAGAATATGTTATGGATAATGTGGAATACCATTCTGTTGCTGCTATTGACCCAGAGTACCTCATGAAAGCCCAGTACTAAGGTGCCAGCTCTGTTCTGAATTTACCTCATGTAGCTCAAAGACCATGTCACAACACAATGCAATATCAGTACTGTGAAAGGAATCTTAATTGGGTTATTCTACATCCCTCTAGAAATTCAATTCGAGGATGCCCTCAGTGAGAATATGGGACTTTGTCTCAACAAGGACTGTGCAGTGGTCACTACTATCAATATTTCCAGGGACAGATACATCTGCCACAGATAGATTAGTGGGAACAAGGTTAAGTGGATTTATCCCACCACCTACTGTAATCCTTGTTTGTCAGCTATGTCCTTCAGGTGGTGGTAGTACCGAGCCACTCTTGGTGATGGACGTAGAAGTCCAACACACAGAGTACATTCTGTGCTCTTACTATTCTCAAACTGATTCCTCAGATTGTAGGTGGTAATTAGGAGGACGTTTCTTTCCAGATGCTTGACCTGATGCCAGGAGACTTCATGGGATTTGGAGTTAATGTTGAGAATTTCCTGGACCACTCCATCCCAGTTGTACACCACTGTGCTGCTGCATGTGGTGGGTTTCTCTCAGTGGGACAGGGTCTATTTGGAGATTATGAAGAAGGATTTTGGGATGTTGGCAATAAGTTATGATTCTGCAAGCTCATCTATGTCAGACTATTGCCTGACTAGTCTGTAGAACAGCTCTCTCATTTTGGACACCGAACTTTAGCTGTTTGTGAGGAGGACTTTGAATGTCAAATGGGTTAGAGGTGATATTCCTGAAATTGATGCGTTGGTTGAGGTCCTTCTGGTCTCACTTTGCTGTGCTTAAATATAGTAGCATGATATAATGAAATGTCTTGCTAGGTCATTTCAAAGGGAAGTTTAAAATGAACCATATTGTTGAGTTCCTAGAATCACATGCAGGCTAGGCCAATAAGCATGGCAATTGTCCTTCCCTGAAGGATATTTGTGAACCAAACAGATATTTTCAACAATGTAGTAATGTCATTGTTGCTATTAATGGAACTATCATATTAATGTTATAGATTAATTAACCAACCAAATTCAAATCCCCAAATGATGAGGAGGGATTTAAATTAATTCTCTATAAGGTAGATATTTGTTGGTCCTGGCCTCTGGATTACTAGCCACGATACCACAATACCCATGCACAGGCTGAAACAACTGATAACTCTGCAAAACTGCTGGGGAATTGGAGCACGTTCAAACTCTGCTTCTGGACTCCATTTCCCTGTAAATTCTGGCCCAACATCTCATTGTGCAGCAGCATCAATGATTTGTGTTTGATAATATTCCTATGAAGCATCTGGGAATGTTTTTGCTATGTTAAAGGAACCGTATAATCCTTCTGCCATAAATAGACATTAACTTTAAAAGTGGGCCAATTCAGATTAGTTCATATATGACCCAAAATGGATACTGGAACTTAGAGATGCTTTGCATGACTTACTTTATTAGAAAAAAATAAGTGTCCCTCTTCACTTTTCACTGTTCTGTCATGTGAATTTGTGGGAATTTTGTGGGAATTAACACTAAGTAAGAACAAAATGAAACAGAACTGGTTCATTTTGGGCAGCTCAGGAGATTCAACTGGATAGGTCTCAGACTGATTCAGCTTTACATGCCTGGTGTGATTTCTGTGTCACTCTGCATCGTATCATGTCATCCCCTGTACATTCCCTTTGGAGTAATTCAGAGGAACTAAGGTCAATTTGTCCTGGGCACTCCTACAACAAGTAAGATTTCATAACGCATTGCTAGATTGTGATATTAGTAAGACTAGTTCAATATTAACCTCTGATTTTTAAGGCCCCATGAAACATAGCACCAGAAACTCCAGGCCCTGAACTGCCCAGTCCTCCAATTCCCCAATAGTATTGGACCCCCAAGCCCTTGAGGTTCCAGGCACCAGCACCCTAGGCCCCAGTTGTTGGTCACCAACAGTCTCTTATCTGACCCTTCTGTTTTCTGGCCCTACACCCACCTCCTAGCCCTCGCTAGGTCCAGATCTTGCAATCAGATACCCATTCCTGCACCCACTCCCCACCATCACCACCATCCACACATCCTGGCCACTCACCTATTCAACTCCAGGTGCCAATCATTCGCCCCAAACCTTTGAATCAAGATAACATTTTCAACTAGAGATTGAGCTTCAAGCCTCAAGGGCCACTCATTGTCTTGGTGTAGCAGCCAGCATAATCAAAGACCCCACCCACCCAGGACATGGTGGGCTCTTCCATCAGGTAGAAGATACAGGAGCCTGAGGGCATATACCACCACACTTAAGGAGAGCTTGTAATAAGGCTATTTAATGGTTCCCCTATTCAATGAGATGGACTATGACCTCACAATCTACCTTGTTTGACCTTGCACCTTATTGCACTGCACTTTCTCTATAGCTGGGACACTCTATACTGTTATTTTTTTTATCTGCACTACAACAATGCACTCTATACTAGCTCAATGTAACTTCCCTGTGTAATGAATTGACCTGTATGATCGGTTTGTAAGACAAACTTTTCATTGTACCTC
>JARFYF010000052.1:101790203-101800232 GCA_030265395.1 Rhina ancylostomus
AGCATTTAAGACACTCTTATATAGGCACATGAATGTGCAGAGAAGGGAGGGATATGGTTAATGTGCAGGGAAGAGGATTAGATTAATTAGGAGTCAATGGTTTAATTAGTTCAGCGCAACATTGTAGGCCAAAGGGCCTGTCCTGTGCCTTACTGTTCTATGTTCTATTAGTCCTCCACATTCTGTGCACTTGCTCCTTTCCATGCTTCTTCCAAGTGTTATTCAACAAAGAGGAATAGTGATTTATCAGATGAAAGAGAACAGGAGACAGTAATCAGAAGATTCCCTTTCCTGTCTTTGATCTAATGCCATGAGTCTCTGCAGTCAGCATTGAGGATCCCCAGGGCTGTCTCCTCCACCTGCACACTACTTGTCGGCTCCTCACCTGGATATTCTCTGTTGGTGGGACAAAATGTTCCCAGGTATTTTGATGGAGGAACCTGGCACATTGGCTGTAGGGTATTATTCTGTGCTGAGTTTGCTTTCTTTAGAGCAGAGAAGGCTGAAGGGGCTCCTGACTGAGCTGTACAAAATTATGAGTGTAGATAGGGTAGATAGTAAGAAACCTTTTCCCTTATTAGAGGCAATAGGCTTAAGGTAAAGGTAGGCGAGGATATGAGGGAGAATGTTGTCACGCAGAGGGTGATTGAGATCCAGAATGCACTGCACAAATGCTGGTGAGACAGATAACTCTCAACATTTAGATCATCATTTGAAATGCCAGACTACAGAAGGCAACAAGCTGAGTGCTGTCAAGTGGAATTAGTTAAAATGGCCTGCATGGGCACATGGGCTAAAGAACCTGTTTCTCTATTGTATAAATCCATGACTTGATGTCAAACAGTTGCTTGACTAGCCTGTGGGAGAGCTTTCCCAATTTATACACCATTGCCCTTATGATTATGATGAGGACTTGGCAAGAATGACAAATTTAGCTCTGTTCCCATTTGGTGTGTAAGGCAACGTTGGCTGTTTGCTGCTTTAATGTTGTGATCATGGTGCAACAGAGTGCCTTGATAAGCATTTCAGTGGGCAGTTGAAAATCAACCACACTACTCTAGATCAGGTAAGAAAGGCAAATGTCTTCTTCCTAAGGACATGAGCAAAACAGATGGATTTTTAATCACAATCCAGCAGTATCATGCTCATCAGTACTGAGTCTAAGGTTTAGTTGGCTAATCCCACAGATGGACACTGATTCTTTTTGTTTACTTTAACGTGTCCACTAGGCAAAGCAAACTGGCACATAGCAGTAGCCTGGAGAGCTTGAGTATGAACCATCACTTCCAGAATACATCATAAGCAGATGATAGGCTAAGAGTACAGTCCCTGTGTTGAGACCATGGCCTTGTTCATCATCAACCTGAACACCTGGTCTTTGGATTTGTCACTCATCACAAAAGGAAGCATTGAAAATGGGACTAATTCCTTGAAGTGATGATGGAATCAATTCTTTGAAGACATCCCATGAGCTTATAGGTGGAGCAGAGTAACAAGGTCAGCCTCTAGCTTTTTAGGCCATCGGTGAATTTGGGATGGTGATGACCATTTCCCCTCACCAAATTCATGAAATATCACCATTGTTCACAGCACCAGGGAAGAACTCCAGGAACTATTGACAGGACTGTGTCTGAGATGATGGAAGTTACAATCTGTGGAGAAAAAAATGTCACCACCAATATATTTTCCAGTGATTGGTCATCCAATTGCAGAAAGTCATGGCCAAGAGAAAAACAAGACTTCCTATCTTCTGCGAGGTACTGTGCTCCAGTTCAATTGGCAAACTACCATTCAAAATTCATTAGCACACAGTTAACATCAGCAATGAAGGCAGCTCCCAGGGTATTTCATTAGGAGTACTATCAAACGTAACTCCTCCTTATATTCATCAAGAGACAAGATTACACACACACACCACCCAGACACATTGCAGAACAGATGCAAATACAACTCCTGTACACTTGCAAAAGGTGGCACACATTTGACAGCAGCAACAACAGTGTGCTGCTGGTAGTGATCAGTAGCTCAGCGGCTTAAAAGGAGACAGCAATGAATGTAGAGTTTGTGGCCAATGGCAGCACTGAGATCATTTGAAGATGACTATGTGCTAGTAGCTACTCCCGTTTTCATATCCCAATTCTCCCTCTGTTCTCCCATCCCACGACCACTTCTGATCTCCAAGAAATGGATAGTCTAAGCATAGAAGTCTGACCTCCACCCTCTTCTCACCAAAGTCTCATGTTCCTTTATTTTTTTTAACTCTCAGTTGGTCATCCATCATACAATTTGACACAATCAGTTATCAACATAGAAACCATCTGCATCTGCAGTTTTTTGCTCCAACTACTAAGCTAACCTGATCACCACAACCACCAACTATCCCATGCACATGCTGCCAGTCAGGTGACCACCAAACCCCCCAATTATATGCTTGAACATCCTTATCACTAACCCTTGCCTGAACACCAACCATCCACCCTAGCAATGATTCCACCACCCTGCCCTGCTTCCAACCACCAAGATCGACAACTGACAGTCAATCTGACCACTTATCAATCTCACCGACTGCTTATTCACCTTCCAGCCTGATCATTAACCAACCCCAAAACTTTCCTATTAAACAGCCTGACTTGTCCATCTGCTGGCTGACCCTGACTCACCCTTCCAATTGCTGACATTTATCCCACAGACCACTACACTTCCCTAACTCCAAACTCAACTGATTTGCTTTGCATAATGAAACAGCACAAAGTATGTAGGGCCTGTTGGGCTTTCTGTGGTATTGAGATTCCCAGA
This sequence comes from Rhina ancylostomus, assembly GCA_030265395.1. NCBI lineage: Eukaryota > Metazoa > Chordata > Chondrichthyes > Rhinopristiformes > Rhinidae > Rhina > Rhina ancylostomus. Next base: position 101,793,000 of record JARFYF010000052.1, read on the forward strand.
GGGCTTTCAAACAAATTGTTAATTGTTCTTCCATGAATCCACTAGTTAATATGAATAACCACATTATAATTTCTATTCAATAAAACTTAAAAATAGCAGACTTGCCCACTGACAAAGCACAAAGTCCGATGAATTAAAAGAAATCTACTATGTCCAAGGATGTTAAAGGGTCAGCAACCTTCCTCCATCTACACGTTACCAACATTTTTAGTATTATCCTGTTTCTCAACATGCATTTATAAAGTTCCTAACTGGTGAACAAGATGCCAAAGAAAATTCAAAGCAGTGACTCGTCGTGGTCCAGAGAAGCAAGTGAGTAGATTTTGCCCTTACTGAAGCTATTTCCATCCAAGAAGGTTAGTTATAATATGCCTCTAAGATACAGAATGGAAGTATCCATCAGCCTGCATTGGGCTGTAAACCAAACCACCAAACTGCAGCATGTTAGATTTACCATTTTCAAATAATTACATTGAAAATACAACAGCAAAACAGTTCCATTTGGTGTGTACTATCCCTATGATAAGTATTTCTAATCCCACATGCACACTCTGCTTTCCGTCTCCCTTTATCCCTATTCTTTAATCTGCCCATCTAATCAATTCTTTAAAAAAAATACATTAAGCTTAAACATTTTCTTTTCCAGAATGTCATTGTTAAAACCTTTGCATCTACATATTCTGCCCAGTTTATCAATTCTTTAAAAATACATTAAGCTTAAACATTTTCTTTTCTAGAATGTTACATCGTTAAAACTTTTTATGTACATATTGTAGTCTGCTCTGGTTTACACTATTATGGAGTTTTCTCATCAGAAAACTGAAACATAATTTGCACACACACAGCCTGGCTACCAGCCAGCTATTGACAGACAAGCTGCAGATTTTCAGAAATTACAAAGTAATTTTCCTCACAGCTGTAGACTTCAATAATAATGAGCACTATGGTCTTTTAAGATATATCTGTCACACACTGCCAGACACAATCACAAAAGAAGGCAAGTTTTGTTTAAATCACAGTTTGCACAATTCAGTTCTCCCCCGTCAAAATTCTGGCACATTCAAGGTGAACAAGAAAGCTAGTTGTGTTAATTTACCAACTGACTTCTGGGATAGGGTTTCCACTTGAGGTACAAATTACACCCAAAAAGTGCTTTTTTTACCCTTAATTTTCTGCTCAAATTCGTTTGCATGTTGCTGAACACAAAATCTACTCTGAACTAGCAAAATTGGATTGGACAGCTTCTACAAACAGAATTTTTAATAAGATTTTGCTTTACTAAGTTTTCCTTGTAATAGCCAAGAGTGGAATCTTGGTGGAGTTTGAGTAATACTGCAGAAAATTGATTAAATCCAAAAAAGAACTTTTTTTTAGTCATAATCATAACCCATTTTAAAATGTTTGGAAAAAAAAAATCAAAAAACTGCATATGTTGGGTATCCGAAATAAAAACAGAAACTGCTGGAAACATCCAAAAGATCAGGCTGCATCTGTGGGAAGAGAAACAGAATTACTGTTTCAGGTCGAAGACCTTCATCAGAACTAAGAAAGTGAGAAAACAAGTTAGTTTAAAGTTGCAGAGAGGGGGGGCGGAAGGACTGGATAGGACAACAGGAATATCTCCAAGAGGAAGAGATCAGGACTGCCCAGGTATGCCCAATGTCATTGTCCTTATTGATATGTTAATCAAATGCTCAGAATTTGAACAATAGATCAATAAGGACAATGAGAGAAAAAAAATTAAAAGAATTAGGGGTGGCACAGTAGCGTAGCGGTTAGCGCAATGCTATTACAGCGCCAGTGATCAGGGTTCGATTCCTGTCACTGTCTGTAAGGAGTTTGTACGTTCTCCCGTGTCTACGTGGGTTTCCCCCGGGTGCTCCAGTTTCCTCCCACAATCTAAAGACGTACAGGTAGGTTAATTTGGGGTTTACAATGGGCGGTGCGGACTCATTGGGACAGAAGGGCCTGTTATCACGCTGTAAATAAAATTTAATTAATTAAAATGCTGTTGCTAAAACATAAAATTAAATGGAGAATACTGAAAATGCCCAGTAAATCAGGCAATATCTGTGGGGAGAGAAAAGCCAAGCTAATATTACAGATGGATAACCTCACAGGAGAACTGGCCAGTTCTGGTGCAAACAGAATAAATGAGTTATTTGAAGTTGTTTAAATTTGATAGAGTCCAGAGGGCTGCAACATGCCCAGACTGAAGATTGTTCCGAAAACTTATATTGCCCCTAATCGGGGCAGGAAAGAAAGCCACAGACGGGTCAGGGTGGGAGCAGGATGGAGAATTAAAGTGAAAAGCAACTGGAAGCTCAGAGTCACATCTGAAGACGAAATCAAGGTGTTCCACAAAGCAGAATTATTAACCCAGTTTTTCTCTCTCCACAGTCACTGCCTGATGTTTGGTATTTCCAGCATTCTCCTTCTGGTTTCCAGTTTCAACAACAGCTTTGACTTTCATTTCACAGCCCTCTCTCTCTCTCTTCTTCACTGCCCTCAATAACCTGTTAATAAGTGGGCTCCATTAATACTGTGATCACCGTAGCAACCCTGACCTCACCCTATCAGGGATATTTCCTTTATCTATCCATTTCCCGTCCCGACCCTCTCGGTAACTCAAAATTCTGTTTCCCTTTCCTCATTTCTGCTTGACCTACTGAATGGTTCCAGCATTTTCTGCTTTGAAAATGGCTTTAAAAAATACAATTTTCTAGTTTTATTGAGGTATAGTATTCAGTTCTGTGTAAATTAAAATGTTTTTACATCATGCTTATTGCTGTCCTTGTACTCAAATTTGATGTCCTTGTGCCCAAAGGAATCATCATAAATCTTTCAGCCTTCTGAGGGGGCCAGCACAGATACAATTAGTAGGGAGCTGAGTCACCAATCTCCACCATCCCAAAGTATGATTTCCCATGTATTCTTGGCTTACGTTGAACAAAAGCTTATGATTACATATCATCTGTAATGTACTTAACTCAGTACTTGCTGAAAGACTTCTAAATACTTTCAACTGTCCAAAATAAATCAGAATTTTAGCAAGAATGATTCCCAAGTATATCTGTACCACCTCAGGTGCTTAAGTAGTGTTTTCTTTAAGAAAAAAGATTCCCGTTCGTGGTTCATTTATTTTAATGTCATCTTTTTGACAGTGAATACCAGATCCAATCAGGATTAAAGTACTTTAGACATAAAAACTTTCTTTCTGTTCTGAAAAACTGAGAAGAATGAGGTAACTAGAATTCCAGGAAGAAGCAGGAGGCAAATGTAAAAGTTAACTGCAAAATACCAAACTGATTTCATCATTTCTAATCATATGTAATATTATATCTGCATCAATGGTGGCACAATTTTCAAAGATGATGTGCTAAATTACTCTTTCCTTTCATTGGACATATTTTTCAAATGGAATATTGCAGATAATTTCATAAGGGCCCTCAACAGGGAGATTTATTAAGCATTCATTCAGAGAGGCCAAGGATAGGTCTATACTTATCACGGCTCACCACTATAACTCCAGCAGGCTGCAGCTGCCAACAGGGCATCCCAACGCAGGTCAGCAGTTGAAACTGTGCAATTTTGATGCAGAGATGAGTCCAAAACATGCAATGAGTGTGTGCTGGCAACGTCTGCACACTTAATGTGTTGGCAGGAGCAGCAGAAATAGTCCTTCTGGCTCCACAGAAAAATAAGTTAAAACAAGCAACCTGTAGTCATCCACAGCCTCCTCTGCCACTTGAAGGACTGGCAGCTGGATTACAACAGAAGTGAAAAATTAGCCAGAGTGGAAATCCCAATTAATTTTAACCAATGTCACGAAAAGGCTCGGAAAATAGGTTTCTTTTAAGAAGTGCCATTATTGCTTAAAAAAATCCTCTCCCACATTTAACAGTAATCAGGATACTCATTCACAATCTTCCCCATTGTATTTTATGTGGGTGTTCATTCATTTTTGTACATTTCAGATAATACGATCTTCTTTGGAAAGAGAGCCTTGCATCTAGGTCCAATCTTGGATGACTATCCCATATGTGGTTTTGCATTTTACCGAGTGTCCTGCGGCCAGTGAATAATAAAAGTAATAAGCAGCATGAATTCCCAATTACAGTTTACCTTCCTCTGCTATTGACCTTTTGAGCAAATAATACTTTAGGATATCCTGCCTCTTTATGTAATGGTAGAAGAATGAACAAATTCAATTCAAGCCTTCTGCCATTTCCAATTTTATATTTTTTTTAATGAAGTAACATTAATCGATATAGTTAGAAACATAGAAAACCTACAGCACAATTCAGGCCCTTCGGCCCACAAAGCTGTGCTGAACGTGTCCCTACCTTAGAGACCTATAAGTGGAACATGTGGGTGTCCCTGCCTTCTTGTTGCTGGCTCGTGTATTTTGCTGATTGCTGCTAAACCAGAGGCTGCAGACAACATCTCTGCAGCTACACTCCCCAGTAATCTGCAGACGAATGAGCAGAGACTGATGGCTCCCACCTCTTTTGCCCTCAGGGAACTCACCGTCTAAATGTCAGTGAAGGTCAGGATGCTACCTTGTGGGGGAACTAACACATAACTGTCCACTTCCCAAACCCTGAGTACACACTGTGTTCACACAAATGTATGTACAGTGAAGTGTTGCCAACTAAACAGCCATTTGCCTGAAGCAGTTCATTATTAAACTAAATATTAAACAACATTCTGATTCAACAGCTGCACAGAAAGAGGAGATGGAGGGATGAAAGTCGTGCTATGATTTATCTCCTGAATTTGTCATTGTCTCCCTCAACAAACCTTCAGCTTAATCTGGATATTTGGAACAAGCATCTTATGAGGAATCTGCAGGAAGATTCTGAACCGTGTTGGTACATTGCCCCACGTGGTCTCCTCGAGTTGGCTGACCTCCTGTGTGGAACCTTCTCAAAACCTTTCTGAGAACCCCAATCCGCTACCACATCCATCGGCTCCCATCATATATTCACATAGAACATAGAACAGTACAGCACAGGAGCAGGCCCTTCAGCCCACAATGTTGTGCTGAACTACTGTAATTAAACTAGTGATTAAACACCCAAATAAACTAAACATCCTCAGAGAACTCCAGCCCTGAATTCTGTGCTCGAGTCTCTGGAATGGGAGTTAAATTTGTAAACCAGAGGTGACGGGTGACCTGCTGAAGGTAGTGCAAGTGTTCAGACCATCCAGCATGTGTCATCTGGGACTTAATTTCTTTTTCCTGCCTTTGCCCTAGGACTTTTATCATTGGTTGTTAATTAAAAATATCAATCAGTTTTAAAATTAATTCTTGACTTAGTGTCAATTGCCATTCACAAATCAAAGTACCAAATTTTTATTGCCATTTACAGCTTGCTGGAGGAACTCAGTGGGTTGAGCAGCATCTGTGGGGGTGAGGGACTGTTGACAAGGTAGACAGTTAGAGCCTTTTTCCTAGGATGGAAATGTCAAATACTAGAGGCTAGAGGTTTAAGGTGAGGGGGGGCATGTTTTTTACACGTCAAGTGTTTTACTCGGAGAGAGATGGGTTCCCAGAACGCACTGCCATGGGAGGGGTGGAAGCAGATACGATAGAGACACGTGAGCAGACAGGGAATGGAGGGATACGGACCATGTGCGGGCGGGTGGGAGTAGGTGAGACCAGAATCACTGTCAGTACAGACGTGGTGGGCTGGAGGGCCCGTGTTCTGTCTTTTACATTTCTCCATCTCTTTCACTTCCTTCTTAAAAATCTCCTTCCGGACAAACGTTAGTTCAGCAGCCCATGTGGCTCAGCGTCCGGTTTTGTTTGATGATGCTCCTGTGAAGCAGCTCAGCTGAATTTTTTCATTACTGGTGTTACGTAAATGCAAACTCGTTATTCTCTTATGCCCATCTGTAGCAGCCCTGGAGAAGGTGGGGATGAGACCACACTCCTCCTGGTGAGGTATTTCCTAGTCAGGATGGTGTACAGCTTGCAGGGTGACCGAGGGTGTGGTGTCTCTTTGTCACCTCTCACCCTGGACTTTATGAGCAAGCCGCTTGGTGCAAACTCTCAGTGCTGCTGTTTGCACTGATGTGAAGGTTAGACCCAGAAGCTAAATGAAAGGATTACTCTACCATGCTGATATTTGGCTACACAATTAGACCATTAGATCCCCAACTAATCACTATGCAAATCAGATGCACTCACTCATTAAAATTTAAATTAGGGTTGGGAGGCTACACAGTCCTAATTGGATCCAATAGCTGAGAGTCTGAATCATGCATTTTAAACTGATTAAAATATTATTAGTGAAGCAAAGGGTTGCCATCAATCTGTTTGCTGATAGGGTAACATTACCACCAAACAGCATGTTTGCTGCTGTTTAACCTGACAGCTCTGTGTATGGATAACAGATGGGTGGGAGTGAGCTGAGGCTGCCATCGATTGCCTTCAGGTCTTAGGTGACAGCAGGTGTGATAGTCTAGACCAGCCACTGACCCCGAAGACCCACAAACCTGACCAGCTGAGTTATACTCGGCTCTGTGGGACTGGAAGGGCTCAGAGACGCTGGAAGTGTACAACACAGTGCTGATGGCAGCAGATCACAACCCATGAGGAAGGCATCATCAGCCTTGTCTAGCAGAAGGTGAGAGAGGGGATATCAGGTGACGTGTGTCAATGTTGAATGAAGGTTACAAGGTCCTGTCTAAGGTCATCACCAGTCAGATCAAGTCTTTTCTGGGACAGGTGACCCACCCGGAACAAACCTGTGCTGCACCCAGCAGAGAATTCTCTGGCAGCCTTGTGCTGCTTGGGGATACCATCGGCTACATGTGGGACAGGGGAGTGGACACTTGCCTGGTCAGTGTGGACCAGGAGAAGGCCTTGACAATGTATAGTTAGTACACTTACATGATGGATGTGCTCTCTAAAATGGGCTGTGGGCTGGGAATCAGGAACTGAATCCAAACTCCATATAGATTGTTGTCCAAGCAATGGGTGGGAGACAGACAGCTTCCCCATCAGCTCTGGGGTAAGGCAGGGTTGTCCATTCTCCCGTCTTCTTTGGGTGCTGCATAGAACCCTTTGCTGAGTCCATCAGGAAGGACGTGGGCATGAGGGGTGTTGATGCCAGACAGTGGGGGCACTCAGGTCAAAGCCCCCCGTACATGGATAATATCATCGTCTTCTGCTTGGATCCATGGTTGGTCCGCAGCTCAATCAGCATCTGCGACCAGTTTGAG
>JARFYF010000052.1:101897657-101914373 GCA_030265395.1 Rhina ancylostomus
CCAAGTTCATGGTCTATCCAGCAGCAGTGTTCCCTATATGCCTTTGAATTGGACAACCTACAGACCGCAACTCTAAACGCTGGAGAAATACACTCAGCACTGTCTCTCCAAAATGCTTCAAATCCATCAGTAGGATAAGCAATCAGCCTCTTAGGTGTGCTGCTGCTGCTATTTGGCTGCTATGGGATATTCCTTTGAGGATTGATGTCCTTCGAATATTGTTGCCAACTCTTTACAGTTACTTCCTTCAACTCACCACCTTCCCTTGCTTTTATAAAGTGGTCCTGGGTTAATTCCTTGGTCTTGTGACATTGAGTGCAAGGTGGCTATTGTTGTGACACCACTCAACCAGCCAATCTCTCTCACTCCTGTACGCCTCCTCATCACCATCTGAGATTCTGCCAACAACAATGGTGTCAAGAGCAAATTTATAGATTATGTTTGCGCTGTGCTTAGCCACACAGTCATGAGTGTAGAGAGAATAGAGCAGTGGGCTAAGCACACATCCTTGAGTGCACCTGTGTTGATTGTCAGTGAGGAGGAGATGTTGCTATTGATACGAACTGACTGTGGTCTCCCAATACGGAAGTCGAGGATCCAGTTGCAGAGGGAGGTACAGAAGCTCAGGTTTTGAAGTTTGTTGATTAGTACTGAGGGGATGATGGTGTTGAACACTGAGCTGGAATCAATAAACAGCAGCTTCATGTATGTTTTGCAGTTGTCTAGGTGCTCCAAAGCTGAGTGCAGAGCTAGTGAGATTGCGACTGGTGTAGATCTGTTGTGGTGGTAGGGAAATTGGAGCAGGTCCAGGATTTTGCTCAGGCAGGAATTAATTCTAGCCATGACCAACCTCGCAACACACTTCATTACAGTAGATGTGATTGCTATCGGGTGGTAGTTGTTAAGGCAGCTCACCCTGGTCTTCTTGGACCAGGATGATTGATGCCCTTATGAAGCAGGTGGGAACCTCAGACCACAGTATTGAGAGGTTGAAGATGTCTGTGAACACTCCAGCCAGTTGGTTGGCACAGATTTTCAGTACCCTACTGGGTACACCATTGGAGCCTGATAGCTTGTAAGTGTTCACCCTCTTGAAGGGTGTTCTGACATCAGCCTTCGAGACAGAGATCACAAGGTCGTCAGATGCTGTGGGGATTTGCACAGGTGTAGTGTTATCCTCCCTTTCAAAGCGTGCATAAAAGGTGTTGAGCTCATCGGGGAGTAAAGCATCACTGCCATTTATGCTGTTAGGTTTCATAGGAAGTAAAGGCATGCAAACCCTGCCACAGCTGTCGTGCTTCTGATTGTGTCTCTAACTTCACACAGAATTGCCTTTTAGCTGTCATGATGGCCTTCCGTAGGTCATACCTGGACTTCTTGTAGGGTTCTGGATTGCCAATCTTGAATGGCACAGATCTATCCCTCAGATGACTGTGAATCTCCTGGTTCATCCAGGGCTTCTGGTTTGGGAAAACACAGTGTGTCCTAGATGGACACACTCATCCTCGCAGGTCTTGATGAAGTCGGTAACGGTCGTGGTATATCCAAAGATGAATCCCTGAATATGGTCTAGTCCACTGATTCAAAGCAGTCCTGTAAATGGTCATCCACCTCCTTTGACCATACCTTCGCAGTCCTCACCACTGGTGCTGCAGTCCTCAGTCTCTGCCTATATGTCGGGAGTAGAAGTACAGCCAGGTGATCGGACTTGCCAAAGTGCGGATGCAGGATGGCACAGTAGGTGTTCTTGATGGCGGTGTAGCAGTGATGGAGTGTGTTAGCTCCTCTGGTTCGACAGGTGACATGTTGGTGGTAGTTTGTCAGAGCCTTCTTCATGCTAGCCTGGTTGAAGCCCCCCGTGATTATCGGGAAGGCATCAGGGTGCACTGTCTGGTGACTGTTGGTCATGGTGCTCAGCTACTCCAGTGCCAGCTTGACATCTGCCAGGGGTGGAATGTACACCGCTACTAAGATGACAGCAGAGAACTCCCTCAGCAGGTAGAACGGACGACACTTGACCACCAGATGTTGCAGGTCAGGGAGCAGGACTGAGACAGAACTGTCATGTCTGTGCACCATGAAGAGTTAATCACGAAGCAAATGCCGCCGCCTCTGCCTTTACCTGATGCCTCCATCCGGTCCATGCAGTGGATGGTGAAGCCCTCGAGCTGGAGCGCTGTGTCTGAGCGCTGGGGGTGAGCCATGTCTCTGAAGCAGTGTACACAACAGTACTTGATGTCCCTCTGGTACTGAAGTCTTGCTCTGAGGTCTTCAATTTTATTTTCCAGAGACTGGACATTAGCCAGGAGGATGGTAGGGGAGGGATCCTTAGGATTCTGTGTTTCAGTTTTACCTGCAACCCTGCCTGACAGCCACATTGCTCAACCTCTGGGAAATGCCCAAAATGCCAAAATCTCCACCTCTCAATGGTGGAGCCACTGCTATCTGCCTTCATTAAACTGTATTGAATGGGAGGAGAAGCACACAATCAAACACACCCTGAGCTCCCCAGGGTGCCCAATCAGATGGTACCATTTTTGCCACATAGGTGCCATTATCCAGAGTTTCCCCAAGATGTTGTCATCCTGGCCTATAGTCTGGCTCCCCATAATTCTACCACTTATATCCTTCCTCTCCTTCCCCACATTCCTGATCATTCAACTTCTTTTCTATCTCAGCTACCTGTTCCCATCACACAGATTTCTGTTGTTCCTCCTGCTGTATCTGCTTTCGGTATGCCAGTAGCCACACTGCTTTTCTTTGTGAATGCTTAAATGTGGGCCCCTGTTTCTACGATTCAGCATCACACAACAGACTTTCTCCTTCAAAGGTAACCCAAACCCACACCGTGTTGAGAGCTAATTTGCCAGCAATTTGACTCATCACCTGCTCATTCAGAAGCACCTTACCCTGTCATTCTCACCCTGTCTTGCCCCTACTTGGCTCACAACATCTGCAGGGCTCTTGTCTTCCCCTTATGTTTACAACAGGCTGTAATTAAATTACTGGCAGTTGTGCAGGAGCCCTAACCTGGGATTTTTACTAAATGACAAAAAAATCATGATTCTATGTTAAAGTACCTTCACATGCAGTTGAGAAGTTACAGTAACCAACCAGCTGACACTAGATATCTTTACCTTGCTATTCACCCCTCCTTGCTCGTATCTTAATTCTGCATATTCTCTTGACTATCCTGGGGGCCAGTCCAGCAATCAGACATGACTTCCAGTGAATAAGCAGTTCACCTCCCTGACTGCAGCCTGTCTCATTGGTCAGTCTACTGACATCACCTGGTGAGTGACCCATTCACTCTTCCTAACTGCAAGTTACCCTGTGGCTGAAAAGGTCTTCCAGTAAAACTTGACTGCCATAAGTACACCCTCTGATCTGATTTCACTCTTAACTCTGATCTGAGCAAACAGCATGTCAGCTCTCTTCTTACCTGTTTGATACAGCTTCAAATGTTACAAAATCACTACATCATCCAGGTGAACAAATACAATTTCAGTGGTTAAAGTGAATTACCTCAGTAATGTTTTAGGTGTGATCATGGTTCAAAAGGATTATACATTTGCAATAGACTGCCTTTTAGAGGAAGAAATAAATATTTTTTAAAATTTAAGATATGCACATGAACATACAAGGAATTGAGGGAAATGGATCATGTGCAGGCAGAAAAATTTAGTTTAATTTGGCATCATGGTCTGCACAGACATCGTGGGCCAAAGGGCCTGTTCCTGTGCAATACTATTCTATGTTCTTACCAACACCTGTTTTCATCTGTTGAAACCAGCCAAACCCATGCATGTCAGCATTTCTAAAAGCTTTTTCAGAGCTAAATTCAGATTTGTCACCTTCATTTTGTGACGGCATTGTCAATGCTAGTTTGGTAGACAATCAAAACCCACAGGAGGTCTGATTCTCCCTCTCTCTGTCTCACGGCTGTTCTATTTTCACAGATTGTACATCCACTGAGCTTCCATTCTCTCACTGAATGATGGAAAGCTACACCTTATAATCAACTTCTGGAATGTGGAGACAGAATGTCTAATTTCACAATGCCTGCACAACCATCCAATCCTAATAATGAAGGTAGACTCACTCACCCACCCACTCTTTCTGCAGGTATTGCTGCATTTTCCTTTGACAAAACTTCTATCAGTGCTCATATAGAAGCCCCAACCTTATTTAATGCATTAACCATTTGTGTGACCCCTTATCAAATACCTTTAGACAATCAACATATGTATATACACTGATTTCCCCATTTTCACTCTAAAAAAAATCATACTCTGATTTCTCTTCATTAAACCACATCAACTCTGCCAAATCATATAATGATTTTCTATGTGACTGGTTACAGTAACTCAGAAATTTATTCACACCTTTGGGGGAAAAATCCAAGAAATTGGATCAGGGAAACCTATTTGTGCCCTTTTATGTACAAGTTATGCCTGAAGAGCATTTTGTGCATGTTTTTAAGTGTTTGCTTCCTTTTTCAGTGTAGGTCTCACCCATTGGGAAGTCGGGGTTCACACCTGCTGTTGTGATTCACCCCAATGCTGGTGTCATTCCCCATCGTATTTTGTACACATAATGATGTCATCAACATTCATAACCTGCTTTTCTGGCTTAATGACAGAAATTAGACCAAAAGGTTGTGGCTATGACCTTTGAATGTTTATGCATTCAGCCACAATTGTGTAGAAATTGAAGCATGCAGCACAAATCTTTTCAGCCCTTCATGAATAAAAATTAGATTATTTTCAGAGTGGGAAATGATAACATAAATTGAATCATGCACTTCCAGCCATGATACATGTTACAGAATTATCACCATGAAGTGCAGGTTTTCCTCGTCAGGCACACAATGATGTCAATCCCAGTTCAATGCTATTTTACAATGATTCCATCAGGTGTTATAAAACATTGGGCCAGAGCACAAATGTCATTTGTCTTATACAACACTGCCTACAGGTGAGAAGGAGGAAATAACAAAGGGTACAAAAAAGTGCCAGTGCATGAGAATTATGGGATGTTCCATGGAAGGGAGGCCCAGTCTGGATGTTCCATGAGAGACAACTTAACTGTTTGGTAATTTTCACAAACACCTCACTGCACAATCCACCAGAAATAATGGTACATGCATTAATATGGAACTAATTAACCATCCATTTCAGAGTAGCCATTTATATAAAAAGGCCAGGGGGCATGGCAAAACAATACTCTGCCGTGGTCACTATTTTATTTGGCTCCAGTGGACCTGACATCCTGAGCTAAAGGAAGTAAAGCATTATAGTATTGAGGATAAATGTTCCAGAGGATCACACAAGGGTAATGTGTTGAATTGTCAGTTCTCCTAATACTTAAATTAATCCTGAAAAATCTTGAGAAAAAAGATAATTCTCACCTTAAATGTTCTCAATGCCTTACTTGAGAGGGTTTCTTGAAAATGAATATGACAAGGCTGAATACTGTTGATCCACACCACCTGTGCTATTGGCACCACTCAGCAGAAAAGCAGCATTCTGTCTTGGGATTAAATTGTTACCCTTTAACATTCCAATCGATTGTTTTAACTAATCAGCCCTGGAGACATGTCTGTGCAGTGGCAAAATACCATTACAGCTTATGACTATTAATGCAGATCATGAGATTCTTTCAAAGTAATTGTTTTGAGTTAATGCCAGCTAGAAGCAAAATGGCTGATCCAGTTAAATGTCCAACCTCAGCATTGAATCTCTTAAATCAATCAAATGGAACACATAAAAAAGTTTTATGAAATGGAAGCCCTCTGAACTTCTCCATTCTCATTATTGAGGTCCTGTAAAAGCACCATTCAGTGCCATTGATTTTCATATCAGGCAATCCAAGTTTGCATTACAAGGTAAATCACCTCAGCACATGACACTACTAATACATCGACATTGCTCTGATTTGAGCTTTGCAGCATTATCACATGAGCAATTCTGGGGGATAGATTTCCAGTGGAGTGGAAGTCTTAATCATCTGATGTTAAATTTCAGTTTTAATAATGTAACAAGAGCCATTGTAGGAATGTGAAAGGAACATAACTCTGGCTGGGCCAAATGCTTGAGTGTCCTTACACATATCAAGCTGCAGATCAAGTATGTCAAACTGCAGATTGCTCTGGCTGCAATTGTCATGAAAGTTTCCATTTGCCTTTACATATTCAATGAAAAACCAGCCCTGAATAAATCACACTTTATCTCATTGAGCATCCACAAGTCAGTGCCAATGTGAGTTTCACTCATCATTCATCTTGTCAGAGGTCATTTGATCATGAGGCAAGCAACAGAATATTCTCACTATAGCAATTGAGATCAGACCTAGAGTTTCCATTGGGAATGGATGCAAGAAGACTAGATAATTAGAATCTTTATTACACATGACTTCAACACTGAAGTAGAACCTTTTCTTTATGATGAAGAAAGGATAGCCTATTTGCTACTGTGCCTGATTTATTTCAGAGAATCCTTCATGCTTCCTAGACCTTCATTGACCTTAAAAGTCTGAATAACATAGAACATAGAGAACATAGAAAAACTACAGCACAATTCAGGCCCTATGGCCCACAAAGCTGTGCCGAACATGTTCCTAACCTGGAGACTAACCAGGCAGAGACTGTTGTAAAAGATATTCATTTTCCTATTCATCTTTTAAAACTTCATAGCCTGGTTTCCAAGTGAGACAGTGTCCAAAGTAAATATTTTAATTAACAATAATAAAAATATTTTTTTCAGGATGAAGCTTATTGTATATATTTTATAACAAGTAAACAGACTAGTGCTATTTTCTGGAGTGCTTTCAGCTGGGTTTGTGTGGTCTGAATACCATGGTGAAGTATGCTGGCTGTGCCCATTGACAGACTATTAGCAGTCTGCTCCCTTTCACTGTGGTGAAAAGCAGATGCCCACACTGGATGCCTATGACCAGCCTGACATCTGGAAAGGCTGGGTCTGACTGTGTTCTAACTGCTGGGTTCTACCATCTGTGCCTGAGGTCTGAGAAAGCTGGTTATATGGGAAAGTCAGGTGCATTGCCTGAGGGCAAGTGGTGGAAATTAAAATTTAAAATTAATGCTGCCATGCTGTGCTCTGGAGACTGGTCTGACAAAGGAGTGAGGATCTGTTGTGAGCCCTGGAGAATGGGGGTGTGGTGTGGGGGAGGAGGAGTAGGAAGTTCCTCCCCATTAGCTTGTGCATTTCTTAACATAATTTCTGTTTCCATCTTATATTACGTAATGGATTGATTGATCAGCAGAGGGTCCTGATGGTGAGATATTAAGGCAGTTGTTACAGAAGATTATAGATTTCTAAAATGTTACCAAATAAAATGTGACCAGGATTGTATAAGATTGTAGCATCTGGAGTCCTTCTTTCCACCCATCTGCCCCTGCAGTCCCCTGTTCAAACCAACTGTGGTGAGTACCTCTCACACCTGCCATAGCAAAGGTGAGAAAATTGCACAGGATAAATTGTAGTCTTCCTCAAAAATAATACATCATTGACTTGAAGTATTCTGGGACATTAGATTTCCCTTCAGTCGTAGCTGGTGTGAGAGGATTTCTAGTGTAAGAGGTAACACAGTTCCAGTTTTGATTGATCATTGTTATGAGTACAAGGGATGCTGTTACTCATTTCTGTGATACAGTTGTTCTTTGGGAGGTAAAGGTAAGTAATCCTGAGATTATGTCCTTTTCAGAGCAGGGGCCATAACATGTAAGATAAGGTAGATAACAAGACATGTTTTCCCTTGGCCAAGGTGTGTAAGACCAAAGGGCATAGGTTTAAAGTGAGGACAAAAGATTTAGAGGGGCTCGGAGGAAGAATTTTTTCACTCAGAGGATGGTTGCAATCTGGAATGTACTGCCTGAGAAACTGATTGAGACAGGTACTCTTTCAACATTTAAGAAGCATCTGGATGAGCTCTTGAATTGCCAAGCTATAGTAGGCAATGGACCAAATGCTGGATGATGTGATTAGTATAGATAGGTACTTGATAGTCATCATTGGAATGGTGGGATGATGGGCCTGTTACTGTGTTTCTATAACTTTATGTTCAATGGTGGTCAGATCTGTAAGGATACCACTTGTTTGTTTCAAAGGGTGAGCTTCCGGCTTTGCACAAATCTACATATGAGGTTGTTGCTAGATAAGTGTATGTACCTTGTATTTCACACAGTCATCCAAGGAGACTTTCCATTGTGCATGGCTAATCACTTTTGTCTACAGGCTACTCCACAGAAATTCTCACAAAAAAAAGCTCTGTAACTGAACTTATGCCTGCGCATTACGAGTGGCTCCAAACCATTCAGTCACGAACTGAGCACCTACACTATGCTCAGTGGTCAGTGATCAGATGAAGTGTGTCTCACTCATAGGCTTTGCCTGACCAAGTCAGGCTTCTCCTTTAAATGAAAGAAGAAAGGTACATGGGTTTTTTGAGGATGAGGGAAAGGTGATATTCTTGAAGGCTTGAAATCAGAAGAGATTATGAGAATACAGTAAAACTCTGATAATCAGAAATCCCAATGATTCAGCATCACTGGGTGCTGATTTCCATGCTCCCTACAACACAGCACAGCACGGTTCCATGTTTTCTTTCACTCACCAGGGCCCTGTCACCTGCATTCCCTTTCACTCACCAGGGTCCCAATTCCCATGCTCCCTTTCACTCATTGGGGCCCTTGGCTCCTGCCCTGTCTTTCACTCACCAGGGCTCCAGTTACCATGCTCCCTTTCACATGCTGGAGTCCCAGTTCCCACACTTAGTTTACACTCACCTAGTTCCGTTTCCCATGCTCCCCTGAAACTTACTGGGACCTTGATTCCTCCACTCTCTTTAAACTTACTGGGTTCATTGGAAAATTGATTATTCCACTGTGTAACACCTAAACAAAAAAGTGAAGAAGTGTTAGAGTATTAATGGAAATAACATCCGATAGTCTGGAAGATCTGATGGGCTGGCACCACCAAAGTCTCAAGTATGCTGGATTAACAGAGTCGTACAGTAGCATGAATTTGGGTAAAATGGAAGATTAGATAAGGAGGATCAGTCATCTGTAGTGATCGTTGAGCCATCAGAGACAATGGTGGCTGCACCAATAATGACTGAGCTTGTCTCTCACCAGTTAGTTTCTG
Source organism: Rhina ancylostomus (assembly GCA_030265395.1). NCBI lineage: Eukaryota > Metazoa > Chordata > Chondrichthyes > Rhinopristiformes > Rhinidae > Rhina > Rhina ancylostomus. Next base: position 101,906,822 of record JARFYF010000052.1, read on the forward strand.
CTTGTGCCAGTTATATGCCAACTTATCCTGCAAAGGAGAAGTTAGTGTATTGATGAATGTCATAAAATGTGTATGGGCTATGTGCCTGCTAAAGTGTGAAAGCTGTGAGATGTGCCTGTGATTGTTGGACGAATGGTAACTGTTTAGCTATGTGATAGAACATTAAAATGTGGGTGAGCAGACCTGATTGATGGAATTTTTATTCGACGAAAATGGGTGTGATTAGCATGGAGAAACGGGAAGGCTATTGGAGTAAGTGTTGAGAGATGGGATTTGATGATGTACTCATTGAGCTTGATCATATGTATGAGATCATTAAATTTCTTGCTGGATGAAATTCAATTTTCTGATTTGGTTCAATCTTTACTCTGCGACCCTAATCTTAAATGCTACCTCCTGCAAATACTGCAAGACAATTTTCTAGAACAATATTTGTGGATCTATCCAGATAAAAGATTATTTCAAATCTGGTTATTGCTGAATGGTTCTGGGAGATGATGCAGACCAAGTGGAACAGGTATCAGGGAATGGGGATAACATTTAAAAAGCACCAATTGTGGTATCATAACATTCAGATTAACTCAAGTTAAAATGGTCATTTGGAGGAAGGCCAGTTTCTATGAGATGGGAACAGATCTGGACTGGGTAAATTGGAATCAAAAATTAGCGATCAAAAATATCAATAAATAATGAATAGCCTTTAAGGAGAACGTGGTTTAAAAGTCCAGATACTTCCCATGAGAGAGGAAGATAATTAAAGCCAGAACTTCTTTGATGAACAAAGAGATAAAGAATGAATAAAGCAAAAAAAAAGGCATATGCAAAATGTCAGATTGATAATACAAGTGAGAACCAGATTGAATGCTGGTTTTCCAGACTGCAAGCAAATGTATAGTGGTGTTTCCCAGCTGTCATACCAGGATCACTGCTTTTCTCAACATATATTAATGACTTGGATGTGGCTCTATAGACAAAATTCCAAATTTGCACATGACACAAAATTTAGAAGCATTGTTGAACCATAAGGTGGAAGACTTCAAGAGAATGTAGACAGGCTGGTGAACTGGGCAGATAACGAGACAGATTAGAACAGTCAATATAAACTAGGAGAAGTAACTCTTGCACCACTTACACTAGTTCAGTAGTTACATCAATTCTAGAGGGTGGCACAGTGGTACAGGTAGTGGAGTAGCTGCCTCACATTTCCAGTGACCCAGGTTCATTCCTGACCTCTGGTGCTCTCTGTGTGGAATTTGTATGTTCTCCCTGTGACAGCATGGGTTTCCTCGTGGTACTCCAGTTTCTTCCTACATCCCAAAAATATGCAGGTTGATAGGTTAATTGATCACTGTAGATTGCCCCTAATGTGTAGATGAGGGGTAGAATCTAGGGGAGTTAGGGTAGGATTATTGTAAGAATGAATGTTTAATGGTCAGCATGGAGTTGGCAGACTAAAAGGCCTGTTTCCATGCTGTATCTCTCTGTGACTGTATAGGAACAAAGAGATCTATGGGTAAATATACATAAACACAAGGTAGATTGAGAATGCAGTTGAACTAATCATATAAGATCCTGGACATTATAAATAGTTATACATTGAGGTAAACAGTTCAAGTTCAGGAAGTCATAACAAGCTTTAATAAAGCCCTAATTTGACACAATTGGAGTATTGTGTCCAGTCTAGAGGCCACACTTGAGAAAAGAAGCGAAGGCCTTAGAAAGGGCGCAGAGGAAAATTACTAGAATGATTCCAGAAATGAGGACTTTAAATACCTAGATAGACTGAGAAGCTGGGGTTCTCTTTGAAACGGAAAAGTTGCTAGGGGATCTGCTGGAGTTATTTAAAATTATGATGGGTCTCAATGGAGTGGTTAGAAAGAAACTGGTCCTATTAGTGGAAGAGTCAAGAACGAGGGTGTATAGAATAAAGTTCACTGGTAACAGAACCAAAACTTTTAATGGAGTCAGCTATTAGGGTCTGGAATGCACTGCCAGACCCTGTCTGTTTAGTGAAGAAAGATGCAATCATGAGGTTTAGAAGGGAACTGGATAACTATATGAAAGGAAAAACAAAATTGTGGGACAATGGTGAGAAGGTAGGGGAGTGGAACTAGCTAGATTGCTCTTGCAAATAGCTGAGTGGCCAAAATGATACTCTTCTGTTCTGTAAATCTTTCTGTAACTCAGTGATACTTTGATTCTGTTAATGAGACAGGATTAATGGGTAATCACATAGCAAAGGGCCCTCTGGGTATCAACAGATCATAATATAGAATTTTACATGCAGATTGAGAGTGACAACTCTAATTCTGAAACTAGAACAAATCTTAAATTTAAAGACAAGGATTCTTTTTAGCATCTTTATTAACTTGCAAACACGATTCAAAGATTTGTATATTTGTACTTTAAAACTATACTTCAAGGAAGAATATACTTTGAGATATTGCGGCAAAGATTCACAAGATTGCTTCCTTGGATGTGGTGTTGCCTTATGAGGAAAGGCTGAGCAAAATAGCCTACACTATTAGGATTTTAGGAAAGTGAAAGGTAATCTCATCAAAACTAATAAGATTATGAAGAGGTTTGATAAAGAAGCTAGGGAATCTAAAACTAAGGGGTTTAGTCTTAGGATCAGGCATTGATCTCTTAAACATGGCATGAGCAGTAAATTCTTCTCCTTACACGATTTAATCATGCTGTAAGGTGGTACTAAGGGAAAAGTTCAAACGTGATCAAAATGAATAATGTAGAAGGTATGAGGGGGTGAAAGGCCCACTCCTATTTCTTATGATTAATAGCATGGCTTCAAATTCAATATTTTGATACCTAGTATGTGTGAACATTAATTTCCTGAGGTACAATTTTGGAATGAATAAACTCATTGCCCTCAGTCTCCACTGTAAATTCCATCCTTCTCTTTAACCTGTCGAATCACAAGTCTGACCTCCTCTTTGTCCCCATGGTAAGCTACCAAACAAAAAAAATCCCCTCTGTCGCTAACAACATTTTCTTTCATCTTTGTACTGCCTATTCCTGCCTCTACTCAGCTCATTCATTGGTAATATATTCATTTATTATTTGTTACCTATTTCTAAGAACAGCCTTGAAAGGGTATTGGCAGGAGGGTTGGTGAGAAAAGGCCATTCAGCTGGCCTTTACTGGCTTAATGCAAGAGCAGTCCAGGTAATTACAATCCCTGCTCTCTCTCCATGCCACTGTAAATAACTTCCTTTTAGTTAATTATCAAGCACCATTATGAATGCTGCAATTGAATCTTCCTCCATTGGCAGTACATTCCAGTCCCAAACCACTGGCTGTGTAAAAATGGTTTCCTCACTTTTGGTTCTATTGTCAAATCATCTTCATTCTTAGATCCCTAGTTTTTGACCACTCTGTAAATGGGAACAGTTTCTCTCTGTGTACTCTGCCTATACGCTCCTTTGCAACCTCCTCTTCTCCAAGGAGAAGAACCCAGTCATTCCAGTCTGTCTAGATAACCAAAGTCCCCCATTTCTGTACACACACTAAGTTAGCAGTATACTCCAGTTGTGGCTAAACAAATGTGTTACAAAGGTTAATCCTGACTTCCTTGCTTTTGCCTTTTATGCCTCTATATATAAACTACAGGATCCCATATGTTTTTTTTAACCACTTTCTCAAGCTGCCCTGGCACCTTCAGTGAACTATGCAAATACAACACCAGATCTCTGATCTGGTACCCCTTTTAGAATGATATCCTGTAGTTTATATTGGTTCTTCTCATTCTTCTTATTAAAATGTAATACTTCACATTTCACATCATTAAATTTCATCCGCCATCTATCCACCCAATCCAGCAACTTGTCAGTGTTTTCATGTCTGTTGCTGTTCTCCCCACAGTCCACAACACCTTCAGGTTTTATCTCATTTGCAAAGCTGGAAATTATGCCTTGTTCACCCCAGTCCCTCATGGAAACTCAACTGTAATCTTCTCTTCAGTCCGAGAAAGAACCTCCCTCTGCCTCACCACTGCTGTCTGTTTCAGTTACATTCACACTGCTCAGTCCATTTTATTCATGGCCTTAGATCTTAATGACAAGCCTGTTATATGGCATCTCATTAAATGCCATTTGGAAATCCAAATATTCCACATCAACTGCATTTCTTTCATCAACCTTCAATGAACTTAAAAAGTTTTTTCAGATTAGTTAGAAATGATTTGCCTGTAATCTGTTCCATATCTGTCCAAATAAATGTTAATTCTTTACCTAATTATTGTTTCTACAATTTCCCCCACCACAGATATTAAACCAACTGGTCTAAAGTTAATGAGTTTGTTGCTATACACTTTTTTAGAACTGGAGTGTAACATTTGCAATTTTCCAGACTTCGGGCACCACTCCTGAGTCTGTTGATGACAATAATGAACCTGGCTCAGAATGGTGAAACAGGAGATAGAAAAAGCAGACAGGATCAGGCAAGTGCAGAAAGAAGGAATCAGTATTGGAAAGGTAAAAAGAGGAAATGACAGGCGCAGACAGGAGCACATGATTACAGCAGCCACAGACTAAAGCAGACAAGTGCAGACGGGAACAGTTATTTTCCCATAGTAACCCTATATCCTTTGATTCCCTTAATATCCAAAAATTTATCTGTCTCTGCCCTAAATATATTGGGTGACTGAGCCTCTGTCGTCTTCTTGGCTAGAAAATTCCAAAGGTTCATCGTCCTTTTGTTGAAGTAATTGTTCATTTCCGTCCCAAATGGACACTCCCTTATTTTGAGGTAGTGATCCTGGTTCAAGATATCATAGCCATGAGAAACATCATCCCTGCATCTTCCTTGTTAGGTGCTATAAGAGCTACATATGGTCTCACTCTTTTATACTCTGAAGAGTATAGGCCCAGTCTGCTTGATGTCTTTTCACAGGAATCAGTCCTGTGATATCATATCCTTCCTTAGGTAAGGAAACCTGAACATTACATAATATTGTAAGAATAGTCTCATCAGACCCTATCTAATTCCAGTGAGATGTCTGTATTCTTGACCTCCACTCCTTTTGCAGTAAAGTCCAACATATAGTTAGCCTTCCTAATTACTTGCTGTACCTCCATGTTAATATTCAGTAACTAATGTCCACTGACACCCAGGTTCCTCTGAAACCAACACTCTTCAATCTCTAAAAAAAAGTCTGTTTTTATTTTTTTTCTACCAAAATAAACGACTTCGCATTTTGTTTCACATTATATTCCATGTGCCATGTCTTTACCCATACACTACCTTGTCACCATTTGTTGAAGCCTATTTGCATCCTCCCCACAATTCACACTGCCTTGCCTCATCAGCAAACTTGGACATGATAGAGGTTGTGAACAGTTGGGGTTCCTGTAGTAATCCCTGTGGAATCCAACTGGGCACACTCAACTTGAAAATTATTCCTAATGTCTTTTTGTTTGTTAACTGATCCTCAATTCATATCAGCATTGTGCTCCCAACCCCATGTGCTCTAAGTTTATTTCATCACCTCCTCAGTGGTAACTTATTGAGGGCCTTCTCAGCATCTAAACATGCCACATCTATAGGGTCACCTCATCTATTCTGGTTACAATCTCAAAAATCTGTAATAGAATTATCAAGCATAATTTCCCTTTCATTAATCCATGTTGACTGCCCAATTTAATTTCTATTTTTCAAGTACCCTGTTACTATTTCCTTAACAATAGATGTTAACATTTTCCACACTACTGATGTCAGACTCCCTGGTCTAGCTCCCTCTTTTCTGTCTCCCTACATTCTCAAATAGTGGGGTTAGATTTGCTGCCTTCCAATTGATAGAAACTATTTAGAATCTGTGGAATTTTGAAAGATGACAACCACAATCTCCATCATCAACCTTTCAATACCTTGGATGCAAGTTATCATATCCTGGGATGTTTGATGATCAGCATGGATATAGTGGGCTGGATGGCCTGTTTCCAAGCTGTATAACTCTCTGGCTGTATAACTCTCTGACATTTTCTTTTACAAACATCAATGCCTTTCAGCTCCTCATTCTCTCTAGATAGGTTGTTCTCCACTGTTCTTGAGATTTTTTTTTATTTCCTTCTGTAAAATTAGGCACGTAATATTTGTTTAATTTCCAAACTAAGTCCATTCTATCCAGTGCCCATGCCCCATCCTTTATGATCAGGACTAGCAGCTTTTAAGAAAGTCATCAGTCAAATGTTAGAATGGATGTTGGCACACCCATATTGAAGACAAAATCAATTGATGATCAGGTTGGCCACTGGAACTAAACATTTCAAATATATTTATTTTCTGTTGCAGAGAACAGTCAGCAGAAGATCTTGCACGGACTCCTGCAAACTCAACCAGTAACATTCTCAGCAGATTGCTTGTTTCATATGACCCAAGAATACGGCCAAATTTTAAAGGTTGGTAGTTTTCCATAAATATCATTTGTAAACTTACTCTGTAAATTAATCTGAAAGACTTTGTAAAAGGTTCCTGTACAGTTTTGATAACAGTAAAGCAGTTTTAAGTACAGTATATTTAATAATCATTCCACTATCAGATGCTCCCTGTGGAAGTGCATTTTCAGAATGTTTATTCCTCTATAATTTCATTCAATTAAATTAATGGACCAAAAATTATTGACTATCTGGAAATATTGCTCTATGCAGGTAACAGTGCATGGTAGAATTTCAGTTCCATTTTATTAGCTTTACAGCAAGGAAAATTATTGACTTGGAAACAAATGTATTATCATAAGGATCTTTATAATAAATGAAATGAACAGCAGAAGCTTATTTTTATTCTATGTATGTTAATGAATAATTTGAGAAGTTGGCATCTGAGTGAAATGAGAGAATGTTACAATTTTCAAAATATTGCTCATGTATATTCAAGATTTTAGACACCTGAATTGAAATCAGTCAAAAGGGGCGGTACGGTAGCGTAGTGGTTAGTGCGACGCTATTACGGCACCCGTCGCTGTCTGTAAGGAGTTTGTACGTTCTACCGTGTCTGCATGGGTTTCCTCCGGGTGCTCCGCTTTCCTCCCACATTCTAAATATGTACGGGTAGGTTAATTTGGGGTTTAAAATGGTGGCGTAGACTTGTTGGGCCAGAAAGGCCTGTTACCATGCTGTAAATAAAAAAAATTAAAAATTTGAAAAAAATTTGAAAAATTTTTAAAAAAATATCACAATCACAAAAGAACCCCAGTTAAGATAAAAATATATACATATATCTTCTGCCTAGGGAGTCCCTTGGGATTGAGGGCATCCTGCTTCCATTGCATTTCTCTGAGTTCCCCATATTCCTTGATTCCCATAATTTCTAAAAACCTATTGATCTCCATCTTGAATATAATCTTGAACTGAGCCACTTGGATGGAGAATTCCAAAGATGCACCACACCTGGGTGAAGAAGCTTCCTCTTGTCTCTGTTCTGAATGATCAATCCCTTATTTAGAGACTGTCATTGGTATTGGCATTGGTTTATTATTGTCACTTGTACTGAGGTACAGTGAAAAACTTGTCTTGCATACCAATCGTACAAGTCAATTCAT
>JARFYF010000052.1:102031821-102042798 GCA_030265395.1 Rhina ancylostomus
ATGTAAATAAAGGAATAAATGCTTTATTGATGATAGTGGCACAACAGGCACAAAATCAAAGGGTATGTGGCAGGATATGATTCTCTGGTAATTCCCAAAGCATAAAGGTTAGGTGAGTGGTCTCTTATTTGCTCTTTGACCTGCAGGACCTAGGCCACAGGATGTATCTACAATCTGATTCGAGAAGGAGGGCTTCTCTTTTCTTCATGGTGAGGAAAAGCCAATTAACACTCTAATTTAGAAGAGATAAAAATTAGATTTTTTTTACGACTTCAGGTGTACGAATTTAATCAGAAACTAAACCACTGGAACTATTTTCACTGAGTTTATATGCTGTCAAGATTTTGATGAGATCAAGGAAATGTGAAGTCCTGTTCTCCTGCATTTACCCTTCCTAAGGTGGTGTTCGTCGGTTCAGTGGTTTTGGCTGTTATAAGAACCCAGAGAGTCCAAAATATGATGTTGAGTTTGAGGTCCTCTACCTAATTTATTCTTCTTCTATCAGAAACAAATTGGAATTATAGAAGGATTCATTGTGTTAAGCTGTGGCAGGACATGCCATTAAGTTTTGCATATGGTTCCCTCAAAATTAATAAAATAATAAAAGTAAATTTCCTTTAACTAAATGACTCTTAAATTCTATAACTATCAATCGATAGTAAGTTTGAAGACTGTCTGTAATTTACTTAATATTAGGATAACATTTTCTTTCTTTTTCAATATTATATATTGATTTCAAATAAGAAGTACAAAATGCATGAAACAGGAAAAAAAATTACATAATAGATTATATTGAATCACACTAGAAATCACAATGCTTCATATTGATAAACAAACAAAAATATCAGGATAACATTTTATACTAAAGTCTTTACCTTCATTGGTCAGATCTTAACATTGGCTATTGCTAATCCAAGGTCTATCAATGTGGTTTTCGGTGTTTCCTTAATCACCAGAGGGTCTGTCTGCAAACTCCCTGTTCAGATTTTGTCCTCAGTTGTATTGTCCTTGCCTCTAGGGTGCTGGCCAAAAGCCAAAGCTGTCTTTTCATTGACTAATATTTCCTTCTGTGGATCATCCTGCTTTCTGCCAATGAGACAGATAGTTTAACTAGAAACAAACTGAACCATTAGTTAAATTTTACCATTAGTTAAATATTACCAAAAGTAAAAAAAAAAATTACTTTTTATTTCAGTCAGCCTCTGTGTCTTTAGCTTCCGGCCCAAAGTGTACCAAAGCAATGGAAGGAAGCCAAATAAAATATGTAGGTGGGCAAAGTGAGGAGGGAGATAGAGAAAACACAATGTACAGAGATGAGAAGAGATTAGGCGCAATAAGGGAGTATAAATGAGGGAAAGAAATGGGCAAATAGGTACAAACTGGTCAGAAGGATAGACTGAAATGTACAAGATCAGGGACCATTTGTCTCTCCAACTGAGAGGTCTAATCAAAGTGCATTTAGTCATGCATGAGTACATGTTCTCTGTTTCAACTACATCATCATGCTTTTTTGTTGCAATATTTTGATAATGTCTGTTACAGCAGTACAAAAGACATCACAAATCAAAACCAAAAACCAGAAATCTGAATCAAAAAATGGAATCTGCTGGAAGTACTAAGCAGGTGTGATGAAAGGTCATCAACCTGAAATGTTAATTCTGTTTCTCCCTTCATGGATGCTGCTTGACCTGCTGGGTATTTCCAGCATTTTCATTCCATAAATCTTGGAAAACATTTTCCTGATCTTACTGTGCTCCAAACACCAGTATTTTCTGTTATGAACAAATAATGTGACAGCTCACCCGTAGTACCATCAGAAAAGGGTGGAGATTTTAGTGTAGTTTTAGGAAGCTAAGTCTATAAATGGTTCATTTGACATCAAACCTTTACTGCTGTTGATGGAGACTGACAGCAAGAAAATCTCGGTTGCATTCAAACTGGAGCAATGATTTTGAGAAGCAATAAGCATAGCTCTCCACCCAATGGTCAGTCTCTTTCCAGGATCCCCGCAGCCCTCCCACTGGTAACAGGGCAAAATGAACACAGTGTAAAACTAGAATTCATAGCGTTCCTTTACAAAGTGACAACCTGTGCATAGTGTCAGGAGAAATAAGCCAAAGCAGGCTAAGGGGGTAGTTGAATGGCCCCACTCATTTGCGAACTTCACCACATCTGCCCATCTCTGCTCACTGAGTGTCTGCCTGCTCACTGTGCTGAGAGAGCCTTTGAAATATCGAGCAATGGAAAGTAGATGAATACCTGACAAAAACATCTCTCTCATCTCCTTTGACCTTTGTATGTGTGGAAATGGGAACCTGCAGCTTGGGGAAATAATTCCCTATTTCTGTAATTAATCCTGCTGTTTTTGCCACTCAAGCTGTGTTTCATACCTGTTTATCAATTTTGTTTCAAATGTAGGTGATGCCATGCAAAGAACAGGTTGATATCCCCTATCACCATATACATGGTTCTTTGGATTTAAATCCTACTTTGGTGTTAGATCCTTTAATTCTACCATGGTGTAAAGCACATATAAACATATGGCAAATTAAAAGTGCATTTTCAATTTTTTTATTAAGATTTCAGAGGTCACCAATAAAATTGATGAGCCAGTGTGACACACAGCTTGAGTGGCAAAAATAGCAGGACTTAATTACAGAAATAGGGAATGATTAGAGTGTAATTATTATTATCCCGGGCTGAATCACTTATCCTAAAAACAGCTGGGTTAGGTTCATGTCAGAGGTAAAAAGGCAAAAAATCCTGTACAAGAAGCAAAACACCCTGAATCGACCAACATAAAACAAAACACTGCAATTGCTAGTTATCTGAAATAAAGATAGAATGCTGCAAATCATTCAAAGTTCAGGTAGCATCTGTGGGCAGCGTAACAGTGTTGTAGGTTGATGACCTTTGATAATAAAAAAAATCATTTTGTTCTCCAGGAAATCTGAATTTTACCCTAATATCCAAATTTACCTAGAAATTCTAGACCACCGTTGTTTCACAACATTGAAATTCAAAAGTGTGACCAGGCCCAAGATCTCAGTCACACAAAACAAAATAGACATTGTATTTTTTTATATTTGAAAATAACCTGCCCCAGGGAAATGAGGGTTGTGGTGGGCTGGAGGTGAGAGGTTTGAGATTTACCGACACTTTTGTGGTAAGATTTGGGTGAGTAGGGAAGGAGATTTGTGGACCAATACTCTTCTGGTGAGGGGATGTTAGGAGAGCAAACAGGAGCACTGAACTTTGCCAAATGGGTGGGGTGATGCGGGAGATCAGGTTTTCTTGCATTGTTTCTGTGGATGGGTGGTGGGGGGGGATGGTTGGAATGACCGGGGATTATGGTCAGCAGCACTTTTACATGATGGACAGGGATCAGGGATATCAGGACTCCGATGTGGAGGAGGCTTTAGGAACAGCGGCACTGCATGTATGTGCATGTGCACTCCAGCAATTTTGTATTGGTAGAGGCAGGGAGGGAATGGAAACTGGGAGATTGGATGGAATGGGTCATCTGATGTGGGTCAGGTGGAATGGCTGGGAATCTTTGGTGTTGAGGTGGGATTTAATGCATGGACAGGTGTTGCCAAGACTTTAGCTAATGTTTTCTCTTCTTGCAAAACCCACTGGTGCCCTACCATGTTCTCTCATAGGTGCCTGGTGACTGTCACTGAGGGGACAGCATTGTCAGAATTCCCCTGTAATGTCCCAGAAAGAATGTTATGAGGGAAATTTCTTGCAGGTTTGTTGTGAAAAATTGGGTCAGAATTACAATGGTGACTGATGAAAGGGAGCATCTGGTTACATCTACTAAAATAACCCAGCAATGGTAGTTATGATACTTAACTTATGGGGAAAATTGGTTTTCAATTACAAAGCACTGTTTTCTTTAGTGTTGTGCATTTATATTTATAGCCACAGATGACATTGGGAGTTCAGGCTTCTGATACTAGTCTGAAACATGAAAATCAAAAATATTTTGAGTCACTCATGATTTTAGAATCACAGGATCATGGAAAATTTAGGACACAGAAGGAAATCATTGTCGATTGTGTTCATGTCAGTCAAAAAAGCTACCAAACCTAATTTTAGTTTGTAGCATGTGCTTCACAGCTCTACAAATTAAGGCTCTTCAAGTACATTATCCAAGAATAGTTTAAGTGGTGAAGGATACTACCTCAACCACACTTTCAGGCAGTGAGTTCCAGACCTCCAGCATGCTCTCAATGGTGGAAAAATTTGCTCAGCCACCCTCATATCCTTCTACCAATTACCTTGAATCTAGACGTTCTGGTTTTTGACCATTTAGGTAAGGGAAGAAGGTCTTTGTTCTTCTCTCTACCAAGATTAGTTATACACTGCAATTAAATCTCCCTGCAACTGCCTCAGAGAAAGCACTCGTAGTCAGTCTAGTTTTTCCTCAGAAAAAAAGATAACTTGTATGGAGGAGACAGATTTGAGATCTTAATGAATATTTTGCAAGTGTCTTGAAAAAAATGAGGATGAGGCCCCTATTTTAATTAAGATGATCAAGAATGAGGTCTTGGACAGAATAAACATACTAAAAGCTGTGGAGTGGTGGGTGTGGGGGGAGTGTCAAAAACCAGGGGTATAGATATGAAATAATGAATAGAAGGATTAGAGGGGAGATGAGAAAATACATTTTCATGAAGAGTGTAGCATAGGTCAAGAACACACTGCCCAAAAGGGTGGGAGAGGCAGAAATACTCATCACATATTTACAGTACTTGGATGTGTAGTTGAAGACCTTGACCTTGATTTTATGCTAGAAGGTCAGATTAGGTGGGTGTAGCTCTTTTCGACGAGCACAGATGCGCTGGGCCAAATGGTTTCCTGTGTTGTTTATTTCTATGATCCTCTGGTTTCCAGTCCTGGCTGTATCCTGTTAAATTTTTTCTGCATTCTCTCCAGTGTACTGTACGTACTAGTGAAGTGATCACCACATAAGCGTTGCATACATTTCTAGCAATTCATGCATTGAATACAATTCTCTGCTGTTACATTCTACACCTCAGCTCCTTTTTAACTACCTTAGCTACCTGCCCTGCTACCTTTAGTTGAAAATCAAAAACTGCATATGCTAGAAATCTGAAATGAAAATAGAAAATGCTGGAAGCACTCAGACCTGGCAGCAACTGGAAAGAAAAACAGAGTTGAAGTTTCAGGTGGAAGACCCTTCATCATTTCTCAGGGTCCAAATGTCTAATACTAGATGGCATGCATTTAAAGTGAGAAGGGGAAAGTTCAAAGGAGATGTGTGGGGCATGTTTTTTCACACACAGAGTAGTGGGCACCTGGAATGTGCTGCCAGGATGGTAGATATGCTAGAGGCATTTAAGAGACTCTTAGGCACATGAATATGCAAGGTATTGAAGAATGTGGACCATGTGCAGGCAGAAGGGATTAGTTTAATTGGGTGTCATTATCTTAATTAGTTCAGTACATAATCATGGGCTGAAGGGCCTGTGCCTGTGCTATACTGTTCTATGCACTGAGTCCTTTGAAACCTCATAGGTGACAGGCATCCAGCTACAAACAAAAATCTAACAACTATTACCTTCTACCTCTTGCCACTGAGGACACTTTGGATTCAATTTCCACTCTTTTATGGATTCTGCGCACCTGTATGTTTTGCACCAGTTTGCCATGTGGAACCTTGTCAAAAGCCTTGATCAAATTAATTTAGGCTACATCAAACACACTGCCCTCAATGACCCACCTTGTTACCTTCTCAAAAAATTCAATTGAGTTAGTCAGAAGTGACCTCCATGTGACAAATCCATGCCAGATATCCTTGGTTGATATTTTTCCCTCTAAATATACTGTCCCTCACAATTGATTCCAGTAATTTCCCTGTGACTGATGTAAAACTAACTGACTTACAATACTTGGTTTCCTTTTAAAACAATGTACAAACTTTAGCAGTCCTGCAATCCTATATTTTCACTCAGATAGCCAGGCATGATTGAACAATGATGGAAGGGACAATTTCCTTCCCTGATTCTTTTAACACTCTATGAATATATTTCATTTAGGATTGGTCTACTTTCTGTGCTAAATTCCTTCCTACATCCTGTCTTACCCAGCTTATCCCATCCAACATTTCCTCCTTAACTCCAACCGGTAATATCCTCCTCTTGTAAAGAAAGCTGGCAAGTATTCTTTAAGAACTTTACCCACATCCTCCTACCACACATAGGTTACATTTTTTATTTCCTAATAGACCTTATTCTTTCCCTAATTATCCTCTTGCTCCTAATTTACATAAACAACTCTGGATTTTACTTGGCAATATTTTTCCATGCCTTCTCTTTGCTTTCCTTATGTCTGTTTTAATTTCATCCCTACACTTCTGTAATCTTCTAGTCTTCCTGGAGTATTAAATTCTTGGTTATGACATGAGCTTCTCTTTTTACCTTTATCCTACCTTCAATGTACCTTATCATCCAAAAAGCTCCAAGTCTGGTAGTTCCTCTCATTTTCTTTGTGGGGAGCAGGTTTACCCTGAACCACTTGAATCTTTGTCTCAAATATCCCCAGTATTGTGAGACTGATTTACTGATAATAGTGATTCCAGTCCACTTTTGTGAAATTTGCCTTACCCCAATTAAAACCTCCACTCCCATTTTATCACTGTTCTTTCTCATAACTTGGCTCAATCTAACTGAATTATACCCATTGATATTCCTTTCACCTGCCCAGCCTCATATCCTAAAACTAAATTTAGAATTGCTCCCAGTCTCCTTATATTGTGGTTTAAAAAAAACCTATATACTGGTTTAAAAAAACAGTTCACCTAAATGCAATGAGGGGATTCTATGCTCTGTATCTTTCACACTGACTGGATCCCAGATAATGTTTTGATAATTTAAATTCCTCTCCATTATCACTCTAGTGTTTTTGCACTTGTCAGAAATTTGCCTGCAGGTTTTCTCTTCTGTCTCCCCTGGATTATTTGTTGAATTGCAATACAGTCCCAACTATGTGATGGTCCCAATCTTTTGTTCTTTAATTTAACCCACATAGCCTCACATGTTGATTCTTCTAACATATTATCCTGGCTCACAGTTGTGATTTTCTAGAATCAATATACCTCTCCTTTTTTATTTCCCTCTTCTTCTCATCTTAAAAATCATGTATCCAGGAATGTTAAACTACCATTTCTACTATTTTCTTTCCTGGAGATGGAAAACAATCTTTTAAAAATAATAAAGCCAGCTATTTCCCACTGCTTTTTACTCTCCACAGAAACAACCATCCATTTTGCTTGGATTATGCGTCAGTGAGGAATTAATATGTAATTAACCCCACAGTGTGGTCATTTATTGCAATTGTACATTCCAGCCTTGGGTACAGAATAATATATTGTGTACCATCAAGTGTAACACTCCTGCATCAAAAAAATTCCCAGTGAGCACAGCTTTATTTATATTGTGTGATTAAAAACAAATCGGCTATTAAAATTTCAATGTATTATACATCTGCTCTTACAACTCTGGTGAAATGTGCTTAGTGTATCATTTATTTCAACGTATTATGTGTGTGCCAGTACATTCAAAACAGATCTCTGAATTATTCTGCAATTTGGGATAGAAAGGTGTGACCTGAATTTCTGCCTTATTGTCTGCTGGGTGAAAATTCTCCAACATGATTTAAAACCTGCCTGATAATAGGTACACTGTGTGGATGGAAGTTTGGGAAAGAGATTACATGTAGCACCTGAACTCAATATGTGCATAATCTCTTATTTCATTGAAGAATTTATGAAAGCTATTTCACTGTCTGGAAGAGATATAACTTCTGTGAATTTGGATGTTTCACCATCTGTTTCCACACTCTCCTGATACTGTTGTAAAATATGGTACCTGATGCTTATTTTCCAAGCACAGCTCTTTCCCAGAATCATCCTGTTAGAAAAAGAAAAGATATCACATTATTCCTGAAAAATGTTTCAGAGACTGCTGAAATGATTTATTTTCAAATGTTATTTTTGTTATATTGTCTGTTATCTCACGAGTTGTGTTTACCGATAGAGCAGTAAGTGCAATTGTAGCTTTCCTAATAGAGCATAACTGCATTGACTAATGCAGGTCCACAAGTTGCTTGTTACATGTCCTTCAGTAAGATCTGCAGATGTGTTTCACCAGGTACACAATGACAACATGGATCCATTTTCCCTCTTCCCCAAACTCAAACACCAGTTTTTTGGCTGATACTTCAGGACTTTACACTAGATTTGTTCTGATACATCACTATCCTTCACATATCTGTTTACTCAACTTGCTTGTTTAGTAACCTTCTATTTAATGTTTCAGTAAATAGGATGGATTGGAAACTCCTGAGTAGGGAGATGTATGCCAAACTGTGTAATTATAATTAGGCTCCCCTTCACATGAAGTGTCAATCCCTGAAGCAAAAATAATGGGCTGGACCATTGAAACATGCAAAACTCTTATGGGGCCTGACAAAGTAAGTACATAATTGATGATTCCCTTTGTTAGGATGTCTAGAACTAGAGATGCAGTCTCAAATAAAGGGTTCACCATTCAAACAGTGGGAAGAGGTTTCTTCATCCAGAATTCTATACCCTAGAGGGCAGTGAAGGCTTAGTGGCTATGTTCCAGACAGAGATGGATATATTTTTAACTATTAATGGAATCAAAGAAAATGGGGCCATTGCAGAAAAGTGGCACTAAATACCAACTATAATCTTATTGAATGGTGGACCAGGCATAAGGGGTCAGTTGTGCTTCTATTTTCTACGTTCTTGTGTGAGACCACTGTCTGGAGTCCTGGAGTAATGCACATGGGGAATTCTCTGCTGGCCTGGCTTACCTCAAATTGGAGGGCTTGACAAACGGACCTTCCACACCCAAGAAGTGTCCAACGAGGAGTCGCGGGCTCCATAAACTAATTAGGCCTCCGGTACCGAATCTTGAAGCCCCAACCCAGAATGCCCTGCACCTTCGACAGCTCACTGGTCAAAGTTTTTTGAACTGCTTTGTATGGCTTTGAAAGCATGAGATATATTTAAACTTCTCTTACAGACATAAATTGGAAAGAAAAATATAAGATTAATGAATCTTTTTAAAAAAATAAATAAAAATGCATTTAATTAAAAGCACCTTAAATACATACCCATTTATAAAAGCATTACAATATTTTTAAGTAGCTCAAATGCTTTCCGACACATACCTTTTTTGACAGAGTGAGTGGAAAATGAATGGGATTATTGTTTGTACATTACCTTTCTCTGGTAAAGAGTAGAGGGACCAAATGCTAAGTTTCCCATGGAACTGTCACCATCAGTCAGCTTGATATGGTCCATGAAAATGGCCAGGCGAATAAGGGCCACCTGTTACTCAGTCATGGGCTTCCTGTCTGCATCCAAATGGATGGCAATCACTATTGGATCAATTTATATTCTGCCTTTAATGTATTACTCAATCTATTAAATTAATTAACTTCTGCTTCATCCAGTCCTGAGCAGAACAGTGATTCATAAATCTAAAGCTATGTCTGATGGGCCAAAATCTGATCCACTAATATTTTTGTGCTCAATGTAACAGCTATTGAATTTGCATCTGATTTTGTTGTCACAGCAATTGCTTTCTTTCTGGAAGCACAAAATATCTGATTAAGTAATTTGTTTATGATCCAAGGTAAGCAGATCTACTGGAAATCTTGGGTTCACATAACCTGACAACATATGAGATTTCTTGTACCAAACCCCACCTTTATCTCCATCCAACCTATATAAGCCACCCCAGTAAAATGCCAAGGTTTATGCACCTATTAAATTCAAGAGTTGTTGAGCATTCTCTTTTGTACTTTAATCATTTCTTTTTAGATTACTTAAGCATTACTCCTTTTTGCTTATCAGTCATTATATGTCAACATATTTCCAATGGAAAATTCTTCAGTCCTTCTTTAATTTGATCAATTTTAACAGGTATGAAAAACAGCTTTCAGTTATTTGTAAAATTATGATTGGAAGTCCTGTGGACTTTATATGACAGAACACAAGGTGTCTGCAAAAGCTTGGGGATTTTGTTCTTTCATAGAGGCAGAAGTTCAGAATTGCACACAACTCAACAGCTCTCCTTCCCCTTGCACCCACACCACCCCCTGACTACACCCCCCCTCCCCCATGCCTATCAAAGATGTAGCACCATCTCATGGTCGTACAACAAGAATTAAACATTTTGAGATTGCGGTATGTTGTCAAGATGGAGTATGGTCACATTGTGGGTTTGTAAGTAGCTCTAAGACATAATATAACATGACTCACCCGTGGAATGTAGCAAAGAGTACTTACTATTTTTGCAAGAGAAGGGAGATCCAAACTTTCTCAGGAAGATTATAAATCATTGCATCAAAAGTTTTGACTAATTTTAAACTACTTTCACAGATGTCTCAATAGACAAAGTGATGATCAAAACTTTTATATTTAATAGGTGCTAAATTGGATAGAACTGGAAACTGGGGCACTGTGATTTTAATGCATGATTAATCTGCAAAGGTTTGACCTGGCACAGAATGAACATAAAAGTTCTGATGGAACTTTATAAAGTGATTTGAATAACATTAACTCTGCTGTTCATTGCCTAAGTGCATCAGTCCAGATTCTGATTCTGTGACTGGCAAGCTCCAGGTCAAGTTATCTGGCACTAATTAAAACCAGGCCTGTGGCTAAAGAAGAGGTGTTTTGTAACTGTAAGTGGTGGAAGATTATTTTCCATATCCCTTTCTGAAACCCATGGTCAAACATGGGTGAGGGTGAGTAGCCTGTTTCGGCGACAGGTGATTGCAATTTGCCTATCGCCGAAACAGGTCTACAGCGGATGCCATTTCCCTGGCCCTACACTTGGCTCTGGAGCATCTGGACAGTAAAGACACCTATGTTAGACTATTGTTTATTGACTACAGCTCTGCCTTCAATACAAT
>JARFYF010000052.1:102100287-102112025 GCA_030265395.1 Rhina ancylostomus
TGCAGTTTTCAGTTTTAAAATGTTAGATCTCGAGTATCTAACAATGTTGTTAGCTGCCAGCAGTATTGCCTCTCTCCGGTGCCACCACAACTACTATTGATAAGGTTTTAATCTGTCTTTGGTATTTCACTGTCACATAAGCAACTCCGGCCACTTCAGTGTTTTTGCCTGAATAGGTTTTCAGATTTAGGTTTGTATTTTTAAGTTCAGGTGTAGCATTTTCTAGCAACATACCTGCATCTTCAGTCTGGTTCATCCACGTACCGCTGTAGCCGGTGTCATGTTCTAATGTCACATCTTTGCCAATCACTTTCAGACAAAGCTAAATCTGAAAACCCATTCAGGCAAAAGCATTGAAATGGTTAGACTTAGAGTTATACAGCACAGAAACAGACCCTTCAGCCTAACTGGTCTATGCCGACCAAGATGCCCATCTAAGATAGTCCCATTTGCCCACGTTTGGCTCATATCCCTCTAAATCTTTCCTTTCCATGTACCTGTCCAAGTACCTTTTAAATGTTGTTCATGTACTGGGCTCAACCACTTCCTCTGGCACCTCATTCCATATACAGACCACCCTCTGGGTAAAAAAGTTACCCTTCAGATTCCTATTAAATCTCTCCCCTCTCACCTTAAGCCTATGCCCTCTAGTTCTTGATTTCCCCAACCCTGGGAAAAGACTGCATACATTCACCCTATCTATACCCCTAATGATCTTATACAACCTCTATAAGTTCACCCCAGAGTCTCCTACATTCCAAGAAATAAAGTCCTAGCCTGCCAAACTTCTCCCTATAACTCAGTCTTTTGAGTTCTAGCAATATTGTTGTAAATCTCCTATGCACTCATTCCAAATGTGACCTCGGCAATGTCTTGTACAACTGCAACATGACACCCCAACTTCTATACTCAATGCCATGATTGATAAAGGCTGACTTGCCAGAAGTCATCTTCACCACCCTGTTTACCTGTGATGCCACTTTCAGGGAACCATGTACTTGTACTCCCTCTGTTCTACAACACTCAACAGGGCCCTACTGTTCACTGCCAATGTCCTATCCTGTTTCCTCTTCCCAAAATGTAACATGTCACACTTATTTGAATTAAACTCCATTTGCCATTCCTTGACCCAATTACCTAGCTGATCAAGATCCCTCTGTAATTCCTGATAACCTTCTTCACTATCTATGACACCAGCTATTTTAGTGTAATCTGCAAACTTATTAACTATGCATTGTGCATTTTCATCCAAATTGTTGATACGGATGACAAATAGCAATGGACCTAGAACTGACCCCTGTTGGAACATTACTAGTCACAGGCCTCCATTCCTAAAATCAACCTTCCATTATCATCCTCTGCTTCCTACCATCAAGCCAATTGTATATCCAATTAGCATGCTCTCCCTGGGTCCCATGCAATCTAACTTTCCATAGGAGCCTGCTGTGCAGAACCTTAACAAAGGCCTTACTGAAGTCCATATAGAATATGTCCACCACCTTGGTTACTTCTTCTAAAAACTCATTCAAATTCATGAGACATGCACAAAACCATTTGATTTTCCCTAATTAATCCCTGTCTTTCCAAATGCATGTAAATCTTATCCCTCAAAATCCCCTCCAGTGCCTTACCAACCACAGATGTATGGCTTTCTTGTTCCCAGGTTTTTCTTTGCAGCCCTTCTTAAATAAAGGCACGATATTAGCCACTATCCAGTCTTCTGGCACTTCACCCATTCCTAACAATGATGGATATTTGTTAGCCAGGGCTCTCGCGGTTTTTTTCTCCAGCTTTCCATGATGTTTTTGGATATACCTGATCAGGCCTTGGAGATTTATCTACCTTCATATGTTTTAAGACATCCAGCACCTCCTCTGCTGTAGTGCAGACTATCTCCAAGATATCCCCATTAGCTACTTCCAGTTCCAAAGTCTTCATATCTTTCTCCATGGCAGAAAGAGAGGAGTAGTATTTACTGTGGACCTCACCCATCTCCTGTGGCTCCACACATAGACATCCACTTCGGTCTTTGAGGTGTCCTATTCTCTCTCTGGTTACTCTTTGTCCCTTAACATACTTTTAAAATCCCTTTGGATTCTTCTCAACCTTCTCTTCCAAAGCTATCTCATGCCCCCTTTTTGGCCTTCTGATTTCTTCTTTAAGAATACTCCGGCATCCCTCTACTCCTCCAGGGGTTTACTGAATCCGAACTGCCTGTACTTGACCCATGTCTTCTTCTTTTTCCTGACCAGAGTCTCAATATCCTTCATCATCCAGGGTTCCCTATTCCTACCAGTCCTGCCCTTCACTCTAACAGGAATATACAGTCCTTTAATTCTTGTTATTCCATTTTTAAAAGCCGCCCACTTGCCAGATGCCCCTTTACCCACAGACAACCTATTCCAATCAACTTTTGCAAGTTCCTGTCTGATGCTAACTTGCTTATGTGACAGTGAAAAAACAAAGACAGATAAATCCTTACAAATGGTAGTCACTTCAAGTTTTAGACCTGGGAAGAGGCTGACTGAAAGAAAATCTATTGGATTGTAGGTACATTCATCATGTTAAGATGACAACAACCTATTTTCAGCTCCCTTTTTATTTAACATTCTGAATGCTACCTCTCTATAACAGTCTTCACCTGTCAACTTTACATGATGAGAATTGTGGAAACTTTGGAAATTTTGAGCACCTCTGTTTAATTTCTTTCTTTGATTTTGATTGCTCAACTTTATGCTTATTCCTCAAAGCTCTGGTGACATAACCTTTAAAACCACATATGTGGCATTTTTCTTGCCTGAACCAGCATTGAGGCAGCATATGTTTTCCTCCACAGCAGTAACCTATTTACCTTTTTAGTATGAGTTTACTTCAGAACATTGTGTTTTGCACCTTGTCCTGTGTGCACAGTGTTAGGTATAACACATGATCTCATTTGCAAGTCCTGCATGTTTTTACTTATTGATTCCAGTGCTTGGGTAATTTTCACTTCATTCTCAAAGGTCAGGTTTATCTCTGTTGACAGCGTCGTGTGAATCTGGTTATAATTAATTTCACACACTAATCTTTTCCGTAGCCTGTGAGAATGTGTTGCCATAATTACAGCCTTGCAGTTACACCACATATTCAGGTATTGTTTCGTTATGCCTTTTTAACAGTGAGTTAAACTTAAACCTTAGCATGAGCTTGCTTGGCCTTGGGTGAAAGGTTTTTCATTGAACTATATGTAGGGGCTCTCATCAAACAAATTTGTATAGTCCCCTGTTTATTTTCATCATCGGTGTCGTTTGCTGCGAAGAAATGTCATCGAATCATGAAATATTCCTCTAATGTCTGGATTGGAGAATCAGATGCTGCAATTGAGCCCATTGTTGTGACCAGTTTCTTCCATTGTTTCATTTAAAGCAGATGTTTGCTTTGGTCCTACATGACTTTGAAAATATTCTTCTTTGCCAGCATGTTGTATCTTAACAACAGTCTTGTGCTTAGGGAAGATTATTTATTTTCTTCAAGCCTATTGAGTGAACTTTTGCAAACACAGTCCCTAGAGAGATTAACCAAAATGGTGCAAAAACAAAACGCTGGAGGAACTCAGTGGGTCAGGCAAAGCATCTATGGAGGGAAATAGACAGCTGATTTTTCGGGTCAAGACCTTTCCTCTGGATTGAAAGATAGAGGGGAGATAGCTGGTATAAAAAGGTGAAGGGAAGGGGTGGAGCAAGAACTAGCAGGCAATAGTTGGATCCAAGTGAGGGGGGTGATAGGCAGATGGGGGAGGTGAGAGTGGGAATAGTGTCAGAAACTGGGAGGTGATAGGTGGAAGTGACAAAGGGCTCAAGATGATGGAATCTGATAGGAGAGGAAGGTGGAGTGTGAAATAACGGGAGGGACGTGGGGAAGGTAGAGGGGAGTAGTTGGGGAGGGGAACCAATGGAAGGAATGGTGTCTACAAAAGATCAAGACAGTTACACGTGCTGACCCGTACTGACTTGGAGGTGAGCAATAATCAATTATATACATTCAATTACATATTACATGAATTATGTATATTCACTACTCTTTTGTTGGAAAATGTCTTAGGGTAAGTGGAAGATTGCAGAGTTCTCAGATGTAGAGAGATGAGTGAGATTTGCATAATGACTAATGTGCAGGTTCAGCAAGTGATCAAGAAAACTGCCATAATATGTTGCTATTTATTGTTGAGGGAATTTAATACAACGATTAAGATTATGCTTCATTTATATGGGATATTTGTGAGACCACATCTGGAGTACTGTGTAAATATAGGTCTCCTTATTTAAGGAAGGATGTCAATGCACTGGAAGCAGTTCAGAGGATTTTCAGTATCATCATAACTGGAACAGACAGTTTCATGAGAAAAGGTTGTGCAGGCTGAGCTTGTATCTGCTAGACTTTAGAATGAGAGAGAACTTGATCAAAACATATAATATTGCGAGGGAACTGGGTGTGGAGAAGATGTTTACTCTAGAACTAGGGGTCACTGTTTAAAGATTAGGTTTTCCCATTTAAGGCAGAGGTGAGGCAAAATATTTTTCTCTCAGTCGATTGTGAATTTTTGGAACTTATTTCTTCAAAGGGTTATGAAAGCAGAAACTTTGAATATTTTTAAGGCTGATATGGATAGATTCTTGATAAGCAAGGAGATGAAAGGTTACCAGGGCAAAAGGAAAGTGGAATTGAGGTTGAGCAGAGCAGGTTTGAGGAATTGAATGGACTACTCCTACCCATATGTTCAAACACTCTTGGTAAAACTTGGGTGACACGGTAGTGTAGTGGTTAGTGTGACACTATTACAGCGCCAGCAATCGAGATTCAATTCCCGCCGCTGTCTGTAAGGAGTTTGTATGTTCTCCCTGTGTCTGCGTGGGTTTCCTCCCACATTCCAAAGACGTACGGGTAGGTTAACATGGGTTTAAATGGGCAGTGCAGACTTGTTGGGCCGGAAAGGCCTGTTACCGTGCTGTAAATAAGGTTTTTTTAAAAACTTTACAAACAAAAAAGGACAATGAAGTACTCTTGTAGAAGATACTGCTGGTAACATGTTGTAAGTGCATGGCAATGTCCTCAGGAACAGATTGTTGGGGATTCAAAGAGATAAAAATGCAAAAGTAATTTGAGAGCTTTGCTTTAGCTTGGGAAGATTGAGAATTTTTTTATGCACAATTAACATGAAGAATGCTTGTATGTCATCGCTCAGGCAGAAGATACCTTTATTAGTCACATGTACATCGAAAGACACAGTGAAATGCGTATTTTGCATAAAGTGTTCTGGGGACAGCCCACGAGTGTCGCCATGCTTCTGGCGCCAACATAGCATGCCCACAGCTTCCTAACTCGTACACCTTTGGAATGTGGGAGGAAACTGGAGCACCCGGAGGAAACCCATGCAGACACAGGGAGAACGTACAAACTCCTTACAGGCAGTGGCCGGAATTGAACCTGGGTTGCTGGCGCTGTAATAGCATTATGCTAACCGCTACACCACCGTGCCTGCAGTTAACCATAAGGCCTTCCTTTTCAGGAGTGAGAAAATTTCTTGGCAATATTCTTTACTTTTTTTTAAAAGCTGCAGTGAGACTTTGTGAGTGAATTTTGTTTTGATTATATGTTAACCATAGAAGATGAAACCATTTTCAGGGATGAATTTTTGAAACGGAAGAAACAGAAGAGATTTGTCTTTCATTTTTATCCCACAACCATTCCATTTCTACTTTATGGTGCCATGACTAGAGTCAAAACACAAATTAACAACTCCTGAATTAAAAATAGAAAATTCTAGATACACTCAACAGGTCAGGCAGCATCTGTGAAAGAGAAACTAGCTTGTTTTCTATTTTCTGGTCTGACCAAGGGTCTTCAAACAGAAGCATTGACTCTGTAATGTCTGTCTTAGGTGATATCCTGGGATGCCTTGTCTGCCTTGTTTTGTGTCCTAAACCACAGTTAACCATCGATCAACTTAACCGACCAATTAATCTATTCTAGTGATATCAGTTCACTGCTATTTGTTGGACATTGCACAAAAAAATGGCAGTCACAATTGCCAGTGAACTGACAGTGTCAGTATTTCAGTTGTTATTCCACAGATTGTTGCACTTGGGGCATCACACAGTCATTACAAATGTTATATAATCACAAGTTCTTCACTTCTTTGTGCATTCATTAATTCGTTGCTTTTCTAGTATACTTCTGCTCTGACCTATGATGCGGTTCAAGTGATGACTGAAGCATTTCGCTATCTGCGCAAACAGCGGATTGATATCTCTAGGCGAGGTAGCACTGGAGATTGTCTTGCTAACCCTGCAGTTCCGTGGGGACAGGGGATTGAAATAGAAAGGGCATTAAAGCTGGTAGGTATCTCTTTGTTTGAAAAAGTTAAAAATATTTACTAAAATATTAAAGAAAAAATGTGTGATGTAGATGGACCATTATCTTCAACAACTAGCATAAAAAGGTAGCAAATGGAATTAGTTTGGTGTTGCCTGCTACTTTATGAACTATAACTATAGGAAATGGTACTATATAATATTCTTATGTCATTCTTGCAATATGGTAATTGCTGGCTAGGCCAGCATTTATTGCTTATCCCTATCTGACTTTGAGAAGATAGTGGTGAACCACTACTTTGGTCCTTGTGGTAAAAGTACTTCCACAATGCCATCACCTACACAATTGATTTGTGATGGATTACATCTATTTACTGACTGAGAACATTTAAGAAACTGTTTCTGTAACACCATGAAAGATGTAGACTAATTGACTGATGAAGTGACCTTCTGATGCCAGAAGTTTTATTTACTGAATTAAATTATCTGGATATCTTTGCTTCCTTGGACAGTATAAACTGCTACTGTAGCCTTTGTATTCATTGACCACATCATTCCAAGGCTTCTGGCAATCAAAATGTGATGAATCGGTCACTTTTCCAGGCTGTGGTATATAAAAATAGTTGTGGACAAAAACAATTTGATTGCTGATTGCATAGCTTTTCCTAGAAAACAATTTTGTCTTTGGCAAATATATTCTTTATGATGTGTTTTAAGTAATAGAAAATAGCCAAGGGATCTGAATGCTGACTGTTCTCTTTATGTTAGCACTAATATCTGAAAAGAATCCAATCTTCTTCAAAAAAAGGAAGTTGAGGAATTAGTGGATTGCCAGAAGCTCCTCATCTTGGGTAACACTCCAGCTCCATCTTGATAACTGAATCTTGCAGAGTCCCATTATTAACAGTGCCTTCAACTGTTAAATTGTGATATACATAGCTAATGAATGATGCTCTCCAGAAAGCTGAAAGAATATTCTTCTGTCCTCCTCATTTCTTAATATAGGTCCGCATTGATGGTTTGACAGGAAATATTCAATTTGATCAATTTGGAAGAAGAGTCAATTATACAGTTAATATCATGGAACTCAAAAATAGTGGTCCTCGGAAGGTACAACATAAAGTCAATCTTTACATTGCAATTTGTTTCATGTTTATTCTTTGACCATCAATAAATTTAATACCTTCAACTTGTTTACTCCTTGAAACTGACATAACCCCTTGCAGTATGGATCCTTTGATACCAGGTACTAATTAGTTATCTATTCCAAGAGGTACTTATTAAAAGTGTATTGGTATGTAGTTTCCTGATGGAACTTTTGCCATGTTACTGTGGGACGATTTATAGATGTCATGAAATATATTTGACCCATTGGGTCAATGCCACATGGATGGATTCAGCTGTAGTCAGTAATACTGTGACACAGAGATGTACAAATGCAAGCATGATATTGAACATTTCTAATAATTTTAATGTGAAACTGACAGATTGGATACTGGAATGAAGTCGACAAGATGGTTGTCACAGCAACAGATTTTCTTGCTGGGAATGAAACCGCAGGAATGGAGAATAAAACCGTTGTAGTAACAAGTATTATGGTATGTTCTTAAGCATATTACAAAGAATTACCTGGGGTAATTAAAAGATAAATCTTTGCATATAAATCAGTGAAATTAGAATATTTTAGCAATATTAATAAATCTGTCTATTTATTTTGTAATTTTGTGAATCAAACCAATTTGAAAGTGCTTGCATCACTTGTCTCATTAGAAAAAGGTTTCTTTTTGTCATAATTGTGTTAATCATGGTTTATATTATGCCTTTGAACTTTTGGGATTTTTTTGTTTCTACTGTGAGTGATGTAAATCTCCTTGTTTTGGGGGCTTATGAACGTTCATATTTTTAAAAGAGAAATCCCAGGTGTTGATTAGCATCAATTACCATTTAGGGTTGTGTTTCATATTTGGCCAATCCTAATTTATGTAAGTATAAATTGAATTCTTCAGAGTGTGACCACATCAAGGGAAGTAAGAGGCTCATACTGTTGATGATACTATTTTTTCATATAGGTTTTAATAAAGGTCACCAGATTTGCAATATTTTTACATCTGTTAACATAATGATCATCTACTGGTGTCAAAAGCAACAGGGAAATCCTGGCCCAGTGGTTCAACTGCTAGGGTAGTAATCTGGATTGACCATCTGAATACATGAGTTCAAATCCCACCATGATGACTGGTGGAATTAATTCAATGAGCTACACTATTTAACTTTAATTAACACAATTTCAGTCACCATTGCCATACCTGTATCACTGCAGCCAATCATTAAATCACTACATGTAAGTCCAGACCCAGAACAAGGCCTATCACTCCACTCATTTGTACAAAGCTGCTTATAACAAAATAAACAGGACTTAGACATAGTACACTTGCTCCCAACCATGTCATCCTTAGAAATTCCTGCTAATAGTCATCTTTCGATTGACGTCTAAATCCGGGAGAGCTGTCCCATGTACTAGTCAAGTAGCAGCCTCACATACTGATGCTTATCGGGTCACATTTTTTGACAAATGTTCCAGACTCCTCCAGCACACTCCTAAATAAGTCCTGTCCCACCAGAAGAGGCAACCCATTGACGTACACATGGGATGAAGTGGCCAACAGAGTCACCATTGACTCCAGGCTCCATAAAGGGTTCATGACATTACAAAATTCTTATTAACCACCCTTTCCATTTGTGTGACTCAATTTTGTACAATGTTTGCAAGAAGGACTGAGAATAGCAAAAGCAGAGCATAGACATGTGGCCCTGTTCCATAACCACTGGCCAAGATGGCCTGGATCTGCAGTAGGTGGTGAGTGAACCAACATTTGCAATAAATTTACTTGACCTTGTTCTCACCTGTCTACCTGTTGCAGGTGCATCTGTCCATATTAGTTTTGATGGGAATGAACATGACATAGCCTAGTGAATACAAAGTTCCATGTTTGCACTGAGAACACACTCCATTGTACCATGTAGCACCATCATTGTGCTCAATAGATGAATTCAGAAGAGTTCTGACAGTTTAAAACTTGTCATGTCTGTGGGCCATCAACAGCAGCAGAACTGGCATATTCCCCGCTCTTCCATAACAATCGATCCAAAGGACCAATCCTTGTCTAGTGAGGAAGCATAGAACGTCATGCTGGGACCACCACCAGACATATTTAAAAGTGAAGTGCTCATCTGCTGAAACTGCAGCAGAGAGCTATGGGCACATCAAGCAGAAAAAAAGCAGCACAAAATAGACAGAGCTAATTGATCCCACAACTACTGGATCAGATCAAATGCAGTTTAGTGACATCAAGTCATGATGGTGGTGGAAGTTAAACAGAAAATGGGAGAATGAGGCTCTAAGAAAATCCCCATCCTCGATGGTGGACCCAACATGTGAGCATCAACAATAAGACTAAAGCATTTACAGACATCTTCAGCTCGAAATAGCAAATGAATGGTGGAAAGATGGTCACGTGATCAATAGGAGGATTCTGGCGAGGATCAAGGGCTTTGGTACCATGGAGGGGAATATGGCAGTGGGCATGCAAGGAACCAGTGAGTAAATAACTTAAAGTGGACGTGTTTGTGTTGGATTTCCAGCGTAGGGTTGGGACCTCTCAAGGAGAAAACCCTTGTATCATGCAGCTGCAGAACAAGTGACACAGTGAAAACCTGATTATAGTGTGAGGGACACTACTAGACAGACTTTTTGGATCAATGTTGTCATCTCTCTGCCAGTATTATGAATGATGACATTATGTTGACATCTGGTGCCGAAGAAGACTTCACTGCACTAGCAGAGTCTGTGATGGGAAATACCAAGCTGTCAGAGTCAGAATCAGATTTATTATCACTGACTTAGATGACGGGAAATTTGTTGTGTTTCCATAGTGATGCAATCAATTCATCCTGTACATCAGTCTAATCACATTGTGCTCTGGGAAATATTGTTTTTTTCATACACTTAGCTCTGAAAAGTGCAGCATTTTTGTAAACATACACGCTACATCAAATAATGTAAGGTAAGCAATCTAGACTTGAAGCTGGGTATCTAATCAATATTACTTATGAAACAATGAGCTTTTAAACAATTATGACAATTTCTAACATGATTACTAATTCATAAAAATCAATGTAAATTTATTTAATACAATGCTTAATACTTTTAATTATGGACATTTTTGTGAGGTTGTTTAATGAAAAAAAATCATTGGTATACTTTGCTGAACAGTTCATGAAACAGTAAAGTATGGGTTCATATCCACACCCTCCCAGGGAACAAGTTATACTCTTATCCATGCCATTAGAAAGTGGCATCAAATGGACTTAGTCCAATCCATTGTAGGATCAGGAGGAAGGATCAAGCTACTTATGCTTTCTGCCTGGCATTTTAAGAATAGCTGAGGCACTGAATTTTGTCCAGCTGTCATCTCACTCAGACATCATATGATCTTGTAATGACCTTTGAAAACAGTGTTCTGTGACACAATCTTTCTTTCATAGGAATCTCCCTATGTGATGCTGAAGAAAAATTATGAACAGTTTGAAGGAAATGACCAGTATGAAGGTTATTGTGTAGATCTAGCTGCGGAAATAGCCAAACATTGCGGCTTTAAGTACAAACTCTCCATAGTCCCTGATGGGAAATACGGCGCTAGGGATGCAGAAACAAAAGTTTGGAATGGAATGGTGGGAGAACTGGTATATGGGGTAAGAAAACAAAATATAGAGTGTATTTATTACAATTCATTCAATAATTACCATATGCTTGATAGATAAGAACTGATTGTCAGGAAAATAGGATTTTAATGATAATTTTGCCACATGGATATATGTCCATTATCAAAACCTCTGGAAATGTAAATGTGTTAATTCTATCTGAACCATATTTAAAGTAAGATACTCTGTTCTGTTATTTCTAGAAATGAAGGAATCAAGGAAATCATGTGATGATGATGGATAATTGCATTTCCTAAAGTAACAAGATGCATTTACTGAAAGATGAATGTAAATTATTTTCCCATTACAGGTTTGGTAGCACAAATCCAAACATTTGAATGACAAAAATTGCTGTCAATTTGCAATTAATCAACATTTGTTGAACAACATTTCCTTCTATGATGTTGGATCAAGCAGCTTTTTGCATAGCGTAATGACTAATAAACTTCATATCCTCAATATGCAAAAGCTTCCACATCATTAAGAACAATCATTTGCATATGAAGTATATCTGGATTATATAGTTGGGTGCAGTGGAGTTTTGAGATTTTTATCTTTGGAGTTGGAATAACACAAGGCAGTTCTGAATATATTGCACTTTACTTTCATTGAAATAAATGTTTTTTCTAT
>JARFYF010000052.1:102131813-102144032 GCA_030265395.1 Rhina ancylostomus
ATCAATTACAGGAAGCACTGGAGAAAACGGACGAGTTATGACTCCAGAATTTCCCAAAGCAGTGCATGCAGTACCTTACGTGAGGCCTGGCATGGGAATGAATGTCAGTGTGACTGATCTTTCTTGATTGATAAGACTCTTTGAGTGCCTTACATGATGGTTGATGTAAGTTCATCGTTGATTGGTGCGAGGCATCCAGTGTTGTGAAGATATTTTTCTCAAAGAAGAATTCTTGTTATTTTGTGTGGATTTCATCTAATTAGTAATTGGATGCTTTGTTCGCACACACACAAAAATACCATAAAACAAATTTTAAAAAAACCATCATTGAAAATGTTGGAATTGGAGCTTGACTCACATGCACAACTGATGTGGAAGTACTGGAAATAAAACGTTTGACGAGGCAACGCCCCTGTGTCTGCAGCCACTGTTTAATCCTGGATTCGTATGACTTAAGCACAGTGTCCACTTGACATCAGCCGCATTATGATGTGAAATCTTTTATATATATATATAAAAAAAACAAAAGTACACTATTTTTAAGTATTTTCACTATCAAGAAATGGCTTTTAAATAACTCTGCTTCCATACTAATCGAATATTAGTAAAACTAAACTGCAGGAAAGTGAAAAGGCTAGAGGCATCAATTTCATGTTTTTTTTCAAAGCCAAATATGTACATGCGCAGAATTAAAGGATTCAACTCTTGTAATTTAATACAGTATTGTAAGACTTTCCTGTATATCTTCTTAACGTTGGTGTTAATATCAAATACTTGGCAATGCTTGACATTTGAAATAAAATTTTCATATGGTTTATATGCAAAAAGTGTAACTTATTCTAACAAAATTGATCACAATGACTGCATGTATTTGCTGATATCAGGAATGATACAAAGTATTAGTGGCATAAGAAACATTCCAAAATGCACCTAGCCCTGAATATTTTGATGGCTACTGTTTTATGGTAACATACAAGTCCATTTTTATATGATAACGTTATCCTGATGGTATGAAAATTGCATTGGTGACAAACCCGTCACTGTAATGAACTCACGGAGGATGGAAATCTGCAGCAGATGACAAAAAAGCTAAATTGGTTTTGGTTTTCAGTGCATTGTGTACTTTAGCTGCTGGTTTATCTGTGACACTGAACTATTTTAAATGGATAAATTCCTCCTTTGAAAATATGGATAATGAGATTTTAAAAGAATATGTTAAGTATTCATGCACTATTATGGTTTAGTATAAGTTTAAAAAAACTACAGTGTAATGTATTTTTGTTTGTCAAGGAGGGGCTTTTGAAAGTCTTGTAATCTCATCTGATTCAAGGGGTAAAATAAATATGTACTTTTTTCTATTTCTTGGTTACTTTGCTGTACAAGATCCTTGATTAGATTATCATGAACTTGTCTTTCTGTCAAATGTTAGTCTCCTTGTTTCTAACAAAGATTTGCTTGCAAAAGTAAATTCTTCACCAACAATTACTTTGAATTCTCTGACATAATGGTCATGGGTTTTTATTAAGTACCTTGCTACTTGTTCTGTCTCTTCAAAAAAAAATGTTCAGTTATCCTTTAATGCATCTTGAATAGCAATTAGAAGGAACTTTAAGTGAAGATGCAAAAGGATTTGCAGTGCTGTTACAGGTGTACTATTTCTCCTGTGATGTGACTGAAGAATGAAAGCTTTAATCAATAATTTTTTTCTCCCTCTAACATGTAACACTTATTCCTAGAAATTCATCTCCATTTAGCAGTACTAAGCAAGCTACATGTACTGTCAGCAAGCTGTACAATGTCTCTGCAATTTAGTTCTCTTTGAAGTCAAAGGAACTGAATTTCCAGAACTGTGTACATGGCACTGCCACAATTGTAAAGTATGTTCAGCAGTACCAACCCAGGGATGAATTTCTAGGTATTATCTGTCGAAATATGTCAGATGATCAAAAAGCCATTTAAAACATCAAAAGTAATTATTTTCATGTACAAATTACCTTGAAATAAATATTCAAACAATGACATGTACATCACAAGCAGAGAGTAACATATAACACACAGTACTAAAAAAGCATATTCATTTGTTTTCTCCCTTATAAGTTATGATAGATGCCGAAGATACACAATGAGCAAATGCTGTGATATGGGTTCAGAATGATGTCTATATTGGCTTTTATTATGACATTGTGATCAACTGATTGCATGGAACTAGAGGGATGTAACTAGTGGAAGGCCCCAAGGATCGATTCTTGACCCTCAATCGTATACTCCATATATTAATGGCTTGGAGGAGGGAGCAGAGTAGGAGGAATCCAGGTTTGGTGGTTACACAAAAATAAGTGGGAGCACATATTGAATTGAGGATACTTGGACTCTGCAATAGAATATAAATAGGTTGAGTGAGTGGATAAAAACTTGGCAAATGTAGCTTATTGTGGGAAAGCGGGGAGCCATGCACTTTAGTGAGAAGAATCCAAAAGCAGACTATTACCTAAATGGAGATGGATTGTTGATGAGTGAAGTATAGAGAGATCTAGATGTTCTTGTGCACAAATTGAAGAAAAGTTAACAGGCAGGTGCTGTCAGAGCTATTGGTTTATTATTGTCACATATACTGAGGTACGGTGAAAAACTTGTCTCATATACTGTCCATATATATCAATTCAATATAACAGTGCATTGAGATAGTACAAGATAAAACAATAACAGAGTGCAGAATAAAGTGTTACAGTACAGCGAAAGTGCAGTGCAGGTAGATAGTAAGGTGCAAGGTCACAACAAGGTAGGGGTGAGGTCAAGAGTCCATCTTATCGTTCTAGGGAACTATTCAATCATAACAGCAGGATAGAAGCAGTCCTTGATCCTGGTGGTCTGTGCTTTCAGGCTTTTTTATCTTCTGCCTGACGGGGCAGGGGGGCAGTGGGGAGGGGAGAAGAGAGATCTATATTCTTTGGAGTTTAGAAGAATGTAGAGTGGTTTTATTGAAACGTGAGGGGGCACGACAGGGTAAATGTTGAGATGTTTCCACTTGTTTTTATGCCCTCTCATTCGAGATTCTCTCACAAGGTTAGGGATGGTCATTTAAAACTGAGGTGCACAGGAACTTCTCACAGAGGTTCATTAATCTCTGGAATTGTCTACCCCGGAGGGTTGTAGAGGCTAGATTAATGGTGGTATTTAAAGAGGAGGTAGATACATTTTTGAAAGATTATGGAATTGAGGGCTGTGGGAGATTGGCACAAAAGAGATGAGGCCTGAGGGAGATCAGCCATGTTCAGATTAAATGACAGGGTAGGCTTGAGGGGCTGAGTGGCTCCTGTTCTCCAGTTCCTGTTTAATGTTCTTTTGTAAAACTCGGAAACGTTGTTGAATGAGGAATTGGTTTGTGTTGAATACTCTCACAATCAGTTGAAGCAAACTGACTAGAAAGGGGTAATCCAAGTCTCACTTTCCTCTGTTGTCCTCCTCTCCAATGTAAGCTCCATCTCCTAATACTGTGAAGTTGTTCCCCATATAGCCAGGGACATGGGCGGAGCTTGCCATAGCAGATCACAAAGATTCTTGATGTCATTTCACTGCAGGCCTCACCAGTGAGATCCAGGCACTGGAATTGATGTTTAAACACAAGAGCAGCCTGTTCTTAGATTGTAATTAGCACTGTGATATTTATAATATGCAAGTTGCCCTCATGAGGATGGGTTATGTACAAATTCAAGGGCTATGGACAGACATTGTTGGCCATTGGTCACCCCTTTATTTCTCAAAGACACTCAAATATTATGGCAGACAACCTCAGAATGAAAGTATCATAACTACTACCAGGCATTGTTTGATGCAATACATGGTTTAACCCAGTTGAAACTAGAAGGCATAGATTCCCACTTAGTTGCCATACATTCTCCAAGTTCATGTAATACCTGCAACATAATGTACAACCAGTCATGGCACCCTGAATCATGGGGGAGCCTGTAATACAATACCATGCACTGCATTTTTATGGCAAGAAAGAATGATACATAATTATTGCTGTTGAAACAGAGAGTATTAATGACTTGCCTTAACCAAAAGTGTATGACAAACTCAGATCTTTTGCAAATATCTCAAACTCAACATGGAAGAACCTGGCACATAGATGCTCTTAGCCAACATGACCTCAACGTTCACTTGCACGATGTCCTCATTCTGCACTGTGACTTGAATTGTTGCTGTCACAGAGTGTCTGAGGTTGAGACACAGCCTATTCCCTATACAGAGTATTTCACCAACTTTAAAGAACATGAGAATATTCAGAGCAAAGTTTAATCAAAACAGTGAAGATTAATCAGCAACTGCACAGTATGTGATACTATTACAAACTTCTGAAAACTTGATCATCCATGTGTGCATAACACAAGGTATTCATTACATTGATACTGTACACTGAGTGACATCATGATTTGACTATTCAGAAAATTTTCAAAGAGTGTTGACATCACAGCCCTCCCCAGTACAGCAGCCTGCACAACTCTTGTATTCCCAAGGACATTCTGTATGTTGATCTGGCCACTGGGTCATGACCAACTGAGCAAGGATACCTCCACTACAAGGGCAACTGTCGGTGTGAATGAACGACGGTGGCCATAATATCAATGCGAAGGAGACAGCTGCTGACGATCAGGACCTCAGATGGCCCTTTTCAGCCCATTGCCTTCATCTGCAGCCAGTGTGAAAGAGACTGCTGCGCTCAAGTGGGGCACTTATGCCACACTGGAAAATGTTCAACACTGAGTTCACCATCAAGGCACAAACTATTGTCCTGCATACTATGGAATGGTGCACAACCTGCACTTTGAATTTCATGTTATGGCCAACGTCCTTCATTCAGATGTGGACAAAACAATGTGGCAGCTGATGGCCAACGTCAAAGAGAAACAAAAGCAACAACCAGCTAAGATCTGGGTGTTCCCGCAGAAGCTCAGATTGCTGTAGTGAAAGCTTAGCTTTCTACCATTCAGACTCAGGTGGCTGCTATCTTCCTCATGAATTACAGTGCGGAAAGCAGTTGGTAGAATTTCAGACCCACAGCTAGGCTGTTCATGGATGGGTGGGTGGGGGGGCATCTGGCAAGGCCATCTACAGTCTCCTCCATTGAATGCCCACAGCCTTTCACTTGCTACGTTGCACCAGTAGGTGAATGAATAAGGGCTAGGGATTGACTCCTTTATGGGGATTTAAATTATATATTTGTGTTGGAATGTTTATTTTATGCTGAAGAAGATTTGTCATGGAAAGAAAAAGGCTGTGTCAGTTTGTTTCTCCTCCTTCTCTGTCTTCCCCCAGTGCTCCCTCATGACAGCAAGGCTGTGCAGTGGATAAACACATATCTTGACATGCTGTGCCAATGCTGCTGTGCCCTCTGGTGAAGTTGTGGCACCAGAGATGTTGTTTCAAAACATCAAAGGTTTACTGTATCACATTTCATTAGCAGATGTACTCACTTAGCACGTGTTCTGGGACACAAGAGAGCTAACTGAATCAGCTGTAAAAGGTGTCAATATGCCAATGTATATGTATGAGAAACATTACAGACAACGTTTTTTTCTACCTATGGGCAGCACGGTAGTGTAGTGGTTAGCGCAACGCTATTACAGCGCCAGTGATCAGGGTTCGATTCCCGTCACTGTCTGTAAGGAGTTTGTACATTCTCCTGTGTCTGCGTGGGTTTCCTCCAGGTGCTCCAGTTTCTTCCCATATTCAAAAGATGTAGGGGTAGGTTAATTTGGGGTTTAAAATGGGCGGCGTGGACTCATTGGGCCAAAAGGGCCTGCTACCACGCTGTAAATAAAATTTTAAAAATGGCTGTTTCATTAAGGATAAGCATAGGTTATTATATTAGTTATTAAATGCTGAACATACAATAAGACAATATAAAATAAAATGTAAACTGACAAAAACAAACTTTTCAGAGCTGCAGTAGAAGTAGGAGATATAGTGGAAGAGGCTACAGCTAGGGGTGTGTGGGGAAAGGAGCCAGGTTGTGAGTCATCCTACTGGGATAAGGTTTGTGGCTGCCCAGGGCGCCTTTGGTAGAGCAGCTGCCTCAGAGATCTTGTGACCCCAGTTCAATCCTGACCTCCGGTATTGTCTGCATGGAGTTTGCACATTCTCCCTCTGTCCACGTTCTGGTTTGCTCCCGCATTCCAAAGATGTGCAATTTGGTAGATGAATTGGCCACTGTAAATTACCCCTAGTGTGTTGGTGAGTTGTAGAAATTGGAGGGAGTTGATGAGAATGTGGGGAGGATACAATGGGATTGGTGTAGGATTAGTCTTCTTGATGGTTGTCATGGAGTCACTAAGCCAATAGGCCTGTTCTCAAGCTGCATTGGTCTATGACTCTAATGGGCCAAGTAATGACTCTTCATTTTTGAAAAACAGATCTATTGTTAACTGTCTTGCCCTCTTCTTCCTCTCACAGGGAATTTACCTGTAGTGGGAAATACTGTTTGGCATAATCCACTGGGAGTTGCACTCTCACTCTGGGCCATTCTCAGAAGATAGCTCAATTATCTCTGTGATTTCTTTCATCAAAATTGCTGTGCTCAGGTTTCTTTTATTTGGAGTCTCTATTGTCTCAATATCATCATCCTCCACATGAACATGGTATTCCAATACTTGCACTTTCACATCCAAAGTAATGCTCTTGCTTGACTCTTTTGACCTACACCCACTTGCAGATCTTTTCCAGGCATTATGGGGTTTAAAAGTTGTAACAAGAGTCCTGTCAAAAACAACAGGTAGTGCAGCAGGTGAGTCACTGGTAAACACCCCATATATGTTACTACATTCATATTGGTCAAGCAACAATTACCAGATCAATGCGAGTAGCTTGTATCTTTGGGTGTTTTAGTTATCTTCATTTCACTCTCTTCTCCCCACCTTCACCAGGTCATCTTCTTTTAAGCTTAAGTAAATCCTTTGTGGAATTCACTGTCTTTCCATCTGCCCACCCGTCTCGCAGCTCTGACCTCATCACTTAGGCCAAATCTGACAATTTTGCAATAAGCTTATACTGTAATTTGTTCGATTCTTGACATGGATTTATTGCACAAACCAAAGCTAATGTCAAGTGTTGTGAAGGCTCTGATTAAAGGGCAAAACCTCTTCACTCTTCTTCTGCCCCAAACTAAAATAGTCTAACCTAATCAACACGAAAAATTTGTTACTGAATTTACAGTGATTGAGCAACAATGATGTATTGCACTCTCCTCCATCAAGTGTTAATTTGCATAATGTATTCCTATTGGCCAGGTATCAAATTATATACAGAATCTCACTTCTAAATGTCAATGATGTAATGAGTTCACTGGCTGAGCAAATATTAACAAAATGGCTGCATTCCATAAGCGAGTTGGCTGTATTTGACACACTGGTCAATCGATAAGACGACAAGCTATGTTTCTTTTAAGTATTTTGTAGTTTGAAGGACAAGAGCACTATAACAGAACACAGTAGTGCCAAGTGGGGTGTCAGTATAAGCTGCCCTTGGTTGCCCAGATTGTACAGGTGAGTTCTGTGCCAAGTTGTTACTGGAAAGACCTGGTGGTTCAAATGCAACTGACATTATCACAGGATTCAGGCATCATGACTGCAGACTATTCAACATTAGTCTACATTATTTGCAGTCAGTGAAGGAACCATTTAGACCTAAAGGGAATAGAATTACTTTTGGGTCCAATAAGCTGACCACAAAACGTTGTGTGGGGCCCATCCTTCACATTTGGAAAATGTGAAACCTAAACAAAGCCTTGTCAGAGAATGGGAATCTCTGGTAAGAGAGTCATATACAGCATGGAAACAGGCCCAACCCGTCCATGCCGACCAAGATAAGAATGAAAGGAGGACTCCAGTGACCTCATCTTATTTTTTTCATATTTCCTTATGTCATGGAAGGCCATTCAGCTCATCAGGTCTGTGCCAACTCTCCCAGCAATCCCATTCCCTCACTTATTGTCTGTTGCCCATTCTCTCACTTGCTCACCAACTCTCCACTGATAAGAGAAGATTTCTTCATTAGTCACATGTACATTAAAACACACAGTGAAATGCATTTTTGCGTAGAGTGTTCTGGGGGTAGCCCGCAAGTGTCTCCACTCTTCTGGCACCATCATAGCATGCCCATAACTTCCTAACCCATACGTCTTTGGAATGTGGGAGGAAACCAGAACACCCAGAGGAAACCCATGCAGACACAGGGAGAACGTACAAACTCTTTACAGACAATGGCCAGAATTGAACCTGGGTTGCTGGCGCTGTAATAGCGTTACTCTAACCTCTACACTACTGTGCCTGATTCTCATACTGCCCACCCACACAAGGGGTAGTTTACAGTAGTCAATTAACTTACCATCCATCTTATCTCTGGGATGTGGGAGGAAGCTGGAGCATCTAGGAAAACTGACTGTCATGACGAGAACATGTGAACTCCACATGTTCAAAATTGAAACTGGGTCACTGGAGATGAGAGGCGGCTACTTTACCTGTTTCTGCTACTGTGCCACCCTTCCTTATGAAATACTGGGGGACAAATTGGGCTATTTTGTCAACATTTCAAGCACCAACCTTGAAAAAGCCAGACACACAAAACTTCATGGCCCCAGGGAACGTGACAACACTGACAATGTTTCCTGATTTGAGGGTGCAGCAGGTGGCAGATATTCTGAAAATATCTTTATTGAAGTGAACTTAAAGAATCATGGAATTATACAACATGGAAATGGGCCATTTGGCCCAACTCATCCATGATGAGCAGTGGGCACCTTTCTATATTAACCCCATCTCCCAGCACTTGGTCTACAGCCCTCTATGCCCAAGTGATTTAAGTATTTATCTAGATGCTATCAGCTTCCATCACTCTCAGGCAGGGCA
This sequence comes from Rhina ancylostomus, assembly GCA_030265395.1. NCBI lineage: Eukaryota > Metazoa > Chordata > Chondrichthyes > Rhinopristiformes > Rhinidae > Rhina > Rhina ancylostomus. The sequence continues at coordinate 102,140,717 of JARFYF010000052.1, forward strand.
TTCCAGGTACTTACCACTCTCTGGGTGAAGAAGGTGCCCTTCATCTCCTTGGAATCTCTTCCCCTTTACCCTAAACCTATGAGCGTTATATCTCCTCTGATATGGGGAAAAGGTTACTGATGTTTACCCTATCAACACCTCTCATGATTTTATATACCTCAGTTGTGTCCCTTCTTAACTTCCTCTGCTCCAGAGAGATCAGATCTAAATTCTCCAGTCTCTCCTCGCTACTGAACTGCTCCATCCCATGCAACATCCTGGTGAATCTTCACTGCACTACTTCCAGTGTTGTCACATCCTTCCTACTTCTTCGTGACCAGGACTGCATGTTGTACTCCATGGTTTATCTCACTCAAGGTTCTTTGCTGAGGTTTTGGTGGAAGGATTACGGCTTAAATACTGGTAATTATTATGTTGAGAATTCTTCTTCCCCTCCTTTTTTCCATTTGCAGCTTACCTTGATCTGTGTGCCCTCTGTTCATTATTAGACAACTTTACTTGACACCAGTCCAATGAAATTGGCTCCATTGTAGATCAATTGGTTAGCATCATAGCTTACACGCCATCATGAAGCAAGCCTACGATGGAGATGAATTTCTGTGGTCAATTGATGGAAGAAGTGCTTCATGATAAAATCTTCAGACTAGGTACAAAACACATGGTTTCCTGGGCAGCACTGACCCCTCACCTCCTATATGGACCTCAAACCTAACGCACCTCCAGCAGTACAGCAGGCATCTCAAAACTCTGGGAAGATATCACAAACACCATCTCCGCAAGATCCTCCACATCCACTGGAAAGATAAGTGAACCAATGTTGGTGTCTTCCCCCAAGCCAACATTCCCAGCATTGAGGTCTTAATTACACTTAGCCAGCTCTGTTAGGTAGGCCACATTGATAGATGCCCAATACTAGATTCCCCAAATAGACACTCTATTAAGAGATTTACCATGGAATAAGATTGCCAGAAGATAAAAAGATGTGCCAACATCTCCTTGAAAAAAACTGCAACTTCCCTCCGATTCTTGGGATACCTGGCCCGTGATTACAAAATATGGAGAAGGAATATTCAGGATCGTATAGAGAACCTCAAGTCCTTGCATCAGCAATCGACAGAAATTCAATGTAAATGACAGAACAAATTGCCTACCTGTCAGATACCTTCTGCCCCATGTGTGGAAGAGTCTGCATTTCCACATTGGTATCGCCAGTCATCCCAGAACCGAAGTGGAAGCAAGTCATCCTCAATCTCAAGAGACTGTTGAAGAAGGTGTAGAAGATCTTGATTACATTGGACTCAAAAACAAATATCTGCAAATGAGATGTAGGAAGATCTTCCCAATGAGTGGGGAGTCCAGGACAGAAGATTGCAGTCTATGAATAATGGAATGAAAAAAAATCTGTGAGAGAATAATGAATCTGTGGAATTCTCTGCCACTGAAAGCAGTTGGAGCCAAACTAAATAGGATTACACATTCATCTTAGGTCCAAAGTAGCGAAGAAATATGGGACAAAGTAGAAACAAGGTATTGCATTTGGATTCCAGGATGTAGTAAAATGAGAATTTCATAAGTCATTTGATAAATTGCCATTTGAAAGTCACACAGAATGAAGGTCACTGAATTGGGGGTAATTTATTATAATAGAGAATTGGTTAAAGCATAAAAAAACAGAATGGGAATAAATGGATGATTTTCAGGTTGTCAGTATGTTACTGGTGGAGTATCACTGTTAGTTACAATCAATATTAATCCTTTGGATGAAAGGTGAGACTGGGATGTTTGCTAATAGTACATTGTTGATAGAAATGTGCACCATGAGGAGGATGCCATGAGTTTATTGAAGAATAAAATTCATCTCAGTGGAGAGACAAAAGGCTGGCAGATGGAAAATAATGTGGGGAAATGTGAAGATTGGCAGAAAGAATAGAAAAATGGCGGGGAAACTATAAAAATGTCAGCATTCAAAGTGATGTGGGGGAGCCTGTATAGGAATTCAGAAAGGTATGTGTAGATTAAGCAAATGATATGTTAGTCTTTAGTGAAAGGATATTAAAATATAACTGTTTGGGATCCTTCTGAGAATCATACAAGGTTTTGGCAAAGTTTCACTCGGAGCATCGTGGTAGTTTTGATTTCTCTGTGCCTTGGAGATGGTAGAGAAAATATTCACGGGATTGATTGAGGATGAGGAGCTTCTCCATCAAGTAGAGATTGAATAGGATTGACTTATAGATTCTAACATTTAGAAGAACAAGAAGTGATATTGAACAATATAAAATACTAACAAGGTGGAGGCCAACATGTCCTTTCATCTGGCTGGAGGGATTGGACATTCAGGACAAAATGTTGTGAATCTTTGGAAGTCTTTGCTCCCTGGATCTATGAGTACTTAAACATGAAGTATATTCAAGGTTAAGGTCAATAATTATTGGGACTGTCTAGACTATCAAAACTACGGCGGTCAGCAGGAAAATGGGAGGTTGAAGACCAGCATTCTTAATTGAATGCAAAGATGGATCAAAGGGTCGCGTGGTTTACTTTTCCTCCTGTTTTTCTGCGATTGTGGGATGATATGAGCACTCTTAGGAGTAAGTCAAGTCATTGTCTCTTGCACCTACCTGCAGAGATCAATGCAGGTTGTCTAAAGCTAAACCAGGCTGATAAAGCAGCACAACCAGAATTCTTTAAAAAAAAATTTTCTAATGCTTATGACATGCAACAAAAATAAATACAAACACTACACATAACATCACACAAAATTACTGATGATTACATGATGCACATTACAAATTATTGTATACCAATATGATTGTTGCACTCTGTACTTTTCATAGCTTTAACCTTTACCTATGACATCCTACTCGTACCTTTCTCTGACTTTGAATGCAACTCACTCCAGTAAATATTTGCAGGAGCCCACTCCCAATTGTGTCTAGGTGATCACTTCAGCTCTACAGGATTGTCTGGAAACTACGGACTGGAACATCTTCGGAAGGCAGCCACCCATACTCATCACACTGATCTACAGGAGTACACAGAGACTGTGATAAGTTATATCAAAAAGTGCACAGAGGATGTAACAGAGACCAAAAAGACCACTGTGCGCACCGAGCAGAACCATGGATGACTGGGGAGGTTCGATCTCTGCTACGGACCCGAGACGCAGCCTTCAAAGCGAAGGATGAAGCAGCTCTGAGAACTGCAAGGAACAATCTGTCTCGGGGAATTAAAAGAGCACAACAACGGTACACCCAGAGGATCAACAGCAACATCACCGCTAACAGGGATGCACGGCGCTTGTGGAAGCGACTAC
>JARFYF010000052.1:102229211-102241391 GCA_030265395.1 Rhina ancylostomus
CCCGCCTCTACCCTCTTCACCTGCTCATCACCCACACACTCGTCCCACCTATTCCCCTCCACCACTACTCCCATCTGCCCTACCCACCTCGCTCCCTTTATTCCATACTCCACCTTCATCTCCTATCAGATTCCATCATCATCAACCCTTACTCACGTCCACCTTTCATCTCCCAGCTTCTGGTGCTACTCCCACTCTCCCCTCCTCCACCTTCCTTCACCACCACCCCTTGCTCCACCTGGATCCACCTATTGCCTGCCAGTTTTGCTCCACCTTTTTATGCTGGCTATCTCCCATCTTTCAGTCCAGATGAAGGGCCTTGGCCTGAAATATCAGCTTTCCATTTCCCTCCACAGCTGCTGCCTGACCTGCTGAGTTCCTCCGGCTTTTTATGTGTTGCTTGAAAACGGATTCAATTTTCATCTCCCAGCTTCATTGTAATACTTGTGGATAGTCTGGATAAGTATTGGCTGCCCACCTCTTTACATATGAAAGTGAGGGGGTTGGATGCAGATTATAAAGGAATACGTTGGATATACAACACAGAAGCAGGCGATTTGACCTCAGCACTCCATGCCAGAATGTATGCCCCATTCAAGGCTCTTCTCATCTTTCCTCATTAAATCTATCAGTATAAACCGGTCTTCTCTCCTTCATTCTATTCTTGTCCAGTATCCCCTTATATATAATCTGTACTATGCCTTCAACCAGTCCCTATGTAGAGAAAATTCCATATCTTCACTACTGGTGAGGTAAAGAACGTTTTTTCTGAATTGTCTGTTGGATGTCTGTGCTTATTCCAGAGTGTTATATTGATGACCTCTAATTATGGTCTTTTCTGCAAGTGGAAACATTTTTTCTGTTATCAGCTCTATCAAAACCTTTCCTCATTTTACAGAGCTAGATTATTCTTCAGCATTTTTTTTAAAAGAAAATAGACCCAGTCTCCTTATCCTTTTCTGAAATGTATTCCCTCTCATTTTTATATCTCATTTTCATATCTCATTAATTCAAGAGATTGTTGGATAGGCATGTGGAGGAATGTGGGATAGGGGGATATGCGGGAGGAAAGGGTTAGATAGTGTGAGGTGTGGTTTGATGGGCGGCACAACACGGTGGGCCGAAGGGCCTGTATTGTGCTGTGTTGTTCTATGGTTCTCTGGTTCTATTTTGGGTGCCATACTTGTAAATCTTATCCTTTCTATTGCCACTATGCTCTTGTTATAATATGGCAATCATAACCCTAATTAATGTGTCAGATGTAATCTTACCACTGTTCAATGCAGGCTCAGCATAACTTCTCCCTGTTTTAAATATAACCTTCCAGAAATAAACCCTCTTGCTTGGTGTGTTTTCTTCAACCATGTGATTGGTGCACTTGTACTTTGAGATCCCTTTATTCTTCTATCCAAACTAGACCTGAACCTTCCATATGACATGACTTCTGTATTTTTCCTACCAACATGTAGTTGCTCTCATTTGTCTGTGTTGAACCAAATTTGTCCATTTGTCCATTCTGGAAGTTTATTAATGTGCTTTTGTAATTGTTACAGTCTTCTTCAGTATTGACTAACATTCCTGCCTCTCCACACCACCCCACCCCAATTTTGTATGCTGCATAAAATTCAAAACAATATATTTGGATTCCAGAGCCTAACTCATTAAATTGTCTGCAACAGTGGTCCCAGCAGTGATTCCTGTGGAACACCATTACCCACATTCTTCCTCTGTGAGCACTTTGCTGTCCTGAAGCTAGCCAGTATTCTCTTATTTATCCTGTTCCATATTCTTGGACCTTATTTTGGACTACTTTGAGGGAAATGTTTTTGAAACTCTAGACAAGTTACATCTGCTACACCACTATTGCCTGCAATCTCTGCTACTTTAAAAATGTCAACAATGTTCGTGAAACAAGGCTTTTGGAATCCAAGCTGAATATCCACTATTATTGGTGTACTGTCCCTTTATATTTGATCCCCCAAAGTTCACTTATTTTGTTTCCAGATGGTCTATTCTCTCTTTTGATATTGGTTTCATCATTTTCCCACCAACAATATTAGGTTGACTTGTCCACCTAACATTCTCTGGATGTATCCCACTTCTGAAAGATACTTATTATGTTAGCTATCCACCTACCCTCTGTCACTGCATCTTTTTCTAATGAATTATTAAGGATGTTTTGAAATCCCTCTGCTTCATCTTCTGAAAATTCTTTCAGAATATGTAATTGCAATCCATCTGGACTGCGGGGTTTCATGCTCTTTGAGGTGAATCAACTTATTTAATATAACTCCTCTTCCTATTTTAAAGGCATTTACCTTATTACATCATGTCATGTCCTCATGTTCTATCTCCCTGGTTAGTATCAAAGGAAATAATAAAACCCATTGATAGGTGTACTATTTATTGTCCTGTCCATCCCTTGATGATTTATTCTCATTCTTTCTTTGCTTTTTCCGTTGGTATGTTGGTAAAGTATTGTTTTATGTTTCCTGATTCATATTTCAGATTATTAAAGTGTCTCCTTTTCACTGCAATCCATGGAGTTGGAGAAAACGTGTCTATTTCTGAGTGCCACACTTTATGAAAGATATCAAGGATAGAAAGGTTATAAAGGGCTGTGGAGAGACTGAAGAAGATACAATTGTTCTACATAGAAAAGACAAGTTGAAAATTTGATAGAAATGTTCAAAATCTCTCTTCTCCCAATGGGCAGAAGATACAAAAGCTTGAAAACATGCACCACCGGGCTCAAGGACAGCTTCTATCCTGCTGTTATAAGACTCTTGAATGGACCTCTTGATGATGAACACTTGATCTCTCAATCTACCTTCTCGTGGCCCTTGCACCTTATTGGTCCACCTGCACTGCACTTTCTCTGTAATGGTGACTGTAACACTATATTCTGCCTTCTGTTAATGTTTTTCCCTTTGTACCATCTCAATGTAATTATATTTTGGAATGATCTGTCTGGATGGCATGCAAAACAAAGATTTTATTGCATCTTGGTACACATGACAATAATAAACCGATTACCAATTAACAGTCATGAAGGTTTTTAATAAAGCAAGTAAGATGAAATTCTCTTCAGTGGCAGGAAAGTCATTAACCAAAGGAGACAAATTCACAGAAAATGGCAGCAGAACCAGAGGCAAAATAATGGAAATAAATATGTAATGAGTTTTGATTCTTGAACTGTCAGACAAGGTGGCAGAATTCGGTGATAACTGTCAAAGGGAAATGGGATAAAACCTTGTAATGGAAAAGTTTCTAAGCAAGAATGAAACCGAGCCTGGAGACACAGATGACTGCAGATGGTGGAATCCGAAGCAACTCACAAGGTGGAGTTGCTGAAGGAACTCAGTGATTCAGCAGCATCTATGAAGCGAAATAGAAAATCAATGCTTCAGGTTAAGACCCTTCATTTAAACTGCAGTATCATTTCCCTCCATAGATACTGTCAGACCCACTGAGTTCCTCCACAAAACTGGGTCGAATTGGTGAACACTTTTACATAGCTAATACCACATGGTGTGTGTTAGAGATTACTCTGGAATTAGGAAGTTATATGGAGATAACAGGTATTAATTAAAAATGAAAACCAGTCATCAGAAAATAAAACCTGTTCACAATTCAACTTCCACTGATACTTTAAGGCCATTGAAACCAATCATTTTGTGTGGGAGATTCTGGTTCTGTACCATTGTAACTACACAGGGGAAGAGAATAAATGGATATTCATGTTTTGAGAAGGTGGTGAAGGTAATTGATGAGGATAGAGCTATGGATGTTGTCTACATGGATTCTAGTAAGGTGTTTGACAAGGTTCCGCATGATAGGCTCATCCAGAAGATTGAGATGCATGTGATCCATGGTGACTTGGTTGTTTGGACTTGGAATTGGCTTACCCATACAAGACAGTGGATAGTGGTCAATGGGACTTATTCTAGCTGGACATCCTTAACCAGTGGTGTTCCACAGAGGTCCGTTCTGGGACCTCTTCTGCTTGTGAGATATATAAAAGGATGAAACTGTGAATGGGTGTGTTAGTAAGTAACATAGGCGTTTAACAGATTCTTAGATCGGCACATGGATATGCAGAGAATGGAGGGATATGGACATGTAGGCAGAAGGAACTAGTTTAGAAGGCTTTTAATTACTAACTTAATTAGTTCAGCACAACATCATGTCTTGAAGGATCTGTTCAAGCACTATACAGTTCTATGTTCAATGTTAATTGGGCCTCATTGAAACCTTCATGATGAGATCAGGGAAGCCATTAAGTGGCCATTTCCTGTCTTAATACATAGTTAAAGGCATAAATCTGGCACTTAATGCGCAGTTCAAGGCATGTCTGTTTTGTCACTTAATATTCTGGCTATGTGTATATTCAGTGAGCCATCCCTCAACACTAACAAAAGAGGTATATTTTTGGAGACTGAAGTTTGTGCTCAGAAGTCTTGGACCAGCCACCAGTATTTGAATATTCAAAGGCGTTCTGCTCGTTTGGATGTATTATCATTGTAGATATGTAATCCTTTAGGAGTTACCTGACTATATTCAATATATTAAAGTTGTAGCTAATTATAACCATTAAAACTGTAATTAATTGTTTATTGTTGTCACCGTGTTTTACAAGTATAAAACATTACTGTATTGTTGAGTGTGGGGAGGGGAGAAGTATATTCTCCAGAAGATCTGCCATGCTGAATAAGGACCTTTTATCTCCCAGCTACAGCTTCCATGTGGCTCTGTTCAGCAGTCACAACAGTGTGCTAAATGGCCTCTTCCTTGCTGTGATATTTTATAACTTATCTCCTCATCAAAGCACAAGATCAAAGCCAGGAACCAGATACAATGAACAAAAATATTGGCCAGGAACAAAGTCCAAAACTGCATTGTTGATTACCTATCTCACCATAGTGTGGAGGCAATGGAGTTTGGTAAAATGAAGTTGGAAATGTCAGAACTGTAATGGATTTAAGGTGAAAGTGGAGTGAGGGAAAATCCTGCAGTTTGACAGCATAAAGAAAGGTGTGCATCAGCAGCAATGTAAAGATGAAACAGTTGTTTACTAAAACTGAAGGCTGAAATCTATTCAAGGAATAGGATTTCTTGTAGTTTTCAAATGTCGGTAGTGGTGGAATATGGAGAAAGGCTTACACTTTGTAGCATCGACAATGTAACCCTGAATCTGGCTGCACTTATATACAAGTTTCAAAGAGATTTCAGCAATGTTGGCTGTGCTCAGTTGGTAGCATTCTTGCCTCAGTCTACAAATTCTTGAACACAATCCAAACTGATATTCTAGTACAGCACTGACGGAGTTTTATATTGTTTGTGGGTCAGTCTTTTGAAGTATCTTTTCACAAATTATATCAAGTCTCTATGGTATTATATTAAACAAGAGAAGTTATCCTTAATACCCTGACCAATAATTTTTCCCTTTATCACCATCATCAAAGTATTTTATCTGGCAATTAACCAATTGCAATTTGTGGAAGTTTGTTGGGCACAAATTGTCAACTGCATTTTCTTACATTATAATAGTGACCATACTTTGAAACAGCTTATTAGTTATAAAGGTTTTGGGCAACCAGATGTTGTGAAAAGGCCTATATAAATGCAAGCCTTCCTTTCTATACAAACATTTCAGTTACTATTTTGTAACTGGTTTCTAGAAAAGTAGGTCTTCATACTGGAACAAGTGGGTAATCTATAAATTTCTGATTTGGAAGGAACGTGAGCAAGTGATTGGACATTGCATGGATAGATTTTCCTACCTGTTGCTTGAATCTATATGAATCTATATGAAATCCTTGAATCCAAACATTATCTTGAGCTATGCTTTCATTTTAAGAATGAAAATTAAACACTCTTGTGTCCAAATGTGATGTTGTAAATTTATTGCTGTCTAGAATTTTTATGTACGTAAGGAAATTTTACAATTATTAAGCCACATCATAATAATTTGAGTTATCATCAAAGTTCACATTTGCAAATTAGCAAAGTTCTCTTTTTAGTTTGAAATCTATTTCTGGTATAAGCCTTTAGGTCAATTGCTGTTTCTATTAACCATTAAGGTCTTCTCTTTTTTTAGTTAAAACTTTTACAACAGACTTTTCTCACACAAACTTTTGAATGTTAATCTCTGGCTCCAATTCCCACTAGTCCTCTTTTGAAATCACTCTTGCTTTAGTTGATCTCCTATTTTTGCCCTTACTTTACATGGGCAGCTGGAAAGTAAGAGACTAGTTTTCTTTTTAGTATTGGGCAGTGGAGCCTGGGAACAGAATTAAGGACCCATAATACAAGTTTGGAGACCAAATGTGTACAGGATGTAAACCTACCAAGGTATTAACTAATTGGAAGGAACTAGATGTTATTTAATTAACAAAGGTGTGATGTCACAGTTCTTTCTAAGCTAAAATTGGATAAGTTTAAGAATGTGCATAGAAGCTAGGTGTTGACTGTTGCAAGCTTTGGTCTGTGATCAAAGGAGCTCTGCAGGTGAAGTTTTCTGTTGGTTATTGTTCATTATGTTTATCAGTTTGGCAGCAATGATCTCCAGCCTCCTGTATACCTTGGTGTTGTGTACCACTTACAATTGGTACCTCAGGGCACTGGAGAGGTACCACCAATGCTGCCTCCACAAAATCTTGCAGGATAGGAGAACAAATATTGGCATCCTCTCCCAGGCCATCAAACCCAGCATTAAGGTTCTGATCACACTCATCTGGTTCTGATGAACTAGCCACAGTGTTAGGAATCTCACACATGATTCCCAAAAAGACACAGCTCCAAACTTAGTCATAGAACAAGCTGCACGAGGCTCCAGAACCCACAGAACTGGAGTGGAAGGAGTACCTAAGATGTGGGGAGAATAGGGAAATCTTTTGCTGTGGGACAATTGCATTCTGTTTCAGTTAGGGCTCTTGATGCAAGTGACTGCTGGCTAATGGACACAAAATTCCTTCTCTCTATTAACCTGTTGTAAAATTTTTAAACCCCTAGCACCAAATTTCTAATTTTGAATGGGTGCTGAATCTAAAACAATGCCAACAAATTTCAACATTGGAAATGTGGTCAGGTTCAGCAGAGTCCTAAATGGGCGAGTGTGATTGTGGACCATTCAGTTTATGTTTGGGCAATCTAGCAACAGATCAGTAAATCCCAGCACATTTTGCTAGTGTATTCTCTGTGTATTGTCCATGATACATTTTTTCAATAATCAGAAGAATTTGGGCAAAATTTTGTTAATCGTGAAGGAGTAACAAAATAATCTGCAAATGAAATCCTTGATGGTTTTGCTGATGAGGTCCCTCTCGAGGAGTGAGTGAATTGTGATTATTATCCAATGAGTATTGTGATGGCAGGACTAACTTTATAATAATTCCAGACCTTACTTATGTTATGATATTCCTTGAGATATGCCTGTAGCATTCTCACTGTTGATATAATTCAGGGTCTGCTTTGTGGAGGAAACAAAACCATTGGGACATGTCCCTTAATCAAAATGATATAGTTATCTGAGTCGTGACTTGAACCTGTAAATAGAGAGCAGGGACAGGAGGCTGCCCCGGTACTCATTCTGCCTGGTGCCCTGAGCTATGTCTCCTAATTCCTTTTCTCCCATTTCTTCAAAGCAGAGAAACAAGCAGACACAACAGGTTTCCAAAGCTTGATCTGCGAGAGTAAAGCAAAAAGAAAAAATAATTCTAATCCAGAAAGCACAGAGAAATAATTTAAAAATCTTTATGATGTTAAATAAATTTAAAATCTTTATAACAGTAAAATAAAAGCCTTAAGAAAACTTCAAAATAAAATTTGACAAAAATAACAAAAACTTAAAACTAAACTTGATTCAGGTAACTGTAATAATAATCTGATGAAGCATCATTGACCTGAAACATTCATTCTCTGTCTCTCTCCACAGTTGCTGCCTGACCTGCTGTTCTCTGTTTCCATTAAAAAGCACACCCTCTTGATTCCCATGACCATAATCAATGGAAAGCCTCTATCACACCACAAAAAGGGTCCAAATGTTTTTTTTTCTTTTAAATATGCCTTACCACCAGTAGAAACAGCTTTGAAAGTGGGGGAAACTGGGCCTTGCAGCAAACTTTACACATCTGCCACTATTTTCCAGATGGCAGAGCAGAGGTGAAATGACTGAAGATGTTTGTTCCGATCAGGGCCAAGGATAACTTGATGCTCAATCTTGAGTGAGTCTGTGAACTGGAAGAAGGAAGTGAGGAATGATTGATTAGAATTACATGCAAACCTCAGGGAACTGCAGACTAGTAAACACTGACAAATATGTAGGTAGGATAAGTAGAAACTACAAAAAAAGAAACTGAAAGGTGAAATTACAAAATGCAGTTTTGCAGGTCATTTCTGAGGGTGTAGAAATCAAAAGAAATGGAGTTGTATTTAACCTGGAAAGAACCATAGCCAAGACATATTTGGAGCTACCATTCACAGTTCTGGCCCTAATAATATAAAAAAGGGGATAAAAGCAAAGAGGAAAAGAGCAGAAGTAATTTCCAAGGATGGCGCAAGAACTGAGAATTTAAAGTTGTCAGAAAAGATTGAAGAGGTTGGGGCACCACAGTGGCACAGGTCAAAGTTAGTGGAGCTAATAATGTGGCTGCCTCATGGCTCCAGTGACACAGATTCAATCCTGACCTCAGCTGGTGTCTCTGTGGAGTTCCTGCGTTCTTTCTGTGACCATGTGGGTTTCCTCTAGGTGCCCTGGTTTCCTCCCACATCCCAAGGGCATGCAGGTTGGTAGGTTACCTGGCCATTATAAATTGCTTTAATGTGTAGGTGAGTGGTAAAATCTGAGGGTCGGGGGGAGGGGGTTGTTGATGGGAATGTGGGAAGAATAAATAGAAGAAGTGTAGGTGGGTGCATGATGGTTGGCACTGACTAAGTGGGCGGTTTTGTGCTATGGACTCTGTGACTGGGAGATTAATGTTGTTTCACAAAGCCTAAAATTTAGAAAATGTAAAGTTTTTGCATGGTTTGGATAAGAGAGAATGTCTGGGAAGCATATTTTTATAATCTACTTGACTGAAATGTGATTTTTCTGTATAAATCACACAAATGTAGTCAAAGTGTAGTTCACATTGGCCCATTAAATGACACCCATGACTGACATTCACATCTTGAGGGTGGGCATGGAGGATGTCACTTGAAGTGCTGTGTTCATCTGTAGAGTCACCTCCTGAAATTTAAAGACACAAGGGAATGCAGTTTCTCTTGCTTATGAGAAACCTGAAGCAACACACAACGGAGCTGGAGGAACCCAACGGGACAGGCAGCATCTGTGGAGGGAAATATTCTTTTTTCTCAATGTTGCAGGCCAGTCTGATGTTCAGGGAGTGATGGCCTTTGTGATTCATGTGGAGTTCTGGGTTTACAAGGGGTGACCAATGTACACATGAATACAGTGATCCTCTCGCTGAATCGTCAGGAAAATTACATGTGTAGGAACTCTATCCCTAAGGACCAAATGAAGGAGCTGCTTTACTATCTGGCATATTCCAAGGAGCAATGGACTGAAAGGCGATAGTGACAGAGGTCAGTGAGATCTTTCGTGCAGAATTTCAGGGCTGCACCTGTACTTGAACTCCTCTGCCTTGGTCATATATATATTACCACTCTGGACTTAAAGGTCTTCATTTCCTTTTGCTTGAGTAGAGACCATCAGGCAAAACAGATCTATGGATTTGAGAAGATTGAAGGCTTCCTGACAATTCAGTGAGAGGGTCTCTGTATTCATGTGGTGCATTGGTCACCCCTTGTAAACCCAGAATGCCACATGAATAGAAAAGGCCATCACTCCCTGAACATCAGCCTGGCCAGTAACATTGAAAAAAAAATTATGTTCAGTGCCATGTTTCCACAATGCATTTACTGTGAGAGATATTAGCAGTAACCACCATATTTCAGTCATAGAGGACCTATATTTTGTGGGGAGAAGGGTTAAACCTTCCCTTCTTGGTTCCTTACTCCTGAATGTGAACATATTAACTCAGCTGAATGCCATTACTCCCACAAGCATGGAACCATTGGGAAACCAGTGGAGAGTGTCATCAAGGGTGTCAAGATGAGACTTTGTTGTCTGCATCCCAGGAATCGCTGGATATTTTACTCTCTTTCATGCTCCACAGTTTTTGCATCAGTGCCTGAAAGACTCGAGCTGAAGCAGATGAGGAGAAGGGGAAGGAACAAGACAATAAGGAAGAGGAGGAGGAAGGATGAGAAGGCAGAAGAGAAGGCAAAGAAGAAACACGTTAACAGAAAGCCCCTCTCTACTGCCAGGCACGTGTTATAGCCTGGTGACTCTCTTGAAGGCACAGCTCTACTGGCATCACGTACACTATCAGAGTTAATAATTCATCTTGATATCAGACGATTTAGGGATTCAGTGATTAAAATACCTCTTCACTGTCTGACTGGAAGCATCTATTTCAACTGCAGTAGACTTCAATTGCATTTGCTAATCCAAGCTATGACGAATGCCAACACTCAATGTTACATGCAGTTTAGATGAGTCTAATCATGAGAGAGCACAACAGGTACCAATCAAAGACTTATAATTCATCAACCAGCTACAGATTTATGAAAATGCATTCGAGGTGGCATTAGTTTCATGTCTTGATGTTGAGTCTCTCTGCAAAGGAGGTAGACAGTAGTGACCTCTCAGAGCTGCATGAGGGCTGGGTCTGTAAACATTGAAATTCAGAACCTGGAGAGGCTGGGAATCTAAAATAAAAACAGGTGTTAGAAATGCTCAGCAGGTCAGGGATCATCTGTGGAAGGAGATGCAGAGAATGTTTCCAATTAAAGACGCTTCATCAGAACTTTAAAAGTGAGCAAACAAATTAGTTTTAAGTTGTAGAGAGGATGGGGAAGGGATGGATGGGGACATCACTAATAGGGTGAGGGCAGAGGTGCACTGTTTCCAAATCCACCCACCTGATAGATTAATGAGGCCAGCTGGAGAGCAAACAAGCAAGGGAGTGTGTAACTGCTGTGAAATGCAGGTGAGAGCTGTGTCAGAGAAATGAGACCAAAAGCAGAAGTTAAGAAGTGCCCTGCAAATCTATGGAGAGAAAAGGAAGAAGTTAATATTACAGTTGAATAACTTACAGCAGAACTGGCCAGTTCTATTACAAACAACAATCTGCTGGAAGAATTTAACAGGTCAGGCAGCACTTGTGGGAGCAAAGGAACTGTTGAAGTTTCAGGTTGAAACCCTGCATCAGCCCTGATTTTTCCCTCCAGAACTGAGCACTGTTAGTTGGAATGAGTCAGGGAGCATTCAATAATATTGCTCTGTGACCATGAATTATTTGTGAGAAATGTATCTTTCTTCTGTTTTTTTACTGAGTGTGCAAGTGCCACGGAAATGTCTTACCCTCTAAGCCCAGCATGAAATGTAGTTGAAGGTCACAGTGAACAGAAAGGTCCAGATGGACCCATGAGTCCAGAAGGGTGTGAAAAGTGGATGAAAGTGGCACCCAGTTCAAAATGCTTCCACATCACTTCCAATGTTCTCCCTCCCCGTCACCACCACCCCACCACCTCCTCCACCCTCCACCCCACACCCAACCTCTGTCAATACCTTGCACGCTGCATCACATCCTACTAGCTATAAGTGTCTACAAAGGTGTGGGAGCAATCATCTGCAGGAGCTACAAATATCCGTGAGTATCGGTGTAATCAGGGATCTGAGCAGGAACACAGGGGTTACTTCTCAAAGGAAGGTTATGGGACTGTAAGGAATGCACAAAAACTTACACAATTCTGTTAAAATTTTGCCAATTACTTCCATATTTTGCCCAGTTTTGGTTAGTTCTTGTCAAAGGATCCATTCACTTCTGTGGGGAAGTCAGACATGGGGAAGGCAGCCTCGGCTGTTCATTGGTCTGGTTTGTGTTGTGAGATCATTATCATCCTCCACCATCCTCCATGAGCTCCACCTTCACCTTCTTGTCCATCGATCATTATGAAATCCATTCTCAATAGGAGGTAAGAAGAAATCTGATAACATAGAACATAGATCAGTACAGCACAGAACAGGCCCCTCAGTCCACAATATTGTGCCGACATAGCTATTCCCTCCTACCTACAGAATGCCCATATCCCTCCATTTTCCTCTCATTCATG
>JARFYF010000052.1:102314107-102326297 GCA_030265395.1 Rhina ancylostomus
AAAGAGTGTATGAAGATCGAGACCTCAAACCCAGCTCAAACCATGGTTTACTGGGTAGCAGTGATCTTTGCCCTGCAGTACACTTCTGATACATTAACTACATTCAGGCACCTGAAAACATTGAAGGCATATCACCTACACAGTCTCCGCAAAGTTCTCTAACAAAACTACATTGGTTTTCTCTCCCAGACCAACATCCTCAGCATTGAGACTGCAATCACAGTTAGCTTCAATAGGCAGGCTGCACAGGTAGCTCTATATTGGAAAGGTGGGAGTCATTCAAAAGTGAATGGCACATACTGGTGGCTTCCCTAGGTGTGCTAATGGAGGTGACTCCCTGCCTTCCTGTAACAGTGTAAAGTGCCAACATAAGGTTTAAGGAGAGGCCCTTCATGAATCTAGAAAGAGGGTTAGGGACACCAATCGAAATAAAAAGGACAAAGAGGGAGCAGAAAATATCACTGGTGGAGAAGATAAGGAAAATCCCAAAGTGTTTTATAAGTATATTAAGGGCAAGAGAGTAACTAGGGAAATAGTAGGGCCCTTTAAGGATCAAATTGGAATTGGATGTGTGGAGCCAGAGGAGGCAGGTGAGGTCTTAAATGAATACTTCTCATAAGCATTCAATAAGAAAGACATTATAGTTGGAGAATTCAGGGAGGAGGTGGTGAAATTCTCAATGTTGTCATTAAAAAGTGGAGGTATTAAAGGTGTCGGGGGTTTAAAGGTGGATAAATCCTCAGGGCCTGATGAAATGCATCCAAGGCTGCTATGACAGACAAGAAAGAAAATTGCTGGGGTTCTGACAGAGATTTTTAAATCTTTGCTGGCAGCAGGTGAGATGTCAGATGACTGGAGGACAGAAAATGTGGTCCCCGGACAAGAAGGGGAGTAGGTATTGTCTGGCCTGTGAGTCAAATGCCAGTGGTAGGGGGTTAATTGGAAAAAATTTCCAAGGGGCAAGATTAATCTACACTTGGAAGGGCAGGAATTAATCAGAGATAATCAAAGAAAGATTTTGTCTGACTAATTTGATTGAATTTTTTGAAGAAGAAATAAAATGTATTGATGAAAACAGTATTGTTGATGTAGTCTACATCAACTTCAGTAACGTCTTTGATAAGGTCCCACATGGGAGGCTGGTCCAAAAGTTTAGAACCAAGACAAGTTGTCAAATTGGAGCGAAATCTGTCTTGATAAAAAGATGCAGAAAGTGATGGTGAAAGCTTGATTTTGTGATTGGAAACCTATGACCAGTGATATATCATTGGGACCCTTATGTTTGTTTTATCCATTGACAATTTGAATTGGAATGTATGAGATATGATTAGTAAGTTTGCAGATGACATGAAATTCAGTTGTGTGGTTGATAGTGAGGATAGTTATAGGCTACAGAACAATAATGGTAAGCTGAGGAAAGAAATGGCAGATAGAATTTAATCCTGATAAATGTGAGGTATACACTTTAGGAGAGCTATTAACAGTGGGACATACACAATGTAGGGTCCCAGGGTAATTTGAGTAACCTCAGTGTACAGATCCAAGATCCCTGAACGTGGCAACAGAAGTCAAACAGTGGTGAGATATATATAGGCCACGGTTGGAGTACAGAGGAGAGCAGAGGAGATTCACCAGGATGATGCCTGGGATGGAGGGTTTAATTTACAAGAAGAGATAGAATGGGTAAGGTTATTTTCCTTGGAGCGGAGGAAGCTGAGGAGGAACCTGACAGAGGTAGACAAAATTATGTGGGGCTTACATGCTTACATGGATATTATTCCCCACAACAGCAACATCTAAAACTAGAGGGCATAGGTTTAGAGTAAGGGAGTAAGAGGTTTAGAAGGGATCTGAGGAAGAATTTTTTCACTCAGAGGGTGTTCAGAATCTGAAATGTACTGCTTGTGGGGGTGGTGGAGGAAGGTACTGTCACAACATTTAAGAAATATCTGAACAAGCATTTGAATCATCAATGAATTGAAGGCTTTGGACCAAGTGCTGGTAAACTAGATAAATATAGATAGAACATGATGGTCAGCTTGGACACAGTTAGCCAAGGGGCCTGATTCAATGACTCAGTGACTCCTTGATTCTATTTCACATTTAGCACTTCCAATTGGAGATGAATATCCAGGCAACTCTTTTTCTGTTCCTTCCACCGAAGTGAAAAACCAATATTTTTCCATTTTATAGTTTTTTCCCCATTTGCTTAGCACGTCTGTCTCAATATTCAGACTCTTCACATCCTTCTTACATATCCTATCCTGTCATTGCAAATCAGAGAGCAATGTTGGTTATTCTTTCTGAGTCAATCATAGGCACTTGACTGAGAATGTCATTGTATTACTAGCACATTTCCTGTGAAAAATCAGGGCAAAAATAAGCTCCCTGATGACATTCCAGCTTAAATCCATCATTGATGGCTGCATGTTAGTTGATACTGACATGTCATTCTTCTTCTCCATTTGTATTAGAATTTATGGCAGAATTTAAAGGTCACAAATTAAGAACGTCAGTTTAAGTATTGCAGTGGCATGAGTCATAGCTTGTTGAATTTGATTTGTGAACTTAGATTGTTAAAGTATTCAAAATTTGGGAAGTAAGAATTAAAAATCTGAGTTTTCCCAAATGTCAATTCTTGCTAGCAAAATATATATATATATATTTCAAAAACTGTAAGCTCTCATTGTTATGTTCATCAGTTCCTCAGACAGATTGACTTGCTGCCTTGTGTCTTCTCTGCGCTGAGGTTAGATTAGCTTGAAAGGTGCCACATGGGAAGAGAGGTGCTACTAAATAAATGGACATACTGTTGCTTTTAATGAGCACCCAGTGGTGCCCTGTCATAACAAATCACTGAGCAATGCTGGTGATTAACTTCACTGCCATTTTGTGCCAAAGATTATGAGCATGAGCCAGATAACCTCCATGAAAAAATATCTGCAAAGTTAATAAGGTGCCTTAATTTAAAATCCATCACTCAGTTCAAACTGTGACAAGGCTTCATTACGAGTGCAATGTTGCCTGTGGTGCACAAAATTGAACGAGTAAATAAAGGTTCATTTTAGCAATATTGTGCAAAAGACAGACTGGAAGTTGGATTCAATATTCAAATTTAGAATGACTTTCTGCCAACTTAGAACTTGGTATCAAGATCACTGAATTTTCTTCAACAGAATTCCAAATAAAATCCAAATTTTATTTTGTAGCTAATGGGAATTCTATCTATTTACCACCTGTTCATCAACAGTGGACAAGATACACAGAATTATTGACAATTTTGATTGATATTAGTAGCAGTGAGAATATTCTACAAAATATTCTTTGGTTTTCTTAATTAATTAGTATCATACTGAACTATGGGCAAATGCTCATTGATGATTGCACAATATTCAATACCACTGGCAACTCCTCAGCAAATAAAACAACCCTTGGCTGCATGCAGAAAGACCTAAGCAATATCCAGGCATGGACTGGTAAGTAATACTTGCACACAAAAGTACCAGGCAATGCAATGTCCAACCAGAGAGAGCCTAACACCTAACCTTGACACTTAATACCTTTATCATTGAGACCCACGCCCTCAAAATCCAATGAGTCACCATTAACCAGAAACTTGACAGAACCAGGCACATAAATACCATGGCTACAGGAACAGTTCAAAGTCATGGTATCATGCAGTAAGTGACTCACTCTCTGGCACCCAATGCCTATCCATCATCTGCAAGGTGCAAGTTACGAGCACAATAGAATTTTCTCCACTTGCCTGAAGGAGTGTAGCACCAACAACGCTTGAGGCTTGGCACCATCTAGAAAAACAGTGACAACAGTATCTACAAAATGCACTGCCTTTATTCACCCAGACTACTCTGACAGGTCTCCCAAAACCCACAATCTCCATCAAGAAGGATAAGGGCAGTAGGTGCATGGGAATACCACCACCTGCAGGTTCCCCTCCAAGTCACATGTCATCCTGTCATGGAAATATATTGCTACTCCTTCATCACCATTGAGCCTAAATCCTGGAAAGCTCTATATCCAACAGCAATGCGGAAGTCCCTTCACCAGAAGGACTCTAGTGGTTAAAGGAGGCAGCTCACCACCATCTCCTGTGGAACAATTAGGGATGGGTAATTGCCAAGACACTGAAAATAAATTTTAAAGATTTCTTTCTTTCTTCTTTTTAGGTTGTATGTTTGAGACAGGACAGTCAAAATTATACTCATCTACAGTATCCTCCCACAGCTAAAGTAAGAACTATTTGGAGTTCTAATGTCCTGTTCTCTTGGGAAATTTATGGAATATGCAACTATTTAACTAAAGCCCTGGCAATAAGTGTGAGGAAAAGAGCTTTGTGTACATTTGAAATTTTAATATAAAATTTCCAGATCTCATTGTTGTTGAACAAGGTTAAACATCTGGCCACAGATAGAATAATTTTCTCTGCAGTAAATTTTCCCATAATCATCAAAAAACTTGGATCTTTCATGTTATTCAGTGTGGAATATATGCATTAGTATAACATAATGCTGGATCTGCAGATTCAACAACTACTAAGAAAAGAAACTGAATTCTTAAGTAACATATCTTCTCAGTGAGAATTTCCATTACCTTTGCTTGGTGCTAATAGCATTAAAATGAAGTTGATGTCCTCACAATATGGCCTGCCTAGTTTTGAATGGGACCTACCAGAGATTATGTAAAGTGACCTCTACTTCAGGCATTAGGTACCCTTTCCCATGGGAATCAAAGTCCCATGAAATTAGTTTATAATTACCATTTTAAGTTGAAACTATTCAAGGGTGTTCAGTGAACATTCTGGGGCAGAGCTACCAAAAAAGTCTGTGCTGATCTGAGACATAAGAGAGACTCCAGATACTGAAAATCTTAATGAAGGGTCTCGGCCTGAAACATTGACTGTTCATTTCCCTCCATAGCTGCTGTCTGGCCTGCTGAATTCTTCCAGCATTTTGTCTGTGTTGCTCCTGTGCTGATACTGACCTGGGATTGCCTACCCTCTGCTTAGTATGCCACTATCCATCTCACATTGACCCTATGTTCAGATCTCAATCCAGCAGTTTATCCTGGGATTTTCATTTGGCACCATGGTGCTCAGCTATCATCATAAAGTCCACAAATCTCTGCTGGTCAGCCACTCAAAATCAGCTCCCTTATTTTTGCATAGGTGTAGGTGAGTCATGTCTTTTTCACTGGGATGGAGTGTTCGTACTTTTTAGAGAGAAAGGGCTCATACATGATTTTTAGAACTTGCAACTAAATATCTTAAACAAAATGAACAAGTATTTAGAAATGCACAAGTGGGTAAGGATCAGCAGAGAGTATAAGGAATTTTATGCTGAACAATCATAATCAAAATGCAAACATTTCTTTTCTTTTTATTGCTACTGAAGGCATGCTGTGAACATCCAGGATTTTTTAATTTAGTTTTCATTTAGGCCTTATATAAACATTTCTTACCTCATAGAAAGTCATAAGAAAACTGCATAATTCCAATAACATCACTGCATGAGGACAACTTCACCAGCATATTTTGCACAAAGGATGACATCTATCATAGCGGAATGAGATCCACCATGAAGTGGTAAGGCCTAGAATATTTTTAATATGTGTGCCCCAACTCATTATTGTGATTTTAACATCAGGCACATCACTTCTGTCTCAGTGGAGTTTCATGGGGTCATTTTGTAAAGGGATGGCAGCTTGTGAAGCTGTCTAGCTCGGGTTAAGGAGTGGTAGGGTGTCTGGGGCGGAGGGGGAGGGGGTTGGTGAGTTTTCTTTCCTGTAACCATTAGTGGGAGTCACTGCAGAAGTTTAGGAGTTCAGTGAAAGTTGCAATGGAGAAGGGCAGATTAAAGCACCCCAGAGTTTCAAATAGCTCTGGATGCCATGATCAATGAAGTGCACAGGAGGATAGTCCTCTATCTAGAGGAAACCAGAAAGCCTCAGTGGTATGTTGTACTTGACATTAAAGCTTTGAAGGAGGGAGCAAAGACAAGGAAGGAGTGCAACATAAATTTAATGACCTTGCAAGCATAATAAAGGTCAGTGAAGGCATTATTAAATCCCTTCTTTCAACAACTGTGCTAATAGTCTTATTTTACGCATCATTAACCTGAAGACAATATCAGTCATGACAACAACAGTCAGGATAATCAGAATTTGTATGCTCCCCCACACCTCATGGACTAATCATAAGCCAAGCCTCACATCCATATCTCACTGCTTTCACACATTGCCAGCTCTTCAACACAGCAGACACATCACCTAGATATTGCAATACACTCAGCCACCTGCTGATTTGAAAGTGACTGCCATAGTATAAAAAAATCATACAAACTCCCTGTATTTCAGGCATTCATTATAACAATTTCTGGTTGTGGACATCTAGGGATTAAAAACTCTTTCAGTTCTGGTAAAGTTCTGCACTTTTTGATTGAGTACTTAGAGTGAAATGAGTGTAGTATATCTCTCCCTACATCACAAGGGAGTTTCTGTGCTTCACAACACATTGTCCACTGCTCTTACCCAAGAGCAGGAGATGAATTTGCCTCTCTGTGAGTGGAAAGACTTTGCAAACTCTCTGCTTGTATGTAAGTACAGCAAGTAATTAGGAAAACTAATAGAATATTATTACTTATTTTGAGAGGAATTGAATAGATAAGTAGAAAGGTTATGTTTCAGTTATATGAAGTTTTGAAGAGACCACGTTTGTATTTTTCTCCCTTTTAGCAGATGTTGTATGTGTGCTTGAAGCAGTTCAGAAAAGGTTTGTTAGACTGATACCTGGAATGGGTAGTTGCCTTGAGAGGAAAGGTTGGGCAGGTTAGGCTTTTGTCCACTGGAGTTTAGAAGAATGAGAGGGGACTTGGTTGAAATATTCCAAAGGTTTTGATAGGGAATATGGGATGTTTCCTTCTGCAGGAGAATCTAGAACTTGGAGTCACTGCTTAGAAACATGGGATCACCCACTGAAGACAGAGATAAGGTGATTATTTTTTTTCTGAGCCTTGTGAACTCTCTTCCTCAAAGGGTGATGAAATCAATGTTTGAATATTTTTAAAACACAGGTAGATATATTCCTGATAAGCAAAGGTAAAAGGTTACTAGAGTAGACAGGAATGCAGAATTAAGGTCACAGTCAACTAGCTGTAACCTTATTGAATCAAGTGGCCTTCTCCTGTTCCTAGTTTGAATGTTTTTAGGTAATGCAGCAGTGGGCAGTGAGCACTTTCTGGTTGACATTATTAATATGTTCAGCTCCAGTCTAAAAGAAGTCAGAGACAAAAAAGTTGAGAGTCATTGTGACCTTCATAGCTGCAGGATGAAGTCCCGACATCTCTCTGCAGCTAATGCTCTGTCTTCAGCATGCAGCAGATCTCTGTCACTTCAGAAAAATCGAGTCTCTACAGACATTGCTTCTCCTCTAAGGTTCTACACACTCTGGCAATGTTAACCCTTCCACCCCAAGCCTGTCTTCTTCTTGTCCTGCTGCTTTTTGTGGTAGTATGTTCTGGGTAGTGAGTCACTTCCTCGCTATCCTGCTGCATGTCAAGAGGAAGAGCAGCCAAAGTCTCCACTCTTGCTAGCTGAAGGGATGACTTGATCTGCAACCACAATTCGCAAGGCAGTGCAAGTCCCATTGAAAATGCATACCATCAATTTCTGCTTTAAATTGGAAACAAATTGGCCCACATCATATTGAAGAAACTGGAAAGGTGATGTTGCAGTTAAGTTAGTGCAATAGTAATCCAGAGAATTGGGCTAGCAGTTCAGATCCCACCATAACAGCTTTGGAATTAAAAGTTAGTTAATAATGTTGAAGTTAAAAAGCATCCATCTCATCCTAAAGTCTAGAATTCTCTGAAAAAATTTTCTACCTCCCTCTTCATTTAAGGCCTTCCTTAAATTGACTTCTTTGATGAAACTTATTAATACTAGCGTTTCCTTTAGCAAACATTATCACTTTCTTTTGCCTGGTTATTTTGCTATGACATGCTCCTGTGTTACGCTCTTGGGACATTTCACCATGTTAGAGGTACCATGTAAATGTATAAATTCTATTGGTATTGATAATTCCAAATGTTCTTTCTTATGAATTGAAAGTTATTCAATTCATTAAGCTCCTTAAGCATATCTAGATCATTTCTACAGAGGACAAAATACTAAGCTCCTCTATCATGAATATTTCAAAGAAGTAACCCTGAGAATTTTGCTTACTGTAGTTTTGCCTTCAGTTCCTAACCTATTGGTAAACTTTAATATTTTTACCCCTTTCTTTAGAACCCTCATGCTATTAGAATAATGTAAAAATGTTTACCATTTTGATTATGTTCTTGTTATTTCCATGTCTAGATTCCAGTTAGCCCCCAATATCACAACCTTTTGGAGCATTGTTTGATTATTTTCAATAAATGTTTTTCCATCTATTAATTTTGGTTCACCTCTGTATTTTTAATGTTCTATCAGCATACTCCTGTATTCTAATTCTAGAGTCATAAAGAGCATAAAGTGGAGTAGACCATCTTGCCTCTCCACTCTCAGTCCTGATGCAGGGTTTCGACCCAAAACATCGACAATTTCTTTCCTCCCACAGATGCTGCATGACCTGCTGAGTTCCTCCAGCACTTTGTTTGTTGTTATAGAGTCACAGAGCCCTACAAATGGAAACAAGTCCTTTGGCTCATTGAGTCTGTATCAACCATCAAGCATCCATGTGCATTAATTGAACACTAATCCTATTTTATTCTTCCCACATTCCAATCAACTCCTGCCAGATTCTACACACTGGGGGCAACTTACTTTTTTACCATTTAGCTTTTAAAATTTTCTACATTTTCAGATTGTTCCTTCCAATCTATTCATTATGTTGGAAAGGAATACCAAAACCAAGCTCTCACAGAATCACATGTTTTCATTGGTTTCTTCCCTACCATATGCTGATGCTGGGTTATTAGCATTTATCATGCATGCATGCCTGTCTGGTGTCTCTAAGCAAGCTGTGCTTTGAACTGGTTTTAATAACTATCTATTGAGCCAGTAGGACTTATGGGACTGAGGCAGTTAACAGTTTGCATGGCACCATTTCAAGTAATTAACATATATCTTCCAAGTTTGCCTCACAGTTTCTTTACAGATATTCTTTTGAACTAAAGTTCTTGTGCAGAGAAAAAAGGAACCTCAAACTTACTGTTGTCATAGTAGCAGAGCTAGTTTATGAATAGCTTAATGGGTTTGGAATCGAAAATTTTTCGTCTTTAAGACCTGCAACTAAAAAGCTGTTGTCTTAGTACTTTGCAAGCAAGGAGAACATAACTAGCACATAATAATTAGGCAGGCTAGATTGAGAATAAGGAACTGACAGTCTCCCAGCTGATGCAGAATCTGAGTTTGTCTCAGTTACAATTATTGCTTCTGTGTTGCAATTGGACCTAATTTACATATGCAATGACTTTCTACAAGAGAGGTTTGGAAGTATTATAGACTGAAATGTAAAATCATAGACGATGGCTATATCTATATTTTAATTATAAATGTCGGTGCTGTTAAATAAGGGAATTCTGAATCACTTCAAATACTCATTTCATCTCCATCCTTGAAGGTTAGCGTTAGGTCAATTGAAAATGTTACAGCTAAAATCTAACCAATATTTGTTAGGTGGTGGCATTAAGGGATAAGGACCAAAGG
Source organism: Rhina ancylostomus (assembly GCA_030265395.1). Taxonomy (NCBI): domain Eukaryota; kingdom Metazoa; phylum Chordata; class Chondrichthyes; order Rhinopristiformes; family Rhinidae; genus Rhina; species Rhina ancylostomus. The sequence goes on from JARFYF010000052.1 coordinate 102,323,813, forward strand.
TGGTTGAGTTGACATGGATCAGACATGATCTAACTTAATTATGCATGAAGTTTGAAAGGTTTAATGATCTTCATTTCCAAGTTTGAGTTTCCTTCTTTCCTTAAATGAGAGCTTCAGTTGAAAAGAATATTTGTAAAGAAACAGTAAGACAAACTTGGGTGATATATGTTAATTACTTGAAATGGTGCCATGCATTCTGTTAACTGCCTCAGTTGCTACAATTTCTTTGAAGGCAATCACTTGTTTCTTAACTTTCCAGAAAAGAGCTCTGTGATTTCAAACATCAATTCTGGGGTAACCCATAATTTTTCAAACGTTGTCTAAGGATCTGCCACTTAAACTCTGTCAGCTTCCACCTGCTCACAATCCTTCGCTTTCATTCTATCAACCTCAACTCATCTTTCCATACATCTGTTCTTGCTTAAAACTTGGGATCAAGGAGTCATGGGGTTATACAATACAGAAAAAGGCCCTTCGACTTGCCCTGTCTATGCAAACTATTGACTACACATTTATACCAGGCCCATTTACTAGCCCTTGGTCTGCAGCCTTTTATACCTTGGCCATTCAAGAACTTGTCTACGTGCTTCTAATATGACGTGCCTCCACTCCTTCAGGCCACACAATCTAGATTCCAAACACACTGGGAGTGAAAGAAGTTCTTCCTCAGATCCCCTCTAAACCTCTTGGCCTGACCCTTTTCCTTCCAGTTTTAGATCCATTGCCATGGGAAATAATTTCCTTCTATCTATCCTGTCTATGCCCCTCATAATTTTGTATAGCTCTGTCAGGTACTCCTCATACTCCTCCAATCCAAGGAAGACAAACCCAACCTAACCAGTCTCACCTCACAGCTGAAACACTCCAGCTTAGGGAACATCCTGGTGGATCTCCTCTGCACTCTCTGCAGTTAAATCGTTCTTTCTTATTGCGTGGTGACCAGGACTGCACACAGTCCTCCTGCTGTGACCCAACTATTGTGTTACAAAATTACACCATTGACCTCCTTTCTCTTTTATCCTCTGGTCTGACTAAAGAAGACAAGTATCTTATTTGCCTTCTTCACCACCTGATCTGCCTATGAATGCCACCTTCAGGATGGATTTGTACACCATGGTCGCTCTCTCCTTAAATACTCCCTCGGGCCCTATAATATGCTGTATATGTCCTACCCTATTACTCCTCCAAACTGCATCACTTTGCAGAATTATTCATCTGTGCAATCCCCCTTTAGTTCCTTGATGTTCTCTGGAGTCAGCAGTTTGATGTTCAACTTCCATGTCCCCCTACCTGCCTTCAGGTCCTCCTGTAGGTGACAAGAGGCTCGAAGGAGGCAGTGGTCAGAGAAGAACACCGGTTGATGTTGGCGGATCTGACGGTGATTGCCTTTGATGTGAACAGAAAGTCTATCCAGGACCATACTGAGCTGTTCATTCTAGTCCAAGTGTATTGTGGCTGTGCTCCACCTGCAGGGGTGCTGAAGGTGTTGCATAACTTTGTATATTTAACTGTTACCATCAGGAGTCTGGAGCCACTGTCCAGTCTCCTGTCGGCATTGTTGGATTGTCCAGCTGCATGAATGTTGCAGTTGAAGTTATCAGCCAGAACGACTGGTAGGGACAGCGCCATTAGCAGTGGGAGCTGCTTGAGGATAGCTAGCTGCTCGCTCAGCATGGGTGAGGCATACACATTGATTGGTCGAGCGGAGTGTTGTGGTACTTTACATCAGCCATGAGGAACTGTACCTCCAACACCACCCATTTGACATCAGTGATAGAGAAGTTATCTCCCCGCAGCAGAATCTCTAGGCCAGATGGGCAACTATCATTCCCCCCCCCAACCACATAGACAATCCGTGGGACTGCCATCGCAACCACCTCTGACAGTTGCAGAGGTGTGGCAGCCCAGACTCCTGTAGAAAGGACACATCTGCCTTGACCTTGGCATGGTATTGCAAGGTGACAGATTTATCTCCATAGTTATTTGAGCTCAGAAATCACAAATACTGTCCATTGTCAATCAGCCTGATCCCTCATGCTAACAGCCTTGGTGAACTGCAGCACTGATTTTGGGCTCAGGTACTGGGAATGGTCCTGCCCTAGAGTGTGGCGATGCTGGTGGTGTCGCTGAGGGGAGATAAGTCTCTGTTCCTGTTCTGCCCTCTGGCTCTGTTTGTTCTGTACCGTCCATCTCTCAGAGCTGAGATGCACCGGAGGTCGTGCTGCTCCCAGTCTCCCAGAGCTGGGGGCCATTGTACAACTCCTGGCATTTTGGAGTTGGGGTGCTCTGGATGCTGTGCTGCTCCCCGTATCCCGGAGCTGGGGTACACTGGTGGCCTCTGTGCTGCCCTCAGTCTCATGGAGTTGGGGGTCAGCAGGCTGAATTTCGTCCTCACCCGTATTTGTCTGTGACCTCCCCTCCTGGTCCCCTCCATCTTGGCGCTTCCTCTGCCTGTGTCAATGGTTTCCCATATTTGCTTCATCCT
>JARFYF010000052.1:102528886-102545098 GCA_030265395.1 Rhina ancylostomus
ATCTTCCAAGTGTGGTCTGACCAACACCTTATAAAGCCTCAGCAGTACATCCTTGCTTTTATATTCTAGTTCTCTTGAAATGAACACCAACATTGCATTTGCCTTCCTTACTACTGACTCAACCTGCAAGTTAACTCTTAGGGAATCCTGCACTGGGACTCCCAAGTCCCTTTGCACCTCTAATTTCTGAATTCTCTCCCTGTTTAGAAAATAGTCTACAGCTTTATTCCTTCTGCCAGAGTGCATGACCGTACACTTCCCTACGCTGTATTCCATCTGCCACTTCTTTGCCCGTTCTTCCAACCTGTCTGAGTCCTTCTGCAGACTCCCTGCTTCCTCAACTCTACCTGCCCCTCCACCCATCTTTGTATCATCTGCAAACTTGGCCACAAAGCCCTCAGTTCCACCACCCAGATCATTAACATATAATGTGTAAAATTGCAGACCCAACACTAGTCACCGGCAGCCAACCAGAAAAGGCCCCCCCTTTATTCCGTCTCTTTGCCTTCTGCCAGTCAGCCAATCTTCCATCCATGCTGGTACCTTTCCTGTAATACCACGGGCTCCCATCTTGTTGAGCAGCCTCATGTGAGGCACCTTGTCAAAGGCCTTCTGAAAATCCAAGTAAACAACATTCACTGACTTTCCTTTATCTATCCTGCTTGTTGCTTCCTCAAAGAATTCCAACAGATTTGTCAGGAAGATCTCCCCTTAAGGAAACCATGCTGACTCCAGTCTATTTTGTCATGTGCTTCCAAGTACCTCGAAACCTCACCCATGATACTTCTGGTCCTAATGGTGAACCAGGATGCCCTGGGTTCAAACCTGATTTCCATCAGGTTTAATTGAGTAGCACAATAACCAGCTGTAAGGAACATAGTCTCCCTGGGGTTAAGTTGGACTTTGATAATAGCACAAAATAGTTCAATGGAAAAGAATATTGAGTGCTATTGAGCTAGCAATTCACTTAAGGTCTATTTTAGTGAGAACCAAATTTTCCCCTTGGTTCCTGTCCCCTACTCTCCCATGTTTGGCGGAACTGGCGAAGACGTATATCAAGCTAACCATTGATGAATGTACATCTCACCTTGGCAACTCAGATCAAGGAAGTGATGTAGCTTTCAAAAGCAATGGCCTATTTTATTTTGTCAATGATTTTTTAGGCAGGACTCAGGGGAATGTTGCAATTCATTTGGGGATGGGTGTTGGTGATCAATATGACTTTTCCCAATTTGAATCAATAACAGCAGCTCTAATCCAGCAGTTTAATTTATATTACAAATGTAATCTTAGTCTTCTATGCACAGAGGAAGCATGTTCAGCACAAAGTAAAATAAACCCAATGATACAATAGCTCAGCAAGTGCATAATCAGTGTGTCAAGAAATATTTATGTGATATATTGTACAACCATGGATATATGATATAAATAGTACTTAGATCAATTACATTGTAGTATTCCAATCCCCACAGACTCAGTGTCGCCCAGATTCTGTCAGGCAAACAGATTCACCACTCTTTTTTATACAGTATCAGCACATACAGATCAGGTGAAATCCATTGTGTATTGTATTCATTGGGGAGAATTTTGAGTTTGTGAGATAATGTAAGCTGCCTAATTAAGTAACAACTCATTTTACATCTTTTATAATGGTTCAATGTGCTGTTTCGCCAATTTTTGTCTTCCTATTTTGTGAAGACCTGTTAAAGATGTTTAATTGTACTTTCAGGAACCTACATTCTCCAATGTATTTTGTGAATCCATCACCTACAGTAATAACTAATGTAGTACATTATAAAGATAAACACAGATGAAGGAGACTATTCAGCCCATTTGACTAATAATTGCAAAAGACAGAATATTTATTAACTTTTCATATTTGGTAGCTGAGTAATAATCTGGAGAAGCAAATTTAGTCCCATTAATTTCAGTGGAAACTTTAGGTTCTGTGTTAGGGAAAGATGTGTTTAAGAGTCCATCTTACATTAAAGATTTCATTTTGTAACAAACTGAAAGGTTTCTTCAGAAGCTTGCAAAACAACATTTTGGATTGTCTCCATACACAGCTCAGCAAAGCCCATCCATTGGCTAGTACAACTGTAGCTGTAAAGAGAGCTGTGTGTTCTTTGTATAAATTGAACATCCTGTATTACTGTTTTAAGGCTCAGATGAATAACTGCATTGAAATTCTTGCTCATTGATACCATCAAGACAGTTTTTGTGATATTAAACAAGTTACTTTAATATGGGGGTGAAATTCAGGACATGAGGCAGTGGTCCAACTAAAACACTAAAAATATATTTTAACCTAACATTAGAAAGACCAAGACTTTCAAATCTACTATTGAGCTCAGCAACAGAAACACAAGATCTGCTGTAGATTTCACATCATTGGTGTGCATTATCTGTGAATATAATTATCCTCAAAATTGCATTAACATTACAACTGCAATTCAAGTTATCAATAGACAGACAGGAAACTTAACTGATTATATAAACGGATTATAGGATGGATATCCTGCAGCATGTGACTTGCCTCCTGATTCCCCAAAGCCTTACCACTAATCCACAAAGTACAAGTCAGGAGTGTTATGGAATACACTCCACTTTCCAGGATGTGTGCAGCTCTAACAATTCTAATGTAGCCCCCAATTATTCAGGACAATGTGAATCCACCACTCTGAGAATTCCCTTCTTCTGCTACCACTGCACTGAGCTATAAGATATACAGCAACAAATAGTTCAGGCTTTTTCAACATCACCTCCCAAATCCATGACCTCTATTGTCTAAAAGGACAAACGCAGCAGGGACATGAGACTGCCTCTATCCCAGCCAGGCATCCAAGCGTGGAAATGGTCATTCGTTGTTGCTGGGTCTAAATCTGGAAGTCACCACCTAAATGTTCTGTGGGAGTAACTATAAAATACTGTTTGAGATTAACAATCATTCATGGCATGTGACATCCTTCTGGAGTTATGTGGATAATAGCCATTAATATAAATGAGAATCTGTCTTCAATCTAGGACAAGGATAGGTACACAAATGCACACCATTGTCTGCAGAAAACACCATCTCTCAATACAGTGGTAAAGGAAGGCTGTTTTGGGTGTCTGAATTCCCAACAAAGGTGCTTGAATATGCAGCGGTGTCCTTGTCAGTTGGCGTGTGCTCCCATTGTAAATATGTAATTCAACAGAGCCATTTGTCCATACCCTAAACATTGATGTTGAAACTGTATTTAATCACCTGCTGTTATCATTGCTTAAAGAATATAAAAATCTCATGTACTTTGAGCTCAGTGAGATTCTTTCAAGATTTGTCCAAGAGAGATTCTTCCAGAATGCCTGCTTGTCATGGTGAATAACAGCCTTTTACATCTACAAATCTCCAATCTCCAGGTGACTCATTCAAGGTCACAACTGTACAAACTACAACAGTTCAAGAAGGTAGCTCACCACCACCTCCTCAAAGTCAGTTAGAGATGAGCATTAAATGATGACTTTATTAATGACACCCACATCCTACAAAATGAATAATTTAGAGTTTGGTACTTTAATACCAGGCTCAAAAATGACACAACCTTTAAATTTATGTCTCAAATACACCCTCAAAAAGATGTAAATCAGTCACTAATGCCCAAAGTAAACCTCGTCATTTATAACATGCCTTTTCATGTCTTCAGGATGTCCCACTGCATATTATACACTAGTAAGTGAGTGGCACTGTGGCACAACTGGTAGAGCCACTGCCTCACAGGGCCAGAGCCCTGGATTCAATCCTGTCCTCAGGGTGTGTCTGCATGGAATTTGTACATTCTGCATGGAATTTGTACATTCTCCATGTAACCAGGTGTGTTTTCTCTGGCTGCTGCAGTTTCTTCCCACATCCCAAAGATGTGTGGGTGGATAAATTAATTGGCCACTGTTAATTATCACCAGTATATAGATAAGTGGTAGAATCGGGGGAGAGATGATAAGAAAGTGGGAAGAATGAAACAAAAAGGATGAATGTAGGATTAGTGCAAATAGGTGCTTGATAGTCGGTGTAGATCCGGTGGACCAAAGGGCCTGTTTCCGATCTATATCTCCATGACTCTATAATGTTTTTGGCCCCTGATCACGAGGAAATGTGGTTGCCAATTTGCACTCAACAAGCTCACATGAACAGTAGTGCGAAGACGATTAGTTCATGTCTTTTTAGTGTTTTTCCAAGGGTAAGTGCTAGTTATACCTCTACTATTCATTGATTATTGCTGAGGAAAGCCTTAAGGTCCTCCAGACAGAGCACACAGGCCCAGGGATCAACTTCCCTTTGCAACAACAACACTTCTCAGTGGCTGCATGTTCAAGATTAAATTTTGTGTTGAAAACCACAATCTTCTGACACAAAGGCAACACATACCAGCACTGAGCCAAGGTTGATGCCCATCAAGAGGACAGTCTGTCTTGGTGACATTGAATTATTATCCCATGCTTGCCTTATAATTTGCCATTTAATTTCAAATTCATTTGAATCGAGTTTTTAACTCTTGTATGTTAATTACTCTTTGTGTCAAAAGCTTTGTATCTATCCTGAATTTATTTGTACTTCCTACATTTAACATGAAATTACACACAGACGTAGCTGCTGATCGACCACGGTCCCTAATTCCTGCCTTATTTTAACTTCTAATTTCAAGTCTGAAACATCCAACATTTTCCAACCATAGTTCAGTCTCTGAAGTGAGGGACCACGTTCATGGACCTTCGACGCACTGTTTCCAGGGCTGTGTCGAACCTTTGCTCAGTAACCAGAATTGATTGCAATATTCTATAAGTTGACCAGCAAAACCACATTATAACAGCAGTATGCTTTACTGAAAAGCACAGCATTCTGCTTATTTTGTCAATAGAAGTGGCAAAGTGTTTACACAAGATTTTAATTCTCCCATCACTTTCAGCCTTTGCCCAAGTCACTTTGACACATTCAATGGCCCAGAATATCCTGATAATGGTGAGCCACTCATGCTCATGGCAACCACTCCCCCCTCCCCTCCATTATCTGGAGTGCATCTTCTCACAACTTCCTTTACAATGCTGGTTTCAATGTAGACGGTGAAGTGTAAGGTCTTCCACCTGCAAATAGCATCATGTGTCAAGGTCTTAACTGTCTTTTGAAGCATCTTAGTGCATAGAAGCCAGAAAGTTGATGGGTCTTTTACAGGCTGGATGGATATAACTAGTGGAGTGCTCCAAGGATCAATTCTTAGTCCTCAATTAATAACAATTAGTGTAATCAGTGTAAGTTTGCTGATAACACAAAAATAGGTGGGAAGGCATATTGCAATGAGGATATTTGGACTCTGCAACAGGATATAGATAACTGAAGTGAGTAGGGTAAAACGTGGCAAATGGATTTTAATGTGGGGAAGTGTGAGATCATGTACTTCGGTAAGAGGAATGTAAAGGCAGGGTATTTTTTAAATGGAGAAAGATTGCAAATGAATAAAAGATAGAGAGAAGTTAGTGTTCTTGTGCACAAGTTGCATAAGGTTAGCAGGTAGGTGCAGCAAGTGGTTAGGAAAGCAAATGGCAAACTGACCTTTATGGCAAAAAGGTTGGAATTTAGAAATAGGCAAGAATCGATACAATTATATAGGGAGCTAATGAGGCTATATCTGCATGTTTAATAAAATTAATCATGGTTTAAATCAGTTAGTAACAGAATACCAATATTTTTGCATGGTTCATATGAAAATATTTTCCCTTATATGTTGAAAAATTCAATGAAAAATCTTTGCCTGATTACCACTAACTTAAAGTTCTCATTTAAGTTCTAATCCCTCCATGGGCTTGTCCCTTCCTTTGTAACCTCCAACCCCTTACCCCTCAGACCTCTACATTCTTCCATCTCTGCAGCTCGCTACTTCACAGTGCTGTGGGAGCACGTAAAAGATACAAACTACAACAGTTCAAGAAATTGGTTCACCATCACTTTCTCAAGGCCAACCAGTGATGAACACGATATGATGGCTTCTTGCCTATTCCCAACAATGCTGGCCATTATCCAATGGAATAGCCCATTGTCAGATAGCTTGGTTACACACACTAGTAATAGATATTTTTTGGATGTAACACGGTGAGAGGGATGAGGAGCCAAATAGATGGGTCCAGGACTGGTCTGGAAGAAGAAACAAAGAGAAAGGAAAAAATGGGGAGAAAGAGAGAAAGAAAAGAACCGAAAGAGGAAGAGAGAGGTGGGAATGGAGAAAGAGTGAGGGAGAACGGAGCAAATGGAGAAAGCTGGGGAGGGAATGGAAAGAGAGAATGAAGGGAGAGAGAAACAACGTAGAGAGTAAAAGGGAATGGGGAGAAGGGAGAATACAGGGAGAGACAAAGAGAGAGGAGAATGAAGGAGAGAGGAAGAAATAGAGAGAGGCAATGCCCATAATTAATTTGCAATTTGCAATTTGCAAATGCATGAATCCTAAGCCTTAACAGAAAACCCTAAAATAATTTAAACCAATTTAAAATTTAGAGAATATAAAATTATTAAGTTCATTTGTTAGTTAAGTTAATTAATAAATGTAAATTAGTTGAAACTTGCCTCTCATCCTAGCAACCACTATTCTTTTTCAGCAGATTTCTTGGTACTGTTGGGGAATTGCAGGAAAAAGACATTCTGGCATTAGACTTCACAGTGCAATTGGAAATTGCTGACAGACATCTTACAGGAAATTCGGTAATTCCACATTTATGTACTCATACACAGGAGGTCCAAGTTTCTTGACAGATACAGAGGGAAATGTTTGCCATTTCATGCAAACTTTTAATATTTCTCTGGAAAATTCAGGTGGCTGAGTATGCTCTGCTTTCTTCCAATGTATAAAACTTCACACCTACCTGTAATGAATTTCTTTCAGCATTCATTTGATCTGCTTTAAATGCAGCCAAGATATTTATCAACTCCATCAGATTCTACTCTTTCTTTTACCTTCCTCAGTTTAGCATCAACTGTGAATATGACAACTTATTCTATGGTTATATATCCAGGTTGAAAACAGAAGGGATCTCAGTACCAGCCACAGGGGCTCAATGCTAGGAGCAATTTTCTAGTCTGACTGCATCTCGTAATTGGTTCCCCATGGTAGCTAAATTGGAAAGCATCTAAAAACAGGCACAGGAATCGCAAAATGTGATTAACCTGTGCCCATTCAACACAGAACAATAAATTAATGCAATTTTCCAGTCAGCCTGCGCGAATGCTGCTTTTCCTTCATCTGTTGCCTCAGCAGGAAGCTCAGTTTTGTAAATAATTATCAGTTCAACCTGGTTTACTTAAAGGGGAGATGTATAATGGGTGTGGTGAGTAATGGAATTCATTGTGGACTTGATGGCAATTTGCCCAAAGACTCTGTTCTTCATGTGGGAGAAAAGATTCCATAGTTTTCTGGTGCTAAACTTGAAAACTTTGGTGGAGAGTGAGTAAAGTGGAGAGGAACTGACTCATAACAGCAGAAGGACAGGAGGCTCTTCAGGCACACACTCAAAAGGCAGTGGAATGAGAGAGCTTTGGTGGTCAATGCCAGAAGTCAAACCCTAAGGACCAGCAAGGTTGTTCTGTGAAGCACAAATCAGCTACACTCAGAACGACAGCTTTCTTAATCTTACCACTGCCACTCTGCCAGTGCTTTTGCTTTGTTAGTCATCCACCCAGACTACTGCCGTTCCTGTCAATCAGGTGCAATCTGGGACTTGGCGCTCTAGGTGCAGAGCTGCTCGATGTCACTTCCAAGGTTAGACTGAATAAGACATTCAGTCAGACAGCAGTATGTGGACAAGTCAGACACTAAGGAAATTCACTAGATGATTTGTTAGTTTGCTCTGCAGTTTGGCACAGTTTAATTTGTAAATTTAGCATGGAATTCTTATTGGCCTTTGTTTTTGCTTTGTGCTCTTAAGAAAGCAGTCAAAATGGAGATAAAGAGAACTTAAATTCCAGAACTATAATTGTGCAAGGAATTGGATTTCTTATTACTAGAATCACAGTCAGTTTAGTTGTTCACAAAGAACCTGACCAGAAAGAGGTTGTCTGGGTTAATTCCTGTCTTCCTCTTCCTACTTCATCTCTTCCTCTTCCTGCTCCACACTAAATAGTTAGTGGCAAGCATCCTGCTCTCATGATGGTGAGGTTGGGGAACAAACAGTAGACACCCATAAATCCAGGGTACTGCTCTTCTGAGTACTTCTGAGCCTCTCAGTGGTGATTTAGGCTCTAGAAGCATTGTTTCGGCAAGCCCTAACACGCTTTATGTGGCATTCTGACTTGTTTTATGTGTGCTGCTATTGTGCACCTGGGTTATACACTGGAATAATCAGCCAAACCATGAGCAGACTGTCAGAGAATGAAGTTATTATTGAGCTGTTTGATGTATTTCCTACATATATGGTCCAGCTGGACATTAAGGGAGTAAAGGAATAAACTCTTGTCTGGGAGCAACAGCTTTGTTCAGAAGCCTTGAATTCAGACATGGTACTGCAGCATCTGGCATGCCATGTGTGGACATTAGCAATCTTAAAGAAGCTTAGAAAGCACTAAACTCACATTTTAAAGCAACAACAAGTAGAAATAAATTAACAAATAATATAAAAGTTATTGATGACTCTTTAATAAACATTTTGTGTAATAAACAGTCACACCAGAAGTGAATGTATTCAACAATGCGAGGTTAAGAGAAGGTTTTAGTTTGAGTGTTCAAGTTGTTAAGACTGGTGTCAAATCAGCAATGAATTCTTATGTCATGAATTGCTTACTCTGGATGCTTCCTGTGAGTGATACCCACCCCACATGCTAATACACTTTACTGAACAATATGCATGTGTATTGAATGCCATTTTACAACTATTTAGCACCTTCAGTGTCCAAATATCGTGTATCACAGAAATGAATTTTAACTGCGGAACCACTTGTAGAGTGGATCTCGAATCATATACAATGACAGAAGTGTAAACATCCATTGCCCTTTCCAAACAATTCTCAATTGTACTTTATCATGAGATATGAAAATCAGCTAAGCAACCTACACAACTTTATGCAGCCTGAATTAAATTTACTCTTTTGCACATAATGCTACATTGTATATTGTCTGAAATAAATTAATAGTAGTTTTAACCATGTGTCTTCAATTAGCGTAAAGAATTTTCTAAATAAACCAAATACAGTATACCTAAATGCTTAAGTCATGCTTCAGATCTGAATTCATTTCCAATAGTTTCAGAGTGAGCAAGTTCCTTTGGCAGTGTCATGTTGATGAGAGCCTCACCAAGAAATGTAAATCAGCAATGGTACATAAGGGAGAAAATTCTAGAAGGTAAATGGGATACCACTGCAGAACCAATGTGAGGATGGTGGTGCAATGTACTATATACTGAGAAATTCTGATGTCTCCTCAGGCTGGAAAGACCCAGATTCAAAGAGGTTCATGGGATCAGTCGCCATAGCTACCACTGGATTTGCTGTTCTGGCCTAACTCTGTGGCTGTGCTATATTTGAAAAGGAAATTCCCCACATAAAATACATCATACAGCACCTACACTAAAACAGCAGATAAAAGAAGATGAGATATTAAAATATCCCATGTCAAAATTTCTGGGTCTTTGTCTGTGAACTCATTTCTTTCAGTATCAGCCAAGCATTTCATATCTTCACAGTAAATTTAATGTATTAACACAATGGCTAGCATATGATCATGGTAAACATTATAACCTCATTGAAATTCAAGATTCCTTAAGAAAGAGCTGTACAGGAGCTTATAAAAAAACAATGATTAATCCCATGTCTTGCTCTGTTGCCTTAAAATTCTCATGACGTGGCTAAAAAAATCAAATTATTGGTAGCTTGCATTTGGTCCTCTCTTATCAGATTCCATCTTCAGCCTTTTGCCTCTTTCACTGATCACCTCCCAGATTCTCACATCGTTCCCACTTCCCCCCCCCCCTCACCTGGACTTACCCATCACCCACTGGCTTGTGGTCCTCCCCTCCCCCTATCCTTTTATTCTGACTTCGTCCCTCTTTCTTTCCTGTCTTGATGAAAGGTCTCAGCCCGAAACGTCAACTGTTACTTTCCTGCCATAGATATTTCCTGACCCCCTAAGTTCCTCCAACATTTGTGTGTTGGGTCCAGATTTCCAGCATCTGCAGTCTCTCTTGTGTCTCCAGCTGGCACATGTTACCATCTTGGTTAAGAAACTAAAGTATCCACTAAGAACAGCAACCCACAGGATTGTTAAGGGGCTTAAAGTCACTTAAATTGCCTGCTAATGCTCATTAATGAGGTTATGTTACACATTGTGCATGAACTAATGGCCCATCTGTATTGCCTGCTAAATAGGAGTGAAAAGAAGGTTATTGCTGGGGATTTTGAATGCTAAATGAAAGAACTTTTTTTTAGTATTCACTTATTAATGGAGTGTTGAAGCAGGGTAATGAAACATATTGGGAGATTTTTGAGATCCTGTGTAATTACACTTTAATATTTTATCAGTATTCTAGAAAACTCTTAAGATTTCACCTGAAGAATAAGTGTAATGCCTCTTTCAGCTTCACAGGAGTCCCAGAAGACAGACTGCTTGGTCACAGGAACATGGATAAGGGGTCTCCATTCATTTGCAGGAGGGTTCAAGGAAAATAGTGAAACCAGGCAGAGCAGACCAGCTACTGCTAAAAGAAGAAACAGGAAACATTGAAGACATATGCACCCTTTCCCCACTGTAGATGTGGTTTGCCCTATTGCCCCCCATCCCCCCACATCTCCTCCACTCTTCCACCAGAGAACCTTTATGCCCTCTTCCTCAGTCCCTAAGCCAACTTGAGATAGACTGTTGGTGCTACACAAAGCATTCATGCCCTCACTGGGAGTCCACAGAAACTGCTCCACAAAAAGGCTTCTAACCAATCTTATTCTGAGACCACATCCCCTAATTTCAGTCTAGCCAGCCAGATGAAGCAGCCTTTTGGCATCCAGCCTGGTAATTCCTTTCAATGAGATCAATCCTCATGCTTTGAAGTACAATTGACTATCGGCAAATCTTTACAGCTCTCTTTTCACAGAACAATGCTTATCTCATGAACCCATGTTACACTGACTCCAAAGTAAATTTATGTTCTACACTTCAAGATTTACAAGTTTCTTATCATCTAAAACTCTTTTTTCTATTGGTATGATTACTGAAATAATGTCAGCATCATCTCCCGGGCCAAAATCCCCAACGTGGAGGCTCTACCCTCATCCAGCTCTGATGGGCAGACAACATCATTTCCATGCCCTATGCCAGACTGTCTACTCCAAACTCTGTCACAACAAGAGATTACCAGGAGGACAGTGCAAATGCTTCAAGGACATCCTCAAAGCCTCCTTGAAAAATTGTAACATCCTAACTGGTTCATGGGTTTACCCAACTCGTGACAGATCAGAATGGGGAAGGAGCATCTGAAAAGGCACTGACAAGCTGAGCTCTCTTTATCAGGATCACATGGAAGCCCAGCAAAAATAGTGGAGGGCATGCACCATCTCCCACACTACCTAAACACTCCATCCCGTCCTACCTGTGGCAAAGTCTGCAGATCTCATCAGCCTCATCAGCCACTTCAGAACCCTTGGGACTGAACTAATGGCAAGTTATCCTCAAAGGATTGACCCAAAACTCCATCTGTAAAATACTGAAGCAAATAATTTGCTGGAGGTATCTGACCTAATTTTTTTTGCAAAATTATTGCAGGTGTATCTTTGAACTTGGACAGTCATTTAATGGGCATGTTTCAGTTATCATCAACTGGGCTGTGAAATGCTGATTTGTCTTTTTCTCACATTATTGCTCTGCCGTACATTCAATCCCACGAGGTTAAAGTTTTCAACAAGTCTGTTTGCTCAACCAATGATATGGATGTGAATAACTATGAAATGTAGGTGGATTAAGTGAGGATAGCAGTTTTCTAAGCACTACCTCCTGCCTCATTAGAGTAGAATCCTTTTACGTGCTGATGTAAGTTAGCCTGTGGGAGTTGCTGCTGCACTATTGAACTGGCACTCTAAAAGTTAATGGTGGTATTATAAAACCACTCCTGGTGACTCATGCTCACAGGGCAAATGTTATTGCTTTACATGCAGTATTAATATTTTTAGCATGATTTATTTTCAAGTCTCTTAATCTCATCAAAATAATGAGTGTGATGAGGAGGTTAGTTAGCTCTTGTCTTCTGGATGAAATGTCATGATAAATATAAAATTAAATCTTTAAAAAGCACGGGGATGCTATCTGACTTTTCTCACAGCCTGGTTTTCAGTATGTTTAAGTTATACGTCTGCCACAAGTAATGCTTTTTCCACTCCAGAAATATCACTTTGGTAAAAAAAACACTGAGCTGTGAGCACTGCACATCATGAGAGCGATTTATTGTACTCAAATGAAGAAACAGTACAAGACCAGCTCCTGCAAACTGGTGGCAATCATTTGAAAGTCTCTAAATGCTTCCATTTAGCCACTTTTTTTAAGGATTCCACCAGACAGTCAACAGCTAAATTGAGATTATGGGATGCTTTATGTTGTTTGTGTGATGTGTTTCCCAGAAGCTGCCGGGAAAAAAAGGCCTGAACATATTGTTTCCTAGTGTGAATTTCTATTTATATCAGTTAAATGACTGAACATTGAAGCTATATGTTATATTATCAGCTGGTTTTGGTCTATATCATGGCATGCATATGACTTATTTATTTCCATCTAGTAAATCATTTATTCCCCTGCCCCCACTTTACACTTCCTCAATCTGTTCTCGTGGCTTACCATTCATTCTTTCTCCATATTCAATGTTGTAGTTGATTCTGTTTTCCAGAGAACCACAAAGCCTTCTCAATATGGAGAATTCAGACTCTGGAGAACATTGAGTACAAAGGTCATTCAGCATCTTGAAATCTATTCCACTAGTAATTTAGGTCATGACTAATATTTACCTTTATTTACTCACCATTTTTTACAAAAAAAAATCAGTTAATCCATTTTATCAGATGAGAGAGTTTATGCTGGCATCTGTTTTATATATAACTATTTTTGTTCTCATATGGATCTCAATGTGAAAAAAAGGTTGAATGCCACTAGAACAGGAAAACGCAATTTAGTATGACATGATTGTTAGATGTTCAACTAACCCTTTTGCTTGTACTAATTATAAGCCTTTTATAAGTTGCACCATACATCTCTCACACCTGTTTCTGTTGAGAATGACATATCACATTTAGCCAGTAAATGTATAAACCTCTGTGCACGATTAGAAGTTTCTAGTAGTCATTTCTGATTTTTGATATTAAGAAGAAAGTGCAAAATGATCAGATAAATGTGTTTCCTTCCAGTTCTACACTACTTGGGAAAAGGAGGGCCCACTGATAGGAAAACCACTGTAAGTAGCAGCATTTTGCAGACTTCAATGATCGTTATTCCCGACATTCAAGGGAATGCAAAGAAAATTCTAAACCAATGAGATGCATTCCAACAACACCTTACTTGAAAGATATGAAGAAGAAGTGTTTAATTTAGATATTTTAACTCCATTGACACAAATCAACATCTGAGACACGTTTGCAATTTGACTCATGAGCAAACGAATGGAGTCTTTTCTGATTCAGATTGGATATTTTTGGCAGAATGATGCTGTAGAAATGTTTGTTACCATAGCAACTGTAGGTTGAACCAGGCCCCAAACTAAGCCACACGGAACAGGGAAATATTAAGCAGAGCTGTGATATGTATAAGCCAGGATGGAAATCAGCCAAGGAGGGCCAGCCCTCCTAGCAACCACCTCAAGAAAGTTGCAAAAGGATCTAGGTGGCCTAGTGTTAAAGATATTTAATCTGAGAGAATATTTTGAGCTGTTTAGAATAGCAAGGAATTATAAATTCAGCACATGCAATCAAAAGCTGGAATAAATCGCAACTTTATATGCTTGCACTAAAAGACCTATCAGATCTTATTGATGAAAGATTAACTGTCTTTGTTTTTCTCTCTCCAGTTACTGTTTGACCCACTGAGTATTTCCAACATTCACTGTTTTTATTGCAGTAACCCATTAGTCCACTTCATCCTCACTTCTGGACTAATCCCAGTTGTGGTTAGAGACTTAAAACTGAAAAGTATTTATACAGAATGGAAAAGACATGGAGAAGATACCAAAATGCTTCACAATTCATTTTCTGATTTCTAACTGGCAGGATACCAAAAAACTGCTTCCTCCATTGAAAGTGGGTTGTGAAGAATGAAGCCATCTCTTCCAATTAGAAGCTTTGAAAAGGGATTAGCAGAAACCTTTATCAGTATCTGGACAGATGTGTTTCATTTTATTTTGGCATTTCAGTGAGGAGAATTGGGGCTAGAGACAATCTGGCTACTAGAACAGAAGGCTGTGAGTATCAGTGGTCCAACATTCCTCAACAGAGTCTACAGAAATGACAAATCGTTCCCATGATCAAGATTACCTGCACATTTGCTAGGACTTGCCAGCTCAATTAGAGGCATGCTAAATAGCCGAAGTTAGGATTTCTGTGTAGTTCAGCTACACTCCTGTTGAACTTTTATCAACACCACTACAAAACTAGACCTGGGCAGTAGGAGCAAATCACTTCCACAGTTGTTTCTGCCATTCATAGGTTATGAACATCTGAACTGATCATTTGTCATTCATTATGATATCTGCGTGTAACACCATGATGATGAAAGGATATCACCTGACTCGATCTGAATTATGAGTTAGAAACCTGATTGGAAGCTGCG
This sequence comes from Rhina ancylostomus, assembly GCA_030265395.1. Lineage (NCBI taxonomy): Eukaryota > Metazoa > Chordata > Chondrichthyes > Rhinopristiformes > Rhinidae > Rhina > Rhina ancylostomus. The sequence continues at coordinate 102,543,685 of JARFYF010000052.1, forward strand.
TAGGCTCCTCTGTTGACTAAATCCTCCTTGAAGCCAAGTCCTAGAGAAGCCCAGCAGATCTTTAAATTTACTTTTAGCACTTGTGAATCAGGAGGAGCAAGGGTGCTTCTCCAAACCTGAAGAAGTGGTCTTGAATCCCCAACAGTTCTACCACCTTCCCACACCCATCCAAATTACAGTAAGACCCTTGTATATCCCAATCATGGCAGACACCCATCCCCACGTCCCAAATGCCGATCACTTGGCCCTCTCTATGTGATTTCTATCCTACCCTCATCCCACCCCCCCCTCACAATTTCCAACTGCTAAAGACTGATTCTGAGCTGTGCCCTCCCATCACGAGCTTTCCTTCTTCTCCACCAGCCAGGCTAAGCATTTAGTTAGCTGCTAGGGGGGGAGGTGGCTTAACACTGCTGTACACAGTCCTACCATTAAGGTCAGCAGGACGCTCTCCATTCCAAAACCTTGCTGGATTTTTCTACTGATTAAAGTGTCCCTATGACCCTTATGAGCACAAGTGTAAAATCAAGTACTTGCAACTTAATTTACACCCTACTTGTTACCACCGCCCTCTCATCTGTCCCAGTCAAGTAGTTTGAGTTATTGTATTATCAAGCTGATATTACAAACTCATTTTCCTGGCTGAAAACTTTGCAAGATGGAATGATTATAGAGCTGTAATTGGGGAGATTGATATTCATGATTTCCCCAAGGGAAACATCTTCCGAATCGGTCCTCCTACCTGGTGAGGTTGTTTGACCAGGGTATGATATTGTAAAATCTCCTTTCGGGCATTTAGAAGGAAGGCTGCACACAGGAGGGAAATAACCCCTTTTATTATTTGTTTTGTAGGACTTTGACAGCTTTAAGTGTATTTTTATTGTTTATTATAAAGAAATATGTAAATAGGTATAGATTAGGCCAATTGACCCTTCAGATCTGCACCTTCATTCAATACTATTGCGTCGGGACTTTGATACCAAGTTCTCAATCTCTCCCCATGCCCTTGATATCTTTGCGTCTAGAAATCTATCTACATCCTTCTTAAATAAATTCAGCAATTTGGTCTCCACTGTTTCTTTGGTGAAGAATATTACAGGTTCACCAAGTCTGAGTAAAGAATTCTAAATGTCTTACCTGGTATCCCGAGGATGTAACCCTTCATTCTATTACAGCCCAGCCATGGAAGCATCCTACCTGCATCTAGTCCACCTAGCTCTGTCAGAATTTTATGCATTTCAATAAGATTCCTCTCTCATTCTTTAAGCTTCCTTCATCAAATCTCAGTTAGTACTGCTGCTACATAATTCAAGCACCCCAAGTCCAATCCTGACCTTGGATTCTGTCTGCGTGGAGTTTTCATGTTGTTGTGAGAAATCCACATGGCTGTCATGTGACAATAACAACACTGACC
>JARFYF010000052.1:102593203-102603875 GCA_030265395.1 Rhina ancylostomus
GCTTTGAGGCTCTTGTGCGCAACACCACAGTGCCAGCCTGAAAATCAGAACTGACAAACAGTCATTGACTTGAAAATTGAAGGACATAAATAGGAGCAGGAGTCCGCCATCTGGTCCGTCAAGCCTGCTCTGCCATCCAGTGAGATCATGGCTGATCTGGCCGTGGACTCAGCTTCACCTACCTGCCTTTTCCCCATAACCGTAATTCCCCTGCTGTGCAAAAATCTATCTAACTGTATCCTAAGTATATTTAATGAGGCAGCCTCCACTGCTTCCCTGGGCAGACAATTCCACAGATTCACTACTCTCTGGGAAAAGCAGTTCTTCCTCATCTCTGTCCTAAATCTACTCCACTGAATATTGAGCGATGTCCCCTAGTTCTAGTCTCAATTACCAGAGGAAACAACTTTCCTGCTTCTATATTATCTATCCCTTTCATAATTTTATATGTTTTTATAATATCCTCTCTCATGGGAGTCTCATGGCATCAGGTCAGGTGATGTTACTGTGGGTCTATAGAGTTACATTTAGGTCTGAAGTTGCTTATTTTTATGTCTCTGAGTCTTTGAGATCCATAACTGAAGGAGGCCTTAAGTGAAGAGTTGAGGCTTGCATCCATTATCCTAAAGGAGATTCTTCCTTTAAGCAGCTTCCATGACCTTTCTCTGCATTTCGCAACTCCTAGATTGTTTTGTCTGTGTTCTCTTGTCTACGTTCTCTTGTCTACGTTCTCATTCTATAACTGCTCACATGCAATCATTGACCAGATAACCTTGTCACCCCTATCAGACCATCCCTCACACCCACCCTTCCTGCAGTTTAACAAGCATGTCTCCTTCCCAATTCTGACGAAGAGTCTCCAACCAGAACATTAGCTCTGTTCCTTTTCCCACAATGCTGCTTGACCTGCTAAGTTTTGTCAGCATTTTCTGTTTTATTTTATTGTTAATGGAAAAGTTGTCAAGCTGATCTTGACAACCAGTCTTGACCTCAAAATGGATTTCTAATGTTGTTGGGAGGCAGGTTAAGATTACATAATTAACTGTCATTGATAGTTCCTGTGCAAGGATGTGACATCTGGGGCTCTCATCAGAAGTAAAACTCAAAACAGGATAACCATAGGAAAGTACTTTACCAAAACACATTTGTTTATTCTGGACCAATTTTCGATCTGCCTGCATTTTCATACATAACTCGGGCTAAATGCTGGATTCCTTAGAGGTGCCAACCTTGCCGGCTGCTCCCTGCTATTCTTTTAATACTGTACAAACTCTGGTTCCTCATGCACTAGAGAAGCAGAGTGTGAAATGTGGAATTTCCCCACATGTACTGCAGAATTCACCTGAAGAACTTTTACCAGTTTGGACCTGGCACAGGACAGGACCTCTGTTCACTTGAATGGAAAGGCCACTGTTGAAAGTGTTCTTGTGTTTTTAAGGGTTTTAGGTTTTTTCTGCATCTTATAATGAAGCAGATTTTTCTTTGCCTGTCAACCTGCCCTAAACCACAGTCTTATACTGGGAGCTGGGCTCCCAACACCCCATCCTGTCCCAGTGCAATACAGGAGCTGTCTGAGCACAGGCAGCAGCTGAACTATTGAACAGCTTTGACAGCTGGTGAGACCCCACCTCTACACTCATGAGTTGCCAAAGCTGCCAGTGTGTTCAAGGACATTGAATGTTTGTGAAAGTCTTTGACATTCTTGGGGAAAGTTAAAAATAATAAATATTGTTAAAGGCTTAACATTTTTTTCATTTAAAAAGCAACAAAAAATTACAAATATTGAAACTTACTGAAAAAATAACCGTGGATTCACAAGAGGTAAGTTTTTGTTAACCCCTTAGAACAGTAACAGGTACAGGCAATTAGCCTAGTGCAGATAATTTTGGGCCTATTTGCCCAAAGCATTGATGAATCCTAATGTTTTAAGAATGAGATGGACTCTTGACCTCACAATCTGCCTTGTTATGACCTTGCACCGTATTGTCTATCTGCACTGCACTTCCTCTGTGGCTGTGACACTTTAGTCAGTATTCTGTTATTGTTTTACCCTGTACCACTTCAGTGCACTGTGTAATGAAGTGATCTGTACAAACAGTATGCAAGACAAGTTTTTCACAGTACTTCGATACAAATGACAATAATAAACCAATACCAATAGATTGTCCATTGAACAATGTTCTTTCTCACCAATGTCACCATCTCATATTTACCACTTGGTGGCAGTGTGGCACATCATTTCATAGAGTTGTAGAACTGTACAGTACAAACAGGCCTATCGGCCCACCATGTCTATACTAACCCTTTTGCCCATCTACATTTATTGCATTAAGACCATATGCCCTTCTATGCCTTGTTTATTAAAGTGCCTGTCTAAATGCCTCTTAAACAAAGGAACCATGGTTGACAAGAGAGGTGAAATATCTAGTCAAGAGGAAGAAGGAAGCATACTTAAGACTTAGGAAGCAAAAATCAGGCAGGGCTCTTGAGAATTGTAATGTAGCCAGGAAGGAGCTAAAGAAGGGACTTAGGAGAGCTAGAAGGGGATTTGAGAAGGCCTTGACAAATGGAATAAAGGAAAACCCCAAGGCGTTCTACACCTAAGTGCAGAACAGGAGGATGACTAGAGTCAGGGTAGGACCACTCAGGGATAAAGGGGGAATCATGTGCCTGGAGGTGAGGAGGTAGGGAAGGTCCTTAATGAATACTTGGCTTCAGCGTTCACTAGCGAGAGGGACTTTGATGAATGTGAGGTCGGCATAGAACAGGCTAATGTGCTGGAGATGAAGGTAGAGTGGTAGATGTGGTGTAGATGGATTTTAGTAAAGCATTTGACAAGGTTCCCCATAATAGGGTCATCCACAAAGGCATGAGGCATGGGATCCATGGAGACTTGGCTGCATGGATTCTGGATTGGCTTGCCCACAAAAGACCGAGGGTGGTAGTAGATGGAAAATATTCTGCCTGGAGGTCAATGACTAGTGGTGTTATGCAGGGGTCTGTTCTGGGACCCCTACTCTTTGTGATTTTTATAATAAGGCCTTGGATGAGGAAGTGGAGGGAGGGGTTAGTACGTTTGTGGATGACATGAAGATTGGAAGGGTTGTGGATGGTGTATAACGTTGTCGTAGGTTACAACAAGATATAGTCAGGATGCAGAGTTGGGTGGTGAAGTGGCAAATGGAGTTCAATCTGGGAAAGTGTGAACTGATACACTTTGGACGAAAGAACTTGAAAGTGGAGTACAAGGTTAATGGCAGGGTTCTGAGCAGTGTGCTGGAACAGAGGGATCTTGGGGTTCAAGTCCATAGATCCCTCAAAGTTGCCGCACAAGTTGATAGGGCGGTTAAGAAGTTGTACGGTGTGCTGGCTTTCATTCGTCGGGGAACTGAGTTCAAGAGCTGTGAGGTAATATTGCAGCTCTATAAAACTCTGGTTACACTATACTTGGAGTATTGTGTTCAGTTCTGGTCGCCTCATGATAGGAAGAATGTGGAAGCTTTAGAGAAGGTGCAGAGGAGATTTACCAGGATGCTGCCTGAATTAGAGAACATGTCTTATGAGGAAAGGTTGTGCAAGCTATGGCTTTTCTCTTTGGAGCAACACAGGATGAGAGGCGACTTGATAGAGGTGTATAAGATTATATAAGGCATAGATGAAGTGGACAGCCAGCACCTTTTCCCCAGGGCAGCAATAGCCAATACCAGAGGACGTCCGTTTAAGGTCGGAGGAGGAACGTTCAGGGCAGACATCAGAGGTAGGTTGTTAACACAGAGAGTAGCAGGTGCTTGGAACGCACTGCTGAGTGTGGTTGTAGAGGCTGATACAATAGGGACATTTACAAGGCTCTTAGATAGGCACATGGAAGTAAGAAAATGGAGGGCTATGGGCTGTGCAGGAGGGAAGGGCGAGATTGATCATGGAGGAGGTGCATATATAGCTCGGCACAACAATGTGGACCAAAGGGCCCATACTGCGCTGTACTGTTCTATGTTCTAAACAAAGTGATTCTGTCTGATTCCACCATCTACTCTGGCAGCACATTCCAGATATCAGCCACTCTCTGTGTAAAAAACCTTACTCCTCAGATTGCCTTGAAAGATTACTTTTACCATGGGGAAAGGATTTTGACTATCTACCCATCTATTTACTGCTCTCATAATCTTAAATACACCTTTCAGGTCACCACTCAACCTCCTTCCCTCCAGAGAAGACAAACCCTGCCTTCCCAATCTCTCCCCTTAACTAAAGTCCTTCAATCCATGCAACATCTGGTGAATCTCCTCCTCACTCCCTCCGGCACAATCGCATCCTTCCAATAGTGTGGCGACCAAAACAGCAACACAATACTCCATGCGGCCTAACCAGTGTTTTGTATCCCAGTATCTCCATAATATCCCACCTTTTATATTCTGTGCCCCGATCCATGAAGCCAAGTATGCCATATGCCTTCTTCACCACCTTATCTATCTGTGGTGCTACTTTCAGGGAACTGTGGACTCTGTTCCTCAACAGTCCTTAATGCCCTACCATTTACTGTATGTATCCTAGTCTTATTTGACTTCCCAAAGTATGTCACCTGGCACCTCAAGATTAAATTCCACCTGCCAATACTCTGCCTAACTTTCCACCTGATCTATATTCTGCTGAAGCCTTAGACAATCTTCCTCATTCTCCACACCACCACCAATTTTTATGTCATCTGCAAACTTACTAATCATATCTATGACATTTATAGCCAAGTTATTAATATGTATTACAAACTTCAAAATCCCGGCACTGGTTCCTGGAGAATTTCTCACACTTTTCGAAGTCAAGTTTGTCATACTCACCTAGGTTCCTACAGGAGTCCATGTTGCCCTCACACTTTTTGGGGTCCTGTGCCTTTATTTGCCAGGCTTATTAAAGAGCTAACTTTCACTGCTGGCTGCATGGATGCCCTCAATTTATTCCTCATTAATAGAGTTCCCTCCACCCCTACACAATCCACTTCCCCAACGCTCTTTGCTAAAATTGCCATTGTTTACTGCTTCAGTCTCCAAAAGGCCAAGTGTAATCAGAGATATGAAATGGCTGCATTATTGGCCTGCGTCATAGACTCATGTAGTTGTGAAGTCACATAGCACAAGAACAGTCATTCAGCCTACCAGAGACATGCCAGCCATCAAGTAACCAATCTATTATAATCCATCTCTCAACACTTGGCCCATAGCCTTTTCAAGTGCTCATCTAAATATTTCCCAAATGCTGTGCAAGTTCCTGCATCCACCAGTCCGCCCAGGCAGTACACTCCCGATTTTAACCACCCTGTGAGTGGAAAACATTCTCCCTTGAATCCCATCTAAGTCCTTTACTCCTTACCTTAAACCTATGCCCTCACATTATTGACACCTTTGTTATGTGGAAAAGTTTCAAACTAACTCCCCTATCTATGCCTCTCTGAATTTTAAATACCTCAATCAGGTGTTCCCTCGGCCTTTCCAGTCCTGATGAAGGGACTCAGCCCAAAACATTGACTGTTTATTTCCCTCCATGGATGCTGATTGACCTGCTGAGTTCCTCCAGCACCTTTTGTGTATTGTTCCCTCAGCCGTCCCTCCTTAAGAGAAAACAAACCCAGTTTATCCAGCCTCTCCTTACAGCTGAAATACTCCATCAACATTAATATGCTGGTGAATCTCCTTCCATACCCATTCCGGGGCAATGTTAGTGAAAATTAAAACTTAGGATGCTCAGAATCATTTGGCCTGTGAAATATTTGTCAGCATCAGCAATCAGTTCGACTATGATGAAATAGGAGTTGAGATAGGAGGGGTTGGAAAGGGTAGGGTCACCCTACAGTCATCAAGTGGGGAGATTCTAGTAAAATAGATTTTATTAACAGACCATCTGCTTTGACAAACTGGAGTAATTAGAGTCAGAGTTGTACAACACAGAAAAAGGCCCTTTGGCCCATACTTGTTCATGCCGAACAAAATGTGCATTCAAGCTGATCTCATTTCCCAGCACTTGATCCAGATCTCTCTAAACTCTCATCATCCATATTCCTATCCACAAATGTATCGAATGTACCTGCCTCAACCACTTCCTCTGGTAGCTTGTTCCATATATCTATCACCCACTGTGCAAGAAAGTTGCCCCTCAGGTTCTTATTAAACCTTTCACCTCTAACCTTAAAACTATGTCCACTAGTTTTTGATTTCCCAACCCTGGAAAAAAGACTGCTCAGCACATCTATGCCCCTCGTGATTTTATATACCTCCATAAGCTCCAAGGAGTAAAGGCCCAGCTTGTCTAATCTCTCCTTATAGCTCCTGGCAACATCCTTATAAATCATTTTTGCACTCTTTCTAGTTCAATCACATCCTTCCTATAACAGGGTGACCAAAACTGAACATATTACTCCAAGAGTGGCCACACCAACGTCTCGTACAATTGTAACATAACCTTCCAAATTCAATATTCAATGCCCTGACTAATGAAGGACAGCATACCAAAAGCCTTCTTCACCTGTGATTCCACTTTAAGGGAACTATGCACCTGTACTCCAAGTTCCCCATGCTCTACAACAGTACCCAGGGCCCTTCCGTTCAATGTAAAACTCCTACCTTGATTTGTCCTTCCAAAATGTAACACTTCGCACTTGTCTAAATTAAATTCCATTTGCCATTCCCCAGCTGATCAAGATCCTTTACCTTTGTAGAGAGCTCTAGTTCTCTACACTGTGATTGACATATGAATTAGATTCACACCTCATAGTTACATAGACACCCAGTTGTGAATGCAGATACTACATTGCAAACTTTTTGTCTCATTAGAGACAATTATATTAGGTCTTCAATTATATTAGAAACTTAAAAACATAGAAAATGGGAGAGGAGTCAGCCATTTAACTACTTGGACCTGTCCCATCATTCAACACAATGATAGGTGGTAATACACTGCCCTCCTCCTTCCTCCCCATAGCCCTTGATCCCTTTAGCACTAATAAATAATATCCACCTCCTTCTTGAAAATGTTTAATAATTTGACCTCCATTGCTTTCTGTAGTTGAGAATTCAAAAGTCTCTGGACCGAGACATTTCTCCTGATTTCAGTTCTAACTGGCATACACAGTTTCTTGAAGCTGTAAGAAATGTTCCTGGACTTCCCAGTCATCCAGAATATCCTCCCTATATCTAATCTGTCCAGTCCTGTTAGGATTTTATAGGTTTGCGGCTAATGTAGGCCTAACCCAACTAATCTCTCCTGCCATCTCTGTGTTGAGTAAACATTTGTTGCACTCCCTCCATGGCAAGAATATTCTTCCCCAGATAATAAGACTAAACTGCATACAACACTATAAAATGGGTGTAACCAAGGCTCTGTATAGCTGCAGCAAGACATCCTTGGTCCTGCACTTCAATCCTCTTGCAAAGGAAACCAGCAGTATTTGCCTTCCTAACTGCCTTTGCTTTCAGGAATTGGTATGCAAGGACACCTAGGTCTTGGTGCACATTCCCTATTCCCAATCTATCACTATTCGGATAATAATCTGCTCGATGCCCTAAATCTAGACCCATACTTAGTTTCTAATGGAAGGCTATCAACTTGAAAATTTAAATCTATTTCAGCCTCCAGACATGTTGACTAATTAGCTGAGGATTTCCAGCATTTTGTATTTATTTCAGATTTTCAGCATCTGCAGTACTTTGCTTTTGGATAGTAATCTTGGCCCCTAGGACAATGCTTCTTTGCACTGACAATGGCTGGGCTGAGACTCAATGCCATCCCAGAACCATGCAGTTTTACACTGGAGACACAACTTAGCCTGGAGTCGATGGGAGAGAAGCGTGTTGAACAAGAGAAAACTGTAGGTCCCAGGAGTAGTGACCTTGGGAGGAATGAACACCAACAATTGTTTAAGCAGATAGAGAAGAGTAGGCCACAACTGGTTAACTTATGATGCGCATGATAGACTCATGAACAATTATGTCCTGAACTGATTCCTGTGGGGCTACAAACATAAGAACAACATACAAAGTAATCACCAACAGAACATTCATTTAGCATAAATTTGCAATTGAATTTACAATTAATAAAAATGCAATGAAAGTTAGAATCATAAAAATGTATATCACAAACAGAAGCACATTTGGCCCATGTGTTTATTGATCAAATTTGTTCAAGTTCTGATAAAAGCCATTAAAATAACATGTTTAACTGAATCTTTCCACTCATTTGTTCAGTGTGCTGCATTTCTCTTGTTATTTTCCAAAGAAATAATGCCATGAAATAACATCAGAGGCTAAGAGAAGGACTTGGAATAATTTGTGAGACTTGCTATTATCTGCGTCATTTCTGATTCAGTGCTATGTTTTCTGTGGAGTATCAAATTCCTTTTCCATGAAAATTTGCTGGTCAGTTACTAACAGAAAGCTTGGGGAGTGATCCAGTATAAAGTCTGGCTTAAGTCACCGATAACGTAACTTCAAGTAGTTTCTAACTTTTCCCAGCTGTACTTACTGCTTCCCGCAGGCTCCAGGCTCAGTTTCCCATGACTTACTGCAGTCTCAACTGATCCTGGTAACAGCAGCAACTTGTATATTCCTTTTCATTTAATTTAACTTCCTGAGTGTAAATCCAGGAAATTTGGGGCTCCAGGTATTACTGAAACTCATTCCAATGTATGTTAATTAGCCACTCGAGTCTGAATGGGAGGAATGCTGGGGAAAGCCAAAAAAGCTGGAAAATGGAAGCTTGTTGGAGCTGATCGATCTCTGGGCAAAAATATGCAATGGAAAATGCCAGCCTTGAATAAACACAGCAGACAAACCAAAAATAGCATGGAATTTCATGGGCCATATACATTATAAAGAGGACTGTGTTTCATGTAGTCATTGGGCCGGGACGCCAATACAAACCAGTTCATGCTGCATACTAGTTCATTATGTGACAGATTCACACTCTGGTGCTGGATTCCTTGACATATTACTTGCTTTTCACACTTTTCAATTTTTATGTAATTTTGTGTAATATGATCGGGTTATCTATTACTGGCTGGACATATACAGTAAACAGGGACCTTAGAAGCATTGATGTACAGAGGAATGTTGGGGTGCAAGTTCATAGCTCTCTGAAAATGGTGACACAGGTGGATAGGGTAGTAAAGAAGGCATTTATCTTGCTTGCCTTAAGGTATTGAATATAAAAATTGGGACAAGTTTGCAGCCATACAAGACATTGGTTAGGCTGCACATGGAATATTTTGTGCAGTCCTGACCACCATGCTCTAGAAAAGTTGTGGTAGTGCTAGAAAGAGTGCAGAAGAGATTCCCCAGGATGCTGTCTGGAATGGTGGGCTGTAGTTAACAGGAGAGGTTGAATATGATGGGTTTATTCTCACTGGAATGAAGGAGGTTGAGGTGTGACCTTATAATCATGAGGGGCATAGATAGGGCAGATAGTCACAGTCTTTCCCCAGGTGTATTGAAGTCTATAGCTAGAGGACATAGGTTCAAGGTGAGAGAGGAAATATTTAAAGGAGATTTGAGAGGCAAGTTTTTTTGCACAGTGGGTGGTGGGTGTATGGAACAAGCTGGAAAAGGAGGTGGTAGAGGCAGGCAAAATCACAGCGTTTAAAAAACATTTGGACAGGTAACTGGATTAAAAAGGAAATAAGGGATATAGCTAAATGCAGGACAATGGGATTAGCATCAATAAACAACCCGATCAGCATGGGTGAGTCAGGTCAAAGAGCCTGTTTCTGTGCTGTACAACTATGATTCTAAGACTCTGTGAATTATCACAAAGGTTATGCTGTTTGAAGTAGAATGTTTCCATAACAGGTATTTGTCAATGATCTGCAATCCTTCCTTGTATCAGTAGAAAACACAGTGCTGTACATTATCTAAAAAGTGCATTCCTGATTTGATTGATTTGCAGAACCACCAATTACTCCCTCAATGGTTAGTCAACTGTCAAGCACCAAAGCATAGGAAATGTTACTTTAATGGAGATATCCTGTGCATCTAAAATCATGCCAAATACCAATGAATTTTATATAAGAAACATTTCCTAAACCTCAGGTGTTTGCAGTTATGGATATTCATGACCAATGCAATATCTTCTGGGGGAGAACCCTTAACTTGATCTTTGGCTGTTTCCATTCTATTTTACTGAACAATCCTTTGTGCATACGGCCAGTTACTGAAAGAATAGAATACGCTGTAGTCAGGATCTGGTCCTTTGGAATGTTGCCCATTTATTCTATGACATAGACCTTGATTTTTTCCAATAAACATTCAGTTCAGATAGACAAGCAGAAATGTTTTTAGCTTCACTCATTTCTTTTACTTTGCTGGCCCAGCAGAGAATTATCTTTTGTTTATCATTGCTAAAGCATTTTATTTTTAGTAGTGGAAGCAATTAGAGAAAGGAAGCATTGTATCTTAGGACTTAAACTTCCTTTGGGAGTAACAAGAACATTCAGCAGGATCCTGTTCCAAATTGTTACTCCATTGTAATGTCTTTCCGTTCTTGACCATTTCCCATATTGGCGAAGGCAGACATTGAGGATGAAATTCACTGCACCAGCAGAGCTTTGTGGAAAACAGTGTTTGAAAATCAAAACCTCAGACCTGACACAAAAGTTATGGTCTACCTGACAGCAGTGATCCCTGCCCTCCTTTAT
>JARFYF010000052.1:102650007-102666944 GCA_030265395.1 Rhina ancylostomus
AGCATGGAATCCATGTGCTGTACAACAAGGCATCATCAAAGGAGCCAAATTGAGGGCCAGTACTTGGAACCATGACAAAAGCTTCGTGTGTAGTGTAATTGGGTCTTATAGTAACTATCGAGAAGACAAACGTCCTTCATCAACTTGCCCCTGCTTCACAAAATTGTCTTCCAATGGCCAAAGTCCAGAACGAGATCCTGGAAAATATCTCAGGAGCCATCCTTCAGTGAAAGCAGATATCAATGATAAAATTCACCACCGCCTCCAAAGTGTCAGTGCAACCTTCAGAGCCCTGAAGTAAAGGGAAGATTAAGGCCTAAAATCCACCTCTCAGCTTATGTCTGCTGGACAAATATGATCGCCTCTCCCCTGTATGCTTCAGAGACAATGACTACCTACAGCGGTTCTTGAGGAGCAGGCCAACATTTATTGCCTTGAGAAAGTGTTGATGAGCCACCTTCTGGAACCTCTGGTGAAGGTACTTTTACAGTGCTGTTGGGGAGGGAACTCCAGGATTTAGACCGAGGAACAATGGTGTGTTTACAGGTCAGGATTGTGGGCAAGTTAATGTTGTTCCATTGCACTCAAATCCCTTTCTTTCTTGATGGTAGATGTTGCAGGTTTAGGGGTGCTACTGGAGTAGCCTGGGTGAGTAATCGCCGTGCACTTTGTAGATGATACAGGCATAGTGTATCCGTAATGGAAGGAATGACTTTTTTTGGGTGGGTAAACAAATCAAGTAAACTGCTTTGTCTTGGATGTTGTTGAACTTCTTGAGAGGTGCTGGAGCTACACTAATCCAGACAAGTGGAAGGAATTCTCTCATAGTCCTTATGCAATGGAGAGATACCACCAGCATTTTCTGTCAGTCCCACAATGGCTTCATCAGCCATTTCACAACCCACAGAGAATGAAAGCAAGTCATCCTCAATCCCAAGGAAATACCTAAGAAAAATATTTCAACATTGTTTTTTAGCTGCAAAATGCACTGGGACATCTCAATACTGTGAGAAATATAATATAAATGTAGGTATCTCTTCCTTCTTTGAGGTTATACTTTACAAATGATAGCATTCTCTGATACAAATGGAATGTGAAGCTGGGTCAATATTATAATCTGACAACTGAAACAACTTGATTGTTTCAATGGAAAAAACTAATCACAACATTTATGTTAACTGCTGAGTTCATCTATTCATGGTAAGGATTAAAAGAATAACTGGAAATGTTTGATGGTTTTCCACTAGAAGTGATACACCAATAAATTACTCACTAAGTAACCTTTAACTGACCGAAAAACAGTTAATCCCCTTGACAGTCTAATGATATATTTTTTTTCCTAGAACTTGTTGCATGTAGTGGGACATTTTGCAATAGTTATATGAGAAAAGTGCTTGGAAATAGATAAAGACAAGTTGATAACTGTTCTTTTCAGGAAGCAAGTCCGAACAGTCTCCAATCTCAGTCTTTCCATGTTATGGTTACCATTAATGTAGTGACACCATTCTACTAAGGAGACAAAGTCTATTTATGACTTAGCAAATAGTAATTTAGTTTATACTTGGATACGTATACGAAGAATGAGTTTCTATTGTCGTGAAATTATTTCGTTGTCTATCTTGAATCACTTTGGAGAAAGGAGAGGCTGAGTCCAGCAGCAGAATTCTCAGCAACCAGAAGAACCAAAGGCAACATGAGGAAACATTTCCCTTCCTTCCATGATCCTGCATTGGAGCCTCTACTCTACGAATCAAACTTAGTTTTCTTAATAGAATGGTGTCAAGATAATGAGATTAATGTTGAATGGAACAAAGAAAGTAAGATTGATGGTTGTGCATTTAAGGTTTTGCTTCCTCATGTCTTTATTCATCTCTGAACATGTTTTATAACATTCAAGAATTTTGAGGAACAAAATAAAAGCACATCATTCGATTTAACTTAGCCTTTGCTCTAAAGGGAGCAACCCCAATTTATTTACTTTTTTCCACATAACTAAATCCCTCATCTCTCCTACTATTTTAATAAATACAGTATCTTTTGGATCTTTCCCATGGCCTTAAAGCATGCTAACTAATACTGAATCATCAAAGTCTGGCCTAACTATTGTTTATAGAGATGTAATATAACTTCCATTTTTTTGTACTCTGTTTTTCCAATGAGTATTTTTGGAAGATTTATCCTGTTTCATAAGATGTGAAGGTCAATCCTGCTCCAAAGTTCCCTGGTTCCAATCTGTAGAAGGTCAGTCCCAAAAAACTTATTCTGAAGTAGACAGGCAAGGCAAGATTATTGTTTTAAAGTAGAGAGGAAGGAACGTAAATAGCAAATAGAGTTGGTATACAAGAAATACAGTAATCACAAGAAACATCACGAAGTAGGCAATGAATGCAATAGTGTTTCATAAAAATAATAACTAGAACAGGTTAAACAAAGTCAAACCAGTTCTAGTTATTATTTTATATGAAACAGGATTCATAAAAATAATCCTGTTTCATAAAAAAGGATTCTGGAGGAGTTTATGCCGAGTGTAACTTCAGCTTCCTACTGAATACACAACCCAAGGGTAATGAATGGAAAAACAGAATCCCATTTCATAGACAAGGGCAAATATACTGCTGCAAGTAGTTGCATTGCTTTAATGAGCCTGTCAAAATGTATTATTGAAGGTTAACACGATAGACCAGGAAGAAGCCAGACAAATAAAGCGTGCTATGGGCATCACTTCCAAGGTAAACATTTATTGTTCATCCCTTGCAGTGTATGAGGAGGAAGCTTTTAGGGAGTCAGAAGAGAATTCACTCTCTGAAGTATTTGACATGTTCTTGTAGACCCTTTAATTTTTTCAACAAGCTGGTTGTGTCTGGTCAGTGTTGGCCCTCAGCATGTTGACAGAGTGGAATATGATGATCCTTGAAATCACTTGGAGTGAATCAAATTGACTGAGGGCTTGCACCTTTGATGAAGGGGAATCCCAGGCAGTGACTGAGATGGATCTTCCCCTTGACACCTCTGAATGTCGATGATTGGCAATGCTGCAAGTTTGCTTTTGAACTCATATGCTGTGCTCCACCATTGTTGAGGATAGGGGTATTTATAAAGCCTCCCTCCTGCCTTGGTTGCTAAAATATGCAATCATTCACAACTGGACACAGCAGGACTATGGAGCTTTGATCTGATCCACTGGTTGTGGGATTGCTTGTTCAGTCTTTAGTATGCAATCTCCACTTTTTAGCACGCTTGTAGTCCAGTGTTATAGTCATTATTGCAAAGATTACCGTAATGTAAAGGTGCATTTGTAACAAGTAGATTTGTGGAGATAAATGAAGTAAATTTCTCCACATGTTGGCTCTTTCATCACTTGGCTTGGGCCCTGTATGGTGACTGCAGCCTTCAAGGCTCAGCCAGTCTAAAAGGACTGGAACCATGGAGCCATTCTTGCTGATGGAGAAGTTTGTGATATCCATCTTCTCTCTGTAGAAAGTATCCAGTGTCTGTCTCAGCTGATGTTCAACATGCTGTTTCATTGGCTATTAGAGAACACATTGTGTTAGTCCTTGCTCCAGTGTGACTTAAGCCAATATTGAAGACTCCAGGAGCTACTTGTTCCTGACCGTGACACTGCTTCTCTGCCATCTGCCCTGCCAGTGGGACATCACAGAGATGGAGGAGTCTAGGACATTGATTCTGTGAGTATGACCATATCTGTTTATGGCTTAACAAGTCCATGGGAAGACTCTTAGAATTTTGGCACAGGGCAGTGTCTACTTGTGGGGAAGACTTTGCAAGGCAAGCTGACATCTGGTTTTATTCATACGATGACTTTGACGGAAAGTCAAACATATTGCTATGGATCTCAAATTACTTGTATACCACCCTGGCTGAGGACAACAGATTTCCTTCCCTGAAGAATATTAGTGAACCAGTTGTTTCTTTTTAATATATAAATTGGTTTCATGCTCAAAAATTGATTTACTTAATTAACAGAATTTAAATTCCACAACAACCATGGTGAAATTTGAGTTCAAGATTCCAGCTCAGTTAATCTTCCCAATTATTCATCCAGTAATATACCCATTAACTCTCATTCCTATATATAGCTATGGTCATTTAGTGGCATGCTGACAATTAGATGCATTGTCAATTTCCAATTAAACAGCTAAAGACTGAACTTCTGTTTATCCTGTTCCACACTATCATTTAAAGATGGATTTCAGCTGTTCTCGGTAATATTTAAGGCACGACATTATTTAATTGCAGTTTTTTTTATTTTGTAATGGGAATCATTCTAGAAAGAAAGAAATACACGCAAAGAATAATTTTGTATCAAAAGAGACATTTCTGTATGTGAAAATACACTCAGAGCAGAAAATACCAAAAGTGAAACGTAATGTGAAAAGGTTCCCATACACACAGGTGGAGTCACTGCAAAATTTCAGTAAGTCTACACACAATCTACTCTCCTCTGGCACTTAATATTTCCAAACTGATGAAATGACAAACCACTTTTTTTAAGAGGCAAAGGAATACACAATCTAAAGAATTGGGAAAATGTTGCCAATATGTTGGCAAAATGTTGCCAATATTCTGAGCAGGGATTGGGAAACACAGGGATTCAGGGGCATCTTTCAGAAATCCATTTCTCTCTGGGTGGTCCAGAGGGTTATCATCCACTTGCATCCTCGAGTCAAGGAGTGTGTTTGGACGAGGTGCTGACCTCAGAAGTTCAACTAATTCACTCCTGTGGACCTCAGGTAGATGTTTTCCACCTGAATGTGGGAATACCTGAGCCTCCAGAACTGATTCATTTTACTCCCTTCCCAGCTGAGGAAATTCATTTTACTTGTCAGCCCCTAGGAAAGTCTTGGCCATGCCCAGCAGTGTAACTTTCATCCAGTTTACTCTACATTAGCTGCATTAAAGGGGTCTAAGGTTGTACTGGTGCATGCACTGGTATTCCACCACAGACATCTTTGTAATTTAGGATGAGATCCCAGGTTGTTGGCATGACATGGCCAACTCCCCCACACTTGTCAGCAAAAGCAGTTAAGTGGAATTTAAGTGCCTGTCCAGCTTTCTCTTGAGTTTACTAATACCACTCATCTCCAGTTTCCACGTAAGTGTTTTTCTTTTCCTTTCAGAAGGAATCAATTCTCAAATGTCTGCTGGCCTTCCCTTTTCCAGACTTGAGTTTAACTGGCAGAGTTGCAAGGTTTTTGGTTATGTCACTGGCATTTGGTTTATTGCATCTGAAAGAAGGGAGAATACTATCTTGTAGCAGTTTGGCTCAGCAAGGCCACAGGATAGAAAAAATGAGAGAAAAGATGTTGCCCAAGAGGTTTTGGGCAGATATCTATGCAATGAAAATGCTTTTCAATAATCTCTCAAAATAATACCTATTGACTTTTCATATATGTTAGTAGATTTGTGATAAGTACTGTGTCAGGTCATTTCACTCCCCAACCTGAAACGTATATGTCAGTAATTATTGGAACTAATTAAGAATTACTGGAATTAATTAGTCAACTCAAAATCTGAGCCTTTCAATTTATTATCCTATTTCTAACCTTAAGGAAGATCAACTTAGAATAAAGAAATATCAGTCTGAATGAAAGTACGAGTGGCCTGTACTTCTATTAGCTTGGTAATGGCAGAGGGTGATAGTAGAGGGTTGTTTTTGTGATTGAAAAAGAGTGACCAGTGGTGTAGCACAAGGATCAGTCTTGAAGCTTCACTGTTTGTTATATACATTAAATGGTTTGGATATGAATGTGGGAGGTATGATTAGTAAGTCTACGGATGACACAAAAAAGTGATAGAGCTGTTGATAGAGGAGGCTAGTCATAGGGAACAGTATGATATTTAGTATTTGGTAAAATGGGCAGAGCAATGACAGATGGAATTTAATTCTGATAAGTTCAACGTGCTACACTTTGCAGGCACGGTAATGTAGTGGTTAGCATAATGTTATTACAGTGCCAGCGACCTAGGTTCAATTCCGGCTGCTGTCTGAAAGGAGTTTGTACCTTCTCCCCGCACCTGTGTGGGTTTCCTCCAGATGCTCCAGTTTCCTCCCACATTCCAAAGACGTACGGGTTAGGAAGTTGTGGGCATGCTATATTGGCGCCAGAAGCATGGCGACACTTGCGGGCTGCCCACAGAACACTCTATGCAAAAGATGCATTTCATTGTGTGTTTCAATGTACATGTGACTAATAAAGATATTTTATCTTTGGCAGGACTAATAAGGTCATGACATACATATTGAATGGTATGGCTCTAGGCAGTATTGAGAAACGTGGTGGTCCTCGATTTACAAGTCCAACCATTCCTGAAGGAGGCAGAGCAGGTTGATAAGGTGGTGAAAACATGTGGGATATTTGCCTTCATTAGCCAAGGCATAGTATATAAGAACAGGAAGGTTATGGTATAACTGGATAAAACATTGTTTGGGCTACAGCTGAAGTACTGTATATAGTTCTCATACCCCAGGAAGGGCATGGTTGCACTGGAGAGAGTACAGAGAAGATTCACCAGGATGTTGCCTGAGAAGTTGCCTGCATTTCAGTTATGAGGAGAGACTGGATAGGCTGGGTTTCTTTTCCTTGAGTGGAGAAGACTGAGGGGGAACTTGATAAAGGTTTACAAAATTATGAGGGGCATAGATAGGGTGCATAGCAAGGAACTACTTAGCAGCTCAGGCAGCGTTTGTGGAAAGAGAAACAGTAAAATTTCCAGGTGAAGACTCTACTTTAACTTTCTTTTCAAAGATTCTGTCTGGTCTGCTGAATGTTTCCAACATTTCTTGTTTTTATTTCAGATTTCCAGCAAATGCAGTTTTTTTTATTTTCTCTGCCCCTGGAATCTAGCTACCAAACCCAAGTCCAACAGGGCTCGACTCTGCCAGGGTTCAGGCCAGGTTGGCTGTCTACTGTGACAGAACATTCAGCATTCAGATCCAGTTGGGCTGCAGAGTAACTGCCTGGCTAGGTACTTCAGGGGTGACCTGGTGGCACAGAGATTAATGCTGCTGCCTCAACATTGGGTTCAGCCTGGGTTCGATCCTGACCTTGGGTGCTGTCTGTGTGGAATTCGCACATTCTTCCTGTGACCACATGGGCTTCCTTCAAGTGCTCCAGTTCCCTCCCACATCCCAAAACATGCTAGTTGGTAGGTAAATTGGCCTTGTGGGAGTGGGTATTGGTTGAATCAGGGGATAGTCAAATGAGAGACAACAAGTTACCAAAAAATAAATAGGGGAATGGCATTCGTGGAATAGCTGTGAGAACCAGCAAAAATATGATAGGCCAAATGGCCTCCTTCTATATTATGAGAAATATGGACTTATTCAGGTCAAGATGATCTGGTGTGTATAGCTGTATGTATTCTCTCTGGTAAATAGCAATCCAAGTCTTTTCTGCAACTGTCTCTGGTAAACTATAGAGGCATCCTCCAGGAGGCTGCATCCACCAACATCAAAGCCTTGCTCATACGATAAGATATCTTTATTAGTCACATGTACATCAAAACACACAGTGAAATACATCTTTTGCATAGTGTTCTGGGGGCAGCCCGCAAGTGTCGCCACGCTTCCGGCACCAACATAACATGACCACAACTCCTAACCTGTATGTCTTTGGAATGTGGAAGGAAACGGGAGCTCCTGGAGGAAACCCATGCAGACACAGGGAGAACGTACAAACTCCTTACAGACAGTGGCTGGAATTGAACCCGGGTCACTGGCACCGTAATAGTGTTACGCTAACCGCTATACTACAAGCGCCAACAAATAGACCACTGCATCCAGATACATGAGAGTTGTCTCTCTCGCGAGGTTCTCTTCTCCCATCTCTGTACTGGCCCATACTCAGAAGACAGCCATACAACATACTCAAGGTTACTCTCAAGCACAGAGGCATCAACATCAATGACTGGGAAGAGCAGGCTGATAACTGCTCAGCGTGGCACTATTTGGTCCTTCAAGATGCACCTCATTTTGAGGCTCAGTGAATCACTACTTAGGTGGAACAGCACAGCAGAGGAAAGAAAAGCATTCAATCCAGGACTGTAAATCCCACTCCCCAGGGCATCAATGTGCCCACACTGTATGCATCTGGAATCAGACTCTTTTAGCATCTGAAGACCAACCAAGTCTGATGGGCATCATCCTTGATTCTGGGGAACCTCGGCCACCAACACCTGGGTCTAGAGCGGGATGTAGACCTGAATCTGGACTCAGACCCAGAATATTAGACTGGGCCTGACATTGTCCCTGTATCTTTGGTTCTTAGGTAAGGTCATCTTTGGGTCTCTAGTCCCAGACCCAATTGGTTCCCCAGTCAGGGCAAAAATCATCTGAGATACGGAGTTGGGAATCACAGAGGCAGACCTGGCACTGGATGGGCCCCAAGCAAGAGGGAAAGTAACTTAAATTACTTACCAGTTTAGTTGTGAAGATTACTTATTGTTGCGGTTCTATCACAAACATAGAATCATTCACTTTCTTACCAGTATACCATACCAGCCGGCACCAGCCTCCTTTCACCTCTGGCTCCATGGTCCAGCATTAGAGGCCACAGGAGAGCCAATCTCAGCACTGAGTAGGTCCAGGTACTGAGGGAAAGCAACTTGGCAGTAATTCACACCTTGGGTCTTCTGCTGCAGCTCCCACAGTACTCCTCCTGGTCTTCACATTCTTCCTCTCATGTGGTCACTGGCCACTCATTTTAAACTTGGAGCTGTTCTGGAGATTCCTAGGGACTGCTGGCAACCCTACAGCCACGGCTGCTAGTGTGTTGAATAGAAACATGGCTGTGCCAATGGTGAATAGGAGCCAGACAGATCCACCTTAAGGGTTGGATGTGGTCCATGCACTATCCCTAGTGCACTGTGGATCTGTACCAATATAGTTAAGGGCAGTGTATTTTAAAGTATTCACAATTATTATGCCAATAAAGGAAATAACCAATCATTGTTAAGAAACAAGCAGCAAACTTCCTTGAAGATCCAGGAAACATGGCACTGATGGTCAGCAGTTAAAGAAAGAAAAATGTATCGATTAAACTGTTTACTTCCAGATGCTGACTGGTTTGCTGTGTGTTTGTAGCCTGTTTGGTTTGCTTTGATTATTGCAATATTTACTGCATGTTGATATAGTGGAATAGCAATAGAGTTTGGATCATTGATCCAGAGACATGAGGCTGAATCCCATGACGGTAATTGGGGGATTTAAACGCATGAAATTAAATCAAAAATCTATGATTTAAGGATAACTTAGAATCAGTAATGGTAAACAAAAATGACTGATTTGTTGTCAGCAAACATCTGGTTCATTGATGCCCTTCTGTATCTGGTCTGGTGACTCCAAAACCAACAAAATGTGTCTTACTCTTAAATGGATTTCAGGATGGATAATAAATACTGGCATTGTCAGCGATATCCGCAACCTATGAGAAAATTAGAAAAAGTTGTTTTTGTTTCTTTATTTGTCTTCTGAGATCTTGAAGTCAAGTCTCCACTAGACCAGCCCACTGTTGACCAATAATGAGGAATACCTTGTGCATTCTGGATGGTCTCTTCAGGGCTCGCGATCTCAGAACAGCCTGAGTGTAAAATAAATAAATGTCACATTATGGAAGAACCCAACTAATTTTAATAAAAGGCTGGTCCAATACATGAGTTACTTCATTTTATATTACAGAAAATAGCTTTTAAGAAAACTCCATAGAAACATTCACAAATTACACTGGAGTACAGCAGTTTCTTGGTAAGTTACAAGATACAGATATTTAAAAGTATCCTTGCTTAATATAAAAGTTCACATATTCTCAGACAGGCAAAAAATGACTTCTTAAAAACTAATCAAACTTTGATTAGTCATGGTATAATGGTGAAGTAATTTATACAAAAAGTGCTCTATCCAGAATTACTGTTCTTTAAGTACGTTAGCTGGCAATATTGTTTTCTTTGTTACAGACAACTGTCCTGCACTTTACTTATTTGGCTTACCTTTTATTAACTAAAAGTACATCTACAATATAGTTTATATGTGAGCAAATTAGTACACAAAATTGCCATCAGGAATAAAGCCTTGAGGAATTAACCTCTTTTGTCAATAGTTGAAGCTTCACAGGATACTAATCAATAGTGCAAACAATTACTCATTCATTGGTAGCACCTTGAAACCATGTGCATTAATATAAGTAAGAAAAATAGTTGCCCTCCTCTCAATCACATCAATCAGCTTCTCAATCCCTCTGCGACCACCCTGGCTCTCCCAATAAAGCTTGTCAAGGAATAAAGACTGAAGAAGCCTCTCTCGGAGAAGTCCGTTCTTCAGGATAGATATAGCAGATTCTGGAAATCTATAGAAACAAAAGAAAAGATCTTATGTGCTGATCACAGCCTTCTTCCTAAGTGCATATTATCTTGGAAATAAACCATATCATATTTTGAATTACAGGATGAGCTCAGCTGCCACCTGGATTTCCATTATCATATGCGAGTTTGTCCCATCTCGGTACAGCATCTTCAGTATCCTCCTCACTCTTCTCTCAGATCTCTTCTGCTTACGCCTCAACCGTGTCCATCTTACTCATCACCATTGCTGAACTAAACTGGAATCCCAGCCTCCAATAAATTGAATTTAAAATCCTTGGCTGAGACATTTAGCTTTAATCAACACTGATCCAATGAATGATCCAAATGGCAAGTTTGCTCTGTTTTCTTTTCCACATATTTTAGTTAGAACTGAAATTAAATCCTTCTATGAAGCTGTGCAATTGGGTAGTATTTTAAAATGTAATTCTTTAAAGAATTTTTGAAATAGAAAATTTACCGTGACTTACCTAAGAGTGGTAAACTGATGCAGTTTTGTTAATATGCCTGAAAATCAGTTTGTTACATAAAACAAGCATTTTTAGTGAGTAACCCCATTTTATGTAACTGAAAATGAAACCTCCTCTTTGCCATTATAAGCCTATATACAAAAGCATTTACTGATTTATTGGAATACAGTAGTTTGTTTCTGAGTAAATTAAACCCCTGCTCCTTTAAAAGTGGGCTTTGGCTTGGTCAAGTGAGGGTTCAGTTCAAGATATTTTCCATTTTTATGCAAGAAATAGAAGCAATAACATGCAGAAGCTTGGCAGATCCTGTGCCTTAGGTACACTTGCTGCATAATCTCCATATCCTCTGATTGCCCAAAATATCCCGTGAGACAATTCAAAGAAGGCAGAGGAGTTCCGTGTGTACTGGCCCACATTTATTCCTCCACCAGCAGATTATCTAGTCATTATCACAATGTTGCTTGTGGGAGCCTGCTTTGTGCATTTCTGACATTACACTTTGCAAAGAGTGCCACACAAATGCCTCTGTTCCTTTACATTGCAAATAAAAATGAAATTGTTGCAGCTTTCCTGTAATTCTCAAAATTGTAGAAATATGTGTGAGATGACTTTACTGCTTCGACTGCTCTTCTGAATCATGAACATAGGTGAGAGCAGCCTCCACGACTGTTCAGGAATTTAGGATCTGAAAACACACTGGGTTTCAGATCTGGCAATGGTTAAACTCTGCTGTGTGACCCTGGGAATCATGATTCTGCAGCTGAATTCTCCTTCTGGGGATTTCATATTCTAGTTGCATAAAGAGTTTATCCTATCTGTTGTGGAAGATTTATATACGTCATAACCATCTGAACTACTTGCATGCCAGTTAATCATCATGGCTCTTCAGACAATCTGCAGATTTCACAGTGCTCAATAGAATATTTTATTTTGAACCTGGACCTAAACACATTCCATTTTGCCTTGTTTCTTCCCCAGGAGGATACATAGCTAGGCATAGATAAAGTACACTGAATATATTCCTTTTTGCCCATATGCAGTATTAATGGCTTAAGATAACTTTGAAATATTGAATTGGGACCAAGAACCTCCCTCTGTGACATTAACTATCCCCTCTGCTATGTTAAGGTTCTCCACAATCCAACTGATTGTTCCAGTATGATATTCATGCTCCTGCTTTAATCCCATTAACCATTTTACACTGAGATGCTGCCCCTATGTCAGAAGATCTGTCACTGAAACTATTCCTCCTTCAATGTCATTATTTGTGTCATCCTCAGAATTCCCCACTCAGTCTAGTTAATGGTCCTTGCTGATTCTCCCTTCTGTCTTGCTTTCGTTTACTAACCCACTCTGAGATTTTCCTTTTCTTGTTCCATATAGAGTCTCTGTTCCTCCTACTATTGATTACTTTGAGGAGGATGCTTCTCCCCCCATTTGTCTTTCAAACTACCAAACCTTCTCTGAAGTGACTTTTCAGTGATGGAATGCTTAACTGGAAATGAGCAAATCTACTTTCCAAGCACATTAAGGTCAATTTGGCATTGTTGAATCTTCCCATTGGGTAATTATCATTTAGTAGGCAGCCTGTAAAGACCTTGCCATTGGTTGCCTATCAGAAATTAGCTCATAGTTTTTTCTAGAAAGTGATTTTAGCTGGAAATTGAATAAGGATCAAGTTACTATGTAAATTTAAATATGGTGCAGTAATCATTACTTCAAAGTGGAATTATAAACTACAACAAGACAGGGCATCTTATCAATGTTTCCCTCCATTAGTTACATCAGTATGTATACTTGCTAATTTTGGTCACTGGTGTTATGCTTGTTCAATCCAATCTATCAATGAGATCCAACTATGCTTCAGATTTCCTGTTTCAAGGAAAAGGCACCATGCACAATTTGCCACAGATTTATACAGAATTAAACAGAAACTGAAAATAGAATTCCAAATCAAAAATAGTCTGGCATTCAAAAGGTTAAATATTTTGAAGAACCAAAATTTATATCACATTTTACTTATTCAACATTTATGGTAATTTGATCTTGTTAATTAATTTATATTCCATTCATGAATACTTTTGTCCTTATAAATCCCATTTATGTATTTGAAAAAGTTACAATAAAATGTATTGTTGGATGAAAAGCCAAAGTTGCTGCAATACTCTGCTACTTCCAAACTTCAAAACATCTAATTCATTTAGATCATGGAAAAAGAATGACAAGGTTACTGTAAACATCCATAGGCATCTCTGTATTGCTCTTTGCTAAAGCAAGTAATAAGATGGAACTACTAGTGAGCATCCTTTATGAAAGGCATTCAGCACTCTACAATCAGCAGCAATCAGCATATCAAAAGTTATAACATGTGGTATACATAGTTCTTAAAGGTATATACACATTGAATATACTGTATACTTCAGTTATTTATCAGTATAAAATTAACATTCTGTTTGACGAACAGAACTGTTGAAACTTCCTCATTTGTATTGTTAAATTCCCAGAAGAGTGCAAGAAGATTTCTCCAACTAGATCTGAAAGTATTAAAACAATTTGAATACCTAGCTGTTGTTGGGAGGAAAGGGTGGGAGGGAGGAAAAGAGTATTCTGAGTAAAAATATTTTCCAATGTTAAATGGAATGTTTCCCATGACTGCGATGATTTCTGATATTGAGTGCACTTGTTGGCATGCCACATTAACATACCACTGGTACTTAAGGCCCAGAGATTGAACTGCTGTTTTTTAGGCAAGTAAACAAAGCTGATGATCCAATGTTATGAGCGCTGTACATTGCTGGCCATATGCCTCACACTATACCAGTTAGGGTACTCAGTAATTATCCAAGGTGCCTGGCAAAAATAGAGAATAGGCCCATTATCAGTACAAACCTGGGGCCTATATCCTGTCAGATCTCTTTCCAATACTGAACTCCTGCATACTGCAGTAGTTAGGATAACCTCTGAATATGGAGTCAAAAGGGAACATGACCTTCTCTCCTGGCGCTGCGGTGAACAGAAGGCTGCTGTAGTATGCCACTTGTCTCTTTCCTGATCCTTAAAACCACTCCATCTCCTCAAGCAACACCCACTACCCTATTTTTGCCAACCAGAGTCACGCCAACTTTGGTGTGCATATCCATCCTAACCAATGTCACTCTTCTTTGTAATAAAAATAAGAAATGCTGGGCATACTTGGCAGGTCAGGCAGCAGCCGCGGAGAGGGAAACAGAGTTAATGTGTCAGGCCAATGACCCTTCATCAGAACAGTAAGGAAACAAGAGTGTTTTAAGTTGCAGAGAGGAGAAGAAGTGTAGAGAATGAAGGGACTGCCTGTAATAGGGTAGAGAACAAGTTCGTCCAGGTAATACAATTACTTCTGGTGCTAACTAGTTAATTATTGTTGATCTATCCAGAGGAGCAGAAAAGAGGGAAATGAAGGGCAAGCAGAAAGAAAAACACATGCTGGAACTGTGACATGCAAAACACAGCAGTTGTTGGAAATCTCAAATAAAGGAGAATGCTGAAAATACTCAACAAATCAGGCTCCACCTGTGGAAACAGAAAAACTCAGTTAATTTACAGGTGGATGACAATACATCAGAAATTTCCAGTTTGAAGTTACACAAGAAAGGCTAGTTGTTTGAAATAGATAAATTAAATTCTGAGTGCCGAGAGCTGTGATGTGGCCAGACAGAAGATGAGGAGCTGGCGTCTTGAGTTTACATTAGACTTTACTGGCACGGAGCAGGAGGCCAAAAATAGAGAAGCGAGAATGAGATTGGAATTGAGGATTACAGAGACAAGCAACTGGAAAGTCAGAAACACACATGGACAGAAGGGAAGTGTTCTGCAAAGTGGTCATCCAATCTGCATTTGCGTTCTCTAATGTAATGGAGAACTCATCATGAGCACCCAGTGCAACACACTAAACTGTAATAAGTGCAACTGAATTGCTACTTCAACTTGAAGGTTAACAGGAATCCCTAAATAGTGCAAAGAGATTGGAATTGGAATTGGTTTATTATTGTCACCTGTACCAAGGTACAGTGAAAAATTTGTCTTGCATACCGTTCATACAGATCAATTCATTACACAGTGCATTGTGGTAGCACAAGGTAAAACAATACGGAATGCAACAGAGAAAGTGCAGTGCAGGTAGACAATAAAGTGCAAGTCATAGCGAGGTAGATTATGAGGTCATGAGTCCATTTTATCATACTAGGGGACTGTTCAATAGTCTTATAACAGTGTGATAGAAGCTGTCCTTGAGCCTGGTGGAACATACCTTCAGGCTTTTGTATTTCCTGCCTGATGGGAGAGGGGAGAAGAGAGAATGTCTCGGGTGGGTGGGGTCTTTGATTATGCTGGCTGCTTTACTGAGGCAGTGAGAAGTATAGACAGAGTCCACAGAGGGGACACTGGTTTCCCTGATGTGCTGAGTTGTGTCCACAACTTCCTGCAGTTTCTTGCGGTCATGGGCAGAGCAGTTGCAAGCCATGATGCATCTGGATAGAATACTTTCCATGGTGCATCAATAAAAGTTGGTGAGTGTTAAAGGGGAAATGCCAAATTTCTTTAGCCTCCTGAGGAAGTGGAGGTGCTGGTGAGCTTTCTTGGCCATGGCATCAATGTGGTTGGACCAGGACAGGTGATGTTCACTCTTCAGAACTTGAAGCTCTCAACCTCAACACCGTTGATGTAGACAGGTATATGTGCACCACCCACCTTCCTGAAGTCAATGACCAGCTCTTTTGTTTTGCTGACATTGAGGGAAAAGTTGTTGTCATGATACCATGTCACTAAGCTCTCTATCTCCTTCCTGTACTCTGACTCATCATTATTTGAGATACAACCCACTACAGTGACCTGTAATGTTGATTCTGTTTCTCTCTCCAAATATGATGTAAAAGGCAGGTGTTACATCTCCTGCATGATCCACCCAAAATATTAGCTTGATGTTTCTGTCTCCACAGATGCTGTCTGATCTGCTGTGTATTTCCTGCATTCTCTATTGTTTCAGATTGCCAGCACCTGCTTTGTTCTGCATCTCATAGTTCCAGCATGTTTTTTCTCTGTCTACTGCCTTCACTCATCTCCTTCCATTGACTTTCATCAGACAGATCAGCACTGATTTCCAAGATGGTACTAAAAGCAATTGCGTCACATGGACAACCTTTGTCTCCACCCTATCATGAACTTCTCTCCACCCCTCTCCTCTGCAACTTAAAACACTCTTGTTCTCTCACTTTTCAGTTATGATCAAGGCTCATTGGCCTGTAATATTGATTCTGTTTCTCTCTCCACAGACGCTTCTTAGCTATTGACTTTTCCCAGCATTTTCAGTATATCTTTTAGATTTTCACCATTTGCAATTTCTAGCTTTGTAATCACTCTCTGTGACAGGCACACTGAATCTTGGAGCATATCTGGCAGCACAGGAAGCTATTTGTGTTCTGGTATTGTCAGAGAACCCATTTTAGAAATGCTCAACAATTTCAGCATGACAGTTTATGTACGTCATTGTGTTTGTACCTAAAGTCAATACTACAACACAGTTATATCAATGTCCAGGGCTGCTATTTTTGAATGACTACACACTGGTTACTGATGGAATATATTCTTGAGATTAATCCCATTTCTAAATCATATCCAGATCTAATCCCAATGAAGAGGCAGTGAGGCAATGAAGATTCCATCCATGGTTGCTATAAGTACAGTATAACTAATAAACTTAACAGTGGAGATACAGGAGACTGCAGATGCTGGGATCTGGAACGAAAAACAAGCTGCTGGAGGAACTCAATGGGTCAGGCAGCATCTGTGGAGGCAGAAGGATAGTCGACATTTTGGATCGAAACCCTGCATCTAGACTGAAAGTGTAAAGGAGAGATAGCCAGTATATAGAGGTGTGGGGGAGGGATGAGATAGGAGCTGGCAAGTGATAGGTGGATTCAGGTGAGGAAGGGTTGATGGACAGATGGAGCCAAGTGGGGGGGGGAGGAGAGGGGTGGAGACAGCAAAGGGGTGCAGATCTGTAACCTGATCAGAAAGGGTGTTGCGGGGAGCGAGATCACGAAATGATACTGGACAATA
>JARFYF010000052.1:102668536-102690098 GCA_030265395.1 Rhina ancylostomus
CAGGTCACCTGAAGCTGGAAAATTCTGTGTCCACGCCGCCGGGTTGTAGACTCCCCAGGGGGAATGAGGGGCACTGTTCCGCCAGCTTGCATTGAGCCTCGTCGGTGTGGCAATGGGGAGGGGGGATTTAAATTACTAGCAACCGGGAGCCCCAGGCGACAAAGCGGTCACCGGATCTGACCTCCGTCTCAACCATGCAGAGGAGGCCCACATCGGGAGCCCCGAACGAATAAGCCCCGGTTGGCGGAGGAGGTGTCCCTGATGGTCTGCCTCACTCGGTTGGCTCCCTGGAGGGAAGGGGCCATCTCCCTGCAGCTGCAGGGGAGAGTGCCAGGGGTCGGGGGTGGGTGATGTGGCGACCTGGCAGTCATGGAGCGAGTGGTCCCTGCAAAAAAAAAGGAGGAAGATGCAGCTGGTGGTGGGATCCCTGCAGCCGGCTGAAGTTGCGAGGAACGACCTGCTGGATGTGGAGACTGGCAGAGTCGATGATAAGGAGCGGGGAATATTCCTTCATCCCAAATTCCAGAATGTGTTGTCTCACTAGATGCCGAAAAGGCATCTGACAGAGTCGAATGGGAATATCTTTTTACTGCACTTCAAAAATTTAGTTGTCCTCCTAAATTCATATCTATGATTAAAATGATTTATTATACACCTATGGCTTCAGTACTCACTAACAATCACAGATCTCCTTTATTTAGGCTTTTTCAAGGTACCAGTCAAGGATGCCCGTTACGCCCTTTATTAGTCAACATTGCTTTAGAACCCTTGGCTATTGCACTTCGGGACTCTAATATATATGGTATTACTCGTGGACACAAGACTCATAAGATATCTCTTTATGCAGGTGACCTGTTACTTTATATCTCTAATCCAGATTAATCTGTCCCTGCAGTACTGTCACTCTTAGATCAGTTTAGTGTTTTTTCTGGTTATAGGCTAAATCTTAATAAGAGCAAACTTTTTCCATTCAATATGCAAACCCCAATTTATAGGCAACTACCTTTTAGATTGGTAACAGACTATTTCATGTATTTAGGTGTTAAAATTACTCAGAAACATAAGGACTTATTTAAAGCAAATCTATTGCCTTTAATTGACTATGTTAAACAATTATTCACTAAGTGGTCTCCACTGTCTTTATCACTGGTAGGCTGAATTAACGCAATTAACATGAATATTTTTACCAAAATTTTTACATTCATTTCAAGCAATTCCAATTTTTGTCCTGAAGTCTTTTTTTGACACTATTGATTCTAAAATTCTTTCATACATTTGGCAGAATAAAAACCCAAGAATTAATAAGAAATATTTACAAAAACTAAAAAAGGATGGTGGTATGGCCTTGTCTGACTTTAGATTATATTACTGGGCAATTAATATCAGATATTTAATTATTTGGATTAAAAAAAGCAAAAAATAAAAAATAACAAGAAGTTGGTGAATGAGGAGAAAGGAAAGAGAGAAAAATTGCTTGAACTTTGAGGTATGGAAACTTGTAGTTATTGGAAATCTGAAAGAAGAGAGAACTCTGGAAATACCCCAGAAGTGCAGACAGCATCTGTGGAGGCAGAAAATCCGAGTTAACATTACAGGTCAATAACCTTTCAGCAGAAGCGATCAGATGTCGCAGCCTGGAAAAATTAGTCATCTGAAGTTGCTGAATTAAATGCTGAATTCAATGAAGGGTCTTGAGGATTGTAAAGTGTCAGGAAGGTGAGATGTTGTCTCTCAAGCTTAGCTGAGACTTTATTGGATCAGTGTAAGAGGCAAAAGGGAGAGGGGTCAGAGTGGGAATGGCGGGTGGCATTAAGGATTGATGTAACAGGCCCAGAGTCAACCTTGTGGATTGAACAGGGGGTGCTCTGCACAGTGATTACCCAATCTGCATTTGTTTTTTTTCAATGTTGAGAATTCGACATCAAGAACACCAAGTGCAGTACACTAAATTTAAATAAGTCCAAGTGAATCACTGCTTATATTTATTTGACTAAGGATCAAAGAACCTTGTCGAAAATAACTCAGACCATGGAAAAGTAAAAACCTGAAGTAAAAATAGAAAATGTTGGTCATACTCATCCAGTCAGGCAGTATCTATGGAAAGATAAGCAAAGTTAACATTTCCTGCCCATGGCCTTTTGATGAGACATCTCTTATAATCTTATCCACCTCAATTAAGTCTCCCCTCAGCCTCATCAGTTACAAAGAAAACAACTTTACCTTATCCAATCCTTCCTCATTGTTTGTACATAGACGGTCTCTGGTTATGCTATTCCCCACAAGAAAACAGACCTTGATTGCCTTTTTAACCATCTGACCTGCTATCTTTAAGGATCTGTGGGCAACTACTTCGAGGTCTCTTTCTTCTTCAACACTACTCAATTTCCTCTCATTTATACTATTTTCCTTGCCTTTTCACACCTTCCCAAATTAATTACCTCGCACAGCAGGCATTTTTTGAGGGAGGGTTGATTTTATGCTTGCTGTTCTGTAATCTTTGATAGAAGTATGAGCATGTGGGCATTAGGTAAATGAGCATGGATACGAACTGGCCCATAACAGAAGAGACTACCAGCATCTTCTGTAGCCATTCACACAAAGTAACAATTATTATGTTTCAGTGCTTAGAGAGAGATCAATCTAATGGACTTCTCACCAGAAGATCAGATTAGAAATTATACACCTGTATTTCAATATCAAGTACACCACTCAAACAATAGCATATATTGATAAAGAACTACAGATGCTGGAAAACTGAAATAAAAATGCAAAATGCTGGAAACACTGCTAGTTCAGGCAGCTTCTGTACAAAGATGTTTCTCTGTTTCTCTTTCCACAGATGTTGCCTGACCTGCTTAGTATTTCCTGCATTTTCTGTTTTGTACCATTGGTTGAGATGCTTTATGTCTGCGCATTTTAAAATGTTCTTGTGAAAATAACACAGAGGAACCATAGCACATTAGTCATGAGGAAAAAAACTATTGTTGCAGCGGACTGACAGATAGCTAATTCTATATGTATTTTAAAAATAAAGTTGCCTGAGTATAAATCTTCTATTATCAGAAGTGACGGGGGAGTAGGAAAAGTAATGGAATCCACATCAAAGGAGAAAAAAGAAAAATATCTAGTTTCCAGAAATCAATAGCTTACATGGCTTTCAAAGAGCAAAGTATTCTTTGACCAACCTCACTGAATTGTTTGCTAAGTGTAGACAAGAGAAATGGTAATATACCTAGATTTCCAAAAGATAAAGCACATATCAAGTATACAAATGGATGTCAGAGCAAGTGTAGTCAGGAGACAAAAGTGAATAGCTGGAGACAGAAAGCTGAGAAAAGGGTGGATTATCAGGGTAGAAGAAAGATCTGTGCTGGGACAATTTATAGTAACTGCTTTGACTGAAATCATAAACACAATTTCAATATTTGCAGGTGGTACTGCATTGGGAAGAATGAGAAAGACTAGAATAAATTACAAGAAGATATTAACAATCTTGTCTAATAATCTTGCTGCAAAGGAATTTAAATAGCAAGAGAATTTCATCGTGGAACAATACAAAGTGTGTTTCTGGGAAGGAAAATGAGGAAGTTACACATGAACTTGAAAAATGCAAATTTAAATCAATTAAAGGAGCAAAGGAATCTGAAGATGCGAATGCACAAATCATCTGAGTAAGGGGTAAGTCAACAAAACTATGACAAAGTGAATCTAAATTCTTGGGGTTATTTTATACAAACATGGAATTAGTTATGATAGACACATATCCAGTAGAACTTTCATTAGACCACACTTTGAGTACTGTGCATTGTTCCATTGGTCACATTAAAAGATGAGAAGGCACCAGAGACGCTGTAAAAATGATGTACATAGCTGGTACCAGACTGCAAGATTATACTGATCAGGCAAAGATGAAGATGCTGGGGCATGACTTAAAATGGTCTTTAACATTATGAAAGGTATTAATGGCATGGACAATGAGTTTGTTTGCTTGTGGGGAAGAGCATAACTAGAAGCCATCTATGGACCCACAAGAAATCAAGGAGGGAATATGGATGAACCCTTGAAATAACTACCTAGAGAATGGTAAGAATTTGAAAACCATTTCCACAGAGAGTAGTTGAGTAGATGAGTAGGTTTAATGCATTTAAAGGGGGGGGTGGATAATTATTTAACAAAGCAGAATACAGGATTAAAAAGATAAAAATGATTAGGAGCCTTGGGAGTCAATAAACATCAATGTGGACCAGTCAGTCTGAATGGTTGTCCACATGCTGTATATTCTGTTGGTATTTTTGACTACATTTTATGACATATGCAAGAAAACTTAGAAATCATTGTCATTCCATAGCACCCAGACTTGGCTCTTAAATACATTCATATTTTATGCATCAATCTCTGTCTCATGTTGGTCAGTCAATTTCCCAAGCAGGCTAATACTTTGCTCTCAATCATTCCATGAACTTCAACTTTGGTTAACAAAAACAACGCTGGCTTTCTCAGATCATCTAAAACTATTCAAAATGTTTAGTCATATCTTTAATCATGGATGTTTGTAATTCCCTAAAAACAGATGTTAAGATAATGTGGATAATTCTGTGGTTTCCAGCTCTCATTTTTCTGAATTAGGTTGACATGTACAATTTCCCAACTAGAGGAATGATTCCCAAATCAGTGGAATTTTGGCATCCTGACCATAACCTTCCAATGTTTTTTTCCTTTAATTCCTGAGATGTAAACTATCTGCTTCTGGGATGGTATCAGTCTTCAGATCCAAGGAAAAGCTTGCATGATGGTGACGTTAATGCAGGACTAGACTTAATGTCAGTTTCAACGAGGCTCAGTTGGCAGTGCACTCTTCCTCTGAATCCAAAGGTTTCAAGGTTCTTGTCACAGTCCAGAGACTTGGATGAAAAAATCTAGGCTAACTGTGAGGCAGTGTTAAAGGATTGCTGCTTAAACCAAACCTCTCTGTCCTCCCAGTTTTCAATAGGAGGGGATGTTACTATCAGCATCCTGGCCAATATTTATTCCTTTACTAGTACCACTAAAAATAACATAACTGGTAATTACCATATTTGTACGAGTGGAAGTTGGCTGAGCACAACTTGGCTGGCTTATTTCCTATACTGCAGCAGTGATAATTATTCATTGGCTATAAAGTGCTTTGGGATGCCCTAAAGGAGAGGTGAAGAGTGTTTTTTTACCCCATGTTGCAGAGACCATGCAGCCAGAGAATTTAAATTTGGTTAATTGGATAATCTGAAATAAAAGGCATTACGGTGACTTTGACAGCAGGTCACTGATGTCTTTAAGGAAATGAAGCCAGCTGCCCTTCGCAGGCCTTCCTTACATATGATTTTAAACCCCTGTGACCTACCCTGTGAAATTCTTAGCAAGCCATTCAGCTGTACTGACTAAAATATAACTAAAATTAAAGGCAAAAAAGTCCTCATGCTGGAAGTCTAAAATTGGAAATACGGTAAATACTCAATGAGTCAGTCATCTGTGAAAGGAGGAGCGAATGGATCATGTCGTTAAAGAGGGAAGGAGAAGTGGAGAAAAAAATGGGAATGCATGTGATAGGGTGTAGGCCATAACTGTCAAGCTAATAACTAAAGAACTAGTTTAGAAACATGCAGTTGGAGACAGAAGTTGGAGAGGCTGGGAGGTTGGTGGTATTATGAGCAGGAGTGGGAGGATAGTTTACAGGGAAATAAGTAGAGAAATGGCACTGATGGAATTGGCTGGCATTGACTTGATGGGCCAAATGGCTTTCATCTAGGTCATAAACAACATGGAATTGCATCCAGTAAAATGTTATGCCTATTCCTAGCTGAGAAAGAAAAAACAATGGTAAAAAACTTGCATGAATGAAGGGCAATTATTGTATTAGATCATTCAGGTAGGGATTACATATCTCCATGGGCAACCAAATCACCAGAGGGTTATCTTGGGCACTTAGCTGTTTAGCAGGATGAAAATTGTGGCAAAGCTGCCTAAGACACGGAGAGGAAGAGGCCTATGTTCTTTATACAAACTGAGATGCAAGAAATACTCTGCAATTCAGGCAGCATCGATGAGGTAAGAAAAAGTGTTAATGTTTCATGTCAACAACCCATTGTCAAAGGGTTTTGAACTGGAAACTTTAACTCAGTTTCTCTTTCCACAGACTTTGTGTGACCTGTTGAGCCTGTTGAGCATTGCCAGCATGTTCTGTTTGTATCCTGGATTTCCTGCATTTACAGATCCCATTAGTACTACAAGATGGCACTTGAATGGCCTTAATACTTGTCTTTTAATTACCAGTTTAATATCTTCAATCAGTTAGGAATTCTTGGACAATCATCCAGACTGACAGACTGAATGGAAAGGAGACATTTGTTTATACTTGTGAATTTCATGCTTCAATCTCCTCATTATCCTTGTGTGTTGCCTCACGGATGATGATCTAAAGAAAAGAAAAGGTAAGGGAAATGCTCTCCACTGCTTGCCATACCCCAGAAATCATCACTAAAATGCATCTATTGGACTTCAGCATAGCAAATCATCTTGCTGTAATTGCATTCTAAATAAGATACTTACTCAGTTATTCCTTCTAGTACTTTAAAATTTAAGTTATCCTCATTTCTGTCAAAATAGCCTTTATTGTCTATGAAGACCAAATGTCGTGGATCACGATCTCTGCATAATATGTGAAACAAGCTGATGTTGTCTTGATTGTCACATTTCATTTTCAAGCCATTTTGAGCACAAGTATCCTCCTTTCTAGGTCGGAATCCACAGCAATTTCGATCAAGTCGATTATACACCTGAAAGAGAAAGCTTCCCTGAGATTATACTAAAACTACATTGTACTAACTATAAAGGTAGAACTGAAAAATAAATGTTGCATTGTAATCCTGTACATATATCATTAGAGCACACAGTTATCATTTCAAATGAGTAAGCAATGCTAATTATGCCCCTGTTAAATTAAATTCAAGATAGGAAATGCAGTTGCCTTACACTATCAGAAATAACGTATCCCTGATACTTTAAAACAACACTGCACATCGTAGATCAACTAATTTTAAAATTAATATTTTAGCCATTGTTTACAGTATCACCAGTGAATATCACCATAGCTGAAGGGACAGTAGTTTATTGCACCTTAAATATCTGCAAAGAAAGTATACTCTACAAAAACTAAGTTATTAAAACAATGGCAAACCACATACAGGTAATGGTACCACACTTCCAAATATCTGGAGAAGATTATGTGGATATTAAAGAAAGATAATGGGTATTTATAATGCAATAACAATAAAGATTCTTTAACTGCATTTTGATTTTTCTGTACTGTTTCCATGCATTGATTTCAGATCTCGAATGTTTTATGGTAATGTTCAATGTGTGCTTTGGACACTTAATTCTATGCTTAACTTTTGAAATTATGGTATCATTTAGAGGACTAAATAGTTGACATAAGTTTTCCAATGTTGAACTTAAAGATCTTTATTTTCAAGAATATTTAGATCAGCAATGGATTCCAGCTGAAATCTGCAAATATTACTTCAAATATGGTTGAAATTGTTTGCAATCAGCAAATGCTGATTGTTGAAAATACCAACAGAAGCCAACAATCTGCATCTTAAGCAACAGGAGAGAGAAAATTATGGACTAGAGTGTTGTTATATTGACACTATTGGCTTTCCTGTCAACTTACACTAATTGCATGAGTGGAAACAAATACTGTGCTTTTATATCGTAAGAAGGTCTCCTTTAGCCAAGTCGAGTACCTACCTTCCATTGCTGCCAAATAATGCCCCCTGACCATAATGTTCCATGAGAAGACCCTGAGAAATCAAACTATGTCTAATTTCTAGTCCATGAGTCCTGCTTAATTCCTTTAAAAATTTGAAACAGCAAATTTCATGTATTATTGAATCTTTGTGAAGAATTTCCTGATTCACACTCAATGCTGCTGCAGAGAAGGAAACTGCAGTTTTTATCCATCTTAAGATTTCCTGCACCAGTCTCTGAATTAAATGTACTAAAAACCTATTTTTCTTTTCAGTAATTCTTTTCTTTTACGGCTCTCAGAAACCTTGCAGGAGTCTGAGAAGCAAATTCATCTCAGATATTCTTCTCCTGACTTGAAATATTTAGCACACTGGATTTCTTACTCCCTTACACATCTAAAGGGAGAAACTCACATTTATAAAACATGTCTCACTCCTTGGCAAACTAAATCAAAGAAAAACAATAGAGTTCACTGAAATATCCAGAGAATTTCACTCTTCCATTTATTCTCAACACATAAAGTCTAAAGCAGATATAATTGTGGATCCCCCTCTCTTTCAAGACATGCACTGATGGATGTATGGGGATTTTTCTGCACTGTCCAGGTTAATTATTGATGAACTACATTGTTGGTAAAGATTGTAATTTGGAGAAATTACTAGGGTGTTATTTAGGGAGGAATGGAGTCACTGTGAAGGAGAGAATGGAAAAATATGGGAGCTGTATTAGTGTTTTTACTGTGTCAATTTATATTTAAATCAGGACTATATCTTCTATAAACTTGGCATTAACTTTACCTTCCTGCTGAGAAAGTTTAAAACATCCCTAAATGGTACGGTTCAACAGCATGATATTGGGGATTGCCATTCATAGAAACATGGAAAAGTACAGCACAGGAACAGGCCCTTCAGCCCACCACGTCTGTGCCAACCATGATGCCAATTTAAACTAATCCCATCTGCCTGCATATGGTCCATATCCCTTTATTCCCTACCTGTTTATGTGTCTGTCTAAATGCCTCTCAAATTTTGCTCTTGTATCTGCTTCTACCACTTCTATTTGCAGTGCCTTCAGGCACCTAACACTCTCTGTGTAAAAAAAAACTTGCCTCACAAATCTCCTTTAAACTTTACCTCTCTCACCTTAAACTTATGCCCTCTGTATTTGATATTTCCACCCTGGGAAAAAGATTCTGACTGTCTACCCTATCTATATTCCTCTCATACTTTGATATACTTCTATCAGGTCACCCCTTAGCCTCAAACACTCCAGAGAAAACAATCCAAGTTTGTCCAGCCTTCCTTATAGCTAATATAAGCAACATCCTGGTGAACCTTTCTGCATCCTCTCCATAGCTTCCACATGCTTCCTATAGTGTGGAGACCAGAACTGCACACAATACTCCAAATGGGACCTAAGCAAAGTTCTATACAGCTGCTCAGTGACTTCCCAACTTTAACGGATGAAGGCAAGCATTTCATCTATCTTCTTTACCACCTTTACCACCATTCTTTTCTTTATCTATCTGTGCAGCCACTTTCAGGAAGCTATGGACTTGCACCCCAAGATCAGTTTTATTATCACTGTCTTACAAGACATGAAACTTGTTGTTTTGTGGCAGCAGTACAGTGCAAAACATAAAATTACTATAAATTACAAAATAAATAAATAGTGCAAACAAAAGGAATAATGGGGGTAGTGTTCATGAGTTTATGGACCATTCAGAAATCTGATGGCAGAGGGGAAGAAGCTGTTTCTAAATCATTGAGTGTGGGTCTTCAGGCTCCTGAACCTCCTCCCTGATGATCGTAACGAGAAGAGGGCACGTCCCGGATGGTGAGGGTCCTTAGTGATGGATGCCGCCTTCTTGAGGCACCTGTACATCCGTCTGTCCATGTTCCAAAGGGTCCTGACATTTACTATATACTTCCCTGGTACATCTGACCTCCCAAAGTGTAGCACCTCATACTTGTCCAGATTAAACTCCATCTGCCACTTCTCCATCCATATTTCCAACTGATCTTTATGCTTTGACAACCTTCCTTGCTATCTACAACTCCAGCAATTTTTGTGGCATCTGCAAACTTACTCATCAGACCACCTTAATTTACATTAAAATCATTAATATATATTACAAACAACGGAGGTCCCAGCACTAATCCTTGCAGACCACCACTGATCACAGATCTCCAGGCAGAAAAACATCCCTCTACTACTACCCTGTGTGTCCTTTGACCAACCCCATTTTTGACCTAATTTACCAACTCATCATGGATCCCATGTGACTTAATCTTCTGGATGAACCTACCATGAGGGACCTTGTCAAATGCCTTACTAAAGTCCATGTAGACAACATCCACTGCTCTACCCTCATCAATCATCGTCATCATCTCCTCAAAAAAGTCAAACAAGTTTGTGCGACAGGAACTCCCCTCCAACCACACAAAGCCTTGCTGACTATCCCCAGTAAGTCCATGCTTTTCCAAATGCAAGTAAATCCTGTCCCTAAGAATCTTTCCCAATAATTTCCCGAACACTGATGTAAAACTCACCAGCCTATAATTTCCCAGCTTGTCTCTGTTGCCCTTCTTGAACTGAGGAACAACATTAGCTTTTCTCCAGTTTTCTGGGACCTCACCTGTTGCTACAGAGGATACAAAGATACCTGTTAAGGCCCCAGCAATTTCCTCCATTGCCTCCCTCAGTGTCCTGGGATGGATCCCATCAGCGCTGTGGACTTAATGTTTTGCAAGACACCCAACACCCCCTCCTTTTTAATATTCACATGCCCAAGAATATCAACATATTCCTCCCTAATCACAGCATCATGCATGTCCTTTTCCCTGTTGAATATTGATGAGAAGTACTCATTACGCACCTCACCCAATTCTCCTGGCTCCAGGCTTAAATCCCCTCCTTTGTCCTTGATTGGTCCTACCCTTGCCCAAGCTACCACTTTGCTTCAAATATATGTATAAAATGCCATGAGATTTTCCCTAATCCTACTTGCCAAGGATATTTCATGATCCCTTTTATCCGCCCCTAATTTCTTGTTTGAGTTCTTTCCTCCTTCCTTTACATTAGTCTGAATCAGCTTCCTGAACCTTACGTATGCCTCCTTTTCCTTTTTGACTAAACTTACAATATCTCTTGTCAACTAAGGGTCTTGATCCTTGTCATTCTTATCTTTCATCCTCAGAAGAACATTGCTGGGCCTGAACTCTAATCAATTGGCCTTTAAAAGACTCCCACATGTCAGATGTGGCTTAACCCTCAAACAGCCGCTCCCAATCTACTCTCTCCCGTTCCTGCCTAATACTGTTGGAATTAGCTTTCCCCCGTTTAGCACTTTCACCTGAGGATCAATATTATCCTTATCCATAACTATCTTAAACTTATGAAATTATGATCACAGTTCCCAAAATGCACCCCTCCACCAAAATTTTGATCATCTGACCAGACTCATTCCCCAATATATGGGCTAGTAGAGCCCCATCCCTAGTTGGACTTTCTACATATTGTTTCAGTTCAAACAGTTCAAATGGTTGAGGTGGTCAGAATGCCAAGTTTCAGCCATGAATCACCCAGCTGATTAGTTGAGAAATGACAAAGGAATTCTCATAGTGATAATCACCCACCCAAAATATCCTGACATTTAAGCTTAAAAATGGATACTGGAGAGCCATAACTGTACTCTCAATGGAATTTAATTTAAACGTAATTTTTCTTTCTCTTCAGAAAATACTGTTAGAAAGGCTGGGTAGTATAGTTCAAATATTTTTGCACAAAGACAGCTTGGATTCATGTTCTGTAAAGCTCAGGAAAGGGAAAGGATGTTGAGCCTTGAAAAGCAGGAAGTATTGATTAATGGAACATTTAACACCAACTTCCATGCTGAATGTGCCTGAAATGGCTGAAAATCTATTGTTTCTTAAATACAACTTGCCACATAACTCATTTGTTACTTGTCAGAAAGGAGTCAACCGAATTACAGCATATTCTAAGTATTTTTTGTCCTAATTTTATTCTCTACAGTTTCTCATTGCCCTACTGAGAATGCAGAAAGTTAGCCTGCTCTCATTTCATCAGTCCATAGGGATACAGATCAAGAGAGGGTGGGGTGAGTTATTTTAATGTACCTACTCAAACCTGTGGAAAGTTAAACTTGCCTAGATCACTTATCCCTCCTGGGGCCAAAGGGAGTTGAGCTGCACTTTAATAACCTGCAGTAATTCAGTAGGTGACATGGTCATGATACAAAACCAGATCATTTTTAAATCAGCACGTTGGTTCCAATCAGGACCCTAATATAAATTTTACTGAGTGGCTGAGTAAAGCTACAGCAAAATTAACGTCAGAACAACCAAGTACATAAAGCACTGGAGCCTGAAGTCCAAAAATCTAGGTTTATTACATGATTTTTACGTGCTTTGTGAGGCAGGGAGGAATGTGAGGGCTCATCCAGGCCTCACGAAGAGCTTCTAGGCCTCATGGAAATGTTTGCCCATAAATTCGGTTATGAGACACTGCTTTTGTAAAATCAGTGAATCTGAAGATCAGTGTTTTCCTGAACACAATGGGATTCTGTGGTTTTCCAGCTTTGATCACGCCATTCTGAAAATTCGACTGGGCTTTTCAGCCACATGGACACTATGGCCAAGAGAGCACACCAGCCCATCTACTTCCTAAGAAGGCTCAGGAAATTCGGTATGCCCCCAGTGACCTTCAACAATTCTTGCAGATGCACCATAGAGAGCATCCTATCCGGATGCATCACAGCTTGGTATGGCAATGGCTCTGACCAGAAATTGCACGGAATTGTGAATGCAGCCCAGTCCATCATGAAAACCAGCCTCCCTTCCATTGACTCTGTCTACACTTTCCACTGCCTCAGGAAAGCAGCCAACATAATCAAAGACCCTTCCCACCCCAGTCATTCTCTCCTTTCCATCAGGCAGAAGATACAAAAGCTTAAGAACACGCACCACCAGGCTCAAGGATGGTTCCTATTCTGCTGTTATAAGACTCTTGAATGGACCTCTTGTGCAATAAAGATGAACTCTTAGTTCCTTAATCTAACTCCTCATGGTCCTTGCACCTTATTTGTCTACCTGCACTGCACTTTCTCTGTAACTGTAACACTATATTCTGCATTCTGTTATTATCTTTCCTTTTGTACTACCTTGATGTACTTATGTATGGAATGATCCATCTGGATGTCACGCAAACAAAGCTTTTCACTGTATCTCAGCACATGTGACAATAATAATGCAATTACCAATTCCAATTACATTTTGCATTGGGCTTGTACAGATGACCTGTTTTCTGCAACAGATAATGCATGTAGATATAACATTCCCAATGCAACACTCATTTAGAGAAATGCTGAGAGCAATTAAGTCACATTGATGCTCACTTTCAACCCTGCCAGATATTAAGATCTTTATTGGTCACGTGTACATCGAAAGACACAGTGAAATACATCTTTTGCATAGAGTGTTCTGGGGGCCGCCAACATAGCATACCCACTATTTCCTAACCTGTACGTCTTTGGAATGTGGGAGGAAACCTGAGCAACCAGAGGAAATCCATGCAGACATGAGGAGAACGTACAAACTCCTTATAAACAGTGGCCAGAATGAACCCAGGTCACTGGGACTGTAGTAGTGTTATGCTAACTACTACACTTCTTGCTGTCCAATTTAAAGGGGGCTTCCCCAAGCAAGTCCCACCCATTTACTGGGAACCCACCATAGATGACCCCCCCTTCAAGTTAATTACAGACTGGATCCCCTTCTCCCCATGGCATACCAAGCCCATTCAAGGTTACAACCCTTATATTAACTACCACACCAACCAGTCACCCAACACCACCCCCAAAAAAATCACCACTTCAATGACCTCCTCCCCTCCTCTGTGCAGTTATCAACTGACATGACCCTCACCCATCCATTGACTCCCAGACCTTCAACTGCACCTTCCTCAACCACCAATACCCCTTCTCAAAGCCTATTGCAGACCCTAAATCATCACCACTCCACCCCAAACCAATGATCACAGGCCACACCACTGCTGAACAGGAAGCCAACCTCAGTGATACAGTAGGTGATTGTTTATGTTTCTCTGGGATTTCTATTGCTCTTCCATTGAAGTTATGGTTTATTGTTGTTGAAGATATTGGGCGTACCTCTATAGGTTGTACATGTAACATAACATTTTTTATGAGTGCTAGAAGTTACACTAACTTGGAGGCACAGTGGTACAGCTATTAAAGTCACTGTCTGGCAACACCAGAGATCCGGATCCTGTCTGTGTGGAATTTGTACGTTCTCTCCGTGACTGCATAGGTCTCCGCCGAGTGCTCCAAATTCCTCCCACAACCCTATGATGTGACAATTAGTTAGTAGGTTAATATGCAACTATAAATTGCCCATAGTGTGTAGTTGAGTGGGAGAAACTGGGTGGAGTTGAGAATGTGCAAAGAATTCTAAAAATGGGATTAATGTAGGATAAGGGGAGATAGGTGGTTGATGGTCAGTATGACTTGGTGGGCCGAAGGGCCTGCCTCCATGCTATATCTCTCTGTGACTCTGAGAATTCCTTATTCAGTTTTTTGTTCAGAATAGAAG
This sequence comes from Rhina ancylostomus, assembly GCA_030265395.1. Lineage (NCBI taxonomy): Eukaryota > Metazoa > Chordata > Chondrichthyes > Rhinopristiformes > Rhinidae > Rhina > Rhina ancylostomus. The sequence continues at coordinate 102,682,948 of JARFYF010000052.1, forward strand.
AGCTAGTTTACTCAACAGGAGTCACTCAATAACCATTTTGAGAATATTGGTTCATGGCAGTTTAGCAGGATATCGATGGAACACTGTGACTGGCTAGATGTGGCTTCCATCAGCATGTCTTAGGGATCTCAGTTACACTGCAAGACCAGAAGACCCACTGCAAAAGGTAAGAGCCCAAAAGTTTGATTTGCTCTTTGTATATTGTTGCCCACATTCATATCATTTGCCCAGGCAATTAAAGACTTAACTGAGGAATAAGTTGGTACACAGTTGGAAGTATCACTGACAAACGTCAAATATAAACATTGGCCTTTCTGGTCAGAGCAGCAACCCTATATAAAATTTAAAAATGCAGTATAATACTGTGAAATTGTAGCTTACCTGCAGTAGAAAATCGAAAAGAGCTAGCTTGCACCATTCATAGTGGTGAATATCTGTACACCTCCAATCTGGCTTAGGAACTTTGCCATGGACCCAACACTTCCATTTTAGTAATTGCTGGTAAGACATCCAATCCAGTTTGACTGTAGACTGAGTATCATTATCGGCCATTAGCAAGGAACCATCCCAGAGAATAACAGGGCGAGGTAAGCCATCTTTTGAAAAGAGAAAAAAAGATTGTCGGATTTGATTTTCAAAAGTATGCCACAAAATCAGCTGATTTGTGGAATAATCTAATAAAGTCTAGTTAGCGAGCACACAATAATAGGGTTGAGGACTTTGGTAAAGAATGGGGCAGGGGGAAATCATTAATAATGAAAAGTTAAAGGATTAATTTATCTGGAAGATGATCAACACGTCGGACTCTAGTTTCAACTTCCCTGTTAAGATTTGCTTAAGTGTTTAAGGGTCACATTGTTTACCGGTCTCATATGCTCTACAGAATTTTGTTCCAAGGATATCATAGTGAGTATTGATGTTGTTTGAGGCTGCATTGAAAGCCCAGCAGCCTCTATGCGGGTGTGCATCTTGAGTATGAAAGCATGAAAGAATATGGGAAATACTCAGCAGGTCAGGTAGCGTCTATGCTGAGAGAAACAGAGTTAATATTTCTGGTTGGTGACCTTTCACCAGAAATATTAATTTTGTTTCTCTCCCCACAGATGTTAACTGACCTGATTAGTGTTTGCAGTATTTTTGGGTTTTATTTTCTAGCATCTGCAGCTTTTTGCTTTGCAATAAGCATTGGACCCAGGTAAAATATCCATAAGTATGTTATCTACAGACCAAGTAAGCAATTTCTCAACAGTATTTTTCAAATTTGTTATATTACTGCATAAAAACTTTGTGCCCTGAGAGAGAATTTCAAGATCACATATTTTCATCAAATAGACCATGAGGAGTGTACAAGAACAACTGAAGAGCCCATAGATATCCTGTGCAAACACGTCCTGTGTTCCGGTCAATTATATAAGAAAATTGAGCTTCCTGTGCATGAGTATAACCACAAAGCTACAAACACAGCAATGCAATCTTTAGATAACAACATTTTGGATAAAGCTTTAATGTACAAACTATTGTGCTGCTGGTTCTGATGTCACACTGAATGCCAGAAAAAATGCACAGCAGATCAGGCTGCAGTTGTATAGAAAGAAATAGAGTTAACAGTTAAGGTCAATGAAATTTCATCGGAAATGTTGAATGAGTTATGAAAGGTCATTTAAGCTGATGTTATGAAAAGTGCTAAGCATTTTTCTTATCATATAAAGATACAGAAGGAAGTCATTTGACCCTTCGTGTCCATGCCGACTGCCACAGGAACAACCCCACTCCTCCTTTCTTTATTTCCCCTGTGCTCCTTCAACTTGCCCCTCTCACATATGCCCATCAACTTCTCTTTGAATCTTCTTGATATTAACATGCACTAAAGGGTAATTCACAGCAGCCCCAGCACATCTTTGGGGTGTGGGAGGAGACCATTGAACCTGGAGGAAACTCAGCTACTCACAGACAGAGAACTCTGTGCACACACACAGCACCCAAAACCAGGATCAGACCTGGGTCACTGGAACTGTGAGGCAATAACACTCACTGTTGTGCCAGTCTGTCTGCTGACTTCTGAGTGTTTTACTTAGATTAGTCAGCATCATCTAAATGCATAGAAATTTCATGTATGGAATGAATTGAGGGACTGTGCGATCGGTAGCCTGTTATGCATTCCTTCTTATTTTTATTTCAAACTGGAATCAGGAGAGATGTAAAAGAAGCTGATGATTAACTATCAATTGATTTATGTAATTACACAACATTAAAATCACCCCTAGTAGAATTGGGGTAATTAAATTCGAGAAGGGACAAGAAGAAAATTCAGAAAATTCAACTTCTTAAAATAAAATAAGATTTCTTTATTAGTCACATGTACATTGAAACACACTGCGAAATACATCTTTTTGCGCAGAGTGTTCTGGGGGCAGCCCGCAAATGTCACCACGCTTCCAGTGCCAACATAGCATGCCCACAACTTCCTAACCTGTAGGTCTTTGGAACATGAGAGGAAACCAGAGCATCCAGAGGAAGCCCACGCAGACACAGGGAGAACAGAGAACATACAAACTCCTTACAGACAATGGCCGGATTTGAACCCGGGTCGCTGGCGCTGTAAAGTGTTACATTAACCGCTAGGCTACCATGCCTTTAACTTTAATGCTAAAAACTTTAATTTTATAGATCACTCTGTATCATTACAAATGCTACAATATCATGCAGTTTATCTTCACGCGGTCAGAATTCATGATGTGGTGTTTCTGTCACATACTTTGTGCCATTTTCGTCATTACAAATTCCCTCGTGCACCTGTAGTTGGATTATCTGGCCACTTGGTAGTGCCGCATTGCTCTCAGCTGCAGTACCAGATGCATTCTATTTGCAACTGAGCAAACCATCCAGTAAGTGGTAGTTTCAGTTTGATTATTTATGCTATTAAGTTTAAATATATTCTAGATTTACATTTTTAAAATTTTCCATTGATAGTTTTGAATATCTCAGGTTAAGGCAATCATGCACTACCTAGCCATGCTTCCTACTTTGTTTCAGTTTTAATCATAAAATATAGAATTCAATGTTTTTACCTTTACCCTTTGAAGTGTCAAACTACTCTAAACAGTATAGCATTCATCGGCCCTTTTAAGTTACTGTTCACCAAGGTAAGTAACAGGAATAGAGGTACCAACAAACCATCCTTTACTGAAAGCAATGAACATTCAATTAATAGCAGTGGCTGGAACAGCAATTTATCAAAATAATTCCCATGACACCATGCAGTTATTAAAGTAACATGTCGACTCATACAGTGTGAGTAAGCTGTTAAATGTTCCCTTTTCAAATTTTGAGGAGATTTCTTTCAGAACTTCTGTCCCTTTTGTGGTTTGAGACACAATAGGAATCTGTCCTTTCTTTCATTTTGGCAACCTCAATACTGTTCCCTCAGTTCCGTGTGTTAAAAGCTGTTTTACAGTCCTGGGGCTCCATATCACAAATGGATTTCATTTAGAAGTTATAGAGTTAATGCAAAGAACTACCATTACCACTCTGTTTCACTTGGTTTAACTCCTTACATTGAACAACTTCTTCAACTCCCAGTCATAGGTGTAGCAATGGGAATTCTTATGAGCCCAAAGTATGCCTGCCACTTTGCTAAATATATGTTTATAATTAATTTAATTTAATATATCTTATTATGATAACATATTTTAGAGTATGATATTATTAAACTTCAGTATTTCAGACCTATTCAGGCCCCCACCCTCTACTCTCTCTCTATGATATTGATGACCACATTGATTTTGCTTCCTACATTTTCACAGAACTTAAACATTTCATTACCTTTGCTGCCAGTTTCTACATTGCTGTCACTTTTACATGATCCATACCTGATTTTTCCCTTCCCTTTCTTAATATTTCTAATTCAAACTCAGGAGATAGTTTAATGATGATATCCATTACAAGTCCACAGGCTCTCACAGCTATTTCAACCACACCTCCTCCCACTCTGTTTCTTGTAGGGACTCCATCCCATTCTCCCGGTTTTACTGTTTCCATTGTATCTGCTCTGATACTGGGCATTTCAGCTTTAAGATTAAGATGTCTTCTTTTTTCCATAACTGTGGCTACCCCTCTACCATGGTTGACAGGACACTCAACTGCTTCTTCTCTATTTCCTGCACTTCTGCTCTTAACCCTTCTCCTTTCAACCAGAGCAAGGATTGGATTTCTCTTGCCCTCACCTTCCACCCCACCAACCTCCACTTGTAGCACAAAATTCTCCATCATTTCCAACACCTTCAATGGGGTTCCACCATCAGGTATATCTTCACCTCTCCTCTTCTTTCAACATTCCAAAGGGAAAGTTCTCTCTGCAACTCCCTGGTTCGCTCTTCCATCTCCAACAACCACCCGGCTTCTCATAGTCCTTTTCCCTTGCAACATCTACTCCTTCACCCGTTCTCTTCCTATCATACGGGGACAAACACAGACCTTCCAGCTGAAGCAGCATTTCACTTAACAATTTTTTCAACCTTGTGAACTGCATTCGGTGCTCATGATGTGGACACCCTTACAATGGTGAAATCGAATGCAGATCGGGTGACCAGTCTGCAGAGCACCTCCATTCAGTCTGCAAGGTGACCCTGAGCTTCCAGTTGCCTTATGCTTTCATTCTCCTTCCCAGGCTCACTCTGACTTCTCTGTCTTTGACTTTCTACGTTGCTCTAATGATGCCTAATGTAACACAAAGAACAGCAACTCATCTTCCACCTGCATAAGTTGCAGCCCTCAAGACTTAATATTACATTTAAAAATTTCAGGTATCCACACTTTGTTTTCTATTCATTGACAACTTTGGTCTCCACCCTTATCACAGACGTTCCCTCTATTCACTCCACCCATCCCCTCTTTCCAAGACTTAAACACCCTTGTTTTCTCACTTTTCCAGTTCTGATAAAGAGTCCTTGACCTGAAACGTTAACTCTGTTTCTCTCTGCACTGATGCTGCTTGACCTGCTGAGTGCTTCTAGCTTTCTCTGATTTGGTTTCAGATTTCCAGCAACTGCATTTTTTTTGCTCTGAATTCAAAACGGCTGTTGCTGAAGAGAATTATCAAAGACATGAGACAAGTGGAAAAACTTGTAATTTTGTGGTGCATAATTCACTAACAGGGTAGATAAGTGGAAGATACTTACCCTACCATTAGACACCATAAACACACTAGCAAGCCACAACCTGCCAGGAGTTTTGGGAAGAGCAAGTCACAAAACCACACTGCCCATGCCAAGTCAATAGTAAATCAGCCTCTAGGAGTTACATTCCTTAAACAAGACGTATATTAGATATTTTCTGATAAATATGCCTTCACTGTTATCTGTTTATGTTTCTCATCTTTTCAACTGTTTTACATTTCCCAATTTAAGCAATCAAAGAAGCAAAGGTATGGTGCAAAATTGATCATGGAAGCAATTCAGGGATTCAGATTATCATTTGGAGACCCAAATGTCATTTGCTCCACACTTGTTTATTTATGCAGGCATTTGATATAAACCCAGAGGTCACAATAAGATTCTTATAAGTCTGTGTTAAATTCCCTCCAAGGCCACTATATTCTTCCTCAGATATGGTGCCCAGAACTGTTCACAGTACTTTGCCTGTGGTCTATCCAGGCCTTTGCAGTCTGCTTCTTTTAGACCTCTTTATATAAAAGGTGGCATTCTAATAGGCATTGATTACTTTCTGTACCTAAAAATGGGATTTTAGTATTTATGACCCTCCAAACCTTCAAGATTTTCACCATTTACTCATACACTGATCCATTTACTTTAATCAAAGTGGATGACCTCAGACTTACCCATGTTGTAGCCCATTTGCCACACATCTGCCTATCCAATTCATCTACTAATACCATTTTTTTGTAATTTAAAGCTTCCTTCTATGCTATTTACAACAAAGACATTTTTTGGCAAACTTAGCAATATGGCTTGAAAATCACAAAAAAAAGCTGCAGATGTTAGAAATCCATATTAAAGCAGAAAATGTTGCAGAACACTCAATAGATCAGCCAGCCTTTAGTTATATGGTTTCCTGTTCAATCATCTAATTGATTCTAAAAAAACACAAATAGTTGTAGCCATTCCCAGGTCACCACACATCACATCTAGCCCATTAGAAAACCTACCCATTTTCCTTACCCTCAGCTTCCCGCCTTTTGGAAAATTTCCTTAGTGTGCCAATAATTTGCCCTCAATTTCATGAGCTGCAAACTCAGCTAAAAGTTGCTTATAATGGACTAAATTAATTGCCTTCTGGAAGTCAATATAAATAAAATCCATAAGAATTCCCCTGTTCAGTAGTATCGGCACCTATTCAAAGAATTCAATCAAGTTAGTCTGACGTGACCTAACTTCTACAAAACCCTTGATGGGTCCAGTGGAATAAATGAAACATTTTAGTAGTTTCATCCTTTACCTTTCTTAAACAGTGAAGTGACACACACAATTTTTCAAGAGCAATTATTGAATCAAATGAACTTTGGAAGTTTGTAGTTTAGGTTTATGCAACATTTTCAACCAACAGCTTTAAAAACTTGGTAAGCAACTACATGGCCCTGTGGAACAATCGCTCTTCAGCATCATTACTTATTTCATTACTGTCATTTTGTTTGTATTTATTAAATCTCCAGGCCTGAATCAATATTATTTTCCTTGGTTTGTCCACTTCCTCACCAGTAAATGTTCATGTAAAGTAATAATTCAAAATATCTGGCAATTCTTTATTTTTCATTTAATATAATGCAATCAATTTCTATGGGCACCACAGGAAGTAGAAGGAACAAGAACATTAGCATGCAAATAATTAGGAAGGCAAATAAAATGCTGGCTTCTATTCTAAGGGAATGGTCATGAAAACAGAGAAGTCTAAGTACAATTATGACTGGGAACAAACCAGGAGTATTACATACAGTCTTGATTTCCATCCTTATGGAAGACATACTTGCTTTGATGGCAATGCAAAGAAGTTCACTGGATAGATTCCTTAAATTATGTGATTATCTTATGAGGAAAAATTGAGTAAATAAGATTCTCTGGAATTTAAAAGAATGAAATATTTTATTCTTATTGAAATATTTAAGATTCTGAGAAGGCTTGATACAAATGATGCTGAGA
>JARFYF010000052.1:102700897-102712442 GCA_030265395.1 Rhina ancylostomus
GAATCCCAGTGTAGTTGTCTAATCTGTTGGTACTGTTCCAGAATTTAGGGAACATTGGTAGATCACAACCAATGCATCTACAATCTATGCTTCCAGTTTATCTGAGTCAATTGTTTTAGAGCCCTAGGATGCAGGCTATCAAGCCCATGGGATTCTGGTTCCATTTCTTCAAATGCTTTTTCTTTACTTGTGTTAATTACTTTAAATTTCTCATTTTGATTAGCTTGCTGGTTGGTTCTCTGCTATATCTAGAATGGTTTTCGGCTCCTCTACTGTAGACATAAACAAAATCTTTGTTTAACGTCTCAGCTATTTCCTTCATTGTTATCACAATTTTTCCTATCTCAGCTATTAAGGAACCCATGCTTACTTTCATTAATTTTTTCCCTTTTATACACATGTAGAAGCTGCTTCCATCTGTGTTTTTTTCCTGGTAGTTTTGCCTCAAATTCATTTTTTCCCTTTAATCATTGTTTTCATCATATTCTGCCTTGCTTTAAAAAATATTATTCCTGAGGCTTAATACACTTTTGCAAAATTATGTCCATTCTCTTTTGTCTAAACCTAAACAGAAGTTCTTTTGTTTGCCATGAGTGCAACATCAATCCCAGGGAGATTTTATTTCTCCAGTGTAACTTTGTTGAAAATTTTCAAATATGTCTTTAAATTGCTCATCCATCACCATACCTTTTAATCTAATCTCCCAATACATCCCAGTTATCTTGCCCCTCTTATCAAAATCACTATCAAACTCAATTCCCAGAGGATCTTTTATCATGAGATTACTAATTAACCTTGTTCCATAACAGAAGTCAGGATTTAAACTTGCCTATGTCCGAGATATCCCACTATTTAATGTTCTAGGAAACTGTCTTGAAGGCATTCCATAAACTCTTCCTCTGGACTAGTTTGCCAACTCAATTTGATCAGGCTATATAAGAATTAATTTCCTATGATTATTGTATTTGCTGTTACAAGCCATTATTATGTCTCAGTTAGTACACTTTCCATTGGCAATGGTTAAGCTTATGAGTCATTCATTCATATTTACTTAAGAATAAAAGACATAGCAGTAGGAGTGGGTCACATGAACCCTCAAGCCAACTCTGCTATTCAATAACATCATGGCTGAGCTGATACCTGAAGTCCATCTTCCCACCTAATCACCATATCCTCTGGTTCCCTTAGTGTTGAAAACTCCATTATTCACAACCATGAACATAATCAATGGCTAAACTTCCATTGCCCCTTCCTGTCTCCACCCATAATAGTTCTACTTCCTGTTCCTCTGAGCCAAAATAATGTCTGACCACTTGTAGTAAGTGGGCTCAGGAGATATGTGGAAGGGATGTGTGTTTTTTTTATTATTCAATTTTGGGGATGTAGGCATCACTGGCAAAGCCAGTCTTTTTTGCCCATCTCTAATTGCCTGAACAGATTGGTTTGCTAAGTAATTTCAGAGTCAACCACATTGTCATGGGTCTGGAGTTACAAAAAAGGCCAGTCCAGGTAAGGACAACTGATTTCCTCCCCTGTAGCACTATAGTTGACCCAAATGAGTGTTTACAACAATCCAATAGTTTTGTGGCGATCGTTACTAAAAACAGCTGGTCTTTTCTTTAAATCCCAGATTAGTAACTCTAACTTTCACAGCTACCATGGTGGGATTTGAACTCAGGTCTCCAGCGTTATTGCTGTTTTCTGTCAGGTGGTCAGCTGAAGCTGAGGTTATGCATGACAAGATGGTGCCATCTGAGGCCAGCTGCTGAAGGCCATCCTGAAATTCCATTTGCAGTCTTTTGTACTAAAAGTCAGAACCTTTCACCAGTGTATTGACTTCAGGATGCATTGAAGCATGGCAAATCTGTATCCAAAGAGGTAAAGGTTTATTTGGAGGATAGCACACAAACTACTTACATACTTAATCTTTAAGCTCTTGCTGCAAACTGAATAACTACATTATTTGAGAAGCAGACACACCATAAGACTCTGCTGCCCAAGAGAAGCACAATATATACAGACAGATACAGAGAAAACAGCTTGTTCCATACTTAAGGATATATTACACATTCTATCCCTCTGTCTTAATGCAAAAGTGAAATACATAACACCCCAATCCAGAAATTTAATGAACTACAAGAACTAGCAACCAGTTTTCAGAGTTTTCCTGTTCTTTCCACAAGGTTTGATATTGAATCAACTTTGGACTGTTTGCTTCTGTCAGCATTTGCTTCTGGATTTGAATTCCAGTAAAGTCCTGTTTCTTTGACAGACTTGGTTGGATTTGGCACATCCTTTACACTGGATCCAATTTGGATGCAACTTTATGATCATGGGGTTTATCATCCTGATTGGGTACATTTCTAGTGAAGACCATTTGATCTGAATCAACAGTTCGGATTCTGCCACCAATTTCAACCAAATATTTCTTGGTTCCACAAACCTCTGCTGAGGTCCTATCACCCACTTGTGTGAGGTCAACTTGCTCAATGGGCTAACAACACAAACACAGATGGTTTAATTGAAACTGCATTTTTCTGCTAATGCCAACTCTAGAAGATAAATTTGGTTGAACGTGGCTTAAATCTACATTTAATCTTTTCTTCATCAAGAGTTCTGCAATTGTATACTTTGTGGTAGCGTGCATGTGGTAGTGTTCTGAAACAGGCTAAGTGATGTTTTGTGCTGAATTTTGAATATGCCTGAAACACTTTTATCTTGAGAGTTTCTGCGGCTATTCTGACACTCCAGTCACCTGCTCCATTTGAAACTGGATAATATGAAGGAATGAGAACAAGATTAATACTCTTCCATTTCATAGAGTATGCAAACAGATTAGGTCAAAACTGAGGTCCACTTTTGGAAATGATCGCTTCAGGTAAACCATAAATGCACAGTTTCACATAAACTCACTTGCAGTATGTTCAGCCTTGTATTTCACTTCAACCCTTCTCAATCCTTTTCCTCCTCTTTTTCTTTTCTCTTTTTCCTCCTCCTCCTGCTCCAGAGTTGATGGAAACATTGTGCAGCATACAAGAGACCACTAAGAATCTTGAGGTCTACACCATTGCTTACTACAAGAGTCCTTTAAAATGATCCAGCCAACAGAAGCATTGCTTGAGTATACTAGTACCTCTATTAGGTTTCAAGTGGCATCATTGCTTCTGCTGTCTGCACATTGTACTTGAGTTCATTACTTGTGCTCTGGTGGTGATAAGTGGGATGACCCTTGTTCCACATTATAAACTTTTGGTTTGCTATGGGAATTCAAATATGATCCCAGCAGACTAATGCAGAATGGGAATATCATAACTGCTTCTTGGATACTAGTCATTGTGCAGCAGAATGCCTGAACATAGCAATGTTCAGGGAGTAAAATCCCTTGTGTTTGCAACTCAAATTAGAATTCACGAATGGTGACTCTACAGCAAAGTGAATATGGTCAATATCACCCACCCTCATTGGGATCCCCTCAGAAAACCATCTGTTTCTGCTGCCTACTGCCAAGAAAGGAGGTGAATCGCACTCACATTCAGCAGGAAACACATGCAACCTCCCAAATGAAACAGTGCACTGCACACTGTGAAACATTGCAGATCTGCCCTGTTCCAGTTTGCAAGGACTGTGCAACTTAGCAGTTAAGAGCTGCTGGCAACACAAGTCTGGCCCTTTCTCCATTTTTCCCGTCATGGCTGCAGCATGTGTTACAGCTGTGAGGAACTTTGAGCTGAAGTAGAATTGTCCCAGGCATTGCTCTTCATTCAGGTGCACCCAGGAGAATTGCTGGATAGGGCCTCCAGTTAAGGGCCCTTCTCTTGCTATATCTGCACCACCTTCCAGCAGGTGACCTTACTCCTCATGTCTTCTTCCTCTGCATTCCCTCCCCTTATCATGTTACACTCTAGAGGGAATAGTGGCCAAAAGAGCCAGATTCTTCTGAGGGCTTAAAGTGAGGGCTCACATTTTTTTCTTTTTGTCACGTCAGTTGACTTCAAAAACAGGAACATGGGCCAGAAATGACAAATGCTTAACTCAAACAATTTTCTCAACAAAAATGCAAATAATTGATATTATCAATAGGTGAGAATCTGTGCGGAGGTTTCTGCTAATAAAAGGGTTCTATCGCCAGTCAAATTTAAGTGCTAGCTGCATTGATGAGGTCTAAATTGGCAGCATTGGTTTCAAAACAGTATTGCATTATGATTAGCATCACAAGCTGCCAATTCTGCATACCTGTGGAATGTGCGAGCATCACATACACTGTCATCAATGATCACCATGGAACCAAATTTTGTGACCAACATATCCCTAATTATTTCCAGTTATGATAAAAAGATCAGTGATTCTCTTATCTAATGACAGACCTACTGAGTATTTCTACTTTTCATGTTCTTATTGCTTTACGATGGAATGTACATCAAAAACATGCGATATAAATTCAAGTTGCTTTTATTTCTTTGTGCTAACTTCAAAACATAGATTTCTGCTTTGTGTTTCAGTGTCCTGAACTATACTCCATTCTCCAAGTGCATCTTGGTCAGGGCACTGTTCAATGTCAACAGGATATCTGGTTATTACCATCTCACACTATTTAGACATAGTGAGCAATGAATCAACTTCCACTTTGCCAAGCTATAATATGTTTTGTACCACTAACACTTCAAAGTTTACTTTAGAGTTAAGTGATATCCATTGACCCTGATTTTGTGGTCAGCAATAACGATAGGCACACACCCCCGACCTCAAAGAAAGCCGCCATAATGACAGGGTTGGTCTTCCTGCACAGTTCTGCCTCCATGCATTTCCCTTCATTCCCATGGTCATGTGCCAGCTCCAAGGCTAAAGCAACCATGACTGAAGTAAATATTTCCATGGTGGGTCAGCAATCTAGCATCAACAGCAAGACATTCCCAGAGCACTCACAGTCAGCAGTCAGTGGACTGCAGAGAATGGCCAAAATAAGGCCCAGAAAATGACTGGCAGCCACACAGAACAAGCCAGGAACTTACCTGCATGAGAGGTGAACCCTTTAAATGACATTCCTAAAGGGCCTTGCTAAGTGTTGATATGTTAATTTACTGAGTGGGTTTATCTTATAAATGAATTGATTACCTGGGCAGATCTATTTCATGGCAAAAAACAACATAGGCATTATAAAAGAATGAGCTTTCTCTATAGTTTGATGCCTGCTAAGCATCCCAATCATACTTTTTGTCAAAAACTTCCAACTTAAGATTTACATTCACATATACCTGCCATATTTGATCCTTAGTTTCCCATTTTGCAACTGAAGAGAAAATATACTTTATCTATTTTCTTGACCAATCTATTAAATCATGTTCATGGTCCTACACAGTAATTGCCAAAAATATGCTTGTAACAGTTCTTAAAGCTGGCTGAGTTCCTCCAGCACTTTTTTTGTGTATTGCTTCAGACTCCAGCATCTGCAGAATTTCTTGTTTCTCTGTTAAAGTCTAATATCATATTAGCCAAGGTAATCCTGGTCGTGTCCAATATATTTATTCAGATTTGCATAAGTGAACATTTTTATCCATATTTTTCTCAGTATTATTTATATCTGAACCTATTTTGTTGTAAATGTTAAAAAGAAGTCCAGGTTCAGAATGCCTATTTTGATCCTGGCCAACTTTTGTCTTCAAATTAGCTCTTTAAAAGTCATGCTTGGCTCCACTTTAAGCACACGTAATATACAGATAGATGCAAAATCTTCCAATTTGAATTTAAGAGTATGGACTGGATAAACAGTTCACATCACGGTGGCTTTTGCATAAGTTGCAGTAAATTTGGAACAAATGCAAAATTAAGTATTAATGTGTCTATGCAGTAATTTAAATGTTATTTTTAATCTTAATCAAGAGGTAAATTTTAATTTGTACCAGTGCTTTATTGGAATTGACATGATAAATAGAGTTTCATATACAAAACCATTCATGTGCAAATTTCTATGCAGCCAGGAAAATGACAGAGCCAGCAGTATAAGTCAAACTAGCTGATTCCACATAACTTTAAACCCATACCTGTTGTCAACAATATATTTAGCAGCTTGCTAGCAACTATCACACCTATTGTTTATAGTGAAATGTGTTGTATGATTATCTAAGATTTGAGTCATATCCAGATCTCTTTGTAATATTTGTACGAACTTTGATGCTACATACCAATTTGTATTGATTTGAAAACTAATAAAAAAGATTGAAAAAGAAAGAAATGTGTTAACCACTCCTTATATGTTATACTATATCCCTTATAATCCCACTCTTTAATCCCAAATCTCTTTTTTTAAATCTGAAATTGTTCATTATCTCTTCAGATCTTTTAACATTTCAACTTCTGGGTATTTTTTCAAAGACCTGGGCCTCTGTACCTCCCTCTGCAACTGGATCCTCATCTTCCTCACTGAGAGGCCATAATCAGTATGGATCAGAAACCTCATCTTCTCCTCAATGCAGGCACACCTCAGGACTGCATGCTTAGCCTCCTGCTCTACTTTCTCTGTACCTGCAAAAGTGTGGCTAAGCATAGCTCCAAAGCCACCTACAAATTCGCTGGTGACAGCACTGTTGCTGGCAGAATCATGGAGGGTGAGAAGGAGGCATATAGGAGTGAGCTAGGTCAGTCAGTTGAGTGGTGTCAACACCTTGGTGGATCTATCCTGGGCCCAGCACATAGATGCAACCATGAAGATGCTGCACCAGCTTCTCTACTTAGAAGTTTAAGGAGATTAGGCATTTCATTAAAAACTCTAACAAATTTTTACAGATGTTCAGCATTCTGACTGGTTGCATCACCAACTAGTGTGGAAACTCCAATGCACAGGAAAGCAAGAGGCCACAGAGTGGTGGACTCAGCCAGTTCCATCATGGGAACAGCTCTCTCCACCATCAAGGACATCTACAAGAGATGATATCTCAGGAAGGCGACATCCATCATTAAGGAGCTCCACTATCCAGGCCAAGCCCTCTTCTCATTGCTGTCATTAGGCAGGAGGTACAGGAACCTGAAGATCCACACCTCAAAGTCCAACAACAGCTTCTTCCCCACTGCCATCAAGCTCTTGAACTGACCTGAAAAACCCTAAATCTACCTTGGACTATATTTCCCTCAACTTGTATTAATGTTGTTATGTTTATTTTCATTTTATTTTGTATTGTAAATTATGAATAATTTATGTTAATTTTTATGTAACTTATGTTTGTCTTGTTTGTAATGTACTGCTGCTGCAAAAAGCTAATTTTTATGGCATTTATGCCATATATGCCCATGACAATACACTTGAACTTGAACCTATTTCCCTAATTCTTTAAGATATTTATTAATCTTTCCAAGATAATCTACCTTCTTTACTTAGTAGGAATCTACTTTTAAAATGTTCTGTGTATCTTATTTATCCCCCCTCAAATCATCTGGATTGATTTGTTCTTTATTCCTTTCCTCAGCAGGACTGTGTCCCTGAGTGTCTGGTGGTATCTACATCATTGCCTAGAATAACTGGTCAGCAAAAAAACAAACAAAAGTTGCTGTCACCACTTCTTCAACATTATTCTGGTCCTTGATAAATAACTGTAAACTAACTCTAAATTATCAAATGATTGAAGTTGTAATTGGAGAAGCTGCTTTACATTATTTTCAGGAAGTCTTTAAGTAGCTTCTAAACTTAAGCTCTGATTTTAAATGCTGAGAATTCAGATGTTTTCACCCATTTTCTTAATTTAATAAAAATACCACAGCTGGAAGCACGCAAGTCTGCATTCCCTGAGCTTTTTCCTAATCAAATCCCAGTACCAGAAATCTGAAGTAAAAATGGAAAATTTTTACACTCAACAGGTCAGGCAGCATCTGTAGAAAGAGAAACAAATTTAAAATATCAGATCCAATCTCCTTCTACATTATGGACAAAGCCATAACTGTGAAGTCTTTAACCAGAAATGTTAACTCTTTTCTCCTTCCACAGCTGCCTGACCTGTTGAGTGTTCCCGGCATTTTCTGTTTTTTTTAATCTCAGAAATAAGGATACATTTATATTTATTGTTAATGCAAAACTATCCCTGCTGCCAAAGCTGTGGTTTATATATGGAGTCAGGGGCTGTCATAGATTATACAGTTATACGGCATGGAAACAGGCCCTTTGGCCCAATCCGTCCATGCCAACCAAGATGACTATCTATGCTAATCTCAGTTGCCTGCATCTGGCCCACATCCCCCTCAATCTTTCCCATCCATGTTCCTGTCCAAACGTATTTTAAATGTTGTAATTGCACTGCCTCTACCACCTCCTCGGGCAGCTAGTTCCAAATACCCACCCTCCTCCATGTGAAAAACCTCAGATCCCCTTTAATTCATTCCCTTCTCACTTTAAACCTATGCCCTCTAGTTTTCGAATTCCATACCCTAGGGAAAATATTGTGACTATCCTATCCATACCCCTCGTTATTTTTATAAATCTCTATAAAGTCACCCCTCGGCCTCCTTCGCTCCAGAGAAAACAGTCCCAGCCTATCTAATCTCTCTTTATAACTCAAGCCCTCCAGTCCAGGCAACATTCCTGTGAATCTTTTCTGCATCCTCTCCAGCTTAATCACATTCTTCCCATAGCATGGCAATCAGAACTGCACTCCAAGTGCACCCTGACCAATGATTTGTACGACTGTAACAGGTCATCCCAACTCCTTTACTCAATGCCTTTGCCGATGAAGGCGAGCGTACCATACACCTTCTTTACCACTCTGTCTACCTATGCCACTACTTTCAAGGAACTACGCACTTGAATCCCAAGGTCTTGCTGTCCAATAATGCTCCTCAGGGCCCCGCCATTCACTGTATATGTCCTGGTCTAGTTTGACTTCTCAAAATGCATTTTCTCACACTTGTCTGAGTTAATGCTATCGGCCATTCCCTTGCCCACTTTCCCAGTTGATTGAGATCCTGCTGTAACCTCCGACAACGGTCCACTATACCACCACGTTTGATGCCATCTGCAAACTTGCTAATCATGCTGCAAATTAATTACTACTTCAGCTAGAAAAACTGGTAGGGTCCTTGGATGGTGGGAAGGAAAAAAGGTGAAGGGCTCAGGTGTGGCACCTCCTGGGATTGCATGGAAAAGTGCCACATGATAGCGAGTGGAAGGCAGGGATAAAAGTTGTACCAGGGAGTCACAGAGGATCCCTATGAAATGCTGAGAGAGGAGAGAGAGGAACAGGTGCTTGGTGGCGGAACCTTGTTGGAGCTGGCAGAAATTGCAAAGGACGATTTGTTGCATGCAGAGGCAGGTGGGTTTGAAAGTAAAGGCAACCTTGTTCTCATTCTGTCTAGGAGAAGGAGTGAGAGCGGAGGTGTGGGAAATAGGTGAAATGTGGTCAAGGCCTCCGTCCACTACAGTCGAGGGGAAGCACAGTTAAGGAAGAAGAAAGACATTTCAGGGGCACAGATGGGATTATTTTAGAGAAGTTGGGATGAGCATAGATAGGCATCTTGGTCGACGTGACCAGTCTGGCCGAAGTTCAGTGCTGTATAACTATAAATCTTTGCCACCCACATGCTCTTCCAAATCATTTATATATATGACGAACAATGAAAGACCCAGGACCAATCCCTACGTCACCCCACTGGTTATAGGTCTCCAATTTAAAAAGCAACCCTCCACCAACACCCAGCCAATTGTATTGCTAATTTGCTATCTCACCCTGGATCCCATGTATTCTAACCTTCTGGACCAGCCTTCCTTGTGGCACCTTGTCAACGGCCTTAAAGGCTGTAAGAAGCATCCCGGAGAAGTTAATAAAGTATTCCAGCAAAGGGGACACTGTCATAAAAGTCAAGGTTTGAAATGTTATTGCTCTGAGCAAGCCCGCCATCCCCGGCCGCCTGCCAGTATCCTATTGGGAACTTCAACCAGGA
Organism: Rhina ancylostomus; assembly: GCA_030265395.1. Classification (NCBI taxonomy): domain Eukaryota; kingdom Metazoa; phylum Chordata; class Chondrichthyes; order Rhinopristiformes; family Rhinidae; genus Rhina; species Rhina ancylostomus. Next base: position 102,710,816 of record JARFYF010000052.1, read on the forward strand.
CACTCAAACTGCAGCGATGGGTTTCCCGCTCCACGTCAAGGTCCTCCAGACTGGAGCCACCGTCTAAAGCAGTCCAAAGTAACCTGGTGCTCACCTTTAACAAAATGAACCCTTCTGGCCACAGCGGGCAGACTCCTGTTCAACCCCAAGATGCGGTCCAGATGGAATGCAAACACTTCGCTGACATCTACCGGTCTCTTGAGAACCCCGCACCGCTGTCGGCAGCCGGCCGATTTTGACAAGTCCCGGGGACCAGGATTGCCCTCTAGCCGGTTAAGTGGGTGCTGCTCTCCGCCGACTCCTTCAAATAAAAACAGAGGTCGGTGTCCAGTTTGGGGGACCTTGTGGATCTGAGCGATACTGGAATCAGCCAGGAAACGCATGGCATTGATGTCCTCCTTACTGAACCAGAAAGGAGCGCTCTCGCTGTAAATCCGAATATTGCTCCCAGTGCTTGGATTTCCTGCTTGGTTGGATTTCCTCTCCCTTGTACTTTTTGAACTTTTCAACCTAGGTTCCACCTTAGCCCTGGCGAGAGCTAAAATTGCTGAGTTCTCCGTTCCCCCCAATCTTTGGTCTATTGGTTCATTGCCCTGACTAGTGAATAGGCTGGGGTCACTGTCCTGCACAAGTGGTGTGCGTTTAGCCTTCCACTTCTTCCTGAGTTTGGGCCTCACTGTTCCCCTGATGTTGGCCGGTTTTATCCGTTTTGATCTAAGTGTTATGTACACCACGTTGGGGTTGAAAGTAACCTTCGCCTGGTCGCTTTCGCCGGCTCGAAGGGTGCTGGGGAGCCGACTAACGGGCTCGGCGTCCCTCTTGCCCTCATAGTCAAAGATCCGGACCTGGAATAATAAATTGCCCTGCATCACAATAAAGGCATAAAGCAAACAGGCTGCGGCGATCACCAAATTCCTCCTGGTCTTGGGACGTCTCCCGCTTACCATCCAGACACAAGGGACAACCAACAAGAAACAAAGTTTGCCAGGTTTTAAAGAAGTCATCCTTTCGGCGTCCCAACATGATGGACGGAGCTGAAGGTGACAGGCGAGAGGTTTCCAAAGATCAGGTAGCCAGCATACTCCTTCACCGACTCTCCAATCTGCCGCACCCAGCAATCCGACAGGCAAATATGGAACTGTGAGCACCCGCTGGCTCACGCCTCTCTGTAAATGGTGTAAAGCGATTCGCAGGGAATGAATGGAGAAACTAAGCAACACGCCGCACAGCAGAAGAGAGCGAGCAAGAGAGAGAGAGAGAGAGAGAGAAGCACTGGCGTCAGTTCGGAACGCTAGCTGGGGAGGGGCGTTTTATTTACATTGGAACGCCGCTGGATTGGATGATACTGTCACTTTTTCGTTCTAAACAACCTGCACTGCAAATAATTTCAGCTGTTCCATTCTAACAGTCCTGTCACACATTGAACATCTCATTTAAATAAAACAATCGCGGAGAATCGTGCAGATTTGGCACGGTCTGCCCTTTTACACATTGAAAAGATTCAATGATTACATGCGAGCTTGAATTGCCTCACCATTTGCTCGCCTGTCTGGAAGAAACTGGTCTACAATCGTGTAATTTTGACAGATTGTGTAAATCCGACAGGGTCCTCCGTCCCTGGATAGGT
>JARFYF010000052.1:102767296-102779779 GCA_030265395.1 Rhina ancylostomus
GGTCTTTTAAGAGGCTTTTGGATAGGTACATGGAGCTTAGAAAAATAGAGGGCTATGGGTAAGCCTAGTAATTTCTAAGGTGGGGACATGTTCAGCATAGCTTTGTGGGCCGAAGGGCCTGAATTGTGCTGCAGGTTTTCTATGTTCTATTCATTGGTGAGCCCAAATCTAGACCCCAAAATACAGGTATCTGGTCCCGGCTGTCATCAGTCCTATTCCCAGAAGCAGCTCTCTGTGCAATGAGACCATCATAAAGTGGAGTCAAGGGCGTGCATGACTCCTCTTGCAGGTGAGCAAAGATACATGCAGTTGTCTGTTCTCCTGTGAGAGAGTGATCTGCTCACTCTCTTCAAGTAGAGGATCAATCTACTGACATGCTGCATATCTGCAGTCATGCAGAACAACAAGCTCCTCACGTGCAGTGTACCTTGGCTCCTGGAGGAAGGCAAGCTGCTCGTGGGTACCGACCCTGCGCTCGGTGAAAGGAGCAATCTGCTCACGTATGGCACCTTGTTGCTCCATGAGAATAACGATCTGCTGACTCGTACCATCTTCCTGCTTCACAGGGACATTAAGAGGCTGCCTGGTGGGATGCTGCTGATCAGTTGGAGCACAAAGCTGTGGCAGAGGTCAGACACGCAGCTTGATCAGGGTGAGGCTGCATGGAAGCATTCAGATTTTATGTGACATGCTTCTAGGCCTCCACTGCAGTGAACATTTGTTTCAGTAAGGGATGTGTGAGTGCTCTAACTCTGCCCTTGCCATGATATGCTCATGATCACCTGAAAGGTGCTCATGGCGTCCCAGCTCTGTGCAGCCTACAGCAAGAGCATAGAGATGGACTGCTCCGTGCTGCTTGTCATGTGCTGCATTCAATCAGGTAGACCTGACATTTTATTTACCAGCTCTGTGCACATTCAGGCTAGCCTTGTCAAGAAGGCATACCATTGTTGCACTTAGCTGACTACCTTGGGGTAGAACAGATGTTTGGACTCTACTCTGCTGAGCGCCAGCATCTGACTCCCTGTCCGTCCTACCAGACCACAGTCCACTGGGCTTGATCATCACATGAACTTCTTCCTCAAAACTAATATTTTGATCTTTTGAATCCCAATCTGTGTGGCGTCAGGTGCAATACTGTAGTGTGAAAACTTTCACTATTGCCTTCACTTTCTCTGTTGATCTTCTCTCCAGTAAACCCGTCAATATCACCTCTCAGCCATATCTACCCTGCAGCCCCTCTAGGTCCATGTGTCATCCTCCTGAGGAGAAGGTGGCACCTCAGGCCTCTGTTAATAGCCCACAAAGACGAAGCGGAGGACAGTAGACATTTAGGTCTTCATGTTGATGCAGCCCACTGTGAGACTGTGCACTGCTGAGGAACTTAGAAGGAATGTTGTCATCAGAATAAAATGTTTGAGCACATACCTGGCAGTTTTCTCATCCCGCCTACTCCCCAGCTCTGTGAGCCCTTGGCCCATTTCTGTTTCAGTTAATTTTGGTTTGATAAGGCATTGCCCTCTGAGGTACCTCTCTCCAGTATGTGATGCCTCTCCTTTACTTGGCAAACTTTTCACTAAATGATAAAGGGCATTCAGAGACTTGTGGTATCCCTGCAGAATAGGACTTCCTTCCTTGCCGTTAATGACCACTTCCAAGGTACACAGGGTGAGTCAAGAAGTTCTCCTCTGCAGCCTCTGTCAACCCTTGTCACCTCTACGTGTGCCTCTGCTCGAGTGTGCCTTTGAAGACTGATATCTTTGTGGGATTGTTGTACAGCAGCATAGCTGTCACCCACAAAATTAAGTTATGTGCCTTGCTAAAACATTATTACAGGCTCTGTTCTACAAGATAGTTCCAAGTGAAAAGCATCTTGGCACTTTCTAAATCTGTTTTCACCCAATCTCTCAACTTTTGTAGTGCTAAACACAGTATTACCCCTTTAGCTCAGCTAGAATGCTTAATCCAATTTCAATCAGGCCTAGCGATTTAGAACTGTACCACCTAGAAATTGGATTAAAAATTGACTCAGTAGGAGAAAGCAAAGACTAATAGTCAACGGCAGTTTTAGTAACTGGAGGACAGTGCACTCCCCTTCTCCACAAGGTTCAGTACAAGGTCCCTGACTGAACTGGACAAATGTAGGGTCTATGTGTAAGACTTCTACTGATGATCCCAAAATTAAGTGCAGTTGATTATGAGAAACTAAGTTCATGTAGTAACGTGCATGGTTAGATGGGCGGAAAAGTGACAAATTGAATTCAGTCCAAAGAACACAAGAAAATAGGAGCAGGAGTAGACCACCTGGCCCATCGAACCTGCCTCACTATTCAATATGATCATGGATGATCTGCCCAAGTCCTTGATTCCTCTGTATAGATGAGAACAGCCATTGATAATAAGCAGACTAAGTATGAATGGACCAGGCATTAGACATACTATATATTAAGGTATGGAATTAAGGTATTTGGCACCATTGAAATATAGATAACTAGAGGGGACCTCTGTCTCAAGATTATGCAGAGAACTGTGGGAAATCCCAGAATAATTACCTGATGACCTAGCCTCACCAAAAACTAGTCATGGCAACATCTGATGGGCTGTTAATTATGTGTCATGTATTATCATTCATTGTATCTAAAAGGTATTAAAGTCAATGTATTTTGATTCTTGGAGAGACCCACCTGAATTCCCCCTACATGTACACTTATAGGTAGATTGATTGAATGAAGGCTTGTTACATCTACGGCTCCAGTCTCCGAGTGGCTCTTCAACCACATCAGCCTCGATGAGATCTATGAAGGCAAGAGAAAACAATAACATTGATTGTACTTGCCATATTCAAAATAGCTGATCATTTTGGCAATTATCAATGTCAGTTTTGATCATTTTTGGACCGCAAAGACTTTTTTTAACCCATTAACTTCGATGATAACTTTAAGTTCTATGAAAATGTATACTTTCTCCTCCATCATTTAGTATCACAATAAGCATTTCTGTCAGTACCAGTACATCTGTAAGAAATAAGTTGTAAGCAATTTTTTTTTTCTCCCCACAGGGGATGAGGAACTATGTTGTTCTCGGAATTGCATTCTGCACTATATCGGCTGGGGTATTAACAACGGCCTTTTCCAAGGTGTGATAAAACCCAGAATGTGAAGTGTTTGCTGGTTCTGTAATTGAAACAGTTTGGATGAAGGAACTGCTTTTGACACCAGCAATGCAGTGCAATGGAACAGTTTTAACAGTTGTCTTAAGAAGAATGCCAGAGCTTACAGGATTTTTGATCTTTTAATTGTTCAGTTATTTGTTAATTGAAAATGTTTATTGACCTCCATACAGTTGTTCTGATTCAGAAATGCATAGGTGCTGCCAAGAGGTGTTAAGATTAGGGACATAACTACTGTAAATTACAGACAAGGGTGCTCAATGAAGAGAACTTGGCAAACATACCTCATTAAATCTTTAATTTAGTGACAGACTAAACAGGGGCATTAGTTTATATTAAAATTAGATCTATTTTTTAATCAGCCTCAAGCCTTTCTCAGCATACTCTGAATTAGAGGCTGGGGGAACCAGCCCTGTTGATAATACAGCTTGACATTTTATTGTATTATTAGGATTTTGGAAGCATGAATAGATTCCAGGTATACAGTTCCTCTGAATATGACCATTTGTGCTTCTCAATATTGACCTAGATTTCCTCCCTAAACATCTATACCTCTTAGTTCATAACCCATTCTTAATTCATAACTCATTAACCAAGCTTTTACTCATCCTTCTTAATTCCTAATAAGTTTGTGAAGTATGTTGGGTGTTTTTATTGTTAAATGCTATATTATAGAATTCTCATTAATGCATTAATCATTATAATTGAATAACTGGGAGATAATTTGGATGATTTTGTAATGCAGTCTTAAAGTATTCTTAAGACTATAAGAATTAATTAAGTGAATATTTCCTCTTTAAGATATTTCTTCTAGTTGACTGATTATTTGTATTTGTACTTACGCTCATTTTAAATGAGAGAAACTGATCATGTCCAATCAAAAATGTGTCCAACTTCCATTTAGATTTTACCAGAGCCAGAAAGGCAGATCTTGCATTGAATTTAATCTCAATCTGCTGGAAATATTTATTTTGTCAGGAAAAAACATTCCAGAATGGGGTGGTCTGGAACCTCACTAGAAATGCAGATTAGAAGTTCAGATGTGTATGCCCACAATTCAGTGGCTGTCTGTTTCACTGGTTAGAATTTCATGGCCAGCACCCCCATTTAACAGTTGAAGCTTCAGTGAGCAGTGTGACCCTACTGTGTTGAACATTTTCAAAGTGCATAGAGGAAATCTTCCTTCTGACTCAAAGTGAGAATCTGTCCAGGTATATTTGAAAAATTGAATTGAGGAAAGTATTGAATACTTGTAAGTCAATGTGCTTCAAAACCTGAGGGTTGTAATAACCTGAGTTTAGTGGAAGCACTCAGGAACAGGAGAGAATGGATCCTGAAACTGTAAACTAGCACAAGAAATTGGATACCAGAGTGGACATTAGCAATTAGAGATTATGACTCTTGCATGTTTTGGTACTTTACAGACACTAAACGCGTGACGAGGTTTTACTGTTCTAGAAGTAAACAGCATCCACAAAAAATAATTCGATGATATTTTCGATGAGAAATATTCCTGAGTTCTAATGAAAACTTTCCAATTTTTCAATGTTTTCACTTGTCTTTTTATTAACAACAAAATGTTAAATCATTGTGTCTATGACGAAATATATTCACACTTAAAATGCAATGTTGCAAGATACTGAAAATGTTTACATTTTCATAATAAAACTTGTTCCACAGCTTGTAAGTGTTTTTATTTGTGTTCATGTTTGTACTAATTACCTATTTGCTTAGCTCCTCTGTAAGAAATGGCTCTGAAGTAGTGTAGACCCCAGAATCTCATTTTGAGGAGCTTGATGGTATTTTCCACTAGGTTCTTGGAAGTCTTCTGGCTGACATGGCACTGGTGCTAAACTGCACCAACTAGAGTATAGACAGGTGACAGGGGAATAGGGCACAGAGTAGGTTCACAGTTGGGGGAAGGAACAGTCAAATATAGAAGAGAAACTAAATCAGGCTAGTAGGCAGTGCAGAGATGGGCATATAAAGGCACATGGGAGGATTGGAAGGCTAAATTGTGTCTATTTTAATACAAGGACCATGACTAGTAAGGCAGATGAACTGAGGGACAGAGCTAAGGAATAAAAAAAGAGCAATTACTTGGGTGAGGGTATACAATGGGCCCCACAATGTTCAGCAAGAGATAGAGGAGCAGATATGTAGGAAAATCATAGATATAAAAGTAAAAGGGTTATAGTAGTAGGGGATTACAAATTCCCCAATATTATCTGGAATCACCCTAGTGCAAATGGCTTAGAAGGGGTAGAATTTTTTCAGAGCATCCAGAAGAGCTTTTTGAGTATGTAGATAGTCCTACTAGAGAAAGGGCAGTCCTGGAGCTAATCTGAGATGAGATTTCTTTCTTAGTCACATACACGTCGAAATGCACAGTGAAATGCATCTTTGCGTGGAGTGTTCTGGGGGCAGCCCGCATGTGTCGCCATGCGTGATACCGTGAATGAAGCCAGGCAAGGAGCTGAAGAGTCTGTGGGTGAGCATATTGGGAATAGTAAATCACTGCTAGGAAGGACTACTTGGGTTCCTGTATGATGAAGAGGTCAAAGGACAGGTGTCCTATATTTTTGCAGTTGCATGGGAAAGTGTTACAAGAAGGGGAATGGTTGGCGGCAATGGAAGGGCAGACCAGGAAATAGTGAAGGGAATGGTTCCTTTGGAATTCTGAATGAGGAGAGGAGAGGAAGATGTGTCTGGTCGTGGAATCGCATTGAAGGTGGTGTGAATTTGCAAAGGATGGTCCATTGAATGTGGAGACTGTAGGGTTGGGAAGTGAAGACCAGGGGAACTCCATCCTTGTCCTGTCATTGCCACCTCCCTCGCATGCCTCACTTAGAAAGGTTGCTAATGTCATCGTAGGAGCAAACGGAAAGGCCACATGGAGTTGGTGTTTGAAATAACAAGCAATTTATTAAAACTGGTGCGCACCAGGAGACCAGTCAAAGCTGATTAACCTGAGTGCGAATTTGGCACAGCTTTTACATTCTCAGCTGATGAGATTACACAAAAACTTAATTCATAGTAAAACTAGGTTTAGATAACAGAATGGTGACCACAGAAAGATAATTAAGGAACAAACTGGGTCTTGATGCCAGAATAAAATGATTGTCCACAAGTCAAACAATAAATCCAATTTTCTGTTACAACAATGGGTGCACACCATAATAACATAATTAATGAAGCTCCTGAAACTTGGGTGTCATCACTGCTGCCGTCCATGTCTCTACTCTTAGGCTTTGTCTGCAGTTCCCTGTTACCACACTAGCAAAATCCACCTCCCTGTTTACTAGTTATTAGCCCTCACTATTCTTTCCCCTACAACGTGAGTTGGTGCTAAATTTTGTTTGCCACTGGACTTTCTCTGTATATAAAAAAAAATCAGCCTCACCACGGCAGGCCAACTGATTGGAAACTAATTTGATTCATTCCTAGTTGCCATATTACTCTGGTAATGATTGTCCACGCAATGCTAATTACTATATCACACTTTTGATCCTACGGTTGTTCTGCTCTCATAGTATGGCCACCCATGAAGGTGCAATTTGTAAAGGCAGAGAAATATGATAGACATTACATGCTGGATAAAAGATCTGCTTTATGTTGCTCCTTCTTTAGGAGGGCCATTCACAGAGGGATTAAAAGCAGCTGGGTTTGTGAGAAAGCATTAATGAGAAATGATGATGTACAGGAAAGCATCAGTTTACATTGACAGTGTCCAATTGGGTGGCATAATGCCCAAAAAATGGTGTAAGTCATCTAATTTCTAGGCTTTGGTAAGTTGAAACACTATATTCTGAAACCCAAGAAAACTTCTCTTGTGTCAATGGGAAAATGCATTATAAATATATTAATGTTTTCCTGCAATAATGTGATGCCTATATATGTAACAAAATATGTTTTTCTGCTTTACCTCTGCTTTTAATTAACTTTAGGTGGCGAGTTCACCTTATAGCTCCATTTTCCTCCAAAGATCATTTCCAAAGATGTACAGGTTAGGAAGTTGAGGGCATGCAATGTTGGCGCTGGAAGCGTTGTGACACTTGCGGGCTTCCCCCAGAACACTACGCAAAAAGATGTATTTCACTGTGTGTTTGGATGTACATGTAACAAATAAAGATCTCATCTTAGATAGTTAATGTGCATTGAGAGCAAAAAGAACTTTCACTCAATCTGCATTGATAGAATATGGCCACAGGGGGTCTCTCTAGTTTTAGATACTTAATATCATGGTCCAGAACAGCTCACCATCTACAGTGATTGCTAAGATATGTAATTATCCTGCAGTTACCTTATCTGTAATTACTTGATTGAGAGTTTAGTGAGAGTCTGTTTGGCAGTAGGGCCCTGCAGCTTGCATATCATGGTGGGCTGGCTTGGATTATCCTGCACAAGAAGCAAGCCAGAAAACCAATGACATATGGCTAAATCACACCCTAGCTTTGCTGTCCATCAAAGCTGTCAAATCTTTTCAACAACCTTTACAAAAAAATTTTACAAAATTAATAACAAAAAGTATCCAAATACTAAGTTATATTTAAAACATTGAAACAAACATGAAAAATGCAAAAAAAAAGTAAATGAAAAACACAATGATGCTAGAGGAACTCAGTAGGCCAGGCAGCATCTGTGGAGAAAAGCAGGTGGTCAATGTTTCGGGGCAGGACCCTTCCTCAGGACTGAAAATAGGAAAAGGGGCAACGTAATATATAGGAGGGAAAAGCAAAGCAGTGATAGGTGGAAAAAGTAATGTGTCCTGTACTTAAAGTACCTTTCTCCCCAGGTCATATAATTTCCATTCAGATAATAGTCTTGTGAATCCTGTGCCAAGTCTAACCAAAGCATGGGATCAATGAGCAGGTTCTCCATTGTAAATGCTGGATAATTCCAGCAAGTTTATACTCCACTACAGTAGTCAAGTGGCCAGAGAACTATCAGTCCAGCTTAGCAAGCAAATTCAATATTTATGACAGGAGTTGTATTTCTGCATTAGAGTCCTAAAATTGCTGACACTTATGCTAAGAAGTACCAGCAGTTACATGTGGAATGGTGGTCATTTTTCAGCAAGTTCCAATCCCCTAATTATTTTTAACCTTCCACTTTGTCAATATATTGAATTGCCTTCTTCCAGGTACCACTCTGCAACAGATGATGCATTAAGCAAACTTTCTGAGCAAATCTGCCAGATTTGGTCCATGCTGTGCTGTTGATCAGTTTAAAATTGATTCCCCATTCTGTTGTCTATCTTTTTGGTATCCTGTCAACTTCATATCCATTCCTGCCCACTTCCCTCCCCTTGTATCTATAGTAATGCTCCAGCCCCTCCCATTCTCAGTTAGTCTCTGGCCCAATTAACCTTCTCCATCCCGCCATGCATCCTGTGGGAATCTGCCACACCATGTCTCGATCTTCCTTGCTTCCATTGTGCAGTCTCCTGATCCATTCCCTGTACCATCCTCTCATTCGCCTCTCTCCCTGATCATGTTCTCTTATATCTTATGTCTTCTCTTTTCTTCCTTCACCCCATCCACTCCTGTTCTCTTCTCCTCTCGTACCCACCCATCCCCTTCCACCACACCCTCTGCCTTTCTCCTCTCTTCTCTCCTACCTCATCATTGACTGGGTCATATTCCCATCTGGATCCAATAATGCAGAAGCTAAATGCCACACTTACTCCTGTATTTGCAAAGCCTGAAATCAGCTGGTATTTCATTACAATTTTTCTATACTGAGCTCAGCACAGTGAAATGCCCCAAGGTACTTCATAGCACACTATCAAAGTTTGGCACTAGGTAATACAAGACATGTATTACTTGGTCAGAAAGATAGGGTTAAGGAGCATTTTAAAGGAGGAAAGGTAGAGAAGGGTAATGCTTAAATAGGGAGGTTCATTGTTTAGGATCCCGGCAGCTGAAGTTAAGCCAAAAACTTAAGATCAAGGATGTGCCAGAGCTCAGAACTGAAGGGAACGCAAAGATTTCAGAGGGTTGTCGGGTTGTAGGAAGCTTCAAGAATAAAGGATGACAAGACTGTGAGAAATTTGAAACCAAAATAATGGCACTGGTTCACCAGGACCCTGTGTATGAGCATAGTTTGTTAGGTGAATGGGCTTGGTGTGAATTAGGTTACATGGAGCAGAGTTTTGGATGAATTGGGGTCAATGAAAAATGAAAGATGGGAGGGCAGCTAGAGCTTTGAAATAGCCCAGACATGTTTAACCTGCTTCTGGTCTAAAGATCTTCAATGATTTTTAGTCCAACATTTAAGTTAGTAACTAGATAAGCATTTCTTAAGAGAGATCCTATTTGTAAACACATTGGAACACCATATGTAAACATTTCACCTAATACTTTGTCATGAGTGAGTTGAATCATTCAAAGTCCTTGGGAGGAGAGACTATATATAAGAAATTACATCTCCATGGTGTAATTTGTTCCTGAAAGTGCTAAAGTACACATAGTGTCACTGGAGAAAAGCCAGTGGAGATAAGTGTTCATCGTTATTTGCGTCAAAACTGAGGCACAATTAAGAGTTAATCATGATGGTGGGCCTGGATATGCAGTGGGCTGAACTGGGACACAGACTGGTAAATGTGTGTCTCCAGACCCACCATCTGAAGGACATCTGTGAACCAATGGAATGTTTCACAATACTCCAGTTGATTCATGGTCACTGTTACTGAAATTAATTTATTATTCTAGATTTACTTAACTGAATATTAAATTCTTCAAGCTGCAGTTACTAAGCACAATACTACCATATTTGATAATGAATGTCAGTGTTTTAAAGTGCAATTTGTCAGGATCTTTCTGTGAACCCAGAAGTGCTTGATTAAAGAATTTGCTCAATGGAGATGAGCCAGGAGATGCACAGCTGAGGCACCATTGGTGGAGAGCAACAGGATAAGCTTGTATAAGCAGGATAAATGTGATCATTGGAATTTAAAATGGACATTGACAGAAAGTTTAACAAGATATAATGTCCGTAATTTATTACAGATAGTCACCATTATTAAACAAAACCAAAAATAGATTAAGAATATTCTTACATCAGCTTTTGGATGCAGAAGATTTAAAGTTAAATTACAATTTCTTAATAAATAAAAAAAAGGCAAACTTTATATCAAAGTTCAAATGCTGTATAATCAAATGCTAAGCAATGAGAAAAGCTCACAAGGATATCATGGAAAGTAATGGATTTATCTCATAACAATCTTATTCAAACTTCTGAATAAGCAAGCTGAGAGATACAGTAAAAAAAACTATGATGTTATTTACTTTATTTCAAGATCCTCAAACCACACAACCTTATCAAAAATTCCTTTGCTGGGTAAAAGAGATTTCTAAATTGACTCTACTCATTAAGTATTTTTCCCATACCCTTTTGTTTGTCTGCATCTTTGCACTGATTTACTGAGCTGACTTTTGTATATTTATCAATTTCCAAGACTTTTATTTAATTAAGCTAACCACGGTGGATTTTTGTATTTAGTAGATGTTGACTGAGCAATGAGTTGTGTCTGAATAATCCCAATATGCATGAGAAAAGAAACATTGCTAGACTTTAGAATTGTAGAATCATGTAGCAGTGAAACAGGCCATTCAGCCCAAATCATCCATGCCTACCTGTTCATATTAATCCCCATTGCCCAGCACTTGGTCCATAACCCTCTATGCCAAAGCAATTCAAGTGCTCACCCAGACATTTCTTAAACGCTGTCAGCGACCCAGCTTCAACCACTTTCTCAGGCAGTGCATTTCAGGAACTTACCATTCTCAGTGTGAAAAGGTTCCCCTCAAAACATCTCTAACTGTTACCCCTTACACTAAATCTATGTCCTCTAGTTTTATCTAACTCTGATATGGAGAAATGTTTCCTGCAAGTCTAGCCTATCTATATTCCTCATAATTTTATATACCTCAATCATGTTTCCTCTTAACCTCCTTTGCTGCAGGGAGAACAGACCTCGCTTCTCCGCTCTCTCCTCACAACTGAACTATGACATCCGAGGCAACATTCTGGTGAATCTCTTCTGCACCCTCTCCAGCATTATCACATACTTCTTATACCTTGGTGACCAGAACTGCATGCAGTACTGCAGCTGAGGTCTAAGGCTTTATAAAGTTGGAGCATAACCTCCCTATTTCTGTATACAATGCGCTAATAAAGGCCAGTATCCCCTATGCCTTCCTAACTATTTTATCTACCTGCATTGTCACCTTCAAGTATCTATGGACTTGTAGAGTCATAGAGCCATACAGCATGGAAACAGCTGTATGACTTCAGCCCAACTTGTCCATGCCGACTGTGTTGCCCACTGAGCTAGTCCCATCTGCCTGCGCTTGGCCCATAGCCCTCTAAACCCCTCTGATCCGTGTAGCTATCTATATAGCTTTTAAATGTTGTTAATGTGCCTTCCTCAACAACTACTTCTAGCACTCATTCCAAAAACACACTTTGCGTGAAGAAGCTGCCCCTGATGTCCCTTTTAAATCTCCCGCCTCTGATCTTAAACCTCTGCCCTCTTGTTTTTAGCACCCCTCCCTGGGAAAAAGACTGTGTGCTTTCACCCTGTCTATGCCCCTCATGATCTTATACACCTTCATCAGGTCACCCCTCAATCTCCTATGTTCCAGGGAATAAAAACTACATGCAACTGGTACCCATGGCTCGTTTCACCTCCCCCTTTCCCAATCTGTCACCATTCAGATAATAAGTACATTCGGAACAAGCTACCTTAACTCCCTGCAGCATCAGCTCTCCGTATAAGTTGCACTGCAGTTACTCACGTGCCACTGTGGACCCTCACACTGCCCACACGGTCACTGAATCCGTAGGCCCACAGACTAGGAATGTCATCCTCCATAATCTCCATCTTGTTTCCCTGGAATTCGGCCATTTCGAACAGGCTGATTTTGTGCTCCTGGTTATCCTGTGAGGCAGCGGGTAAAAACAAGCTGTGAGGGAATCTGACATTTCCCTTTCCCTCTCCCTTCATTGATGGCTGCTTTTTGATGGGGAGGGGAGTTGCATCTCATCAACTGATCTCAATAAATGGAATTTAGTTGGTCAAGACACAGATTGGGAGACAACAGCAGTGGTGAGGGGAAAGACTTAAATTTCTATAAGCGCCTTCACAACCTCAGGATAACTCAAAGCATTTTAAAGCCAGTGAAGTCATGTTGAAATCTGGGAGATGAGCAATCGAGTTGCACACAGCCAGCTGTCCGTCACAAGAGCACGACAGACATTGTAGGAGGATATGTTAAAAGCTTAAGCAAAACAGGAGACAAAGGCATTGG
>JARFYF010000052.1:102800705-102813825 GCA_030265395.1 Rhina ancylostomus
CATACTGGCACCAAAATTTCTCTTTTATCAAAACTTTCAGCTTCAGAACTGCTATAAAACAGCCATAAAATCATTAGACGCAGTGGCTTTAACAGCCATTAGCTGCACAGTAAATCAACAGTGCCTTCCTAGGAATGTGCTGACCATCTGCTACATGATCTATATCTACACTTGGGCTAGAGACAAAAGAGGCCCAGTGGCCGTCTTAAGAAGGTCAGCAGCCATTTTAAGGACACGGGCAACCATCTTAAACACAGAGCAGACTATGAATAAAAAGTGTACAGTCTCTATTTTCTATATTCTATACTGTCCATCACAGAAAGCCATTGCCAGGGTTTCCTCAATTGTCTCCTCCTGTTGGCCAAGTAGCCACTCCCCAAATCCCAGTGTGAATTCTGTTCTTCCAGAGGCACAGTGGACATAATCTCCACTATGCAAAACTCAAAAAATAGGATAAGAGATAAGATATCTTTATTAGTCACATGTGAAATGTATCTTCTGTGCAGTGTTCTGGGGGCAGTCCGTAAGTGTCACCATGCTTGAGGCACCAACATAGCATGCCCCCAACTTCCTAACCCGTATATGTTTGGAATGTGGGAGCAATCTGGAGCACCCAGAGAAACCCACGCAGACACATGGGGAGAACATACAAACTCCTTACAGACAGTGGCCGGAATTGAACCTGGGTTGCTGGCTGCCTGCAAGGAACAGCACCAATTTCAACTTCAAATAATTTGATTTTGTCAACTCGGGGGGTGGGGGGGGGAACGACTGTGGAACACTCTCATCAAATTCAACTGCTCACAGAAATTTCTCTCCATTTATGCTTGTTCCATGATGGCATGCAAACCATGATATTGACTGATAATCTGCAGCAGAACTGTTCTCGGTGGACATAAGTAATAAGAATTCTGCGTCATTGCCCCAACTGTATCTCAAGGCACTTGGAAAAACAGCACCAATGTTATTTCTGCAAAATCCTCCAAATTCACTGGAAGTGTCCTTTCAAGTTTTAAGCCTAGTCACATTCAGTTGGCTACATTGGACATGCCATATCTATCACATGTCCAACATCAGACTCCCAAAACAGATGCCCTATTTTGAGATCTGTCCTGGAAAGAGATTATCAGGTGGACAGAGGAAAAGATTCAAAGATATGCTCAAAGCCTTCTTGAAGAAATAAAACGTCCCAGTAACTCCTGGGAAGCTCTGGTACAAGACCAATTGCTCAACATGGAATAGGAGTGTTTGGAATTGTATTGAGAGCCTCAAGGTTACGCAGCAGGAGCACACAGAGGCCCTGCAGTGTGTCATCACACGCAAAAAAAATCAACCTGCCCCATTGGCTGCCATCTGCACCACCTGTAAAAGAATCTGGGTTCCCATGTTGGCCTCATTAGCCACCTTAATCCAAAAAAAATGAAGTGAAAGTAAGCCATTTTCAATCCTGAGAATCTGCCCAAAACCTTGAGCCTACAAACACATTTCAGGTTTACAAAAAAACAAAAAGGCATGGTATTCTAATACAGTAATTCCCACTGTCACTGATTGTGGGGATAAAAAGTAGCCATAAGGCTTGAAATGTTTTTGATGAAAAATGAATCCAGCCAAATTTCAGCTTTAGAGTTCATTTCAGATAAGTTTTCAATGTGCACGTGAGCAATCTTACCAAATCTTGAGGTTCCAAATGAGTGTCTACTTTGTATGGTGTGCACTTGCAGTTGGACTTCGAGCCACTTTAGAGAACTATAGTGGGTGTTGGTATGCAGATAGGTGTTGGTATGCAGATATATGTAATATGATCTGACATCTAGACCAAATTTTGTGTGACATGCATAAATCGGCTGCTGACTATGTGTCAGAGTCTAAAATGTTGAAACAACAAATATCTTCAATGTGTATGTTTTTTTAAATCTGTATTTCAATTTGTTTTCCTTCTACAGTACACAGATGTCTATGTTCTTTCAACATACTACAGAGAGGATCTCTTCTGCCCCTGGTGCATGTGGAAAGATATGTTTCCTCCTCTTCGGTTTCCCGTATCACAACACACTACACAGTCCACCCACGGGATAAAGATCCACGATGGAAAGGTAATTGTCATGAAATCTGACTAAATTTCGTGGTTCCATGCCAGCATTTAATATTTGAAATTTACCTTGTATCCCTCTGCAATCCAGAATTCAGCTTGGGTTTTCCAATACTTAAATAAAAATAGTAACATAGAACCTTGCATTTTCCTAGGTTAGATTCTTATCACGTCCTCATATGACATTTCTCTTTGAGTTTCAGAATAACAATAAATATCTACAATCAGAATATGTTTTCCTGCCCTTGTCGTTACAGGAAAACAATAACCTAACTGGCTGAACATAGTTATACATTGTTTATTTCTAACCCTTGCTTTAATCTCGAACAGTCTAAAGCCATTCAAACTGGAGTCTTGAAATTGATGTACAAAGGTTTCACTTCAAAGGGGATGCCAGCTTTCTTCAGTCATATTTGTAATATGCAGTCACCATTGCTAATCTGAGTTGCTCATAATGCGTTTTACCTGATGTTCCTCCTATTAACTCTGCTTTAGACAGAACCATAGAGCTGATAATGCAAATATCTGTACAAATATCCAAAACATCTTTGGTTGCACCCTTGGCTCAGTGTTCCTTCAGATACCTGCACTAACTTCTTCAGATCCCTGCACTGACTTCTTCAGATCTTGTCCAATCACATACAGAGAATTAACTATTTCCAGCTAGTACAGAAAGTAATTTTCGTGAAGATTGTTATTGCCAAATACTTTGAGACTATGGAATTAATATATCAATCACTCTGGGTGCCTGAAAAAATCCTCAGTTGAAATCTGTAAGAGTCTTTAATGTAAAAAAACATGGTTGCAATGATGAATCCTCTGATTGCACAGGAGTCTCCATGACCATAAGTGTAATTGAAACAAAACATGATTTTTGTGCTCATTGTATATCTTGAACAGTCATAGACCAGTCTCTTAAAACACTGAACACTAGCAATTGCACTGGGGGCCCAATAGTTCATTGCCTCTCATATTGGAAGTCCAGCCTTGTATGAACATTTTTCTCAGACAAAATTGAAGGCTTTCTGTAGTATCAGTATCTGAGGTCTACTGTAACTGAAGAGAGGAATGGCCATATTGCATGGACTTACTCACTCTCGGCCTTTCTCTAATGTTTGGGAATAGCAGTTGTGTATATTGTTCATTAGTTTTGCATTATAAAATCTCAATGACTGGATGCAAATTTTGTGGAGAGGAGGCCTTGGCAGAATCTGGAATCAAGTAGATTGACTGTAACAGCACATACAGGAAGAGCCTCTATTTAATGCCACTGGCTGTGCATGCTTTTGTTCCTCCTCATTTTCTTCCTCCTGCCAGAGGAGCTCAAGCAAGCAGTTCTGTTGGTTGGATAGTGAAGAAAGCAGCAGATGATGTCCAGGTCAGTTAGCTGCCTGAATACGTAACACTGACTATGAGAGAATGCTCATAGTCAACCACAACTTGTACATTCAAGGAGTCGTGGTCCTTACAATTCATGAAGTTCTCCAGATCCTGAAGAGAGCTGCAAGTGCCACATGAATTCTAATTTACTTGCCTTTCCAAGTTCAAGTTTTAATTCAGCTGTCAGGATTTGTTTGCAACTACAACAGCTACTATGGGTACAAGTATTTTGGTTATAAGCACAACATATTTTTTAAGTAAGTGTCATTGACTACAAAGAAGCAATACTTAACAAAGGTTGTTGCAGTCTTTTCCTTGGAATGTTGTTGAATTGCACTCTGTGTGACTGTGAAACAATCTTTTTTTTCTACTTGCTGTAGTCTGTTGACTACAGATTTTCTATCTTTAGGTTATGTGTTTACTTCCTCTCTCAGAATCCTTACTCTTATATCCATTTTTGTTTTGATCTTGTATGTTAATTTACAGTTTACTATCATCGAAGAGTACCTCTTTTTTTAATTCATCTATTATGAGCTCTGCTCCTTCTTGCTCAGACTGAGTTACTCCTGATTTGGGGCTTTCACTAAATAAGTTTAGTACTTTTAGGTCCTCATTTTCTTCTTCCTGTCAGACGGTCTCGACCAGAAATAGCAGCCTTTCCTTTGCCTCCACAGAGGTTCTTGACCGCTGAGTTCTTCCATAGTTTATCTTTGCTCCATATTCCAGCATGGTCATCTGTGCATGGAGCCAAAAGTGGGGGAGATCTTAAATGAATGTTTTGCTTCTGAATTTACTCTGGAGACAGACACAGAGTATAGAATGAAGGCAAAAGAGTAGTGAGGTCATGGACCATATCTAGATTACAGAAGAGGAGGTGCTGGCTGTCTTGAAGTGAATGAAGGTGGATAAATTGCCACACCGAGATGTCCGAGAGGAGGCTATAGGAGGCTAGTGCAGAAATTACAGGGGCCCTGGCAGAAATACCAGGCAGGCACAGTAGTGTAGTGGTTAGCAAAACACTCTACAGTGTCAGCGACCCGGGTTCAATTCCGGCCACTGTCTGTAAGGAGTTTGTACGTTCTCCCCGTGTCCGCATGGTTTTCCTCCGGGTGCTCCGGTTTTCTCCCACATTCCAAAGATGTACGGGTTAGGAAGTTTTTGGGCATGGTATGTTGGTGCCAGAAGTGTGGTGATACTTGCAGGTTGCCTGCAGAACACTATATGCAAAAGATGCATTTCACTTTGTGTTTTGATGTACATGTGACTAAAGTTATCTTATTTAAAACATCCTTATCCACGGGTGAGGTGCCAGAGGACTGGAGGATATCTAATGTTGTTCAAGAAAGGCTCTAAGAATAAGCCAGGAAATTTTAGGCCAGTGAGCCTAACATCAATCATGGGTAAATTATTGGAAGGTATTCGAAGGGATAGAATATATAAGTATTTGGATAGACAAGGCCTGATTAGGGATAGTCAACATGGCTTTGTGCATGGTAGGTCATGTCTAACCAATCTTTTAGAGTCTTCGAGGAGGTTACCAAGAAGATTGAGGGAAAGGCGGTGAACTTCTGCATGGACTTTAGCAAGGCCTTTGACTAAGTCCTACATGGGAGGCTGCTCCAGAAGGTTAACTCACTTGGCATTCAGGCTGAGGTAGCCAATTGGATTCAACATTGGCTTAGCGGGAGAAGACAGAGTGGTAATAGATGGTTGTCTCTCTGACCAATGGCCTGTGACTAGTGGTGTGTCGCAGCAGGTATCGGTGCTGGGTCCGTTGTTGTTTATCATTTATATTAATGATTTAGATGATAATGTGGTAAACTGGATCAACAAATTTGCTGATGACTCCAAGATTGGGGGCGTAGTGGACAGAGAGGAAGACTATCAAAGCTTGCAGTGTGATTTTGACCAGCTAAGAAAATGGGCTGAAAAATGGCAGATGGAATTTAATGCAGACAAGTATGAGGTGTTGCACTGTGGGAGGACAAACTAGGGTAAGAGTTGTACGGTGAATGGTAGGGCTCTGAGGTGTGCGGTAGAACAGAAGGACCTGGGAATACAGATCCATAGTTCCTTGAAAGTGGCGACACAGATAGATAGGGTCATATAGAGAGCTTTTGACACATTGGCCTTCATAAATCAGGGCATTGAGTACAGGAGATGAGATGTTATGCTGAAGTTGTACAAGATGTTGATGAGGCTGAATTTGGAGTATTGTGTGCAGTTCTGGGCACCTACCTACAGGAAAGATATCATTTAGCTTAAAAGAATGCAGAAAGAATTTATAAGGATGTTGCCAGGACTTGAGGATCTGAGTTATAGGGAAAGGTCAAATAGGTTAAGACTTTATTCCCTGGAGTGCAGGAGAATGAGGGGAGATCTTAGAGGTATACAAAATTATGAGGGATATAGATAGGGTGAATGCACGCAGGCTTTCTCCTCCTCAGGTTGGGTGAGACAAGAACTAGAGGTCAAGGGTTTAGGGTGAAAGGTGAAATATATAAAGGGAATCTGAGGGGGAACTTCTTCACCCAGAGCGTAGTGTGAGTGTGGAATGAGCTGCCAGCAGAAGTGGTAGGTGTGGGTTCAATTGTAACATTTGAGAGGGGTTTGGCTAGGTTTGCGGATGGTTTAGAGGGATATGGTCCGGATGCAGGTGATAGGACTAGGCAGAAGATCGTGTCGGCATGGACTGGACGGGCCGAAGGGCCTGTTTCTGTGTTGTAGTACTCTGACTCGAAAGCCATTGTGTTTTTTCAGCTAACTGAAAAAAATAACATTTGGAAAATAATTAGTCATACCTTTACATCCTTTCTCAAGTAGAATTAAAAAGCAGAGTGGATGGTCCACAACTTGTGGACTCTTTTGAAAGAGTGTGAAAGTCTTTTTTAAGAGAGATTTGGCCTTAAAACACATTCTTTGAGTTAATCTTTAGAAAGGATCAGTACTTTTCCTCTTATTTCATTTCTTTTCCTGTCTCATTGATTGAATATCTCCCCCAAAAACTCAAGTTTATAGTTCCTCTCACTTTACAAAATCTCTATAATGAATTATGGGAGAAATCAATCCAAAAAAACTACCTCAGACTTTTAATAATTCAATTAAACTGTGATTTAATAAATATTTGAATTAATTTGAAACAATACTTCTCAATTTAGACTGATTGCAAGAAAAGTGACTTCTTAAGTTAGGGAGAATTAAAACACTTGTTTTTAGGAAAGTTCAATTGATTTTTTTTAAAAAGTCAACACTGTAACTTTGAGTTTTTTCTTCAAAGCCATATCTTATCTCTGATTTGCTACTATGGCCAAGGAGTCCATTGGTTAAAAGAAAACATGACAATGCCTGAAATTAAAATTTTAATCATTAACCTTTAATTCAAAATACTTTTCATTACTGGGTGTACAGTCCTTAAAAAAAAATAACAAATTAAGAAAAGCTGACCTCTTCATACATTGATCCATCAATAGGTTAGGAGCTCAAACGTTTGTCAACTTTCATGGAATACCTGAGGCCACAAGCCCTTGAAATGTTCCAGCCATTTTAGGTTGGTTAAAAAACCAAAAGCAGGACACTGATCAACAGAACAGTGACTGATACTGAACATAAACTGCAAACACTTTTTAAAGATATACTTTCAACCAAAGAGTGCCCAGGCAATCAATCAGACACATTTTAATGTTTAGTCTAGATTCTCTGGTTCTACATCAGTTTATATAGGTGAAGGCAAGTTGCAAAATTTGTTCATAACAGAAAAACAGGTAGAAAAGCAAGTTATAAAGAAGACATAAGGAGGCCACAAATAGATATAGATAAATTAACTGAGTGGGCAAGAAGCTGGCAAATGGAGTCTAATGTGGGAAAATTGTTCTTTTGATGGGAAAAATAAAAGGTGTATGTTATCCAAATTACATTTAAGTGACCTAGTTCATGATTCAGAAAAGGCTGATGGGCAGAGGTACCCAGTATTAAAGAAGGCAAATACGTCATTGTTTATTCCCAGTGGAATTGAAAACAAATGGGTTAGTTATATAGGTCATAGATGAGATGTGTCTGGAGTACTATGAACGGTATTAGTCTCTTTATTTAAAGAAGACTTAATGCATTGGAAACAGTTTGGGTTAAAAAACTTGCTACACTAAGATCTCGAATGGGTGGATTATCATATGAGGAAAGGTTGGACAGGTTAGGCTTGTGCTTGCTGGAGTTTAGAAAAGTTGGAGGGGTGGAGGGACGGACTTGACTGAATCAAAATGTCCTTGGAGTATTAGCAGGGTGGATGAAGAGAGGATGTTTCTTCTTGAGGGAAAATTTAGAGCTGGTGGGGTGATGTTCCTTGTTTGTTTTTAAAAAAGAAGTCACCAATTTAAGACAGAAATGGGGTATGAAATGTTTTCTCTCAAATGGTCTTGAATCTTTGAAACAGTTTTCTTTAAAGGGCGGTAGAAACAAAGTCTCTGAATATTTTCAAACTGAGGTGAAAAGTGTTTAGATAAGCAAGGGGGTGAAAGGTAACTGCAGATAGACAAATGCAGAGTTGAAGTTACGATCAGATCAGCCACAAATGATCTTATTGAAAGGTGGAGCATATTAGAGCATCCTGCTTGTCCTAATTCATATGTAAGTGTACAGAAATGAATGCCTCCAACAACAGAAGGACGACAAAGTGTTAATAGCTTTCACTGTCAGTATAACAGTGATTGTTACAGAACACAAACTGAAGACATTTTAAGTATTTTGCATTTGGCTAGTTTTGTTTGCTGTAATTGTACTGAAAAATTGATACACTTGGATATTGCGATTGTTATGCTATTTTATCCAAAAAGGCAATTTCCATGTAATTACGTCCATATCTCAGAACCATTTATGTATATGCTCATCATCTAAATCAATGAGGTCTGTGCTTTACAAAAATCTTTAGTGTCTGTTTCCCAAGTTTGTTAATAGTATTGCATCTTTTTTTCCAAGGGGTCAACATGGAGCGATTCGCTGATGAAGCTGATGTAGTGATAGTTGGTGGAGGTCCTGCTGGCCTATCTGCAGCAATACACCTTAAACAGCTGGCCAACAAACATGACAAGGAAATACGAGTGTGTTTGGTGGAGAAAGCTGCACAGATTGGTGGACATATCCTTTCAGGGGCATGTCTAGATCCAAAAGCTCTGGAGGAGTTGTTCCCTGATTGGAGGGACAGAGGGGTGGGGAAATTATTTCTTTCTACTGTGATCTAGTTCATTGGCTTATTAAAAAATTACAGTTTGTAGTTTATGCAACAATGCAATTCTATTTGGTGTGAAAGGTACATTTCTAACAGAAGAGTTGGGGTATAGTTTCTATGTGGTAAAATATGACATAATATTTTTGATTATAGTACTCTAAACTTGATGCAACTCATTAGTTGAGCCATTCAGCAATTTCACCTTAACACAAGGCCCTCTTAAAAGGAAGAATAAAAGATCACGTAGGAAAACTTCGGGGGGTGGGGGGGAAATTCAGAGACATTTTCCATTATATTCTGGCCATTCTTTCAATATTGTTAAAGCTAATTGATTTATTTTACTTCCGTTGGAGAAACTTTGCTATGTGCAACTTATCTGCCACATATCTCTGCATTGTACCAGTAATTTCAGTGATAAAACGTCACTGTCTATAAGATGTGATCGGTTATCCTCAAGCCATGCGCTATATAATAGCTTTCTTTATTACTTATCCTTACCTATTTCTGGAGGAATATCTTTGAGTTTTTTTTTAAACTTTTGATGAACTGGCTGTGTTTCATTAAAATGAACACTATAGAAGCATTATTGAAAGTGACACTAATCAATTGTGCTTCAAAATTATATCTGCACTTCTTTTCCCCTGATAAAGTTCAGTTGGGTCAATAGAAAACCTTCATTACTTGACAACAAACTCCAGTAAGTTAAATTGTGTATGATTTATTACAAAGGATTAGAGCATATCCTGACATTGAATTCCAAAATCAATATTGTTCAAGTGATTGCTATTCAGCTCAGAAATACCCAAGTATCTTTATTGTTATTTAAGGATTATATTTTTAGAATTATTGAAACCTATTAATGTTTATTTATGTACGTATACCTAACAGGCTCCACTGAACACTCCAGTAAAGGAAGATGTATTTGGTATTTTAACAGAGAAATACCGAATTCCTA
This sequence comes from Rhina ancylostomus, assembly GCA_030265395.1. NCBI lineage: Eukaryota > Metazoa > Chordata > Chondrichthyes > Rhinopristiformes > Rhinidae > Rhina > Rhina ancylostomus. The sequence goes on from JARFYF010000052.1 coordinate 102,810,348, forward strand.
TTCCAATGCTACCAGGTATAGTCAACATTTGTAACCTTTTGCAAGTCAGTGCAGAGTTGAAGAATGATTTTTTTTTTAATTTCATATTGCTTGTAAATAATTCCAGAAACAAGTATTGCTTGGTCAGATATTGTACAACTAAGATGCTACTTATTGCCCCACCTCACAGTTCACTACTTTCAATGCATGCATCTGAAAGTAACTTTTTTAGCTAAAATTCTACTTTGTCCCCCAATTCTTATTTCTGTGCAGGTCTTCCCATGAGAAATCATGGAAATTATATTGTCCGTTTGGGTCACATGGTGAGATGGTTAGGTGAACAGGCAGAAGAACTTGGTGTGGAATTGTATCCAGGGTATGCAGCTTCTGAGGTGAATAGCAATTAAAGTTTAAAACATACATTTAGTTAAAATGTATTTTAATCTTATGTAATAATAGAGATCTCTATTGTTTGGTATCATTGGATATATCTGCTGTAAGGAATTTTGCATTAGGACTGACTTGTTGATGTGTTTTCCTGATTTGACCATTTAAACTGTTTAAACAAGACTTTCTGGAAATAGACAGAAGATCCCATGTTCATTTCTCTAATTTGACTGTGAAATTTCATCATTCTGTCAAGTCTCATCTGAGGTAATAATGCGATGTTTACTGATGTTTTATGTTGATGGATATTTGCAGGATTATTAAGCTAAATGTTATTAATATATTTATTGTTTGAAACATGTTAGAATTGATTATTCAGGAAGTAATAGTGGCACATTTGGAAAATCATAATCTATCATGGCTTCATGAAGAGGAAATCATATCTGACAAATTGAGAAAGTCTCAACCTGAGTGGATAGAAGGAAACCAGTAGTTGTATTTAGACTTCCAGAAAGCATTCAACAGAGTGCCTCAAAAAAGTTACAGGATAAGAGCCGATGTTGTTGAAACTAATATGTTGGCAAGGAAAGAGGATTGGCTAACAGGCAGGAAGATGCAAGCAGGGACGAGAAGGTCATTTTCAGGATGGCAACTGGTAACCAGTGCGTTACCACAGGATTCTGTGCATCAGTACTGGGATCACAACCGTTTACCATATACTGTATATTAAAGACTTGAAGGAAGGAAGCAAAGGTACGGGAGCCACATTTGTGGACAACACAAAAATAAGTGAGCAGGTGGGTTGCAAACAGTTTACAGAGAGGTATTGATAGGTTAAGTAAGTGACAAAAAGATGGGATTGTTCATTTTCAAAGGAAGAACAACAGACAGTATGGAGAATGGAGAAAAACTGCAGAAAGCTGTAGCAAACAGATTTGGAGATGCTTGTGCACAGATCATGGTAAGTTGGGAGACAAGTGCAGCAGGTATTAGGAAAGATTAATGTAATGTTTCAAGGGGGTTTGCATATAAAAGTAGGGGAATCTTACTCCAAATGTACAAGCACTAGTGAGACCATATCTAGAGTACTGCAAACAATTTTGGTCCCCCTCTTTCAAGAAAGATATTGTTAGATTGGAGGCAATTTATAGGTTCACTAGAATGATCTGGGTATGGATAATTGTCCTACAAGGAAAGGTTAAACAAGTTGGGATTTTACTCATGGGAGTTTATAAAATTAAAACATGCAAGTTTCTTGGGGGGGTTTGAGGGTGGACAAGGTAAATGCTAAGTGGACGTTTCATGGGAGAGTCAACAACCAGAGGGCATGTTCTCAGAACAAGGGGATGTCTATTTAAGACTGACTTGAGGAAGAATTTCTTCTCTCGAAGTTGAGTCTTTGTAACTCCTTGCCACAGTGAAGGCTGGTATGTGTAAGGCTGAAATAGATTTCAAATCAGTAAAGGAATTGGGGTTATGGGGAAAGAGTAGGAAAATGGATGAGGTGAGAAATGTTGGATCAGCCATGATTCTACTGAATGGCAGAATAGGCTCTAGCAGTTGAATGGCCTACTCCTGTTCTCACGTCATATGGTCATGTGCCAGTACTGATCTTGGTTGGTTCTGTTTCTGTTACTTGTGTAGGCTAGATTATCCAATTAGTGTGTGATATGTTTATAGAGTATCATTTAATAGGATGTTGATGAATAGTAAAAAATACAAACTTTTGTTGCTGCAGGATATCCTTATAATGAACTTTGTTAAAAATAATTTCCTGATCAATGCAAAAACTACACTTAGCTTGCTGAAGGAATTCAAACTGTGACAGGGTGGTCTTACTGAAAGGCAATATTTCTAAAGGACTTGATAAGATAGGTGCTGGGAGTCTACTACCCCTCACAGGAATGTCTACAACAAGAAGAGATAAAACCTCCAATTTATGACATGAGTACTTAAATCTCAGATTTTGTTTTACTCAAGAGGGCTGCAAATCTTTGGAGTTCTCTACCCCACAGGTCTGTAAATGCTCAATCATATATGTCAATTGACATCAATAGATTTATGAACATCAAAGGAATCTAGGGAATTGTAGATTGTGGATTAAGTTGACAATGATCATCCTGAATGGTGAGCAGGCATGAAGGCCACATGCCCTACTCCTGCTTCTATTTCTTATATTTTTATGTTGCCAAACACTTATTACCTTTGACCATGTTTCATGTTCTGCTGATTAAAATTATTGCATTAGTAAAAATGTTTGCTTTTTTTTTCAAAAAACAATTTAGCTATTATTCCATGAAGATGGGAGCATTAAAGGAATTTCTACCAATGATGTGGGTATTCATAAAGATGGCTCACCAAAGGTATGGCTACTAAGTGAAATATTAATTCATGTTACTGTTCAAAAGTAGGACATATTTTAGTTTGAATTATTTTGCAAGGAGAAATGCCCCTTTTTATTCCAAAGGTTTTATTTTGCTACTCTTTTGCAACAGTTTTTTTAAAGAAATGTCTTTGGGATGTAGCTGATACCTTCAGAATGCTAACATTTCCCTTAATGCCTCCCACTAGTCCTCAGAAGTTAGCAGGAACAACTTGCACTATAGTCCTTTTGATCATGGTGTTAGGCCATCCCACAATTTTAACCCAGTGAAATTTAACCTGGCACCTATGTTCAGTGCTGGATGATTATATAACTTGGAACTGATGGTGTTCCCATTATTTTGTTGCTCATCTTTTGGTAAGGATTGTGGGCTTCAGAAGTGCTGCTGAAGTAAGCATTGTGAATTACTGCTGGTAATTAGAACGTATGACACAATTGATGTCAAATAGTATCAAATAGTGCATCACTGATCATGGAGATGGATGCTGGTGTTTAGCAGCAGAGGTGCCAGTCAACATACTGCCTCGACATGGGTTGTTGAGCTTCTTGAGTATTGCTGTAGCTGGATTTATCCATGCAAATAGTGAGTAATCCATCATTATTACTCCTCAGTTATGTTTTCAGAATACTGGGAGAATTTGAGATGTAAGAGGTGAGTTTCTCTGCATTGTCTCCACTCCCCCCCCGCTTTTTTGTTATTTTGTTAACATCTCCAAATAAGCTTCTACT
>JARFYF010000052.1:102882197-102894133 GCA_030265395.1 Rhina ancylostomus
GTTTCGGGTCGAAACCCTGCATCAGGACGTTAGCATCTGCAGTCTCTTGTGTCTGCAAGTCACCATGATCTGATGGCCTGCACCCAAGTGAAGTGGCTGCAGAGATAGTAGACCCATTAGCTAAACTGAATTCTGGGAGAGGATCAGTGGATTGTGAAACAACAGATGTGATTCCCTTGTTCAAGAAGGGAGGAAGACAAAAGGCAGGAAATTATAGGTTGGACAGTTGGCAAGATGCTCGAGTCAATTATCAAAAAAGAAATAGCTAATCATTTTGGAAAGTTAAATGTGATCAAACCAAGTCAACTGGTTTTCATGAAAGGCAAATCATGTTTGACAAATTTGCTTGAGTTCTTTGAGGAAGCAAATAAGAGTACTTAGAGGAAAACCTATAGATGTGGTGTATTTGGATTTCTAAAACACATTTGACAAGATACCACATAAAAGGCCAATGCACAAATGCTCATGGTATTGGAGGAAGTACATTTGCATCGACTGAAAATTGGTTATCATTGTTGAAAACAGAGAATTGGAGTAAATGCACCTTTTTCAGTTTGGAAGGCTGTAACGAGTGGAGTACCCCAGAGATCAGTTTTTGGTCCTCAATTATTTATTATTTATACTAATGACACACAGGAGTGGGCAGGATGCAAGGTATCCTGCAGCGGATCCCTCACCTCCTTTCACCACAAGGCCTGTCCTCTAAGTACAAGGCACAAATTAGAAGTGTAATGGAATACTCTCCACTTGTCTGGATGAGTGTAAACCCAGCAGTTCTCAAAACGTCATCACCATCCAGGACAAAGCAGCGTACTTGATCAGCACCCCATCAACCACTGATGCACAATGGCAGAAGTCTACCATCTACAAAATACATTACCATTACTCGACCAGGCTACTCACACAGCACCTCCCAACCCTATGACATCTACCATTAGGACAGACAAAGAAACAGGTGCATGAAAACACTGACACTTACAGGTTTCCTTCCAAGACAGACACCATCCTGACTTGGTAAAATACCATCAGTCCTTCAACATCTCAGGGTCTAACTCTCAAAGCTCTCTGCCTAATAGTACTGTGGGGATACCTTTACCAGAAAGACTGCAGCAGTTCAAGAAGGCAGCTCACCATTATCTTCTCAAGGGATAAGCAATATATGCTTGCCTTGCCAGCCATGCCCAGATCCCAAAAAACAATTTAAAAAAATCAGGAAGTGATGGTTTATGTTGGAAGAGCTATGTAGGGGAATCAAGGTAGGGCCAGAGACAAGGTACAATTGAGTAGAGTTGAGAAAATGCTGGGTAGAGGGTAATGGGGTCAGTACCTCTGGAAGCAGTGAAGTGCCTAATGGGGAGGAAATAAGCAAATATACCTGATTAGGATTCCCATGCCTGGGTTGCAATTTGCACAATATGCAAAGCTATTGAAGTATTGTTGCTGAAAGTGCCCAACAACAGGAGCACCCTTGAGCTACTTGGTATGTGGAGCCGTAGATGTAAGGAGCCTTTATTCAATCAATCTCTCTACAAGCTTGCATGCGGGGGAAATCTTGTGGAAGAAGCTCCCTGAAAATCAAAATATATTACCACATCTGGTGTGTCTTCATTACCAACTAGCTGTTTTGGACCTCTAACATGTATATTGGCTTAAAGTCTGGTTTATTCATATCTTAGCTGTTTCATCCACTTTTCACAGGAAATGAAAATCAAAAAGAATTGTTGACACTGGAAATCTGAACTAAGAACAGAAAATGTTGGAAACACTAAGCACGTTAGGCAGCATCTGTGGAGGAATCTGGAGCACCCGGAAGAAACCCATGCAGACACAGGGAGAATGTAGAAACTCCTTGCAGACAGTGGCTGAAATTGAACCCGGGTTGAACAGGATTGTCTATTGATCTTTGTGTCATCATCACAGTTAACAACCATGCATTTGGTGCTTTCATCTGTCATTTATTTTCTTTCTGTTTTCTTTCTCCCTCCTTTCATAAGAACATAAACAACATGAAGGCCAATCAGCTCTCAAACTTGCTCTGCCATTCAGTAAGATAGCGGCTGATCCAATCTTTGGACCAACAACCCTGCCTGCCTTGCACTCCCTCCATTTCCCTTTACTCCCTTGTAATTCAAATGTCTGTCGGTCTCCACCTTGAATCTCTTTCATGATTCTGCCTCAAAGGGTCTTTGGGGATGAGAATTACAAAGCTTCACTATTCTCTGAGAGAAGAAATTCCAACTCATTTTTGGAACCTATACACTTCTATTTCATCCAACCAGGGGAAGCATCTTCTCGGCATCCAATCTCCCTCGGGATCTTCTATGTTTTAGTTATGTCACATCTCATTCTTCCAAGTTCCAGCAGGTTTAGGCTCATCTTGCTCACCCCTTCTTTGTACTTCAACCCTTTCATCCCAGTAATTGACATGGTGAAAATTTTCTTCATTGTGAATGCAAGTATATTATTCCTTAAATATGGAGACTATTTCTTAAGTAGCAGGTTTACATTTGTTACAATTAGATTTTTCTGGAAATCTTTCAGGATTCTATGCAGTTTTTGAAGGTGACAACCCAGTGCATCTGCTATATCCACAGCCACTTCTGTAAAAAAAACTTGGGATTCAGCCTAATTAACTACTTGAACACTTTTTTTCCATTGACGTTAATTTCTTTGAGCTCCTTCTTCATCCTAGGCTTGTTGTTTTCCACTATTAGTGTAAGATTTTCTATTCTTATTCCATGAAGACAGCCAAACATTTTTATTTATAATCTCTGCCAAATATATTTTTTCCTGTCGCAGTCTGTAAGAGGGCCACTTATTCTAACCTTTTCCTTTTTATATATCTCCTTCTTTGGCAGTCTCTCAAGATTGAGTTTCACTTGCTTCCATCTGCATATCTGTGGGTTGTTGTGTGACTAATTAGGACAATACGAGAACTACAGACTCTTCCACTGATGGGCAAGAGGTGGCTGATGGAACAAGTGGGTGATGGTAAGTCCCTTCTGCTGTTTGCACAGGGCTTTTATATGGTCTGCTGCATGAACTGAAGGTTCCCAATACTTTTTCACTTGGAGTGGTCAAGGAATAGGGATTCTCTAGTGGGGATGTTGATTTTTATCAAGGAGACTTGAATCTTTTTCTCTGTCTGCTTCGTAATCTCAGGAGTCCATCGAGTGTATTTAAGTCCTAAATTACACTCCAATTGAGTGTAATTAAATCTTAAGTGCTGGGGATGTTGGGATGAACATTGACCTTGCTTCCCTCATGCTTCCATTGAATTTGAAGGATTTTGCAGAGACAGCATTGATGGTACCTTGAGGTGCATGTTGTAGGTAGTCCAAACCGCAGGAGCATACAGGAGGGCAGGAGTGACTCTGCCCTGTCGACCATGAGTTTTTTGCAAGGTCTGAGGTCCTGATCTTCAAATACCCTATTCCTCAGTTGAATAAAGGCTATGCTGAAGGATTGAAAACAACAATGAATTTCATCTTCAATGTCTGCCATTGCCAAGAAATGGCTCCTAAGATATGGGAAGCAGTCCACATTTTCCAGCATACCACGAACCTTTATTGTCAAAGAGCAGTGCAGTAAAGCAGGGACAGGCTGATAGAGAATCGTTTTCTTGCAGATGTTGAGTGTACAGCCCATCCTCTTGTATGTTGCAGGGAAAGAGTCAATAATAGCTTGTAACTCAGTCTCTGAATGCAAGCATCATCTAGAGCTGCAGCTTGACGACTGAGGTTCAGGTGACCTTGGTTCTTGTGTGCAGAAGCCAGAGGCTGAACTTTTCCCATGGTTCAGAAGAATAATTCCACTTCTGATGAAAGGTCTTCAAACCGAAACTTTAACTCTTTATCCTCCGACAGATGCTGTCTGACCAGTTGAGTGTTCCCAGCATTTTCTGATTTTATTTCAGATTTCCAGCATTTGCAGTTTGTTGATTTTGTTATTTGTTGTAAACAGTGTATTTCTTTAAATGTTTGCCATTGCTTACTTATTTTTGATGTAGTTTCCCATCTACCACAATCAAATTGCTACATACTTTCATAGGTTGCTTCAAGACCCTGGTTTCAGATTGAATAAAGTCGATTTAAAACCTTTCATGAAATTCTAATTATGTTCTGTTACTTAATATTGTTATACACCATATTTCTACTGAAGCAGAAAGTTTTAATTACTTTACATAAACCATGTCAACATCCATTTTAAACCAGTCCATTTGTAGTGTTGTGAGGTTAGGTTTTGGAATTGGTTTATATTGTCACATAATCCGAGATACAGTGAAGGGCTTTTGTTTGTGTGCCATCCAGACAGATCATTCCATGTGTAAGTACATTGAAGTAGTAAAAAGTAAAACAGAATGCAGAATGTAATGTTGCAGTTACAGAGAAGGTACAGAGCAGGCAGACAAATAAAGTGCAAAGGCTACAATTGTATAGATTGACAGATCAAGAGTTCATCTTTTAGCATATTAAAATTAATTGGGTAATAAAATGGTGTTTGCACTTGTGGGGGATAGTAACGATCACTAAATCCAATACAGGAGAAACTTCTTTACCTGGAAACTGTGACACATGAATGGCAGAGAAATGGGGAGATATGTGGGAGAGAAGGGTTAGATAGATCTGAGAGCAGGATAAAACGTCGGCACAATATTGTGGGTTGAAGGGTCTGTACTGTGCTGTAGCGTTCTATGTTAAGATCATTTTCTCCTAAACGTCCCTTAACTACTATTTTTTTTCTTTTCTCTTTACACAATACTGGATCTAAAGTCAGTGTTCTCTCATCTAGAAAACCTTATCTTCAACCATCTCTTTTTTTAGCAATGACACTTGTTGGGAGTGTCTTCTTCGCATTTCACACCACCGTCTTCCCTCCAACTCGAAGAGATCATCTCCTGTTCGTACCCACTGACGCGCATCCTTTGAGCACTCCTCTTTATTAATAGGCGTGGTGTACTTTACTGATCCCCTGCCAGTTATTTGCTGTATTACGGTTCCCCTTTCTCTTGGGTGCCACAGCAACGATCCCTGGAGAAGACACCTGGCCTGCCGCCAGAGCCCACTCGCGTTTCACCAGCCACATGCGGAAGGCGTGCTTCAGCCTCCCGCTGTCCGATCACTCTGATTGGAGGACACGTAGGGCGTTCGGAATCTGTCCAATGAAAACATACTCGTTTGTCCGCCTCTGTCCAATCATCAATAGCGGCACCGAGGCCACGTCCAATCAGAAAGTTGGTCGTTGTTGACATGGCGTCCAATGGGAGCGCACGGTGCGGCTGGCTGCCGATGTTCGTCACATGACAGTGAAGATCTAAATGGAGTTGTTTAACTTTTATTTACAATGCTGCCGAATGATCTTATTTTGTACCGATAAAATGGTACAAAATGGCTCCAACCCTGCTGCAGAAGCTGTTTAATAAAAGGGCAAATGCGGCGTCGCCTTCGAAAAATTCCAAGGAGGGTCCGGGGTTTAGGTAATGTCGAGTGAAACGCCTGATGTGTAGTGAGGGGGAATGGGGTCTGGGTGAGCCGACCGTGGGCTGCTCAACGGGCTGCTGGCTGCGAGGCTTCAGCGCTTCATGTCAGGGACGCAGTCCAGCATTTGTTTCGATCGCTTGGAAATTTCTTGAAGATTACAATAAGTGTTTATTACTTTTGGTTGAAAGTTAACCCCGTGTTGCTGTCCTTATCATTGTTATAACTAGTTTTTATGGTCAAAGATATTAATATTGGAGAAAAAACCACGTTGGTATATAATAAGATCTTGAAACTTATTTTATTTTAACGGTATTTTAACAAACTTTATTTTAACGGTAATGTTCCTCGAGTGTAATAGATTTGTTTAGAAATTTCTTCCACGTTTCTGCTGATATCTTGCTTTTGATCTGTTCAGTTTGTATTATAAAAATTGAATTGAACTATGGCAAGGATGGCACAATCAGGCAGGGCAGCAATGGTGCAGCTGCTAGTGTTGATGCCTTGCACCTCCATTAGTCCCAGTGTGATTCTGTCCTCTTGTGTTGTGTGTGGAGTTTGCATGCTTCCCCCGCCCCGCCCCACCAAATTATTGTGTACGTTTTCTCTGGGTGCTCAGTTTTCCTCCCACATTCTGAAAGACTTGGTGGCTGGTAGGTTATCAGCTGCAATAAATTATCCCTACCATAGGTGGGTGGAGTTGCTGGATGTGTAAGAGACAATAGGTTACAATGAAATAAGTGGGAGAATAGGATGGTTTTAGGAGCCAACATCAACTTGATGCGCCAAATGACTCACTTCGGTCTCTTGAGAGCTATTAATGAGTATGATTTATCTCTGCGGGTGCCCCTGGTGTCTCGAACCAGGAGTCAGAGCCTCTAAGTAATGGATTTACCATTCATGAATGAAGATGAGAAAACATTTCTTCACCTGGAGAGTGAATCCTTGCATTTTTTTTAACCTAAAGAGGGCTGTCGAGGCTTAGTCACTAAATATATTCTAGACTACGTTTGAAAGTAAATATTAAGTGAGTTGAGGGAAGTGGGGTTGGTGCACGAAAGTAACACTAATGTAAAAGATTAACAGTGATTTTATTGAAGGACAGATCCCCCATGAAGGGCCAAATGGGCCACTCCTGTTTCCTATGTTCTTTGCAACACTGAAATGAATATTATTTAGCAATTAGTATTGTTTGCCTGTTGATGCAGCGTGTTAATCTTTAACTTTTTTTCTTTTAGAGTTTGGGAGAAAACGTGCAACTTTGGGGCTCATCTACTAAATTTTCGAAAAATGATACCCACTTGTTAAACATTCTCAAATTTTCTTTGCTTTACAAATATTTAAGTAAGGGCATTCAAGGGCAAACATCTTTTGGCATTCTGCATATGAGACTTGTTCAGCTCACTCCATGGTAAACACTGTTTGTAGATTGTAAGAATTTTGAAATATTTTGAGTTTGTGGGTACTTCAAGTACTTTTCTATCACATGAAATCAGTGTGAAAGATGGAAAATTTATCTAATGTTCTGCAGTTAGTCTTCAGCTGGGGAAACACTCATAGTAACTGTTAAGATATAAACTGAGAAAGGATTGAGCCAGAAGTACAGGTGACCCCTGTGTTACAGCAGTTTGTATAATGGAAATTCACCCTCGTGGAACTTGCGTTGCTCTGTGAAAATTTGAGATATGGAATAAAATTTGCTCTTACAGAATTTGTGTGTGGGGGGAAATAAGCATAAAAATGCAAGAGAAGTTTGTTAATTTTTATTTTTAGTCTCTCAGTACTGTGCAATAAGATTTGGAGATGACCACTTTGATTGGGTTGGCAGTCCAAGCCAAGTTCCTCCTTTTCCATCCCCTCTCTAGTCTGAGGATATGTGAACAGACATCTCAGAATGCAACACTGTCATACTCTTCATCTGTGAGACGTTTTCCCTGATGCATGACATCGTGGTGAGCTGCAGTAGCCGTGCCCAGCTCTTGTACCGGCTCCTTCAAGTAATTCCTCAGCACTTACTTTATCTCCACCAAGCCACCACTCTTTAACCCATTACTCACCTGAACTCCTACACCTTTCTCCCCCATGTAACCTGATCCTTGAATCCCATTCCTTTCCCAGATATCCCCACTTCCTAAACCCTGTCCTGATCCACAAGCCTTGTCCATCCCCGAGTCTAATGTTGGCCTCTGCTAATATCAGTAGTGGATCATTTTGTCATTGCTGATAAAATAGTTTAATGAGAGAGAAAATCCTGCCATAGGAAGGCATCTCCACTTGTAACATGGGATTTAATGAGAAGAGGGGGTTCACATTATGGAAAATCACAATTATGGATGGCTTTCTAGGAATATAACTTCCATAACAGCATGGTCATGTCTGTCTATATATTCACTTAATATTAAAGTTAATAATAGCAACTGCCATTTGCTCTCATGTATCAAAAGGAAGAGGCAAACCTGGTTTGCCATTCTGAAGCTTCATAAATTTTCTCAGTCACTAAAGGGAGAGTTCAAGAAAAGATTTGCCCTTGGTTCTCATGAAAGCATTTTAAAGGCAGCAGTATGAAGAATTTAGGATTCAGTCTGTTCATGTACCTGATTTCAGGAGAGTCCAATGAAACTATTGATTTGAGAATTTTGTTTGCATTTTGGTCAAAGTATATTCTTTAAGTAAAGAAGTGACAAGGATGTAATGCTTCAAGAATTGCTTGTACTTAAAGGCTGTAAATTGTATCTTGAAATACACAGGATGTCAGTCAGCGTCTATGGAGAGCATTAATATTTCAGGTCATTGAGTATTGAAGCATGTCCTATTTTTATTTCTGATATTTAGCTTCTGCAGTTTTTTGATTTCCATGTGGTATCTTGTACTGTTTCCAGCAGATTTTTAACAATCAGCAGTTCAGATGGCATCTGTGGATAGAGAAACAGTTAAGATTTCAAGTTGAGGACCTTTTATCAGAGCCAGGAAAGTGAAAATACTTAGTTTTAGGTTGCAGAGAGGGTGAGGGCTGGATAGAATGATGGAAATGTGTTAGGGTGCGGCCAGGGTTGTTGCTGTTGATGAAGTCATTCACTTAATAAGTGAGAGCAATTAAAGGGGGAGAAATTATTTCTTTTACTATACCTGAACTTCATTTTGAGTTTGAGGGATCTTGGAATAATTTTCTTTCTAGCTTTATTAAAATTTAATTCTGGGTGTATGGAGAGATCTTTCACTAACTGTTTTATTGTAAAAGAAAATATAGACAGCTGTGTGCTAATATTGCTTGCTCTTTTTGTAAGATGGTGAGGCTGTGATTTGTACCACTTTGTAGATTGTGCTGAAACTTTGGGAATTTTCTTGTGCTTATTTATATTTTCTTGCTACTTTGAGACTGAAACATCTTTAATGGAAAAATGATGGGATCTTTATTATTTCTCAGCAGCTGTTGTAGGCCCACTAATTTTTTTTGCCAGCTACTTTCTCCCCCTCTAGCAGCTATCACCCTTTTGCTGCTGTCTCATTCCAGGATGAGGGGTGGAGTTATCTTTCTTCACCCTCACGCAGTTGTGGTCAGCTTTCAAATATGAACTTGATGTAAAGTTCATTTTCAAGCACGTTTGTCTAAGGTGAATCACGGCTCAGCTTAATGACTGTATGCACAGACTTCCAGCAGCAATTGCGATATGATAGCTAGTTATATCCGTACACTTTTTATTTTGTACCTACCTTCATCCTTTTTAATTTATTTTCATTGTTAATCTCTTATTTCCTTTTCATGGAAAATAGATTGGGTTCAAAATTCAGCTGTATTTTAGGTACTGTCATTGGAGAAGTTGTTCTTGATTATATTTACTGTTTCAATAAATTGTTCATCAAAAAATTAGCTATTAAACATAGACTTTGGTTGTTTTCCACTATTATTCCATGATGTAGCTTCTATTATTCAGTAGTCAAAATCCATTAAGATGGTAGGCTTCCCTATGTTTTCCTATCCTGGGTGTTTGCAAATTCTTTTTCTTAATGGAAATACACCTTGTGTAGCACTTCGTTTGTAGCAAAATGTCCCAATGCAGTTCTCGGGTATTATCAAACTTTCTCATCCACATTCGGGGGATGACCAAAAGCTTGGTTGAAGAGTGAGTTTTTGTTTTAAAGAGAGGTGAAGAGAGTTCCAGAGATTGGACTAAAGCATTTGAAAGCACAACTGTCTGAAGTGCCACATTTAAATTTGGGGATGAGCAACTGGTTTGAATTAGAGGAGTATAGGTATCTCTGGTTGTAGAACAAGAGGAAATGAGACAAGGAGCGACTAGACCAAGAGCAAAAATATGTGTAATTGGGAGCACAAGGTGGTGTGAGAGAGTGGAAGTTGGGATGTGTATTGTTGAGTTTTGGTTGATTAAAAGTTTACAGAGTATAACAAAGGAGAAAAACAGAAGTACATTGGAATACAAATTGGAGTCGAGTGAGAATGAGAAATAGATTGGAGTTTTAGCTCCAGATGAGTTGCAGAGATAGGTGGGTGAACTTGAAGGCTTGGAAATTTGGTCAATAGATCTGAGTAAACTATAGGAACAAGATTAAAAGCAGTCTGGTTCAGATTTAAGCAGTTTTGAGGATGAGGTATGAAGTCTGTGGTTAAGAAATGGAGATTGTAATGGGGGCTAAAGACTTCTCAATATCTAGCTGTAGGAAATTTCTACTCCGCAGATAAGCAGTCTACTCGTGAAGAGAGTGAAGTGATCAAAGACAATATGGTGAAGTCGGCATCCATTTGGAAACCACCATAGTTTAATGTCGTCAGTGCCAATGGTGAGGACTGTTGGAATGTGAAACCATTTCTGGCACAAATAGCACCCTGAGATTCTGAAAATAAATGTATTAAATTTTGTCTCCAGTGAGCTTTTCAACTTGTACTAGAGACATTAGCATTTAAGATGCAATTTGAGATTTTTCTTTGTTAATGATATACAATGGTCCTTTAGTCAATTCACAGAAATAATGGTCAAAACAAACCAAGTATTGAATATTGAACTTTATTTTTGACTCTCTTGTGCTGGCTGTACATCATTTGCTGTATAAGAAGAACATATTTTGCCTTGCTCATGTTTTACTGCATATGCTAGTGGAATAATATCATGACAAATGGTTTTGCATAGCTCAGGGTTACAAAAAGCAATCTCAAGTATGATTAACAGCAACGTGAATCTGCTTTTAGTATAGCTTGGTTGTAGCTTGCAGGACAGCTGAGCCTGGGTCTCAGATTCAACTGACATTTGTATTGGGGTCGGAATAGTTAGATGAAAACTGCTAGATTAAACAAAATAGCTGGAGAAGGCTTCTTTTTCTGATCATTCAATGCTCTACATCACAGAAATAGCAAGGAGTTGCATTAGGCATATCTCTGATGTCTTGGTGAATTTGTCTCATCCAATACAGATTTTCTGGTTATTACTGTATTGTTTGTTCGTAGGGGTTTGTTGTGCCCAGAATAGGTGCCACGTGAATTAAATACTTTATTAGTTGTGAAGACTTTTTGGGGAAACCCGAGGTTATAAAATGCACTGTATAATTATACTCTTTTGTATCTTTCTCAATATCCTCCAGAAAATGGTATCTGATCTTGCAAGCATTACTTGAGATGGTGTCAGTATAAATCTGTTCTCAGATTTATTTTCCTTTATGATCTGTTACAGCTAGCAGAGAAGTTTTACTTAACCTCTGACAAGTCACTTTATTTTGTGTGTTCTCCATCTGTGTTCACGAAGTGATTGACTCTCTTCTGAAATGTTTTTAAATTTCCCAAAAAAGGTTAGAGCTATATGCCATAAAGTCTACAGGAGTTCAGCTTGACGTTCTACCACCTTGAGGAATTATGAAATACCTTGACTGGTCAGTTTATTGTGTCACTATGCTGAATTGGCATGATGTCATTTGAACTGTAACTTAGATTGCCCCACACAATTTAAGTGTGCATTGCAGACACATGATAGATTTTTCAATTCATTTGTCTTGCATATCATGACTGTAATATTACAGTGGATTTTGTTTTGTTCTAATTCTGTTCTTCATTGTAAAATTGGTTTAATTTGTATTTGTTTTTCTTGTGAATGCTGCTTGTATGATATGTGCAAGAGAAACTGCTGCAAGGAAGTTTTTCATTGCACCCATGCATACATGTACTTGTGTATATGACAATAAACTTGACTTTTGACTTTAAAGCCCTTTGGATTTTTCTCAGGAGACACTGATCAGTGAAGGCCATTTTATAGATGTTGACTTCATTCACTCATGGTGTTTGACAAGCCAGCATTTATTCCACATCCTTAATAGCCCATGATATGGTGGTAGTGAGCTGCCATTTTGAACCACTACAGTTGTGTAGTTAAAGATGTTCCTGTGTATGTGATGTTAGGGAAGGAGTTCTACAGTTTTGCTCCAGTGCCAAGGTATGATTTCTTTCGACGTCAAAAT
>JARFYF010000052.1:102941027-102951990 GCA_030265395.1 Rhina ancylostomus
CTATCCCATCAACATAATTGCTCCTATCCTATTTCTGAGCTCCACCCAAATTGCCTCTGTGGATGAACTCTCCAGTATGTCCTCCGAGTACTGCTGTGACATTCTCCCTTATCAGTAGTACAACCCCTCCACTTCTTTTACCCTCCTCTATCATGCCTAAGACGACAAAACCCAGGGACATTTGAGCTGTCAGTCCTGTCCCTCATGCAACCTGGTCTCTGTTATGGTGGCAACATCATTATTCCATGTATTGATCCAGGCTCTGTTTATCCTCCTTGCCCATAATACTCTTAGCACTGAAATACATTTCAGCCCATCAGTCCCACCATGTTTATTAACCTGCCCTTTGCTGGTCTTTCTTTCTTGCCCTCAACCCTACAACCTGTTGCCCTGCTGCTGTGGTTCCCATCCCCCGCCACTCTAGTTTAAACCCTCCCGAGTAGCACCAGCAAACCTCCCAGCTAGGATATTGATTCCCTTCCAGTTCAGATGCAAACTGTCTCGTTTATACAAGTTGCAACTGCCCTGGAAGAGATCCCAATATCCATAAATCTGAAGCCCTCGCTCCTGTACTGGCTTCTTAGCCACATATATAACTGCACTATATATATCTATTTCTCACCTCACTGGCACAGGTAGTAATCCTGAGATTACAACCTTGGAAGTCCTGCTTTTTTAAACTTTCTACCTAGGTCCCTAAAATCTCTCTGCAGGTCCTCATCACTACTCCTGCCTGTGTCATTGGTACCTATATGGACCACAACCTCTAGCTGCTCTCCCTCCCTCCTCAATGTCCTGTAACTGCTGTGAGCCATCCTTGACCCTGGCACCAGGGATGCAACAGACCATTCTGGAGTCTCGATTGCAGTCACAAAGACACCTGTGTCCCTTACTATCGAGTCCCCTATCGTTATCACTCTGCCAGACTTCACCCTTCCCTTTGCCTCAGAGCTGGACATGGTGCCACTGACTCAGCTCCTGTTGCTGGCCTCTGAAAGGTCAGCCCCTCTCCCAAACAGTATCCAAAGGGGTATACCTGTTACTAAGGGGAATGGCTACTTGGGAACCCTGCACTGCCTACTCGCCTTCTGATGGTCACCCCTCTATCTGTAGTATGCACCTTGGGTGTGACCACCTCACGAAAACTATGATATCCTCAGAATCCTGAATGATCCTGAGTACATCCAAATGCATCTCCAGTTCCTTGACCCGGTCTGTCAGGAGCTGCAGCTGGGTGCAATTCCTGCAGATGTAGTCATCAGGGAGACCACAAGGTTCCCTGACTTGCCACAGCTTGTGGAAGCATTCCACTTCCCCAACTGCCATTTTATCTTCACAAAGTCAAAGGTATCAGATTAACAGAAAAATAAAAACCTGATTTGCTCCTCTTGAGCCAAAGCCTCAGTTTCCCACTCTTACACTGGCCTACTCCACTTACCCTCACCTTCCTTTTATTGGTTAAAGTGCCTGCCAATTAACAAATCAATGAGACTTGCCTTTTTACAAGTTCCCGCTCTCGTTCTCAGTTCCTGACTCCTGCAAAAGAGAAATGTTCCGTTTATTGGCAATAAATTGTCATATTGAGTGCAAAGGATAACTTGTGAGACCTTAATGTGCACTATTTTAAAATCTTTTTGTTAGGCAATGATCTCCTCCAGAAAGATAGCAGAATCTAGTCATAGAGTGCAAGTTTACATCAGCCGGGTAATGGAAGGCCTGGGAGAATTCAGGTAAGATTTGAAGAGAATTGGGTAATCTTGTTCAAGAGTACTACTGTGCCATGTTCACTCCTCTGACCACCCTTAAAAGGAAAACTTATCGAGGAGAGTGTAGATTTATTGATGCTTTGTGATTTCCTGCATGGACTGATTGATTACTAGAATTACTCCGCAGATATTTAGTCATATTTAAGATAATCCACAAGTAACAGATTAAAGGCCAGTAAATGCCTAAATAGGTGTTCCTGACCCAAGTCAAACTGAGATAACTTTATTTTCTGTCACTTCTAGATCTAATTTTAAAAGATTGTTGTCCCTTGGAGCCAGTGTCTGAAAGTTGGTAAAAATAACAGCAAATCTATATTTTTTGAAAAACTCTATGAATGATACAGTTACATATTCAGTCATTAAGATTGTTGGGCAGTGTGAAAACCTTGTATGTGGCACAGTAATTGAAAACTTGCTTTGAAGAGATTTATGGTGATTTGGCTCAATTGTTCATCACCACCTACAATTACAGATTTGCTCATTCAGTTAGTTGAACCTGAGCCTGCATGTGAAGACCTTGTATCTTTTTTTAAATATTTATCCATTTCTATTTTTCATCTAACAAATTCAGGTTTAACTGTTTTTGATGGAGAATTCTGTGTTCTGATAACCTCCGTTTAGTTTTTAAATAATTTGGGTTAATTAATAACAAGGATGAAAAATTGACCTACTCAGGAGATAAGAATTTAGAAGCTGCGGCTGCATGATGTTAAGGCAAAGAGCATGTATGTATTTGAAAAGACCTTTAGATAACTACACAAGGGAGAAAGGAATAAGAGGATGAAACAAATTTGGAAGTGGCTTGTATAACCCAAAGCACCATCATAGATCTGTTGAATCAAATGCACCTTTTCTCCATTGTGGAATTCTGCCTTTTCTTTACACTTTCATGTGAAATTTATTCCCTCTACTTGCCAATTTACTGATAAGTTTAGTCCTAATACTACATCAAAGCCATATTGTAATCCTAAATACCTCCTACTAGCTCCTTAAAGTTCTGCTTCACTGTTCTCCTCCCTGGTGTCATACTGGAAAATCTCTTTTTTGCACCCATTCTCTCATGTTGACATTGACGTACAATATTGATAATGTGCAGCAAAAACCATGGGTGCATTTTGAGATTGGATCAAAAATATAATTAAGAGATAATGTGGAAGGAAATGAGAAGTACTAAAGGTACAGAAGGTCAGTGATAAATAACAAAAAAAAAGGCAAAGATGGAGAATCGTACAATTCCCTTGAATCAGTGTCCAGCTGGGCTAACCTATTAAGTTGTTGCACTTGGCAATGCCTATTGAGATTAACTGAGTGTTATTGTGGTATTGGTTTAAAAAAAATGGTTCATTCAGTGTTCAAACAACAGTCAAAATATTCAATGTTGTTTTTTTTCCTGATCTCTACTGATCTCTTCATCTTTGGCTATGGGTCAAATGGTGGGAGCTGCGATTGGTATAGTTAAATACATGAGAGAAAACCAGAGGGTTGAGAAGTTGGGGTATGAAGGAGGAGGGGTAGAGTTGGCAACAATTCCAAAGTTGGATCAGGTGCTGCATGCATATTTAAATAGCACATTGATTGTCCTGTGCAAATTTGTTGCAGGCATTCTTGTTTTCCTGAAGCTGGGTGACTGGGATGGTACTTGTTTGGTGTGACCCAATAGGCATGGGAGCCACAATTCTGTGGTGAGCATTGGTGGCTCATTGCTGCTCTTGGAAATAAATCAAATCTTGCTTTGGGGCAATAGTTCCAATGAGAGCTTCCAGGTCCAATGGAAACTTTGGCAGGGTAAAACAAATATTGCCCACACCATGTCCTCTTCAAAACCAAATGCTTATCTTTGTCATAGTGTAATCAACCCTATGGATATCCTTCCTCATGTTCAATTCTGGGCTTTGCACTGCGCCATGCTCCAGTTAAACATGAGCCATTGTTTAATATATTTGGTGTAACTTGATTGTTGTGTTCTATGCCAGCACTTTTTAAATTTATCTTTCGAGTGATCTACATTAACTAACTGATTCACCTGCAAGTCCCAATAATAATGAGGTAAAAGAGATTGCAGATGCTGGAATCTGTTGCCCCAATAATAATAACTCCAGTTGTGGAGTTAACAATATTGCTTTGTTTCTCCTATTAACAAAACCAAAAGCATCCTATATTTTTAACACCTTGCTCCACTTGTCCTGCCACTGTGTATGTAAGCAGAGAAGATCTTGTTGTTCGTACACCCTTTTTAAATACTTTTTAGTTTACATTGTCTCTGTTCTTCCTACCAAATTGAATCATACTTGTACTTATGCTTTGCAGTTCCATGTTAAATTTCATCTATAGCTGTCTGACTTCCTGGTGTCTGTGGCTCAGACTTGTACTGTTCTATATGCAGTTGATCAAATTATGAGCAGAAAAGTTTGAACTTATGCCCAGTTCAAATAGTTTGATCTCAGCAGGAATTGTAGTTGAAGTGCTGCAGTCACTGCCACTCCAGTTAGTTCCCAATTATGATGGCTTGTGTTTGTGTGCATAATAAATATGGGGTGGTATAACCTATGATGCCTCTGAAGCTGAATCACCTCACAGCATTTGGTCTCAAATCTCTCAGATTTTGTGTGCCTGCTTGTGTGATTCATAGTGAACCGTGACACCACTGCACCACCACCCCCCCCCCCCAAAAAGTGACAGCTATTTGGATTATGGAAATTTACCCTTTTGAAATTCATAAATCATTATTCAACAATATAAAATTCACTTTCATGAAATCTATGCAGGGGGGTGGGAGTTAATCAACACTTTTAATTACAACTTGCATTTCTTGACGTGTGCAGATGATGCAGCTTTACACTATGGAAAATAATGATGCAGCCCTTTCCTAGGAATGCAGTTGTTTCTCTTCCCCCACTCCAACACCTCAAAGGCTGGGTGCACCTGTATTTTGGTGTCCTTCTCATTGTATGCAGTTTTTACTGTGGTGTTAAGTAACTTGTTCATGCCATTTGCATAGTTCAGTTACCTGAATTTTTTCTACTCATTTCCACGCGACGACAGTTCAGAAGACTTCACCACCATTGCCTTTGACCTGAAACCAAACTTGACTGCTTCTCCATTTTTGTTCCACCGACCTGTAAATGTTTCTCAATCTGCATTCCTGTCCTTCTAAAGTCCACTGTTCCAATATCATATACCCATGTCTGAGCAGTGATGTCTACTTCAGGCTCTTGAACAGCTTAAACAATTCTTAATACATCTTTAACAATGCTTTAATAACATTATGCCTAAATCACAATGTAGTAGGTATTTTTATAGTTGCACCCCCCCCCACATTTTATAATACTGTGGATTATTTATCTTGGCACCACGTTCCTCTACTATCAAGTCCCTTGATACTTACCAACTTTCCTCAATGTAAGAACAGCTATTACTATAAAAATAAATAGTAGAAAAAAATTGTGAAACTATTTTTACTCTGTACAAAATGTTTGGATCACAGCAAGTAATGTGTCTTTTTAAAACTATTGTGTGAAAGCAAACTTATCTAATTATAGATTGCTTGACATACAAGTAATGTGTTATGACAAGAAAATACTGATGTTTATAAACTCTTTTCTGCTTTTCAGGACCACAATATGCAATCTTTACTCTGCCCCAAGGATCACTGAGCCTGCATGGCTTACCATAATGTTTAATACATCAGAAAAGAAGAAATTATGTCATCACTTTGTCAGAGATTTCACCTTGCTGATAGAGCAATTAACTAAGAATCAGTATGTATAATTCTCTTAAATGTTAAAATCAACTTTTATCTCGTGTCATAGTATCAAAAAATTCATTCATACAATGCTAGAAGCCTGCAGTTAAATTGTCTATGGACTTTGGGTATATCCACTAACACATCGGGTTGAAATGCACTTTTGCTACTGGCTCTGCAGAGAACCTGTGGCAAAGTCATCCTCCTGGGTAGGCTTGTCTCTGACTTCTGTGTTTCCGTGTGTGGGGATAGAAGCCTGAGACGAGCTGGAGGTCACGATGTTTCTGTCCTCTGGACTCTCCACTGCAGGTAAGAGGTTTGTCTGTAATTGTTTTAATTCTAGTAGCAAAATTTTTTTTAAATTAGTTATCAAAGGTGTTCAATGGAAGCAAGCAATGTTGTTCCAGGCTAGTCCTTGGGGATCTCCCACCAGAGGTCTGCTTTCCCTTGAAAGATAGATTGGTACAGGAAAGCAACTAAAGCTCAATACGGCCCCAGGGAAAACGAGCCTGGGATCGAGCTAGATGGTTTGTTGTCATCTACCTCTTCATTTTGGTCCTTTGGTTCATTGGTCACATAGTTACAATGGTGGTTTAATCCAAAATGTTAATTGGCTTGTGTGTTCAAGCAACCAACAGTGCATTCAAAACCTTTAGATTTTCTTTAACCATGATATTTGCTGTGCTTTTCCCATAATCTATATTTGAGTGGGAGTGGGCCAATTAGCTAATGACACCTGTCCCACCATATTGAACATCCAGAGCAGCTCTTTTCACTTATGGTTTAATAGCATTATTTTTTAAGTATCTTTTTTTTAAAATGTCTGCTTGCATCTGATCTTTTGAGGAAGTGCTCAATTTTTTTTCAATATGTATATTTTTCCTTATTGTCTTATTCTGGATTCCATAATCAGAAAAATATCTTATCCTCTTTAAATTTCTGAACTTAATTACAGGATAAACTACAGCATTTTGTTTTTTTTTCTTTCAGTCAGGCTGCTCATTAACCAGTGAGTGACAGGAGGGACCTGATGGGCAACCTTTTAATACAGAGGGTGGTGTGTACATGGAATGAGCTGCCAGAGGAAGTAGTAGAAGTGGGTACAATTACAATGTTTAAAAGACATTTGGACTATATGTGGATAGGAAAGATTTAGAGGGATGTTGGCCAAATGTGACTAGCTCAGGTAGGCACCTTGGTCAGCATGTATGAATTGGGCCAAAGGGCATGTTTCCATGCTGTATGACTCTAATGCTGCAGTGTACAAGACAGCTCATTCATGAAAGCAAGAATGACTAAGTTGATTCATCCGGCTTTTCATTGCACCACTGGATTTGGCATTGGTAGTCACTTGCATTTTTAAAAGCTGTTAAAAAGGTTTTTGACAGTGAGCTGTCAAAAGGCCAGCAAGGTGGTCAAGCCATTGAACCTCTGGATCCACTGCCTGAGGCCTAGTGGTCACTCTCAGACTGCTTTGCTTTGCAGGACAGTGGCAGTGGTGAGGTTTGAAATCCTTTTGGACTTGCAGAAGGGCAGAAGGTGCAGGTGGGGAACTGGCAAACTCGGGAAGCAGGTCTATTTTGTGACATTGTGCCTGTTTCACCAATGTTTAAGAAGGCTTGTTTGATGTTATCTTGAAACTTTTGGTTAAAACATGTTTTCCTCCAATTTCAGGTTCCTTTCTGCTCTGCTGACAGCTGTGCTCACATATCACTTGGCCTGGGTGCCCACAGTTATGCCAAATGACCATCCACCTATCAAAACCTTTTATGAGAAACATGCATCACAGAATGTGAACTTATTGGGTAAATCACATCCATACAATCCGCTATGGGCTCAACTTGGTAAGTATGGCTCACTTCTTGGAGAATATTCCCATTGTTATATCTATTTCTCTCCATCCTAAAACTAGTTTTCTTTTCTTCCAGTTCTTATGAAAGATATTCAGACGGAAACATTAACCTTGTTTCATTTTCCACAAATGCTGCCAGAATTGCTGAGTGATTCCAGCATTTTCTGTTTTTATTACAGATTTCCAGCATTCACATCTTTTTGATTTCATTGACCATTTTCAGTTTTGTTTGGAAGCATCAAAAGTGGAATCAGATGTTGGAGATTTTCTTGAGTGTTGCTGACTTTAAAAAAAAATTTGTGAATCTGCATTGGAAACTTGTGAAATTGTGGCTTGCTTTTCAACCAGCTGCAATTAGCTCTGAAAGGAGCAGGAGCAGCAAAGCTGCTTCATGCAGAATATAAACTTGAGAGTAGATGGTGTTGGCTAGAACCAGCAAGAGCAACGCAAGCCAATGGATTAAATCCTGAAGGCTTGTAGAATCATGGTATTCATGCATCAAGTCCATCCTAGCAAGATGTTGTCCTATTCTCTGGCCTTTCCAATGGCTCTGCGTTTTTTTTAGCTCAGTTATTGACTTCCCTTCCATAAACCTCCCACTACCCATTTGGCATGAATTACAAATCACAACAATCTTCTGCATAAAAATGGTTTTAACTCCTATATTACCAATATCTTTTGAAATGCATTTGGCCCAGGTCCTTCTAAATCTTTCCTGTTCATGTACCTGTTCAAATGTCTTTTAAATGTTCTAATTGTACCCACCTCAAACAGTTCCTCTGGCAGCTAGTTCCATACGCACACCACCCTCTGTATTTTAAAAAGTTGCTCCTCAGGTCCCTCCAGCTATTCACGTTTGAGGGTATAAGCTGACAGTGCATTGCAAAGTGGACCTGGGTAGGTTTCTTTTACAAAAGGAACAGTGGGAGTCAGCTAAATGAGAGCAGAGAGCTGGTCTGTGTGTAGGAATTAATTTTGAGTGAACAGCACCTTTTAAAGCTTCATTCATTTAGTGCCTTTCCAAGCTTTCAAAGAACTTGCATTTACTTTAGTCCTTTTGTCATCCTTATGACATCCCAAAGCAATTCACAACCAGCAAAATATTGCCAGTTATGCAGACTACAGAGTTACAAATTATGTGTAAATGTTAATGAGATAAACTAACTGTAATCTGTTCAGTTGAGGGATAAATGTTGGCCGGAACACTTCTGCATATTTGGTGCCTGGTATGTCTTTTGAAAAATAAACCATATCTGAATTTTAGAAGTATTTAAGAATTCTTGTTTTACTATTTAAAACTGTTGCTAATTCTTTTTCCCTTTCAAGGTGATTTGTATGGAGCAATTGGCTCACCAGTGAGGCTCACCAGGACTGTGGTGGTTGGGAAACGTCAAGATCTCGTTCAGCGACTACTTTATGTCCTTAGTTACTTTATACGGTGCTCAGATCTTCAGGAAAATGAGATGTTGTGGAAGGGTAAGCTCCCAGAAAGTGAGACTGTCCAATCGGGAACCAAGATCAGCACTATGCTTGAGAAAGGAGAAGTGGAAGAATCTGAATACGTAGTGGTCACTGTCCATAAGGATGACCCTGGTTTCGTGACTCCAATTCGATCTCTGACAAATACTGGTAAAAGAAACCCTGCAGTAAAGGACAAGCACACTAGTGTAGATTTAGGACTCAAACCTAGCAGCAGTGTAAATGCTGAATATGATACCTGTGAGAGGTGGACCTCTGGACAGTGCTGTAAAGTTCCTTTGGTTGTGAATGAAGCCAAACTTGACAATGCTGGCAATTTAAGAGAGATCACAGTGCCAGTTCAGGAAACCAAGGCGAAGTCACCTATGACTATGAAAGGTGCAGTCATGTGTAATGATGAGGTGCACACATTTGGACATGAGGCAGTTGGGTTGGTTGAAAGTTCTTCTGATCTTGTGTCATTTGCCACGGTTAAGTTGGCTCCAGTGAAAAAGTCTCCAGATTCCACTGCCAGTATGGGCATAAGTTGTCCAGAAAGGCCCCTTCAAAGGAGCCCACACCTACAAGACAGAGTGATGTTTCAAATTGGCTGTTCATTTTCACCTGATTCAGACATTGAATCCAGAAGGAAGGTAGTGGAACAAAATGTTCAGCATCAAGATGGAGAAAACAAGAGTGATGTTCCAATGCCAAAAGATATTGCCTCGTCAGAAACTGGTGCTATATGTCAACCTGTTGTGGACCAGCCAGAGGTAACGGAGTTTGTAGAAAGGGTGGAGGCAAAACAGCACGATAGCTTTTTAAGAATTCCTCCTTCTGAAAAGAGTACTAGCATCTTGGAATGTTGTACTGAGGGCAATGGCATTGAAGCAAATACACTGGAAGAACAAACCGCCCAGGTTGCCTGCAGCAGCAGAGCAAATGAAGCAGCTAACTCATCAATATCAAGTGGACAAAATAACATGGAGATTGCTGAAACAATGAGGACTTGTCCTAACATGGAAACCACTTCTGTTATAGTTAACTGTAGTTCTGGTGATCAGGACTATCCAGACAGAGAAACGTCTGACATCCCCTGTGGGGAAAATGAGGGTTCTGGGAAGAAAGCTACCCTGCGGATAGATGGTGACATTCCTCGAAATGAAAGTTCTGACAGTGCTCTTGGAGATAGTGATGATGAAGCGAGCTCCCATAATCCATCCAAACAAGGACTCGAATGTTGTAGTGAGAGACGAGCTGGGGTGGCAAAGTTTGAACTTCCAACACCAAGGTAAGATCTTTTATGGAGTGAAACATTCTTTTAATGGGAGGCTAGAAAATATCATGATAAGAGAGCATCCTTTTAGTTTTTAAGTGATTATGAATAGGATTTCTCTGCGTGCAGTGTAGCTATTGAATATGTGAAGCTTTCTCATCTGTTGAGAGGTTCTAATGTAACTTGTACAAAACCAGTCATACTCCAGGGTTAGGTATCCTGCTAACTACCTCCAGCATTGTTTTCCTTGTTTTAAATTTCCAGCATTTTCATTTTCTTTGATTTCCAGCAAATCTAACTTCATTGAGATTTGCTTATGATGTGACATCTTATGAGTTCCTCTTCTACAAAGTGAATGACACACTCATACTGCATCGAGTCATGAATGGAGACTTGTGTAAGTTAATATTAGAGAGCCACATCTTTCAGGAAGGGGAGTCAACTAGAAGGCAATTAGAAACATGAGTCAAGGTAATTAACCTTTTGAGCCTTCCCATAAGTGAAATTGTGTCTTTTCTGTTGCCAAACTTCATGTATGTAGCTGCCCTTTCCACATATATCTCTTGGTACTATTATTTAACAAAACATTCATTGATCTCAGATTAAAACATTATAATCTCATAACATCAATTGCTGTTTGTTAAAGAATTAATTATAAACTTCCCCAAGTCTCGGTGTGCGGCAATGCTTCTAATTTTGCTCCTCAAAAGTTTGCCTCTGATTATTGGTTTGTGGCTAGGTCTAGATTTTTCTGACCAGAAATAGCCTTGTTCTCTCTAACTTAACACTTCCCCTTCAAATATCGAAATATTTGATAAAGTCACTTAATCTTCATATTCCTGTGAATGCAATCCTTGGGATTCCACATT
>JARFYF010000052.1:102983250-102997424 GCA_030265395.1 Rhina ancylostomus
TCTTTTTTATAAATTATTTTCCCCCCCCCCCCCCCCCCAGATTCCAGCATCTGCAGCTTTTGTGCTTTTTCTTTTATGGAAACCTTTTTCATATGTTTCCAATCATAATTTGAGGAAAAAAATTTGATTTTTGAGTTCCTGTGAAATATAGAAACCTATAATGAATTAAGTCTTTTATTGATTACTGTTAGAAATGATGCAAAAACTTGTCTGTGGAATGTGTTTACAAACAAGGCATGGAGGGATTTGGGGCTAATGCAGGCAAATGGGATTAGTGTAGATAGGCATCGTGGTGGGCTGAAAGGGCCTGTTTCTGTGCTGTACAATTCTGATTCCATGAAATACACTTAATTCTGTCTGATCTGGGCATTTCCAAAACCATCCTAAATTTAAGTTTTTTTTCTGCAACTGTTCTGGCTGTACTTCACAGCTTTTACACATCCCTTTGTTTACACGCTCTCTAATTCCCCTCATTAAGCTATCAATAGACGCTTGTGCAAACAGCCTATCTCCCCAGCAACCCTGGCCTCACCCTCTTTAAACACATTTCCTTTGTCCTCTCAATACCTATCTCCCTTTCCCACCCCACCCTCTCCACTAATTAAAAAATTAACTTGTTTTCTCATGTTTACCACTTCTGATGAATAGTTTCCAACCTGAAATGTTAGCCCTGTTTCTCTTTCCACAGATTCTGCCTAATCTACTATATTTTCCCAGCATTTTCTGTTTTTATTGTGCAAATACATGTACTTTTATGGAACAGGAAAAGGTATACAGATTAACGTGAATAATGTTTCAGATTTTGTGGTTATAGTTAAAGTGAATGCTTTAGAAAGAGCAGATACTCCAGCTGCAAACATTGTCCATTCTCACTATTAATTTGTTTTTGTTTTTTTTATCCACTTGACTAGACTAAGTATTTCGAAATCAAGCTGCTGAAAAATATCAGAATTTTGTTGAATTTCTGTTTATTTGATCCACCATACATATGATGTACACACAAGTCTTGGTTCTGTATACTGACAGGTAAGGTTAGAAAAACAAAGTACTGCAGATATTGAAAATCTGAAATAGAAAAAGGTGCTGGAAACATTACTCATGTCAGGCAGCATCAGCAGAGAGAGAAGCAAAGTTAATATTTCAGGTCAATGATCCTCTTCTGAAAAGTGATCAATCTGAAACATTAACCACTGCCCCCAGAACAGTCTCTGCAAAAGATGCATTTCATTGTGTTTCGAAGTACGTGTGACCAATAAAGATATCTTTTCTTCTTCTTGTCAAAGTCTAGCAACTTTACATGTGGATTGACAGAAGGGTTAAGGCTGCCAAGTATGTACAGGTCTGCCACTGGAATTTCACAAGTACAGAACAGCTTACCACAGTAGAACAAAGGTACATTTTCAACCAGTTACCCAGCAAGGCCTCCTGCCTATCTGACTCTTGCTACCATGTCATAGACTTGGGGAATGCCCAGAAAAAGACATCTGGCTGGTGAATGGATCACATGTAGTGCAACCTTGCCTTCACGAATGATACTTCTCAAGATTATCTTTGGGATACCAATATACAATGGCAAACCTCCACAAACATCATTAATATTCTCTCCATGAAGGAAAATCGTGCTGGTGAATAGTACTGACACTAATCTCAAGAAAAATGAAATTCAAATTATTTGGTTAAATCGATGGATGTGGTTTGAAGGCCACCATGTTCAAGCCTACATTCAATTTTATATTGTATTCAAAAATACACACCATGGATTTTGATACCGATGAGTCACTTTGTCTTCAGCACGCTCTCTG
Organism: Rhina ancylostomus; assembly: GCA_030265395.1. Classification (NCBI taxonomy): domain Eukaryota; kingdom Metazoa; phylum Chordata; class Chondrichthyes; order Rhinopristiformes; family Rhinidae; genus Rhina; species Rhina ancylostomus. The sequence continues at coordinate 102,985,053 of JARFYF010000052.1, forward strand.
AATTCTCCGTGCTAAAAATGAAGACATATAAAGAAAATGGTGAAGAATAAGCTGAAATTTTCTCTACATCAAACTTAATGTTACTTCTCAAAAATGAAACAATTTGCTGAGCTTGAGAATAATCTCATCAGAAACAAAAGACCTATAAAATATGTTGAAACTCAGTTAAATTTCAATTCTGTTCAAGTACATTTGCAGAGAATATTGCCTATATTGGATAAACACTGAATTAAATACACTGTTACTTAAAATGCACGTAACCCACATCATCCATTTAATGATTGATGACATGAAGAAAGATTCATGTTTTCCTTGTTCCTGAGTTGTGTACTTTAAACTGTTAAATGCAGTTTCATTACATTGCTTCTCTGAATAATGAAAAAGATCGGTAATTCATTCAACAAATTGCAGAACTAAGGCATGCAATTTCCATTTTATTACTTTCTCATTTGTTTGCAAACCTTCATTTTTATTAAATTTGTTCAATTTTAATATAAATTTTAAATTCAAAGATCAGAATTTGAAAGTGATCCAATACACATTGCATACTTTCCATTAAAAACTGAACTGGCTCTCATAGTCTGTTTTGCAACTACTATTTTGTTCCCTGTTTTGTCTGCCAGCATTCCATGGGATAAGTAAAAGTTAATGGTTGGTGATATATTTTTTCAATCATTTTGAACTTGGGATTTCCACCTGCTTTCAATTAATGTTATTGCCACTAAGATCTTCATTGTTCAGACAGCATATGTTTTTCCAGTGATAACTAAAGTTTTTTTACCATTTATTCAATTAACAACTTCATCTTCATTCGATGTTTCTATCTAAATTTGCACAGTTTAGGATTCTGTGCTCAATTTTTTTTTGAGTCTGGCTGTTGCTGGGCAATGTCAGCATTTATTGCTGTTCCCTAATTGCCCTTGAAGGTTCAAGAAGCTGCCTCCTTGAATTGCTGCAGTCCTTCTGATTAAGGTACTCCCACCATGCTACTTGGTTGGGATTTCCAGGATTTAGATCCAACAATGAAGGACAGAATAGTGTGCCTGTTGGAGGGGAACCTGCAAGTGGTGATGTTCCTGTGCATCTGTTGCCCTTATTGTTGATGGAAAAGGCCACAAATTTCTGAGGTGCGGTTAGAGGAGCCTAGGCAAATCACCTGTGGTGCTTTTGGTTGACGGTTAATTCTGCAGTCTGTGCAGCAGTGGGATAAGGAATAAATATTTAAGGAAATGAACGCGGTCTGGCCCCTTTGTCCTTTAGGACTCCACTAGCTCAGTTAGTGCTGGCACTACCTGATGGACTTGAAACCTCCCACCCAGAGCACGTTCTGTGCCCTTGCTACTTTCAGTGCTGCTTCCAAGTGCTGTTAACATTAGGGATTTATCAGCTGAGGGAGGATGGTTGATGGTAATTATGTTTGACCTGATGTTAAGAGACTTTTTGGTGGTCTGGAGTCAATGTTGAGGATCTCAAGACTGCTCCCTCTTACCTATTACCACTGTGTCTCACCCATAGTGGGTCCTGTCCCACCAAGTTGGACAGGATGTTACCAGGGATTGTAAGAGGAGAGTCTGGCACCTTGTCACAGAGTTTAGAATCAAACAGCATGAAAACGAGCCCTTTAGCCCACTGAGTCTGCGCTGACCATCGACGACTAATTTACACTAATCCTATACTAATCTCACTTTATTCTCCCCCACATTCCCCTTAACACCCTCCAGATTCTCTCACCATCTGTACAACTTAAATTGGCCAATTAATTTACCAAACTGCATGACTTTTCAATGTGGGAGGAAACCCACATGATCAAAAGGAGAACCTGAAAATTTACAGACAGCCATAACAGAAGTCAGGATTGAACATGGGCCACTGGAGCTGAGGCAGCAGACCTACTAGCTGCGCCATTGTGCCATGCCATATATTAAGCACAAAAATTTATTCTGAAGTATATTGTCTGTAAGGTACTGCTTGTGAGCATCTCAAGTGTTTCTTGACTATTCATTGGAGAGCTCTCTGAGTGGTCATCAGTCCCCAGATGTTTGTGAGGAAGACTTTGCAAGATTAGGTTGAGATCAATTTTGCCATGTCCTGGGTCAATGCCAGGTGGCCTATCCAGTGTTGTTCTTTCACTGTTCCAATGCAGCAGTAATGGTATACCTGAGTAGCTTGCTGAGCCCACATCAGAGTCTGGAGTCACATCTAGGTCAGACTTGGTAAGGATGGCAGCTATCCTCCTCAATGGGAATTGGTGAACCAGATGGGTTGTAATGACAATTTGAATAGTTTTTGTGGTCAGCATTACTAATACTAGTTGTTGTTTTCCCAAATCATTAACAAAATTTAAATTCCACAGCTGCCAGAGTGGGATTTGAACTTGTCTCTGGTTTACAAGTTAAGTAACTTAACTGTTGTACCACTAATGTACCTGCTTTGTTGTTAGACCACTGAATGTTTTTCCCACTGGATGCATATGTCCCTATAGATGTGATTAATTTGCAGATTTTCCTTTAACACACCCACATTCTCCTATATTCTCTGAATAACCACTTCACCTTGCTGTAAACAGAATTCATACTACTTTCTTATCTTAATCTATTTAGAATCATTGAAACATATAACACAGAAGGGAAACTTCAGCCCAATAGGTTTGAATTGGCTCTGAAACGTGTATCCAATTGGTTGCACTCCCCTTCACTTTCCCCAGAGCCTCATAATTTTCTTTACCAGTTATTTATCTACTTCCTATTTAAAAGTTACCATCAAATTGGTTTCACCACTCTTTCAGGCAGTTTATGGTAACCGGCTGCATAAAAGGCTTTCTTCTTTCACTCTGGTTCCTTTACATATTAATTTAACAACGTGTGATTTGGTTACCAACTCTCCAATTGGTGGGAACAGATTAGCGTTTGGTTACGCAAATCCCTTTAAAAATGTGACAAATAGTCAATATTTTTGCTGAAGCATACAAGAGGATGGACTTTGCATTCAACGTTCACAAGACTGGTCCTCTAGCTGTCTGCCCTCTCTGACATTAAAGGTTTCACATTGAGATCCTGGAAAACATGACCACTTTCCATATCTTGGGACTTGCCTTTCAGCAAGGCAGATGTCAGTAATGAGTACAGCAGCACAGCCTTTGTTGAATGAGGAAAAGGCTGTTGAAAATCAAGTTCTCAGACTTGGCACAATACTCATCTGGGCAGTATTCATCTCTGCCCTCAAGCTTCTCAGACTTGCACAATCTACAGCAGGCACCTATGCTGTCTGCAAAATCTTCCAAATTCACTGTAAGGATGTGAACCAAGGTCAGTGTCCTTTCCCGACCAACATCCCCAATATTGAGACCCTAATTACACTCCATGGGCAACAGTGAGCTGGCCATGCTGTGCAAATGTCTGATATCAGATTCCTGAAATAGACACTCTATTTTGAGCTCTGTTATGAAAAGAGATTGCCAAGCACACAGAAGGAAGGATTTGAAGATGTGCTCAAAACCTCCTCGAAAGAATGTAATATTACCACTGACAACTGGGTATCTCTAGCCCATGATTTCTTAAAATGGAGAGGGAGCATTTGGGATGGTATTAAGAACCTTAAGGGCATGCATCAGGAGCACACAAGTCCTGCAGAAGTGGCAGAATGACCAGACCATCTTGAAAAATGGGCAAAGTCACATTTTCCCACATATTCCACTTGCTAGATCTTTACCGTCTCACTTAATCTATATCCCTTTGTAGCCCCCTTGCATCCTTTTCAGTTAACTTCCCATCTATCTCTGTGTTATTAGCAAATTTGACATCCAAACCACCTCCATCCAAATCATTTACATAAATTATAATGAGTTGAGGCTCCAGTACAGAACCATGTGGCATATCACATTATATCTTGCCAACCAGAAAAAGATTCACTTATGCCAACTGTTTCCTGTCAGCCAGTCAATCTTTTCTGCATGCCAATATATTACTTCCTTCACTGTGAGCTTTTATTTTGTGCAATGCCCTTTTGATGTGGCACCTTAACAGCTGTGATCTATCCCTACTATTTTACAGCACTCTTCCCCCAGTCTTCAAAGCCAGTGCATTTCAGGTGCTAACCTTAAATACCATTTTATTTGAGAATATCTGCCCCATCAACCCCTCGATGTGCATTTCAGTTCTCTTCACATTGAATAGCCCACTGCCTCTGTGATAAACTTGATTGTGTTGTTCCCCCATTTCTTTGGAGTGAGCTCTTATAGACTGTCCTATTTAGTTCCTTGCTGCTTTTGGGTATGAAATCATTCAAACTTGCAAAACTAGGTGTCCTGAATGTTGTTTGAACCAGTGGGGAAGAGTACAGGAGGGAAGTGGATGAATGGGGAGGAGAAAATGGTTTCAGGGCAGAGGAAGAAAATTATGAAGTGGAGAGGGAGGAAGAGAGAAAAGAGAATGCAATGATGATTTGAAGCATAAGTGGTGTGAAGAGAAAGGCCAGATAAGTGGTGGGGAAATTATTGGAGAAAATTCTCAGAGACAGGATTGACTTGCATTTTGAAAGATATAGACTTTGTCAAGAAATTTCACAGGGATGTTGCCAGGACTTGAGGGCTTGAGTTACATGGAGAGACAGATTAGGCTGGGACTGTTTTCCCTGGAGCAAAGGAGGCTGAGGGGTGAGCTTCTACAGATTTATAAAACTGAGGGCATGGATAAGACTGATTGTCACAGTCTTTTTTTCCAGGGTAGGGGGGCTTTAAAACTAGAGGGCATAGGTGTAAGGTGAGAGAGTAAAGATTTAAAGGGAACCTAAGAAGCAAGTCTTTCACAGAGAAGGTGGTGGGAATATGGAATGAGCTGCCAGAGGAAGTGGTAGAGGTGATTACAATTACAACATTTGAACAGGTACTTGGATAGGAAAGGTTCGGAGAGATTTGGGCCAAATGCAGACAAAAAGGAAGACATCTCCGTCGGTATGGACACATTGGGCTGAAATGCTTGTTTCCGTGCTGCGTAACTGTGACAATCTGACTCTAAACGTGCACACGTCATGTTGCAGCTGCATAAAACTTTGGTTAGGCCACATTTGGAGTGCTGTGATTGCCACTTTACAGGAAGGAGGTGGAGGCTTTGGAGAGGATACAGAAGAGGTTCACTGGGATGTTGCCTGGATTGGAGAACATTAGCTCTTGGAAGAGATCAGACAAACTTAGATTGTTTTCATGGAGAGTAGGAGGCTGAGGGGTGACCTGATAGAAGTATATAAAATGAGAGGTTAGATGCTTAAATCTTTTGTCCAGGATGGAAATGTCACATACTAGGGGGCATACGGATCATTGAGTTCTATTCTGCCACATCCTTGAGTCTAGGCACAAAATTTGACCAAACAAAAAACATAATTGTAAATGAAAATTAACAATTGATATTTATAGCTTGTACCTTGATTTGCATGTTGCTCAAGAGATTTGATTTGTTTAGTTTGGGGCCTAAACACAGGCCCCAGCCAATCTCTCCCACATAGCAGTCCTTGCGTTTTTGATATGAAGCATAAGGTGCAGAACGATACAAGTAGTTTAGGTTATCAGTACTTTCAGCAGAGATGTACCTATTCTCACCAATATAGTATGGGAAGTCAGGGAGTTTTGATCTATAATCACTTGAAGCATCTGGTCCTGGAAAAAGAGAACTTGCAATGTAACAACAGTTAGACCTATGTTTCAACACTTAACATTTTCAAACCTGATTAATACATTTATCAGAACAGAAATAAGCTATTTGGCTCTTGAGCCTGTTCCACCATTCTGTGATTTGAAGACTGATAAGTACTTTAACTCCAGCCACCTGTTATGAATCCAAAGCTTTTTTATCCTCATCTAGGGAAATTGTGCTGATCTCAGATTTACTTTTTATTAATTAATACCCAGTGCTTTTTGTGGGAATTCCGTTTTTGAATATTTTTGTACCTTGTTTATCACAATCTCATGATCTACGTACACAGACCCCAATATCACCTTATAATTCTTGTAATCCTAACTCCAATATTAAAAAGAAAAACAGTTTTGGATGAACTAACACTTGCATTTAATGACATCCAACTGTCATCATCTATCACTGTCTCTTTGTAATTTTATCCTCTTGTCTCCATTAACTCTATCCATAAACATTCCTTGACTACTATTTACTCAATTCTGCAAAATGTTCAATTAAGGTTGTTAAACATGATCCACCTTTAACGGTTGCTTCTCCCTCATCAGCTCAATTTTTTTTAAAGTTTCCCCACTATTCTTTTATTCCAATAATAGATTCCAATAATATTCCCACAACTAACAGTAAATCAATTGGTCTGTTTTTTTTTGGTTTCTCACTAAAAGATTTCTTAAATAATGGAATTATATTGGAAGATTGCCAATCTCTAAAGGGGCAGTTCCTGAAATACTTTAGAAATTTTGCAGCAAAACTTTGTAGTTTCCTCACATACTTTATAAATCCTGCAGTGGAAACCATTAGGTCCTGGGGATTTATCAGTCCTAAGTGCCACAGTTTTTATTTGAAAACTTGTTTTCTTGCTTACATTCACTTTAGTCTATTCCTATCCTTGATTTATTATTGGTGTATCTAGAATAAGAAATATTTATTCTTATTGTCTACTGTTGCATATGAGAGAATTTTTACCTTGTAACCATACAAGAATGGTGAATAGTAAAATCAGAATTTAAGTGAGCACATTGGGAATCTATTAGGCCCAGAAGCCTTTGGGGAAAGTCAGGTTGTCAATTTCAATATGTTTAAAAATTCAGCTGCAGCAAGGTTAATGTGGGTTTTGCAGTTAAACGTTGACTTTGTAAGGTCCGTGTACTTCCTGGAACTTAGCAGTGAAAACATCCCACACAAAGTGATTAGTAAAATGGGGGCCCAGGGGATTAAAGGGCAAGTATCTGCATGATTAGGAAATTGTCTTAAAAACAAGAAGCAGAGAGTAGTGGTAAATGGTTCATTTTGAGACTGGAGAATGTAGACAGTGCTGTTCCCCGGGGTCACTTCTGGTACAACTGTTTTACATGTGTATTAATGAACTAGATATGGGTGTGGAGGCTAAAACTACCACAGGCTTGGAAATGTGGTAAACAATGAGGAGGATAGTAAGAGACTGCAAGAAGACAGATAAGCTCCTGACTGGGCAGATGAAATTTAATGCAGCAAAGTATGAAGTCTTAAATTTGTCAGAGTAGTGTTAACATAGACTAAAGTAACACCATTCTAATGGCCTAAGTCCTTGAAAGAGGCAGAGCATTGAGTTAGCAGAGTAATAGAGATTCTTGGCTTCATAAACAGTGGCAAAAAATACAAAAGCAGATATTTGAATCCGTCCAAGAAACTGGCAAGGGACAACTGAAGTATCGCCTCAAATTTTGGTGGTCACACTTCACGGAGGATGCAAAGGTCCTGGAGGAGGTGCAGATTTCCCAGAAAGACTCCAGATATATCGGATTTCAGCTGCAGGTTAAACTGAAGAAGATGGGATTGTTTCCCTTGGAGCAAAAAAAGGTTGGGAGATTTGATAGATAGGTCCATGATTATAACTGGTTGAGAGAGAATAGATTTAAAGTAATTGTTCCTTTAGCACATAATTGAAGGGCCTGGGACCCAGATTTAAAACTTGAGCCAACAGCTATGGGAGATTTGAGCAAAAGCTTTGTTACTCAGAGTAGTTCATCACCTTGTAAGGTGGTGGAAACAAAATCAGTCAATGCTTTTAAAAGAGAGATGGGTATTTGAAATATACCAAAGGTAGCCAATTTCCACAACTGCTCATAGAAAAGGGTTTGTCACAATACTTGTATTCAGGGATGTGCTTAAATACTTTGGTGTTTTTTTACACTTCAGTGGTTTCAAGTTCTAAGCTGCACATTGTAACTTTGATCTATCAAATCAGCATGAGAGCTCCTCATATGCTGTTACTTTGAGCCTCAGAAAAGAAAGATAAGGAAAATTGTGGGAGTCATCTTGTTGATTAACAAATGAAATCATGTCAATGGCGAATGATGGTGTAAAGATACAAACAGACATTGGAGATATTGGTAAATAGAAAAAAGATTTTGGCCTCCAGCTGGAATTTGTAAAAGTTCCTGGTAGCAGTTGTGAAGTAGCAAATGCCTAAAAATAGAAAGTAGACAAACATGTAGCAAAGCAGAGTGAGTTTAATATGGGAGCTTGAGTTGTGCTTGGGATTCTGTTTGGAGCAGATTTCTGAATGGCAGTTAATTCAGAAGACCAATCAAGACAGTTTTCTGCAATATTATATTTCAGAGTCAAAAAGGATACAACCCATTTTTATTTCCTAATAAGTAATGACCAGATTTAATTAATATTTTCTACAGTGTATGAATATGTATCTAAAGGAAATGATAATGTAATCAAAAGAAATGCAATGCTCAAAAGGGTGAGATTTGAAAAGGCTACAAAGAGTCTAGATTTGGGTAAGGCTGACTTCCTTATAATACAGAGAATGTCCACACCAGACAAAATTCTGCTACTGGGTACAGTGACAGAAGATCAGCGTGAGGTGAACAAAAAAGAACTTAATATGATACAAATTTCAGTTTATACCCTTAAGGGCATAAGCTCCACTTGTCTAGAAAATCCAGCCTTGGAAAGCTGAAGAAGTAATGTCTGTCATAAAACTAAAAAAGCATACTATAAAGTCAAAATATAGATCAAATCCTGGTGAGTTGGAAAAATTCTAATATCTACAGAGGGTAACAAAACATATTGGAAGAGCAATGGAAAGAGTTTATTAAAAGAAGCTTGCTAGGAATATCAAATTCAATAGGACAATTTTATCAGGATAAAATGTTGTAGATCAATAAAAACAGAAAATGCTGGAAACCCTCATTAGGTCAGGCATCATCTGTAGAAAGAAATAGAGTAACAGTTTCAGCTTGAAGACCCTTCGTCAGAACTAAGAAAGAAAACAAGTTACAAGCTGCAGAGAAGGGAGGGATGGATGGATACGACGAGGGGATAGCTCTGACAGAGCAGGCCAGGGTTAATGTTGAAGTTGTAGAGGCTATGCAGTCAATGGGAGCAGTGGGAGAGTGAAAATGAACAAAAGTTATGAAATGAAGGCACTTAGTATACAAAATAATGTAAAAACTTGTAAAATGTAGAGGTGTAGGACACGCATTGCTTACCAAGCTTTGTTAATGGAGAACAGAGCTGATATTACTGGTGGATGACAGAGAGTAGTTCTGGCACAGACAAAGTGATTTATCAGAAATTGAGCCCAGAAGGCTATGACGTGCCCAGATTGAAGATGAGGTGCTGTTCCTCAAGTTTATATTGGACCTCATCATAACAGTGCAGGAAGTCGGTCAGGTCAGAGTGGGATGGACACGAGTGGCAGGCACAAAGTTCTGAGTTAGCCCTGCGAACTGAATGTAGGTGGTCCACAAATTCCATCACCCAAACTGCACCTGGTTTCTCTAATGTAGTACTTAGACCCATGATTGATTTTATGATCAGACGATGGTTAAAACTAATAATAATGTTCATGGAAAGTTGAAATAGATATACATATGATTTATTTTTGGTACTATTTACAAAAGAGGAAAATGATAGCTTCTGGAGAAAATAAATTTTGAACAGATGTTCTTGTCAAAATTAATGTAAGCAAAGTAGCTTAGAAATGAAAAAAGTAAAAGTAGTTGGGAGTTTCAAATCCCAAAGTTTCCATTCTAAAGTTTTAATATTAGGTACTCCAACTAAATCTACCAACGCTCCCTTGATTTCAAAATTGTTCATTCTGTGCCATTTAAGAAAGTGAGAGAACAAAACCAGAAGCTTAGATATCGTTGGAAAATTTATTGGAGACTACAATGAAAGTTGAAATGACAACACTTTTCAAAAAAAAAATTTCAAAGAGTCAGTGTGGATCTCAAAAGGGTATTCACAACTGAAGAGTTTGACTGAACTTTTTGGGAGGTGATCAATGAAATTGGGATGAGAATAACTGTGTTTTTATATTGGCTTCCCCAAAACATTTGATAAAGTTCCCAGTAAGAGACATCAGAAGCCAAATTCCATGGAGTTAAAGGTGACCTGGTTAGGAAACCTGTTGCATGGCAGAAGCCAATGGTAGGGATAATGAAACTTGCAGTGGCAGGTTAATGCTGTCCTGCAATAATCTGTGTTGTGGATTCATTTAGTGATTGTCATAGAGACAGTCACAGTCATACAGTGCCCAAACAGGCCCCTCAGCTCATTAAGTCCACACCAACTATTAAATACCTATTTACACATACTGTTTTATTCTCTTTGCATTCTCCTCAACTCCTCCTAGATTCTACCATTCACACTGGGGGCAATTTACAGTGGCCAGTTAACCTACCAACCCACAGCTTTGAGATGTGGGAGGGGAAAAAACATTGGATAATGAGATAGAAATTCCCAGATGATACAAGGATAGAAGTTGCAAAAACTGTAGATGGAAACATTAATTTATGAAAAGATATGAATTGAATAGGCAAATGAGAAATACAGTGATAATTGATTTTTGTTATTAGCAAGCATGAATTCATCTGCCTTGGACCTAAAGGTAGAAAAGAATACTACTTAAAATGAAAAAGGTAGAAGCAATGGTGGTTCAGAGATTTAGGGATCCATGGATGGGTGCAAAACATGTTCAAAAAGAGTAATGGAGTGCAAGTCTTTATATCAAGAGAACAGGGGGATAAGTAGGTAGATGTTATACTACAGTTCTACAAAACCCTGGTTAGACCACTCCTGGAGTATTGTGAGCAGCTCAGCTCATTAATCCTTAAGAAGGATGTCATGTTCTGGAAGAATGCATTGCAGATTTAACAAACTGGTATGTGGACTCAAAATTAAATCACAAGTAGAGAGATGCTAAGTAATTGTATTTCAGGATTCATGGGATTAACAATGATTTGGTTGGAGTTTTCTAGGCATTAAGAGGAACTGATAATGTAGATAGAAATAAGTTATTTCTTGTGGTTGGCAAACCTAAGGCTAGGGCTCATTGGCTAAAGAAATGGAATCTGGCCATTCAGGAGTGAGGTTAGAGAACAGTTCAACAAACAGGTTAATGAAATGATTGAAACTTTTCCACAATCAGTAGTTAATGAAAAGTCAGTTGTTAATATTTAACCTCTTATTTTACTTAAGGAAAAGACAGACTTAAAAGATAAATTCGATGCCCATCCTTTTGAAATAGCTAAAGGGGCTAAATAACTAATTTCTGTTCAAGATTCCAACAAGAATAGCGTGGCCATTCACTGGCAGAATTGGAAAGGCACTTAAAGAATGCTCTGAGAGTGTGGCATTCTCAAACTCGTTTTCAGCACCAATGAAAGAACATCTTAGAGAGTGCAGCACAGAGCACAACCATTGGTGTGCCTTCCTGTGCAGTCATTTACCAAAGTGTACAAGCCCAATGGTGATAGGAGAGTGAATATTCTGGGAGACAGATACTTCTGCAACTGCTATTGAGTATCCCTGATGGTGACTTGCCTTCCCTAGATAAAATTTGTCACTAAGATAGTACTTTTTGAAGGTGGATAAGGAACAGGCCTGCCATTGTCCATTTGGGAATCAATGACGAGAAGGAAAAAGGTTAAGGTCCTGCTGCCAAAATTACTGGAGCTTGGATGGAAGTTAATATGCAAGACCTTGGATATAATGATTTCAGTCTTATTGTAAGTAGAGACATTATAAAATAAAGTAGATTGAAAAAATAGTGCAGGAAGGAGGGCTTCAAATTCCTCAGTCTTTATAACAAAGCCTCTGCCTACTCAAGGGCAGAGAGCAAGGGGTAGGGCCTGCTCACCTGCACAGAGAAGAGACCAATATCCTTGTGGAAAGGTAACTTGTGCTGGAAATGGTTTGAATTAATTTGGCTGGGATTCCAGTCTCGTATTTTTAAGAAAAGAGGAAAATATGCTCAGAGGACTGAGGAGAAAATACACAAGAATAAATATAATGAGGTGACCAAAATTGAACATAATACTCGAGGAGGTTGAACTGGTGTTATAATTAGATTCGATCTTGTCACTCATTCTTCCTACCAAAATGTGCATCACCTCTCATTACTCTGCATTAAATTTCATCTCTTGCCCAACACTGATCCCTGGGGAATACACCTATTCATCTTTCTTCAGTCTGGAAAAAACAGCTATTTACTACAAGTCTGATACTTGGCCAACTTTGTATCCATGCTACCAATGTCCCTTTTAATCCCACGTGCTTCAGATTTGCTGATAAATCTGACATGTGGCACCTTACTAAAACCTAAGTGGTGATCCATCTGCACAAGAACAACTGCATGATCCACTACTTCATCAAATTCTATCAAACAGGCCAGAAATGATTTGTCTTTAAC
>JARFYF010000052.1:103066122-103076861 GCA_030265395.1 Rhina ancylostomus
TGCGGGAACATAAGAAGCTGCAGAGACTAGTGGACTCTGCCCAATACATCATGGGCAAATCCCTCCCCACCATTGCTAGTATCTCCAGAAGGCAAATCCATCATCAAAGATTCCTGCCATCTGGGCCATGCAATCTTTTCACATCTACCATCAGGCAGGAGATACAGAAGCCTGAAGTCCCACACCACCAGGTTCAAGAACAGCTACTTCCATTCAACCATTCAGTTCTTGATCCAACTGGCAAAACACTTTGATCACTTTGCACTAAAATCGACTTTGTTTTTTCTCTCCTAAATTTTTTTCTCATTTAAAAAAAATTGTGTACAATTCGTTTTTCTTGTGAATGCTGCTTATGTGATGCTATGTGCCTGTGATGCTGCTGCAAGTAAGCTTTTCAATGCTCTTGTGCATATGATAAACTAGACTTTGATCTCAGAAGAACTTAGTTGCATACTTTCAAAGTATTAGCCTCTAGCAGGAGTTGGAAGGCACAAAATCTTCTTTTCACCATAGTTATGCACATGCTGCTGCAATTGCAGTGCAGAAGGCAATAAGGATATAAGGACAATAAATTGTAACATTTATTAGTGCTTGCTGGTTTAAATAAATGTGTTTTGCTGAAGAATAAAATCAGAATTAGTGAAAATGGGAAAGTTATTGCAATTATTCTGTATTTTGATGAGTTAGTTCTAATCTTGAAATTACAACTCGGTAAAAACAAAGGAAAAAAATATTAGGTGGCAGTTAAATATCTTTGGAAGAGTCTTTGTGTATGCATTGACCAGTTAATAGCCAAATGAATGTAGCAAGACATGATCAAACAAAAAGATTGTCATCATACTTTAATAAATTTTCTCAAGCTACCTATTCATCATCCCGGCCTTTTTAGGTAGACCAATATATATGATCAGACTGCCTCATTTTGCAAAGTTAAGCAGAGTTTGCCAGCATCATTTGTTTCTTGCTCCAATGATAGCTTTACTAACCTTAATTCTATCAAAGACTTTCCTCCTGTGTTAAATCTTTGTATAATATATATTCACATGCACTCTATTTATGAGCTGGTTGCACGATGATCTGTCTCTACAAGCGGCCTCCGCGTTGCAGCCATTTGGGTTGCGGAAAATAGCCCTTACAGCAATTCACAAATCAATACCCAAAAATCCAAGATAGAGAAAATATTACATTCTTATGGAATTTTGGGGGGAAATAATTAAATTAATAGACACAATTTGTTGTTGCTTTCACATTTTGTGTTTTTTTTTTGCAACTCATTTCTTTGATGCATGCACAGATAACGTGGTGTTTGTTTTAAGTGTGCTAATTTAATTTTACTGTCTAGCAGTTTTTTTGCCAAGAATTTTCCATGTTATGTACCCTTATGATGTAGGATCAGCAAGTTTATGTGTAAGTTACAAACCTAAATGACCACTGTTATTTTTTTGAGGTATATTAATAAACTATCTTACCTATATTTAGAAGTGTATGTCTCCATTCAAATTGAAGGCTGGAAGGTGTTAAGTATCTGAGGTTGCTTCCGTCTCCAAATGGAGATTTATCAATTTCCAAAGCAAATCTCTTGTGTAGTTCCCACCACAAACCAGTAGTTATGGTACTCGCATGACAGTTGAGAGAAGAATATCCCCTAGGAATGCATATCCACTTATAACATGGAATTTAATGGGAAATAGGGTTTCGGGTTTCAGAAAGTTGCAATATGGACTGCTGTCTATCTTCCCTCTCCACTCTCAGTCCTGATGCATCTTCATCTGAACCACTGAAAATTCCTTATCACGCCTGCCCCCCGTCCCCGAACATATGTTGCTTGACTCGCCAAGTTCCTTCAGCACTCTGTTTTTGTTGTGGGTTTTTGGTGCCCTGTCTGTCTTCCAGTCTTCTCTGCTTGAAATCTCTTGATTGTTATACAACAGTCACTTTGGTAACAAAAATAGCACAAATAAATAGAATTTTTTCACAGATTCCATAGCAGTTTTGTTAAGTGGAGGATAATGAAAAGTGGTTTTCTTTTACATTACATCTTTCCAGACCCTTTCAGAATATGTGAATATATCTGGAAAATTTTCTACAAGTGTGGTCTCTGTATCAAAAGAAGAATGTAGTTGTGATGGGGGTGTACGATCAAGGTTCACTGGATTGAATTCCTGGGGTGGTTGAATCAGTTCTGTGAGGGAAGAATAAGTACCTATTCTCCAGAGCTTAGAAAAGTTAAGAGGTGATCTCAAAGGAATGTTAAAAATTCTTAAGGTTCTGACAGGTGCAGGATGATGTCTCAAAGCTGAGGGGAAAAGAACTCGAGGTCAAAATTAACATTAAGTCTCTCAGGACTGAGAAAAGAAGAAATTTCTTCACCTGGAGAGTGACGGAAAATCTTTGGAATTCTCTACCCATAAAGGCCCTGAAGCCTCTATCAAGACAGTAATTGATTGATTTTTGGATATTAAAGGAAGGAAGAGATTTGGGATTGAGATGAAAGAGTAGCAATGATCTTACTGAATGGTGGAGCAGGCTCAAAGTTGAGTGAGAAGCAGGAGTATGTCATAAAGTCACACAGAATAGAAATAGGCCCTTTTGGGTCACTGAGTGCCATGCCACCACAAAGATCCATTTACGCCCATCCTATTTTATTCTCCCCACATTCCTATCGATTCCCCTTCTCCCACCGCACTCTTTCCCCCAATGTTCCCATTCATCTACACATCAGGGCCAATTTACAGTGACCAATTAATCTTGCAATCCCCACTCGGGGATAAGTGAGCAAACCAGATCACCCAAAGGAAAACCATGCAGTCACAGGAAGAACATACAAACTCCACACAGTGTACTGGAGTTTAGGATTGAATCTGGGTCACTGGAGCTATGAGGCAGCAGTTCTATCAGCTGTGCTGCTTCCATTTCTTATGTTCCCAAAGTGCTTTATAGCCAATTAAGTACTTTTGAAGTCCAGTTCGTCATACTTGAAGTGGTAGGGAATACTGTAGTTAGTGTCAGCACCTGGCTGATTTTTTTATATCTCTTGAATAAACATCACTATGTTTTCTTCTTTGATGTAGTTCCACAGATTCTTTTATGTCTACTCTGTCTCTGACTCACTGCCAGCAAGATTTTGTTCTCGAGTGTCAGGAATGGGACTTCAACTTAGGGCTTCTGACTCTAGAGTGAGAGTGCTACTAATTAAGCCACAGCCAACACTTGAGGGCAGTAATTTTGTATTATTTTCCACTGTATTGTGAACTGTTTAGGTTTAACAACCAAGTTTATAACTTTGTCTAGATGTTTCCTGGGTTTACTTACTAGGAATATTTTTTGGATATTTCTTTATCCTTAAAATAAATACACAATTGACATCCATATAAGATTCTCAACTGATATTGCATGAGAAACCTTGTGAATGAAGGTCAAGCATAACCACTTGGTATTGTATTCAGAAAGTTTTTTTAGTTAAGACTAATGTATTTTATGTCATCGTGTCTTCAAAGTGTTGATTNNNTTACTATTTCCTTCAGTGCATTCCATTGTACAGGAGCTATTTGATGTGAAGAATTTCTGTTTCTATTAGCTTGTGCTTCAAGCAACTTTTTATAACATCTAGGTTAGGTAACTGAAAACTTCAAAAAATCTTGATAAACCTTTAAATGGAGAGTTAGGTTGACATGATAAATGGTTTCCCATTTTGAGTTATAAAAAAACATCTTAAATCCATTTATTTTTCTGTATTTTTTTTACTGTGGCTCCAGGGATCGACTAACTTATTCTTTTTCTCATGACCACATTAGAAGATATCTTTTAAACTGAAATATGACTCTTTCTGCATTATTGCTTGGAAACTTGTGTTTCTTGGCTTTCATTACCATCTTATGGTGTATTAAACTTGCAATAGCTAAGCTTCTGTATGCTGTGGAGACTATCTGATTTAAGTCACTGTAGAGGAAGTTAGGTATTCATTGAATATGGAATCATAAAATGTGGCTCAGAGTACAGATGAAATAAAATCAGAAAATGCTGGAAACACAGCCAGTTGGGTAACATCTGTGGGTAGATAAGAAAAGTTAACATTTAAGGTGAAAGACCTTAATTAGAACTGGGAAGGAGAGAAAAGAGCATTAAATAAGTTATCTGATTGATGGATTAATGTGGGCAATTAGAGAGAAAGAACAAACAAAGTAATGCAAAAGCAGCGAATTGGAGGCCTGCAAAACATGGCCAGCAGGGTAGGCTGTGCTGATGTAGAGAGAAAAACTGAGCCAATATTGCAGGTGGATAAGCTGTTTCATTCAGCTATAGACAGAGAAAATTGGTTATTTGAAGTTGTGTAGAATTCAACATAGAGTCTGGAAGGCAGTAACATGCCCATATGGAAGGTGAAGTGTTGTTCCTCAAGCTTGCGTTCAGTCTCATTATATCAGTGCAGGAAGCTATAAACATGAGTGTAGGAGTGTGATGAAGAGCTAAAATGTTAGGCAACTGGAAACTCAGTTGTTCCTGTGCACTGAGCAAGTGTTCCCCATCTGTTCTGCATTTGGTTTGAGGGATCAGATTTTGAACGATGAAAGTATTGCACCAGATTGGAAGAAGTTCAGATGAATCACTGCTTCACGTGGAAAGACCGTTCAGGTCTCTGTGTCATGTTAAGGTCAGAGGATTGGTGTTTTATCTCCTGTGGTTGCATGGGAAAGTGCCATAAAAAGGGCAGAGGTTGGTTGGGATGGAAGAGCAGACCAGAGAGCCAAAAAGGGGGCACTTTTCTATGAAATGCTGAAAGGGGAAGAGAGGAAAAAATGTGCATTGTGGTGAAAATCCACTAATGGTGGCAGAAATCATGAAGGATTATCAGCTGAATGCATGGACTGGTGGGGTAGAATGTGAGGATGAGAGGACCTCTGTTGTTCAGTCTGGAGGGTGATCTTGAGCTTTCTGTTGCCTGCCATTTTAATTCTTCATTCCACTCTCATTCTGCCCTACCTGTCTGTGGTCTCCTGTACTGTTAAAATGATGTTGAGGAACAGCACCTCATCTTCCATCTAGGAATACTACAGCCTTCCAGATTCATTCTTCAATTGTACAACTTCAGGGAACTCATTTTTCCTGTTGTGAGATTGGCTAGTGAAGAGTTTTTCTCTCTCTATCAGCATGGCCTCACCTTTTGCTTTTGCTAACTAATTTATATCTATACCATTGGCTGCTGATCTTTCAGTTGATACCCATTTTTTTTTACTTTATCCAAGCCCTCCATTATAATAAATACCTTCTACCAAGTCTCCTTTTAGCTTCCTTTGGTCTACCCTTGCCAAGATAACTGTGCCCTTTCCAAAGTGTGATGCCCAGAATTACATGTGAAACTCCAGCAGGGGATGGATGAATGAATGTGTTATGAATTCAGCAAAGCTTCTTATCATTCGTAAACTATCCTTAAAGTAATATTTTTAGTTGTTTAGTTAAAATATCTTCACATTTTCAAAGATTGCACATTTGGACAAAACAAGATACTGAATGAAATGAATGTTACCACAAGCGAATGACTGTGATCCACTGCCTCATTCACACTAATAATTTCAGTAAAAATTTTCAGAAGAGTTAACTACAGGATTGGGTTCAAAGAAATTTATGATCTCTCAAACTGATTCAGCCATTTTCAGTGAAATTCCAATTATTCAGTATCTGACCATTCTGAAATTCTGATGGTTCAGCATCTGATTCACCAGGTAATGTTCTTTGTGCTTCCTCAGAGTCTCACTGGGGCCTCTCTGCCCCTGCCCCCTGTCCCCAGCCCCGTCTCAGTCTCACCATTCCCCAGTTCCCACACTCGCCTGAAACTTAATGAGTTCAGTGGAGAATTTTTCATACTATGTGACATCATAAAAAAACTAATTGAAAGTATGTTTGGGGAATAAATGAATAACATCCAATAGTCCAGAAAATCCACAAGGCCAGCACCACCAAAGTCCCAAATGTGCCAGATTATTGGAGTTTTACTATATTGCTAAGTTTGACTGGACCATGTCAAGGTGCTTGGGAACACCATCACCTGCAGGTTCCCTTCTGAGTCATGCACCATCCTGACAAGGAATTACATTGCTGTCCTTTCATTATTTAAGTGTTGCTGGAATGCTCTATGCAGCAGCATATTGGGAGTAATTCCACTGTAAGAACTGCAGTAGTTCAAGAATGTGACTGAACAGCATATTCTTGAGCGGTATTGGAGACAGACTATAAATGTTGTCAGCAATGCCTGCTGACTGAAAAATGATTTAAAATTTATCACTATTGGACAGTAATCTTTTCTACCAAAAGCAAAAATAATTCCAGACTTTCTCATTAGCAACCATTTCCTCTTTTCCCCCTTCCCTTCATCTCACAACACGGATTTCTTTGTCACTAAAAATAAGACCAGCTTCTACTGGAGTTGCCAATGCTGCCAACTTGCCCTTCTCCAAATTCATCAAGCCTAACAAATCCCAAAGTTATTTGCATTTTTCTTTGGTATCTTTCATCTGTGCTTGCTAATGTATACTCCAAATTCATCTTGTCAGTGGGACTTGTCGTTTATTCTCACAATCCTATTTCTATCCAGCGGCTCAGCATTAACTCTTTTCTGTCCCTGTTGCTAGGTAACACTGTGAGTGGGCCCACTTTTCTTGGGGACTGTATCTTTCCCTTTCAAATCTACTGGTAACACTCTGGTTCCTTTGGGTGACCTTCCGAAACAGCTTACTGAGGTTGTGCATTACCTCCACTGCAGTTCTGTGTGTTCTGAGGTGGCTTCCAGAATCCTATGCAGGGGACCTGCAGATTCTGCCATAGGAAGAGGAGGTGGTGCTTGACGTGCCAGATGGGTGGTTTGTTTGGGGTGCTCTGCATTCTTTGCACTACATATGTAGTGATTAGAAGTGCTCTGTGCTCTTCCCAGATGCTTCCCTTCCTCCATTTGAGCAGTGAAGAGCCAGAGATTCGCTTGGGTTGGTGGAGTTATTGCACTTCATCAAAGGAGATGTTGAGAATTTCCTGAAGCATTTTGTGTCCTTTTTGAAATTTCTTTGTATGGAGATGTTCAGAGTACTTTAAGTATTTGCTGCAGAGTACGTAGATGTTTCGCTACTGCAGTGAATGGAGCATGATCAGAACCTCTATGCTGGAGATGTTGGCTTGGGTGAAGATACAAATATTGTTTTGGATACCCTGCAGATGGATTTGGAGGATTTTCTGGAGAAAGCATTGACAGTAATTTTCCTGTGCTTTGAGGGCCTGTAATAGGTTGTCCATCTTTCTGAAGCATATGGGAAGATGGGATTGGCATACTGTGAGATTGGTGCTGAGTATGAGGTCTTGGTCTTGGAGCATTATCATGGATCTTAATTGTTGTGGGATGTGGTGTAGTCATGGAATTGTACAGCACAGAAACTGGCCCATGTTGGCCTTTATGCCCATCTGTACTAATTCCATTTGCTAAATATCCTTGTATGTCTTACCTATTTAAATGTCTGTCTAAATGCCTCTTAAACATAGTAATCGTATTGGATTCCATCACTTCCTCTGGCAGTGTGTTCCAGATATCACTCTCTATTTTTAAAACAAAGTTTACTCCTCAGATCCCTTTTTAAAACTTCTACTCACTGTAATATTATGCCCTTTTATGTTTCATACATTCACGATGGGAATAAGATTTTGACCATCTACCCTATCTGTGTTCTTATAATCTTATATATTTCTTGTAACTTTATGTACCAGGTCATCCCTCACTTTGCTTTGACCTCTTGAAAGCAAACCCAGCCTATCCAATCTCTCCCTGTAACTGAACTCCTGCAATACAGGCAATATCCTGGTGAATCACCTTCACAGCGCTATCACATCCTTCCAAAAGTGCAGTCTCACCAGTGTTTTGTAAAGCTGCAACATGTCCCAACTCTAATTCTGACCTATGAAGGCAAACGTGCCCTATGTTGTCACCACTCTTTCGAGCTGCACACAGTCTACTCGTAGCTACCCCCTTGCTCCTAATATGCTTCCAGAATGACTTAGGATTCCCCTTAATCTTACCTGCTAAGGATATTTCATAACCTCTTTTTGCCCTCCTAATTTAGTTAAGTACTCTCTTATACTCTCTATAATCCCCAATGCACTTGCTTGATTGTAGTTGCCTACACCTGTCATATACTTTTTAAAAAAAAAACTAGTGCTGGTAGGATAATATCCATTCTCTCATGATGGAGCGAGCAATAACTTAGAAGTTAGCCTCTGAATGTGCACAAATGCTAGCATCTGTGTATTCTAAATGAATAACAGGTGTTTGAAGTGATCTTGGTTCTGCAATGGAGATGATGATTGAACATATTAGCTCCAATCCAGCAGAATGCTTATTGGAGGTAAGGTGCAGTATTGCACTTGGGAAGGGGGTTGATTTGTCATAACACAGTTGTACTTTACCACAGTCTTCATTGGAATTGGGTTTGTGCTATACTTGTCAATTAGGATCCTGGCTTGTGTGTCATTGTGTAGAATGGTTACGGATTTTTGACAACTAAATGTGACATGGATTATCCATCATCCACCTGTGATGTATACAGTTTGTGAATTTGTGAATGTATACAGTGGTTGGTGCTGCTCAATTTTTCTTGGATTTGTTGAGTTTTGAAGATGATGTCCATTTTACCTAATTGATGGACAGAATTATGCTATGGGAGGAGGATCCTTGCATTGATTTTCTTTGCGCCATGTTGAGGTAGTGATGTAAGTGCCAATGTTTGGATTGAAGTGGTTCATCAGATTCTCTTTCCTCCCCATTCAAATCTCTCATTACCCTCTCCCCTTCAGTAATTTACTGTTAACATCCCCATTGTTGGAAAACCCTGCTCTAATTTCCAACCTCTTTTTTTTCCTCTTTAAAATTGACTCTCAGATATGTAGTCTCTCTTGAAGCATCATGCTTGAATATTGACAATCAGGCTTACACCAAAGTAGCAACATTGATACCATTCTAATCAAAATGACAAGCAGCATCCTTTGTGATCATTGAGACTAGTGAAGTGGATGAGGACTGTGTCAACAACTGCATATCAATCTTCTCCAAAGCCCTTTTTCTGTTGTTCTGTTAAGTAGAACTACCTTCTCTTGGTTCCATTCTTAATAACATCAAGTCAGAATGTCACCTAATCGGCTTCTGTTCCTACCCTGCACTGTTACTTCTAGAATTGCACAGAAATTTCATTTTGGCCTCTTTTCCATTCCTAAGTTGAATCAGAGTGCCTGGCAACCACAGTGGAAAAGATACTGCTCTGTGTGAAGGTACTCAGTTCTATCTCGTTATCATTTATCTTAAATACTCTGTTGTCTGTTTTTTTAGATTTCTTGTGTGACATTCAGACCTAAATGAGCTACAGTTTGTGCTAATTAAAAACCAGGATGACAATACTGTAGATTTATTTCAGCACCTCCCACAAACACATTCATTCCACCCACCCCATCTGTATGCATATTGTTTGAAGCTGAATCATATACATTAGTTCCCTTTTGCTATGTTACACCTAGCCAAGATTCCAACTCCCTAAACTTTTCAACCTCTCCAAAATTGCCTATTCTTGCTTCACTTCTGTCCATATGTTGTTAAAACAGTCTTTCTTGCTTTTGGTACTGTCATTCTTTTGTATTCCAATGACCTCCTAATTGACCTTCCGTCTTTCATTCTTCATAGATTTGAGTTCTTCCAATTCTTGGCTTTTCATGTCCTGACCCTAACCCCTTCCCATTGTACATGTGAACCTTGTTGTGCAGTCCTATTTTGGCATCTGGTCCACTGATGACTTAACAATGCCGATTAAGTCTATCTGAGTTAGTCCCATATGTGTTTGGTCCATGCCCCTCTAAATCTTTTCAATCCATGTACCTGTCAAAATGTATTTTAAGCTTTAATTGTACCCGTCTGCACAGCTTCTTCTGGTACCACCCTCTGTGAGAAAATGTTACCCCTTGGGGGATCTTAGTATTTTCCCCTCACCTTAGATTTTGTATCCTCTAGTTTTGGACCTCTACCCTGGGCACAAGACTGTGGCAATCCATTTTATCTACATCCCTCATGATTTCATATACCTATATAAGGCCATCTGTTAGCCTTCTATGCTCCAGGGAAAATGTCCCAGCCAACCCTTTGCAAACTCTTCATGTCTCAAATTTTACATAATGTATTATCCATTTCCCTTGCTCCAGCTTCATCTCAACTTCCTTACCTCACTTCTTAAAGATGCTTTAAATCATATTTTTGGTTACTTGTCCTGATATCTCCTTCCTTGGCTCAGTGTGATTTTTTTTATCTGATTACACTTCTGTGAAGATCCATGAGGTGTAATACCATAAAGGCACTATACAAATGTAATTTTTTACTTGAAAGAGTTAAGCTATGATGTTAGTGATTTAGATTTGTATGGTGACCTTGAAGAATGGCTACACATTTTGCTTATATCATTTGCCGTTCCATTCTTCTAATGTGGGAATTTATCAAAATAAAGTGCAGCAGAAGTTTGATCTACTGCGCTGAACATAAGTATTTTTAGTTGTCACTTTGATTTTGTGATGCTGTGTTACTTGTCTTTTCAATATTTAACTATACTTGACATTTTAACATAATCACTGTTAAATTTTGACTAGCTTTTGTGTAGTAGAGAAATTACAGATTGAGTGTAATTAATTATTGCATGAATATTAACTGCATACAAAAAAAAACAAAATGATGT
>JARFYF010000052.1:103117325-103136388 GCA_030265395.1 Rhina ancylostomus
GCTTCTCATAATTTTATGTACTTCTATCAGGTCAACCCTCAGCTTCTAAAGCTCCAGAGAAAATAATCCAAGTTTGTCCAACCTTTCCTTATAGCTAATACTCTTTAATCCAGGCAGCATCCATGTGAACCTCTTCTGCATTCTCTCTAAAGCCTCCATATCCTTCCAGTAATATGATGACCAGTATGGCATGCAATACTCCAAATGTGGCCTAGTCAAATTTTATATAGCTGCAACATGACTTCCCAACTTTTTTTTACCCAACGCTCTGACTAAGGCAAATATGCTGTATACCTTCTTAACCACCCTATCTACTTGTGTTGCCACTTTTAGGAAGCTATGGACTTGCACCCCAAGATTCCTCTCTACATCAATGCTCCTGAGGGTCCTGCCATTTACTGTATGCTTTCTTTTTACATTGGAACTCCTAAAGTGCAACACCTCACACTTGTTTGGATTAAACTTCATCTGTCATTTCTCCATCCATATTTCCAACTGATCTGTCTCTTGCTGCATCGTTTGACAACCTTCCTCACAATCCACAATTCTGCTGATTTCTGTTGGTCCATCTTCAAAGGATTTGTTGATTGATGTTTGGCACTTCTAGTACATGACCCAGAGGTATACAGATTTCCATTTGAGCCCCTACAACATCCTAAATAATGATCTGATTGGATTATAACATTTTATTGTTACCTGATTTTGTAACAGGAAAGGCCGGGCACAATTCCTGGCCTACACTAAGCTGAACTCAGACACTCTGGACAGGGAGGTGGAGGTCGTCTCACTTCTCAGGGTGTTAATGAGAGGAATAAACAGCCTGGGTCCCTGCCCCTAATTTCAAACCAACACTGTTCTCTGGTGCTATCTGCCCTTTCAGGTTAAAATTCATAAATATTTCCCAACAGTGGTGACTTTGAAATTTTTTATTACAACATTGCACCTCGCCTCCATCAAATTTCTTGCCGGAATGGGAGACTGTACAACTTATGATGACTATAGTCCAGAACTCAAGTTACCCAAATCTTGGTAGCTGAATTGCAGAATGCAGATGATGGTTGCATTTGTATGTCCTTGGAGGTAGAGCTCCAAGCCACATGTGAATTGTTCACAGAAGTATGAGAGGATGGGCCTCACAACAAAGGACATCCACCAAATTGCTCCTGGTGACAATTGTGGTTCACGATAAGAGCTAGAAAATTTGGACCACTTCCTATATCTCGAGCCATCTCTGTGGACAAAGACAAATACCAATGATGAAATTCCCCATTGCCTTCAGTGCTCTAATATGGCCTTTGGTTGGTCAAGGAAAAGGGAATTTGAAGATTAAGATCTGAGACATGGCTCAAAACTCGTGCTCTGCCAGACATCAGTGACCTCTGCCCTCCTGTGTACTTCTGAGTGCTGGACAATCTACAGTAGGCAACTCAAACCACATGAAAGTTACTATCAATAAGAAAAATTATAAACAATATATCAAACCAAACAAAACAGAAAAATTTCAAAAAGAACGAAAAAAAAGACTGGACTAAAATTTCTCAGTAGAAACAGAGCAACTCCGTCCCTCTAAATTAAAAAGTTATTGAAAGGGGATCTATATCATATGAAAATACTGAATAAATGGACTCCAAATATCTTCAAATTTAAGTGAAGGATCAATAGTGTACCGCTCCTAATTTTTACCAAGTTTAAACATGATATTGTTTGAAATGCTGACATCACAATCCTGATAAGGTTGCTGTATTTGGAGCTCTATTATGGGAAAGTATTACCAGGCAAGTAGAGGAGAAGAAAGTTGTGCTCAAAGTCTTGTTGGAAAAAATGCAACATCCTTACCCCCTGGCCCATGACCGCACAAAGTGAAGGAGAAATTCAGGGTGATATTGAGAACCTTAAGTCCATGAATCGGAAGCGCACAGTAACTGTGTAAGCAGCAGAAGGAGTGCGTCATTAACTGCTTATCCAGCTGCCTTGTCAAGGACTTCCTGCCCTTAATGTGGAAGAGTCTGCGGTTCCGACATTGGGCACTTTAGAACCCACAAAGTCAGAGAGGAAGTCAGCCATGCTTGATCACAAGGGACTGTCTAAGAGAACAAGAATGGGTTGACTGGAGTAAATAGAACAGCTGTAGCGCAACATCCTCGTATAGATTTCCCCACACCCTATCACCTCGGCTTGCTGAGGAAAGTGTTTTAAGTTTGATGTCCATGTTGTGAGTGCGGGATATGTGGGATTGATGTGATGCAAACTGTAAAGTACAATTACATTGCTCATTGCAAAGTGAGGTTAGCTTTATTCTAGTGATTTGGTTAACATTTGTAGAATGACAATTTTTATCATCTTCCTTGGGGAAAACAGTTTTTCAATATGACCAACATAAATGCTGGAAATGTAATAAAGTTTTTAATTGGCTTTTTGACTGCTAAAAATAACAAACAGATTTTTTTAAAAATGAATTTTATAATACAAGCTCTGCTATCACCTCTATCCAATTTTCATGAATGGCAATGAAATAGATTCAGTTGAAATTGGGATTATTGGGGATGTTGTAAATCTACAGCTGAGCGTGACTGACCACTTCAGAGCAGCACATACTAGAATCATAATTAGAGTCATACAGCATGGAAACAGGCCCTTTGGCCCAACTGGTCCATGCCGACCAAGATGCCAGTGCCATTTGCCAGTGTTTGGGCCATAATTATTTTAGCAAAGAAGGGCAATTCAATCATTTGATTCATGCTGCCATTTTGTCGAGTAAGCTTGTCAAATCCATTCTTCTGCTCTTTCCCCACAGTCCTAAAAAATATTTTCCTATCCAACCCCTTTTTGAAAACCCTGATTTAATTTCTTTCCACTGTCCTTGCAAGCTGAGTTCCAGATCGTAACCGCTATCAGCATAAAACAAAATTCTTCCTTTCTCTGCTGCGTGAACTGACCTTCACTTTATAGCCGTGTACCTCGTTCTTGAAGTAAAAATAGAAAATGCTGGAACACTCAGCAGGTTAGGCAGCATCTGTGGAAAGAGAAATAGTTGACATATCAAGTCCAGGACCCTTCATCAGAATTGGGCAAAGAGAAAACAAGTTAGTTTTCAAAAGCAAAGGTGGTGGGGGAAGGATGGGTATAATAAAGAAATTTTTTCTAAGGGGTGAGAGGTGAGAATAAAGAAAATTTCTCTAATGGGGTGAGATCAAATGACTTAATGTAGCTGTCAGAAGAACAGTTAAACTTCTTTTTCATTGTAATATGCTGTGAATGACAAGGCTGTGGCACGTGCCAAGCAGGCTAGACTATACATAAATTAAATCAAAATGAGAGGCAGAAGTGGCCAGTTCTGATATAGACAGAAAGAGGAAGCATCCCAAAGTTAGAGTATCCAATATTGAGTTGAAAGGGAACAACACTCAGATGGAAGATGAGGTGTTGTTCCTAGAGTATGCATTGGTCCTCGTTATAACAGTGCAGGAAGCCATTGACACAAAGGTCAGAATGGCCTGGTGAATTAAACTTGCTGAATATTTCTTAATTTTCTGTTTTTATTTCAGATTTCCACCATCTACAGTCTCTCTGATTTTTAAATCATGTAGAGTAGCTACTTAAATGGGCGCACAAATGCAAAATGCTTGAACTCAGCAGATCAGGCAGCACTTATGGAGGGAAATGAACAGTCAACATTTTGGGCCAAGACTAAGACTCTTCATCAGGACTGGAAAGAAAGAGGGCAGAAGCCAGAATTAAAGGGCGGGGGGTGGTGTGAAGATGAGCTGGCAGGTGACGGGTGAATCCAGGTGAGAGGAGGAAGGTAGGTAGGTGGGGTGGGAGGAAGGAAGGAAATGATGTGAGAAGCTGGGGGGTGATCAGTGGAAGAGGCAAGGGCTAAACAACGTGGAATCTGATAGGAGAGGACAGTAGGACATGGAATAAAGGGAAGGAGGTGGGGAACCAGAGGGAGAGAGGTGTGGGTGATGGTGGGAGAGGGGAAAGAGAAGAGGTAAAGGGGCCAAAGGGATAAGCAAACCAAAAGGGAGGAAAGAGGGGAGTAGTTACTGGAAGTTAGAGAAATCGATGTTGATGCTGTCAGGTTGGAGGCTACCAAGATGGAATATGAGGTGGTGTTCCTCTCATCTGTGTTTAGCATCAACTTGGCAGTAGAGGAGGCTATGGACAGACACGCCAGTGTGAGAATGGGAAGTGAAATTAAAATGGCTGACCATCGGGAGATACTGGCTGTCCTGCCAGATGGAGTGAAGGTGCTCGATGGAGCGAAGGTGCTCAATGAAGCGATCCCCAATCTGCGGCGGGTCTCACCAATGTAGGGGAGGCTGCACCGGATGCAATAAGTGACCCTGATGGATTCACGTGAAGTGCTGCCTCACCTGGAAGGACTGTTTCGGGCCTGAATAGTGGTGAGGGAGGAGGTGTAGGGCTAGGTGTGACACTTAGTGTGGTTGCAGGGATATGTGCCTGGAGGGGGATCAGTGGAGAGGGATGAGTGGATTTGGGAGGGATGAGGGAGTCAATTTCTGTTTTATCACTCCTCCACTTGGATGAAAGTACTTTTTAGTAAAAAAAACACAAAAACTCATTCAGAATCCTACACCTCACTATTTAATTATTTTCTGGAAGATTACCTTTATGCTATTCAGATCTGTATGGAATGACTTTCTGTTACACATCTAATTTTCTCCTCTTCTTTTGCATGTATGTAAGTAGCTAAACTTTCTGAAAACTGTCAGTGCTGAGTATGCCCATGCTATTATTTGGGAGTCTATGTCAGCACCTTTGTAGACTAGGCATTGAGAGTGTTAGATGTGTGGAGCCATTAACAAGATTTATTAGGCACCTTGTCAATACCTTGACTGTTTACTCATTCTGTGGAACAGTTAAAACAACTTTTCATATGTACATTTGATATGAAAAGGTGTCCCCTACTCCCCATGACTGCTTCTAAAATCCCGACTGCAATTCTCCATACCTTTGTGCCAGGGGTGCTTCTTCTTAGTTGATCAGAATAGGAACTCGCTGTTCAGTTTTTTTTTCCCATGGACTGGGCAAATGTTGCAATCTGAATGGCTCTGATTCATAAAATCATTGAGTGGAGTCCTTGGAATGCTCATCCTAATCAGAGGATTTGGGTATAACTGGATCATAAAAGATTTCAGGTAAGTTTCTTCACACAGACATTTATTGCATGTAAATTTTTAAGGCATCAATTAATTGCAATTATTGGGTGCAATTAGCTGAGAGGAAATTTCATGTTTTTTTTTAATGCACTAATCACATCTGTCAACATGGAAAATAATCACAATTCTACTAAAATTGTTCAGTGGCCACCACGTGCGTCAAGTTCTAAACCCGTCATCGCACCCTACTGCTGGAGGCTAAAATCCATTGATACAATTGTTTTAACTCTGGCTTCTGTGTGGTCCTAAAGTACAGTATTTAACTTTTCTCCAATGAAACTAAATGTGATATTCTGTTGTTAAACAAAATATTAGGCCAGTCAGTTAGTTTCATCATTAGTGCTTATGAACATAACTGAAATAGGTAGAGATTAATGTTTGTATTGCCCAGGTGGATTGCCGTTAAGGAACAAAACGAGAGTGGGTTTTTGCATGAAGTGTGGTTTCTTTCTATTGTGAGGAACAAGGAGTGTCAGCTTTTGGAATGGTTTCAATGTAGCTACCAGATTCCCAATCCCAGCTCTGAGGCTGTGCACAAAGGATCCTGGACCTTAATTTTTTCTCTTTCCACAGAAGCTTCCTGACCTGCTGAGTGTTTCTAGCATTTTCTGTTTTTATTTCAAGAACCAGGTTGTTATTCAAATCAGCCCTGTAAGGGGATTAGGATAGGGCAACACATTTTTTCAGTGTTGACAACTGAAAGAAGTCATTAAATAATGAGTAAATCAGTTCACATTATAATTGACTCAAAGACCCATTTAGCTGCATGATACATTCTGAGTATCAATATGAATATCAGCTGTGCAAATAAGTTTTGAGAGAGCAAGAGTGCATAAAGGTAGGGGAAGAGAGAGAGAATGAAAGACACATTCAGAAGGTTGGGGAGAGGCAGTGAAGGCTGGATAGATGTGGAGTCCAGATCAAGAATATAGTACATAAAACCAAGGAACAAGAATAGACCAATCAGCTCTCCACTGTGCAGTAATATTAGAGGTGATCCTGTTCTCCCCCATAACCCATGACTCCTTTCTAACTTAAATTTTGAATGTATTCAGTAACTTCAGCTCCACAGTTTCCTAGGGTTGAGAATAGCAAAGATTCATAGCCCAATGAGTGAAGAAGCTCCTCTTCTATCTAAAATGGGTGACTCCTTATTCTGAAACTATTGCCCCCACCCTCCACCCCAAGCCACCACCAGTTCTAGACACCCCTAGATCGAGGAAACCTCATCTCAGCATTTACCTTGTCATTCTCCTCATTATTATATGTTTCAATAAGATTACCTTCCGTTCTTTGATACCCCAGTGTGTTAGGCTGAACCTTTCTTCCCTTCATCCGAGGAATCATACTAATGAACCTTTCTGCACCACAATCACTAGATATGAGATGGCAGTACTGGCTGGAGAGAGTAGTACATGAGTCCTCAATATTGACTGCAGACCTCATGAAGTCTCCTGATTATGACATACTGTTCCTACCTCCTATATGAATCGGTGCTCCACAGCATTTGCAAGTAATATTTTAGTTGGGGACTTCAATACTCACCATCAATAGTGACTTGGTAGCAAACCATTGACTGAACTGACTGAGGTCTGAAGATTGTCAGACTGGGTTTGTGTTAAGTATTCATTGAATCAATATGGGGGATAAAACTCCTTGCCTGTTGCAGATGTAGGTGACCATATCCTGTAGGGATAAAATCTTTGTATGACTACACCCTCCATTGTGTTGTGTGGGATTGCCATCATTCTAAATCAAACAGACTTGGAACAGATCTGTCAGCTCAAAACTGTGCATTCCTAAAGTAGTGTGGGACATTAGCAGTGGAAGGAATGCATCCCAAAACAATCTGTGCATTCATGGTCCAGCGCATCCTTTGCTCTTCCATCACTATCAAGCCCTGATTCAATATGCAGTTTATAAAGGCATTTAGGAAAGCTGCATAGGCAAGCTTGGCACTGAGGTCACAACCTGTGAAGCTGCCACCCAATATTATATGCATGCCAAGTGACAGAAAAGAGAGAGCTTAGCAAATCCACAGCTCTCAGTTCAGATTGATTCCTGCCTTATCTAGTTATAAATGGTTTTAGACATTAAAAAGCTAATGGAAGGAGGAGAAGATTCTAAAATATTGCCCATCCTCAGCAGTGATGGGCCAGGCATTTGAGTGCCAAAGACCAATATGAAGCATTTTGCAAATGTTTTCTGCTATAACTGCTGAGATAAAGATCCATCTTGGATTCTTTCTGAAATCAACTCTATCAGAGAAGCCTGTCTTCTTCCAATTTGATTCGCTTCACGTGATATCAAAAAACACCCAAGAACATTGGAAACAGCAAAGATTACGGGACTGGATCAACCACAAAAAACAAAAGACTGCAGATGTTGAACACGTGAAACAAAAACAGATAATGCTGGAAGTGCTCAGCAGGTCAGGCAGCATTTTTGGAGAGAGAAACAGAGTCAATGTTTCAGGTTAATGACCTTCCATCAAAGCTAGGCAAAGTTAGAAAACAAGAATGTTTTGAGTTGCGGAGTGGGCACAGGGTGGAGAGAACAAAAGGAATACAGTAAAACTCTGATAATCCAGCATGCAATTATTTGGAAATCCTGACTATTCAGCATCAGCCTCACTTATTGATCCAGACTGTGAGCTGAGGGTCCACAGCGCTGGCTGAGTGAGCAGCCAGAGCAGGGGTCAGGAATACCAGGGGTCAAAAACAAATATAGGTTTGAGGCTGGAGTTAGGGTTTGAAGTGCTCATATGTTGTTGAAACTCACCAGGTTCTATTTCCTGCTTCCTATAAAATTATTGGGTTAAAACAAAAAGTGAAATAAAAGAGAGTGTCGGGGTACCAACAGGAGTAACATCTAATTGTCTGTAATATATGCTAGTTTGGCATTACCAAAGTCCCAAGTATGCCAGATTATTGGAGTTTTATTGTATCTGTGAAAGGGTGGAGATCAAGAGAGATTGTACAGTGCTGGTGCAAGTTGAAAGAGGATAATAAAAGCTTGTAACTTGCAGATGATCTATTTGGAAGAGATGTAACTGGATGGAGATGAATGTTTAGAGAGATGAGAGGTACAAAAATAACACTAGAATTGAGACTATAGAACTCTGCAGTTGCTAGAAACCTAAAATAAAAAACAAATAGAAAAACACAGCAGGCTTGGCAGTTTCTGTGAAAGAAAAACATTGCATGAACATTATAGATTGATGACCTTGCATTAGTATGGCCAGTTCTAACGCAAACTGGAAAGATTAGTTATCCGAAATTGTTGAATTCATTTTTGAGTCCTGAGTGGTGTAATGTGCCTAGTCAGAAGATGAGGTATTGTTCCTTGAGCTTATATTGGGCTTTGTTGGAATGGGATAAAAGGCCAAAGATACAGAAGGCGATTGAGATGGAATGGTAATACCATTGAATCTCAAGGAAAGGTATAGAACTAGACAACAGCTGGCCATAGTACTGAGAAATTGGTGCTCCAGGAATAGTAATGTGCCTCCAGTCAAGTTGCTTCACTTCTCCCAATAGTGTAGAAAATTGCCCATGATGTCTAGTCCACAAAACCCAGAACAAACCGAATTTGGCTACTTACCATCTACTAATGTACTTTGTAATTAGCAAAATGATGAAAGATGTCATCAAAAGGCAATTATTCATCAATGACGTGCTCATTGTTGTTCCACTTGGGCTTCAGCAGGGCCACTTGACTTCAGACCTCACAGCTTTGGTCCAATCATGGACCAAAGAGTTGAGTTCCAGGAATTAGTTGAGAGGTGTTGCCCTTTGCATTGAAGCAGCTTTTGACCAAGTGTGGCATTAATGATTCCTGGTAACACTGAAGAAAGTTGGTGTCAAAGGGAAAGCAGTCTAGTGGTTTGAAACGTATGTTGTGTAAAGGAAGATTGTTATGATTGTTGGAGACCATTCATTTGAGCCGTAGGACATTTCTGCAGGAATTCCTGAAAGCAGTGATCTAGGCCCAATTGTATTCAGCTGCTGTTTTAAATCCCTTCCATCTATCATAAGGTCAAGAATGGGGAGGTTCGCTGATGATTGTACAGTGTTCACAGCTCCTCAGAAAATGAAGTACATGCAACAACTTTTACGCAACATTCAGGCTTGGACTGGTTCATGGCATGTACACCACGGAGGTGCCAGGCATTGGTGGCAAGAGAGAAGCTTCCACCTATGTTCGACAATCAGTGGCATTACCTTCAATGAGTTCCAGGGTGGAGTGGCAAGTCACCATTGACTAGAAACTCAAAAGCAAAGTAGAGCCTGGGCATCTTTTGGCAAATGACACATTTTCTGACACCCTAAAGTCTTTTCCCTGTCTGCAAGGTACAAATCTTGAGAGTCTTGTACTATTCACCACTTGTCTAGATGAAAGAAGCTCCTGCATTGCTCAAGAACTCAACATCACAAAGGAGAAAGTAGCCCACTTGATTGCTTCCTCATCTATCACACTTTAAGGTTAATGGTACAGGAGGTGGCAGGAGAGTTTAAATTGCAAAGTGGTTGACCATGCAAGGAAGAAGAGAATTGTAAGGAGAATCTTTGCACCAGATCTTTCTGCCACTGGTTTTCATTCAATACTTGCTCTGAGGTACTGTGCTGATTTGAAGTTGCAAGACTCTGTGTTCTGGTAAGGCCTTAATCTGTGTCATACTATTCTAGGCCGGAGCAAGTATTGCCCCTGAAATGGGTGGCAAAATCTTTGGTATATGACAAATCCATTCTCATTGACCTTCAGATGTATTAAAAAAAACATCAATAATTAATGAAATACACATATTGAAATTATTTAAAAATATTAATTTATTTAAGATATCTTAAATAATTAAAAATAAAGCAAACTCAAATAATTCAAAAATAGATATCGTCTAATAGTTACATTTCTCCCTTGCTGCTGTTTCCCTTCACAAAGGAGCTCCAACCTTCCTGAGTTTAAATGCCATTGGTTTGAGCAAGAACTACCAATGTTCCTCTGCAAGGCCTGGCTCATTATATGAAACTACAAAATGAAAATACTTTTTAATACTAGAAATATAAAACAAGAAAAAACTCGTAAACAGTTGATAAGGCTGATCATCTGAAATTGTTCAGCCTGGAGTGCCTAGTTACAGGATGAGGGTCAACACAGAGAAGTTTAAATGGGAATAGGATGGAGTGCTGAACTAACAAATGACTGGAAGGTGAGGGTCACCCTGAGGAATGATGAGAGGTGTTCCAGTTAGTAATACTATCTACATTTGCTGCCCCAGTGTTGAGGAGACTGCATCATGAGCAGCTTGTACCTTATACTAAACTAAAAAAAAGTATTGTGGTTGTTACATTTAAAAGGAGCGTTTGGGGTCCTTGGTGGGAAGGTAAGAGTTGCTTGTCCTGAAGTGAAATGAACCATTGTGTCATAGAGTGAATGGACTCTGCAGACTTGAGATGGAGAGGAAAATCTGTTTGGTCATAGCTTCCAGAGATGAACGTAAGACATACCTGTGAAGTGGTCAATGCCATATTTCTTATACTGTACTTGTAATAAGTCTACATGATCCTACTGTTAAGAAATATAAGTTTCTTTCATTCCTGATGCCATTGCATTGTAGGTGTCTGAACTGGCAGAACATGAAGGATGGTAGGCTAGAACCATATCGTGGTTCTCTCCTGCTCTTCTTCTTGTCTCTAAATTTTAAAACCTGTTTTATCTCCGACTTGTTCCCTGTTCTGATGAGAAGTCATTGACCTGAAATGTTAACTCTGTTTTTCTCTTTCCATAGATGATGCCTAATTGGTTGAGAATTTCCAGTGTTTTCTATTTTTATTTCAGATCTCCAGCTTTTGCAGCTCTATAGAAATTTGTAAATGTAACTTGTGTTGTTTCCTCACGTAATGTTGTTTTGAAGATTGGTTGCTGAAATCTTAATATTTTCTTTACCTCTAGTTTTGGCAAGCGATCTGCAGGGAGTTTGAGGCGTGGCTGTGAATGTATAGTACTAGAGCCTTCAGAAATGATTGTGGTAAGCTGCATATTTTAATTATAACTTCAGCCAATGAAGGGCTTGTAAAGTGCAGTCACTATTGTACACCAATACTTCACTTAGTGTTATCCCACAGAACGCTGGTCTGTTATTAGCAGTCTTGGTACTCCATCCCAAACTAAGACATCACACTACAGTGATGGGCAGCTGGACTGAAGCTTTGCCTTCTCCATTACTCTTTGCTGAGAATCTGCCATAAATCCTTGCCTTCCACTGGTGCTCTTACAGGAGTGAATTGCCCGTGGCTCATTGTGGAAAGGCTGCCTTTGAGGTTTGATTTTTGGGGGGCTTGGGTAAGTGATGCAGTTGCTTTTTGCTGAGATCTGGGGCGTGGGGCTGCACCCTGACCGGTATTTGAGTGTGAGCCTTTACTCAGGACTGGTACCAGCTGCTTCATGTGTTGACAGACTGCCCAAATCCTTTTTCTTTTCACCTATTGTTAGATGTTATGGAATCTGCAGTCTCCCCCTCTCCTTGTTTCCCTGCACAAGCTCAAAAGCCAGTGACTACTATTGAGCTTCTTGCCACAGAGAAGTTTCTGGGCTAGGAAGAGATAACCTTGTTCCTGCGAAGGTATCCTGATGCTCAACAAGGTAAAGGCATATTGTCTGAACTGTTGACAGCCAAACTGAACACAGTCAAGTCCTACAAATACGTGTCATGATGCACAGGTAATCTGTGTTAGTAATGTTGATTGGGAGATAAATGTTAACCACAACATTGGGAAGAACTTCCCTACTTTGAAAATAACACAATGAAATCTTTCCATCTCAGAGATCAGACAGGAGCCCCAGTTTAACATTTCATCTAAACAGTAGCACCCTGATAGTACAGCACTCATTCACGTTGCCATTATTTAGCTTTATTTCCAGAAGCTTAAACTAAGTGTGTGTTGATATTTACTGCTCTGGGTGCCACTTTTAATATTTTCCTTCAATATTTTATTCTTTGGTTTCATACTAATTTTTTTTTAAATTCAGATTTTAAATGAAATAAATCCTGGTTGTATATCAACGTCCTCCATGTTGAGAATTCATTCCGCATGAATATTTTTATTTTAGTTGTATTGTTTACACAAAGAAAACTTCTTCCCTCTTTCTTGACCAGCATTTTACATGACCTTATCATGAGTTACAATTTGTTATAAAATAGTTTGGAATGTGTTTCCTTTTTGACCTTTGGAATGTGTTTCCTTTTTGACCTTCTGCATGCTTAATGGAAGTAATAATTGGTTTCAAAGAAAATTGGACAGAAGGTCTTGTAATAGAGAGAGTTTTGTTTTAAAGAATTACTGATTTTCAATGTATTGAGTGTGGTATTGATGCTTGATAGAGAGACTAATTATGGCAGCAACCATGTTTTGAGCAACATATTTAATATAGCTAATATTCTAATGTAACAGAATTTTTGCTTTAAGGATGTGCAAATCAAGGATGTTTAATTAGGCTTTTTTAAATTAGTACAGTGTGTCATACTTTTAAGATGGTGAATAAAACAATCAAACCTTTTTTTAACATTTTTATTACTGGCCCTTCTATTACGGTAGTCATATTCTTGAAGCAGCAAACTGAATATGGTTATGTATTTTGTAGTCAATGGAGAAGTCAACAGACACAAAAAATGGCTGCTATGCTAATTCAATTTTTTGCATTAGTCTTTAGTGTGGAGGACTCTGGAAATATCCTCAATATAACGGATGGGATAATTTCAAGTAACCAGGAGGAGCTTGTAGAAATCAAAATCACAAGAGATAAAGTATTGGAAAAATTCACGGGACTAAAGGTGTACAAATTGCTGAGATCCAATGGCCTGCGCCTATTGGTGGCTGCAGAGATAGTGGACCCATTGGTTGAGATTTTTCAAAACTCGCTAAATTCCAGGAGGGTACTAGTAAGTTGGAAAACAGGCAATGTTTAAAAAGATAGACAGAAGGCCTGTTAGTTAATATCTATTGTTGGCAAGAAGCTAGAGTCAATAATCAAAGAGGAAATAATTAATCATTTATTAAAACTGAATATCAAAGCTAGTCAAGATGGTTTTATGAAAGATAAATTGTATTTAACAAATTTACTCAAGTTCTTTGGGGAGCACTAGGGAGCATTGATAGAATGGAACCTGCAGATGTAGTGTATTTAGATTTCCAAAAGGCATTTGACAAGGTGCCACATTAAGAGGCTGATACATAAATTAAGAACCCAAGGTATGGGAGGAAGTGTGTTAGCATGGGTGGAAAACTGACTGTCATATAGAAAATAAAGAGTTGGAATAAATTGTTTCCTTTTAGGCTGGAGGGATATAACTAGTGGATTGCCCCAAAGATTGGTTCTTGGCCCTCAATTGTTTACTATTTATATTATTGACTGTGAGGAGGGAACAAAATATGTTTCCAAGTTAGCTGATGATCTGAAAATAAGTGGAAGAGCATGTTTGATGATGATATTGTGACTATGCAACGGGTATAGATTGTTTCAGTGATTGGGTGAAAATCTGGCAAATGGAGTATAATGTGAGGAAGTGTGAGATCATGCATTTCAGTAAGAGGAATCAAAAGGTGGATTATTATCTAAATGGAGAGAGATTGCAAATGAGTAAAGTTCAGAGGCATCTAGGTGTTTCTAGAGTCACAAAAAGTTATCAGGCAGTTTCAACAAGTAGTTAAGAAGTCAAACAACACTTTGGTCTGTATTGCAAAGGGGCCGGAGTTTAAGAATAGGGAGATTTTGTTACAGTTGTACAGGGTGTTGGTGATCTACATCTGGAATATTGTGCACAGTTTTGGTCCCCTTACCTAATAAAGGATATAGTACTGTTGGAGGCAGTCCAAAGAAGATTCACCAGGCTAATTCTTGGGATGAGAGCATTGTTCTGTCAAGAGAAACAAGACAGTTTGGGTTTGTGTTCCTTGGAGTTCAGAAGAATGAGGGGTGACCTTATTCAAGCATCCTAAGGGGGCTTGACAGGGTAAATGTTGAGATGTTACAAACAAGGGGACATAATTGCAAAATTAAGGGCAGGTCATTTAAAAAATGAGGTGCTTATTTTGTTTTTTGGCAAGTAAGTCATTCATAAAGATGAAAAATGTCCTATATTTTTAAATGCCATTGAATTTCTTTCATTCATCTATTTATAAGCTTGCTTTGTGAAATACGAGCCTGAGCTGTTTTAGGTTGTATTTTATGTTTGAGTCTGCAGAGTTAGTTCTTCAGATTGAAAAGATATTTGTGGTGCAAAACAATGTCTGCACCTGGTCATTTAATCTCTGTTGTATTAAATACAGTGTTGGCTGCAAAAGCTCAATTTGTGGGCTGGAAAAGTGCTTGGTATGCATTGTCAAAATGAAATATAGTTCACTGTCAAAGGAATATTGTTTTGCACTTTGCTTTTGGCATTAAAAGTGCATGTCTAGCAGTCTGGAAGATGTACAACAGAGGAGGAAAATGGAAAGTATGGAGCAGAAATTCAAAATATTTATGGAATCTGTAGATTGAAACTCTTGAGTACATAATATTATTATCGGGTTTTGACTTAATTTTCTCTTGAGAAGCTTTGCAACCTTTGCTCTGAGCTGTTCTGGATTCCCCTAACACAGATCAAAATATTGATAAGTTGTGACTGCTCCATTTCATTAATCACCATAGAATCAGCCAATTCACTAATGATTTCAGAAAATGGGTGTTGAATACTTCTGAAGACTGCCTAAAATAATCCTTTATTTTTATTGAAGAATGTTTGTTTTCTTTGAAGGTGGACTACATGGATGAAAATGAGGAATATTTTCAACGGCAGGCTTCTCACAGACAATCTCGTAGGCGATTTAAAAAAATTAACCAGAAAGGGGAGCGGCAAACAATCATTGACACTGTGGATCCTTATCCTGTGGGAAAACCACCTTTACCAAGAGGATATCACACAGTGAGTGTTCTTGATTATTTTTATTCACTAGATCTTTTTCTTATTGTCCATCAATTAATCAGTAACAGATATTGTAAAGCACAATCAAAAATATTTAATAATAAAACAATTCTTGTTTAAGATACCCATAGCTTAATTGCTTGGTACAATACTCTTCTAGGTTTGATGTCTGTGTAGAAATCTAACCAGTATTGATAAGATAAACATCAAACCTTTGTCAAATGTAGAACTTCTGTGCGCTTCGAGTTTGGGTAATTCCTGGCAGAATTTAGTCTTACTGAAGCATAAATCTGTGGATTTCAGATGGGATCAGAAGTTGACTTGGTTGTGAAGTATTGTTTTCAGATACCTTTCAAGTGCCTGATTCATTTAAGAAGGTTGTTGCTAGTAGGTTGTTGCTGACTCCTGTGGAACTATATTGAAGTAGAAGCCACTGCCTTTTGATGAGGTGAGGGCAAAGTTAGAGTGAAATGTGTCAGTCTTTGCCAAGTAAACTTGGATATCTTACCACACTATCAGAGTTCCAAAACGTAGTTGATGTGATTCAAAGCTTTCAGTGTGGCATTGGCAGAGACTTTGAAGAAAGTTGATTTAAAAAAAGATTAATGGAGTCCCAGACTAATTTATTTTTAAGTTCTTAAAGTAATAAATCACTGTTTTATATCCATTGTTTGCAGTTCACTTATTGCCTCATATAAGATATGAAAATATATGGTGCACAAGTATTGGCATGAACCAGCAGGGCTGAGTTGATATGTTTTTTGTGTTATAAACACAATGAAATAAAGCAAAGATTCTGTCCCCATGAAAAAGAATTTTAGCAATATTAGTATTATCATTGCACCAATGCTACAATTCCATTTCTGAACAACTAGAGTGCAAGATGTAGAAATACTTAAATATTGCAGAAATTTGCAAACAGGCGGCACGGTAGCGTAGTGGTTAGCATGACGCTATTACTGCGCCAGTGACCCGGGTTCGATTCCCGCTGCTGCCCGTAAGGAGTTTGTATGTTCTCCCGTGTCTGCGTGGGTTTCCTCCCACGTTCCAAAGACATACGGGTAGGTTAATTTGGAGTTTAAAAATGGGTGGCGCGGACTTGTTGGGCTGGAAGGGCCTGTTACCACGCTGTAAGTAAAATTAAAAAAAATTACCATGCAAAATAACTGCTATACCTGCTCTGAGTTGTGTGCCTGGTGTTTGAGATGCTGTATTAATGACATTACCTGGTTTTCTATCTTCTGACCAGTGTGTATGTAGGTAGGAAACCAGTGGAGGGTAGGATTGAATTACAATTGCCTTTAATTCTGATCAAAGTTGTATGTTAGTGTTACTTGACTTCCTGATATTTTCATTTGGATAAAATTTAAACATTTGAAATGCCTAAAATGTTAACATATTTTCTTTAAGACTTTATTTGACTCTGAAAGCATTGGTGGAAGAGAGGCTATTAAGTGTACTTGTCAAATATGACCCTGCAGAAGTAAAACTTGATTTTATATTGAAATGAGAGTATTTTCTTCTTTTCTGATTTTAGTTGAAATGGTGGTTTCAACTCCTAAAATAATTAGTTGTTTCAAATAAAACATTATTTTCTCAAAATCTTGCTCTTTTCACTTTTTTCTGGATTTAAAATTATTTTCATATTTAATGTTCTGTGTTTATTGTAAAAGAACAATAACATTTGCTATCTCTGCAGTTTCATTGCTGAATTGCCTTGTTTGAGATGCAATGTATAGGTCACCTATTCTGTCCCCATGAAAAGGAGTTTTAGTAATATCAGTATTATCATTGCACCAAGGCTACAATTCCATTTATGAACATCTGGAGTGCCAGATGCAGAAATATTTAAATATTGTCATTAATGGGCTTTCATCCCTTCAGATCGTCCTTTTCGATTGCAATTACGATTGATTTTTATTGAGAAGAAAGATGAGATAAGTGTGACAGTGAAGTTGGATGTTTTATGTAGTTTATTAACTATTTTAAAATTTATCCATTTTGATAATTTCCTGAATCTTGTGCTTCTGTCATTTTCAATCCACGTGGCATGATACACAATGCTTTTGGATTTGGTTTTAAGAAAATGAATCTTACATCTTTGTAAGTTTTGATCATTGCATTTGAAGGAACTTGAACATTTTATCATGAATGTGTTGGTGTGTTAAACATGATTGCTTGTTGCTTATGTAATGGTTTTTTAAACAAAAATCAAATTTGTCTTCATAACTTTCCAGTTGGTAAAATATATTCAGAAAGCTATTATTGGGTAAGGTTATATGATGCAATTCCTAAATTTGTATTTGAAAGATTTCATAACTTCAGTTGACTATTTCAAATGTACTGCTAAACATTTTTTAAATTGCAAATTGAAAACATTTTGTGGGAAGAACAGTTTGATGGCAACCTCTCTTATCTCTAAGTTTAGCAGGAAAAGCAGGTTATTGCAATAGGATAATATAGTTAACAGTGCGGAATGTAAAAATAAATGACAACCATTCATTGTAACTATAAAGTGAGCAAATATTTGAATGGTTTTGATTCTTAAGATATAACATGTAAATCATCATGCTCAATGTTATTCATCTTGTGAAACTTTGGTGGGTAATGAGGCAGGTATAACTTCCTTAACTATGAATACTGCTTAGCTGGGCTGACTTGCTGTGAATTAATTGAAATTAATATTGCAATGCTCAAGTTATATTAGTTATGCTAATGTAATTTTTGCAGCTTGAGCAAATGTTGGTGTATTGTGGGGACTGCGTTATTGATGATTGATGACTAATACAGTATGTTGGATATTGTGATATCTGAAATATGTTAATTTAGTACTGTGGGAATGGTGTAAAATCATTTCAAAAGAAGGGTATGGTTTGTATTTTGTAATTTCAAGAATCATTGAGGGAAATAATGGCAGTGGTGTATGTTAAATTGTTTTCGCACCCAAACTGGATCCATCGATAAGAGATTACTGATGTAAAACTATGCTGTTTTTTTTTCTGTACAATTGCCTAATAAGCAAATACTTCAAAACTTAATCTATAAAATATGTAAGATATATATATTGCATTTAATAGGGATGGACAGTAACATTTTAACATGCATATGTGAATAATATCATTTGCATTATTTTAAATGGTTAGATGTTGAAGTCTTTTGTGCTTTTGATAAATGTAACAACCAGAATGTTGAATATCTGGTAATATTTTTTTCTCTTCCACTTTATGGAATTCATTCCACTTGAGTGCTATATATAGGCTAATCCAAATATATCATAATTATTAGACAATCTTAACTAGCCATATTAACTGCTTAGTTGATCTGCAATAGACTATCAGTAGTTTCTGACCAGCTGTGCTTGTCTCTATTGCCAAAGATGCATGTTGTTGAAAATAATAGACTTGCATAAATATTTTTGTCTATTAACCACACCTATTGGGGGGGAAAAAGATAACAGATTATTAACTGTTTGTATTTCCGGTTTCATTCCTCACTAAGCATAGATTGCTTAAGTTTGTTTTGAGATAATAAACAATGAAACAACATTTTGTCTGTTAAAATTGGGTGTATCAGATTTACACAACACAGACATGGGTCCTTCAGCCCACTGAGTCCACGTCAACCATCAAGCACCCATTTAGAGTAATCCAATTCTTCTTATTCTCCTCATATACACATTAACTCCCACCAGATTCCACCACTCACATATACACAAGGGGGAATTTAGAGTGGCCAATTAATTTACCAACTTGCACTTCTTTAGGATGTGAGTGGAAACTGGAATAACAGGAGAAACCTATGTGGTCACAGGAAGGAAGTGCAAACAGACCTCAGAGGTCAGGGTTGAACCTGGGTTGCTGGAGCTCTGAGTCGCCAGCTCTTCTAGCTTTGGCACTGTGTAAAAGCCGGAAGCTGAGTTAAA
>JARFYF010000052.1:103203622-103216191 GCA_030265395.1 Rhina ancylostomus
TCATTCTTTTTTGTTTTGCAGGCTGCAGTTGGCAGATTGCTGCAGTTGGCAGATTACTGCAAAGATTGGGTCTTGGTTGTCTGTTTATAATCTTTGTTAATGACAAATGAGGAATTGAGTGTATTGTATCTAAGAATGCTGATGATACAGAGCTAGGGAGAAAGTGAGCTAAAAGGGGGGGGATAAGAGGAGGCTGCAAGGAGATGTAGGCAAGTTAACAGAGTGAGCAATAACTGACAAATGGGATATAATATAGAAAAAATATGAATTTATCTGTTTTAGTAGGAAAGAAAGTGGTGAAAGACTGGTAAATGCTGTTCACAAGAACTTGCATATCCTTGCACATAAATCACATAGCTAATGGGCTGATTGGTGCTGGCTGATAACTGAAAGGGAATCACTGAGATTTTGAGTACATTTTAATTTAGTTCCAAGTCCTGGAATGCCTATTAAATTTGAATACTTAATTCCTGTGATGATTTGTGCTTTTGAAGCTTAATATAGAATGTTAGGTGTAGAAAACAAGTGAAATAAGAGTTCTAACAAGTTTAATACCCTACCTCAATTCACAGTCATCAGTCGCAAGACTGGAATTCATCTATCAATGTTAATAGCTAAAGTGTATTAAAAAAATTATAAAATATGGGCAGCAGAGTGCTGCAATTAGTGCTGAAATTTCACAGATCCAGGAACCGGGGTTTGATCCTGACCTCAGGAAGTGACTGTGGAGTTTACTTGTTATTTCCTCCAGGTGCTTGGGTTTCCTCCAATGCTCCAAATATTGGGTTAATTGACTACTGTAAATTACCCCTTAATATAGATTAATGGCAAAAATGAATCAAAGGGGAGTTAATTGGCATGTATGAGAGTAAAAAAAGTTGCAGGGATAGGGAAAATAAGGTGAGGGGGAATGGTACTAATGGGATTGTCCCCGTGGGAACAAGCATGAACCCAATGGGCTGAATGACCTTCTTTGTACCATAAAATGAAGATGGTCTGTACTAGGACACAAACATGAGGAGTATTTCCAATGAGGCCCTGAGACAGAGCTTTTGATCTCCAACAATTATATTCCCGCCGCTGCCTGTAAGGAGTTTGTACGTTCTTCTGTGTCTGCGTGGGTTTCCTCCAGGTGCTCCAGTTTCCTCCCACATTCCAAAGACGTATGGGTAGGTTAATTTGGGGTTTAAAAAATGGGCGGTGTGGACTTGTTGGGCTGAAAGGGCCTGTTACCACGCTGTAAATAAAATTTTTTTAAAAATTAAAAAAATAACCATCTTGACTCCACGATTGGAGTCGTACCTTTGGTGACTGTTGACTTCAGTG
Source organism: Rhina ancylostomus (assembly GCA_030265395.1). Lineage (NCBI taxonomy): Eukaryota > Metazoa > Chordata > Chondrichthyes > Rhinopristiformes > Rhinidae > Rhina > Rhina ancylostomus. Next base: position 103,204,949 of record JARFYF010000052.1, read on the forward strand.
TTTTTAGGGGCTTCATGTTGCTATACTCAGTCAAATGCTGCTTTGATGTCAAGGATGGTTACTCCTACTTCTCTGGAAGTCACCTATTTTAGTCTATGTTTGGACCAAAGCTATGATGAGGTTTGTGAGCAAAGTAGTCCTGTCAAAACTTCAAATGGTCCTCAGTGAGCACGTAATTATTGACATATTGCTGATTTTTGGATTGTCGATGATATCTTCCATCACTTTGTGACATGCGAGTGGACTGAATTGGTGTTAATAAGCCAATTGAAATTTAGGTATAGTTTCTTGTGCACAGGATATATCTGGACAATTTTCTATATTGTTCTGTAGCTGCTAGTGTTGTAACTTGTGAATAGCTGGGATGGAGGTGCTGCTAATTCTGGAGTGCAGTCTTCAGTACCATAGCTGTGCTTTGTCTATTCCATTGATTTTGCTGTATATAGTGCTGTTAGCATTTCTTGTGGAGTGAATGGAACTGAAGAATGGCTTCGGTGATGTTGGGAATCTCAGAAGGAAGTCTGAATGGATCATCTACTCAGCACCTTAGGTTCAACCCACTGACTTTTTTGATGCAAAGATATTAGTCGACAGCTTTTGATCTTCATTTAGAAGACTATTCTGCATATTGTGTTGGTTTTCAAAAATATAGCATTACCTAAGTATTCTTGTTTAGAAAAAATCTAGTAGATTAATTTGAATGAAGATGCACTTAACATTATGAGCTTACAAAGAATTACATTTAACTTGGCTTGAATTAAGTGATATTGAATTAATATTAGGTATAACTAATTTTATGTCATTTCACAGTGAAAAAGTCTTAATGGCTGTGTTGAAAGTTGTTAGTCCACAGCTTTGACCTACCCCTCAACTATGTCCAAAGCATCATATTTGAGAAGGGCATTCTATCAGCTGTCTGTGGAGTTCAGTCTGAAGTTAAGGCATCTGTTGCTTTCAGTCATGTGACAATAAGGATAGCTTTGTTTCTTCTTGCTAAAATATTCAGCCCCATCTTCTCTGGTCCTCCTTTGTATGCTTCTTAATTTTGTTGTTTAGGCATTATTTGATAAAGTCTTTGGCTTGCATAATTTCTTCTTACCCAAATATAAAATAGCAAAGTTACTTCAAGAATATGCCAGACATGCTGTATGTCTGACCATACATTCAACTGAGGGGCTAGTAGGTTTATTTACCCTTTTACCAAAATAAAAACCTCATATAAAATGCTAAATTATATCAAAGAACTTATTTGTAGGCATCAGCTACAAGGTATGAATTTTAGACAGTAGGTTATTTTGTTTCTGATCAGGAACATTTGCAACTTTAATAGTGTAGTGTATAGCAATGACTTATCGAAGCAAAGCAACTACAGAAACGAGGTAAAGAAGTTAAATTGCTTGGAGATAGCACAGTGAATGCCAATTCAATCTTAGTATTTTAAAGGGAAATTAATAAGCAAATAGGGAAACTGATGGGCTTAGTAGCTGAATTCAGAACAAAAAGAATTTTAAATTTAAACAAAAATGATTTAAATGTGAATCAAGGCAAAACATCAAACATTGATTCCTTCCAAAACAATGCCAAAGAAGATCATTGTTGCAAAAACATCTGAGGTCTTTAAAAAGAGAATACATGTAATTGCTTCAAGATATAGAAAAAGAACAAGGTATGAAGTTTAAAAAATTAGGCAGCCATCTTTAACGAAATGTCAAAATGGATCTTCCTATGTAGCATTGGTAATCAATGTCGTAACTTTTTTTATTTCAAAGGCCACGGAGAGTGAGGCTGGGGAAATGGATCTAAGTGGTCTGCCAGAGACTGCAGTAGATTCTGAAGATGATGACGATGAGGAAGATATTGAGAGAGCATCGGATCCATTGATGAGCCGGGACATTGTGAGAGATTGCTTGGAGAAAGATCCTATAGATAGGACAGATGATGATATTGGTGAGTTGGTGTGAAATTGACAATGGACAATAAGATATAAATTTGAGGAAAAAATATTAATTTTGCAAGATATTTAGGACTGAAATGTGAAGCTAATGATATGTTTGTGGAATTGCAACATTTCTGCCTTTCTGTCCATTAATGTCTGCTTGATCCACCAAGCAGATGGCAGGAATTAATTTTGAAGAAATTCTACGTTCTTGCATTTACCTCATGACATCAGGATTTTTTTCTTTTTTCATATCATTAGATCTTTTAAAGTGGATTCAAATATTTTGTGGATTTAATATTTTTGTTCCCTGATAATCCCTTCCCTAAAATGTTGATGCCTCATTAAGGTATAAATGCAAAGATGTCATTTGGTTTGCAGTATCTAGGTCAGTGGAGAATTACAATAAAATATATTGTTTGAAGGGAAGATTTCTTGTATTTGACTAGTTTGAATCATACCCCATTGTCTTACACAATTTGCATCAAAAGTTTTCTAGAATTACTTTTTCCATATTGTTCACTTTATTAAATAAGCTCCTAAATGCTTCCTTTTGAAGATTGAAAGACCCACGTTTCTTCAATCTTTCTTCATAATTCAGACCTTTGCCTTCAGGAATCAGTCTTGTGGCTGTTACTGGCTTTATCTGCAATACGTGAATGTTTCTCTATTTACCCCACCACCCAAAATGACACATTAATCAAGATGTGATCTTATCAGAGCATTATACATTTTCACAATGTAGGCTTTGACATGTTCTTCTGTTCTGGCATAGTAGTTCATTATCCTACTCCTTTGCTTTTCTTCATTGCACGGTAAAGCCACTGATTCTGGTCCATTTCAACTTCATCCATAACTATTTCAGAACAATTTATGGAGTTTATGTGATTAACATTCATGAAGTGCTTGACAGTGAATTGAAAATGTTTTAAAATGGAAAGATTGAAGTCAGTCCTGTTTCTGTTTTCATTTGTTGCCACACGTGCATCGTCGCAGCATGCACTTTGTGAAATGCATTTTCTCACACCATCAAGTACACAGCAAACAAATTTAAAACTATCTCATGGTAGATACAATTTCAATTTAAATTTTGGTAGGACCAAAACGTGTGCTGCGAAATGCATCCAGCAGTTTTAATAGTTTCCTGTCAAGGGTTTTCCTGATACAATTTTATTTTCTCCTGGATAGTGCATTAATTCCAGCAAAACTAGTAATTGGTTAACAGAACTGGAATATATTCCAGTATCTCTTACTTACCTGGGTTAAATCTAATAAAAATGAGTTAGTGTATATCATGATTTGTATTACAAGACCTTTGTCAATTCTGAAATGGAGATTGCTAATTATGATTAGTTAACTCTAAATGCTAAGTTTCATGTCTTAATGTTGTGCCTTTCACAAGTCTAATCAAGATAACCTTGTATCTCTGAATCTTAATCTTTCTTTATCACTGTCTCCATGAACTCAAGTAGAACTTGCACATCGCTTTTATTTTTAAAGGGTCACCAAGAAGAGACATTCTTCTTTGGCAGTGTGAGATATCTGACTAATAAGGCAGATAATATGCTATAGTTCTTGAATAGTATAGTATGATCAGTGATGAGAGCATCTTAAAGTCTGATATGCAGTATTAAGCAAGCTATTTCACGGAAAGATATGAAGTAATTTAGAAAGCAGTTTTGCCAAAAGCCAAGGTGTATTGCAGGACTCAAGGGACTAATTCACAAAAATATTATCTCGAGTCATAACATATTGTCATTAGCAAAATAATTGAGACATTGTAGAAAGTGAGACCTCAAGATAACAAATACACAGATCAGATAGAAGCTGTTCATCCTGGCACGAATGTAGAACAGGAAGATGTTGAAATCTTAAAGCATAGGAACTAACAAAGACGTTCTTAGGGGACAGCGTGGCAATAGTTTTCAGATTTAAAAGAAGAGTTGTATTAATATTTATTGAGAAGTAATATTGACAAGTTGCAAAGATAATTAAAATGAAAATTTAGCACTTTGTTAACCTATGGTTCAGCAGATGATGGTTGGGATGGCAAGGATGGGAGAGTCTGAATAATTGCAAGTGGGCCTTGGATAGAGGAGTTTAGCTGAATATTTTTATTTTTCCACACAGAGAGAGTGTGTGTATATGCTTTAAAATAATATGTTTATTGTATTGAGGATATGGGATGTAGTTAGGTAATGGGGTATAAAGAAATCTAGTTGGAAGATCACCATTGCTGCCTGGACTTTGCATGTCAGTTCAGGATTTAGAACAATGCTATGATCTTCATTCTCTGCAGCAGTCAGAAATGATGGATGAATATTTCATATTCTCACATAGAGGCAGGAAAGCCATCGTTAAGCTAAAGATGCACCACAAAATTAACATGCTTGTAGAATAAAATAAGTTATTGTTGGAAATGCTCAGCAAGTCAAGCAGCATCTATGGAGAGCGAAACAACATTAAACTTTCAAGTCAATGTCATTTTATTAGATCCGTTAAAAGTTAAAAATTAAATTTGTTTTAAGTTGCGGAGAAAGGGGAGAGAACAACGGTAATGTCTTTGAAAGGGTGAAAACCAAAAGAAACCAAACAACACGTTGCAGGCTGAGAGAAGGTAGTAGAGACTTGTTAAATCAAAGGTGTCTGAAGAAAATCAGATAGAAGGAAATGAATGAAAAGAAGGGGTAGAAAACGCAATTCTGGATCTGCAAGATAAAAACTGGAGTAGTAAAACACTACATGTATTGGAAATATGAACCAATATCAGAAAATTCTGGAAGTAGCAGGCTTGGTAGTGCCTCTGGAGAGAGAAATAAGAGTTAACACTTTGGATAGATGACATTTCAGCAGAAGCGGCCAATTCTGATATGAACTGTATATAAATAAAAACTCAATAGATAAATAAAAACTCAAAAGAAATTTAACCTTAGCTTGAGGGATGACACCTCATCTTTTGAATTGCTACAATATAGTCCTCAGAACTTAACATGGAATTCAATAATTTCAAATAGCCAGCCTTTCCTGTTTGTTTTAGAACTGGCCAATTCTGATGAAAAGTCATCTCCCTGTAACATCTAACTTATTTTTCTCTATTTCTCTCTCCATAGATACAGTACATCCAGACCTCTGAGTACTTAGAGCCTGCTCTGCTTTCATTTTTAGTTTACAGCATCTGCTGCTTTTAGCTTTATGAATGCTTTCCTAATATGTTGGGCCAGATCTCTGTGACTAGTGCTGATATAATGTGTAAAAGTCACAAACTTCCACCAGATTTGGAAGGCCATATCTGTCAGTTTGCTGCATTCCTAGAGTCCACTTGGCTTCCAGTGACAGTCCAGTCTCAGAGATGTCCTGGTATGGTACTGGGGAATGGTCTCTTACCTTTTGTTGCAAGATCTCTATCCCAATTTGTTTTACTGAGGATTATAAGAGGAAGGTACACTGCTTTAATAATTAGTGTACTTTTGGTTTCATGTTTTTCATTGGTAAGCTTTAGATGTTAGTTAATATTTTATATTTGTATCTTAATTTCAAATTTTGTTAATAGTTCATAACTATTAAATATCCCTTGTCACTTTTAAAACTGGCAAAGCTGAGGGTGGGGCTTTGCCTACTGCCAAAACTTTTTGGGGCATTTTGGAGATGGGGTTTCCTCACTATGAACCCAGAAGCACTGTTGCTAGTGAGGGCTTTTGAATTCCTAGATGTTTTGGACCAGTGGAATTAATCCTCTGCATCTAGACTAGGTAAGTATAGGTGGGTTGGGTGGGGGGTTGCATGGGAGAAATTCTTGGGGAAGGTGGAAGGATGCTGGTTGGCAAAATTTATCCCTTTAAGATTCTTGAGTTAATACTGTCGTCCTATCGGTCCATTGAAATTAGTGGACAATGTCCTCAGGAATGATGTTCTTTTGTCTTATTGTACTCCAGTCAGTACCATTCTCCGGCTGTTGCAACTAACGTAACTTTAAAAAAAACACAATTGCCATTATCTGACTTCCAGAAATGTTGTCGAAGAAATATAATGATTCTACTGATTCAAACAAGCAATGTGCAAGTCAAAACATTTTAGTGCTCTACATAAAACTGATTCTTTTCTGTGTGGATGATGTATGAGCTGAATTTGAAGGGATTGTAAGAGTTCATTAGTCCAATTAGCTGCTGAGTCCTCTTTTCCAGAAGTATAAATTGGTGCTTTTGTTTTTTCATGCAGAACAATTATTGGAATTCATGCATCAGCTCCCAGCTTTTGCCAACATGACAATGTCAGTCAGAAGAGAGCTTTGTGCTGTGATGGTGTTTGCAGTGGTAGAGCGGGCGGGCACCATAGTACTCAATGATGGTGAAGAGGTGTGTATTTTCAAATCAATTTGATGAATTTTTATTTCCAGTTTTAAAAACAGAAAGGTAATAATGTTGTGTTTTAATTCATATACATATTTCCTTTCACACTATAAATCTGAAAATCCAATCTACTTTAGTTAAATATATGTCACTTGTTTAATCAAAAGTATAAGTTGAACTTTGTTTTTCTAACTTCCTCTTGCCTTCATCCCTTTGAATGTTTAAAAAAAAATCACCTTGAAAAATGGTGATATGCTGATTTTGATGAACAACTTGTAATTAGATTGTTAATTCTTTGAAAATTAGCATTTTGGGAAATCAACTGTTGTAAATGATTAGTTTACTTTTTTGGACTAGTTCCCTTTTAATTTTCAGAATTAAGTACAATATTTTATTATAGAGAAGCATGAGGCTGAGAATGGAGTTTCAGAAATGGATGTGGCTAAGAGCAGAGTGTCAGAAAGGGGCAAAGCTGAGTCTAGAGTGTTAGAACAGGATGGGACAAGGAGCAGGGATTCAGGAAAGGATGATACTAACACTGGAGAGTTGGAAAAGCACAAGGCCCAGAGTTTTGTGGTGATAAAGAACAAAGATTTTTTATAATGGATGAAGATTAGAGTGGAGGGTTAGAAGAGGTTGACACAGTCGAAAGTCTGAAAAGGACAAAGTTGAGCACAGAGAGAGGAGATGGTAAGGAGTGTTTAGAAAAGGAAAAACCAAAGGGCAAATATTTACAATAGGGAAAATACTTACAATAGGGCAAGGTTAAGAGAGGAACGCTAATAGTGGATTAGGCTGCATGTGGATAGCTGTCCAAAAATGAAACAAGTATAGAGTATTAAATAAACAATGCTGTGAACAGAGTTAGAATGGGACGGTGCCAAGACTGGAACAGTGCTAAAATGGGATGAGTGTTGGAAAAGAATGAAGTAAAATGTGGACTGTTAGCAAAGGACAAGTCCATGAGTGGGGCATTGAAAATGTATAATGATGGGATTGGAATTTTATTGTGGGGTGTTAGAACAGGGCAATGGTAGGATTAGGATACTGGAAAGGACAAGAGTGAGGTCAGGTTGCTAGTAAAATAGGAGGCTGAATGTGGAGAGTTAGGTAACAATGAAATTGAGAGTGAAAAGTTGGGAAGAGGTACAGTTCAGAGAAGGCATTTAGAAAAGACTGAGGCCAGGATTCGAGCATTAAAATAGCTGAGGTCCATTACAGAGAGTTAGAAAAGTTCATAGCCAAGAGTGAAGCATTAAAAAAGGATGAAGCTAAAAGCAGACCTTTATTAAAGGAGTCTGCTGCCAACACAGCTTTAGAAAAAAGTGAGGCCAAAAACAGAATATTAGTAAAGGGTGGGGTCAAGAGTGGACAGCAAGAAAAGGACAAGGCTGAGAGTGGTGTGTTAGAAAAGGTAGAGTCTGAAAACAAGGACTTGTACAAGAATGTTTAAAAGAATGAACAATTAGAAAAGAACAAGGTTAAGTGTGCAGTTGTAAAAGGACAAGGGAGCATTGGAAGGGGACGAAGGAAAACATGGAGCATTTTAAATATCGGCACCTTGAATGCATCAGTACAGCCTTTCGGTCAATTGAGGAAATGGCCAATTCCTCGGACCATGCTCAATACTCATGGTCTAAAGGGCATTGGGTGATCCCTACCCTCCTACATCCTTCTGAGACCAGGACCACTTGCAACAGGCATCTCAAGATATTCAAAAAATACCACAATGCTACCTCTGCAAAATCCTCAAATGGTTGGACAGCAATGAGGCTCTAATTACACTCAATTGACTTTGGGCAGAACACATATTTCAGATAATGACACCAGACTACTGAAGACGAAGAAGGTTGCACTGAAGCTTCCGTGAAGAAGTGCAACATTCCTATCATTCTGGGAATCGCTTGCCTGTGATCACTCAAAATAAAGAAGGAGCATTTGGGATGGTATTGGAAACCTGAAGTCCATGCATCATGAGCACTTTATGATCCTTCATAAGAGATGGAAGGAGCACACCACCTTCCAAACTACCTACCTACCTACCCACCTGATTGGCTGTCGCCTGCTACATCTATGAATAAGGTTCCCACATTGGCCTCATTAGCCACCTCAGAACCCACAGAAGAATCACAAAGAGACTACAGGTGCTGGAATCTGGACCACAAACAATCTGTTGGAAGAACTCAGTGGGTTGAGCACCATCTGTGGGAGGAAAGGAATTGTTGACATTTTGGGTTGAAGCCCTGCATCAGGACTGAGAGTAAAGAGCCAATAAATGGAGTGTATGCAAAATGCACTGTTGGGAATGGAGCAACAATTATGTATGTGACAGACTGGAGCATTACAAGCGGTTGAGGCCAGTATGGGGAGTTACTTAAGGATGAATCTGGGTTCAGGGAATTGGAAAAGGACAACATTAGGAATGGAAAAAGTAAAGTTCAAGGCAGAGTGTAGAGTTAGTAAATGATGAGACTGCAGTTTTACTGTTGGTAAAGACAAGACTACACAATAAGGAAAAGGTGAAGACTGTAAGAAAAGGATAAGGTCAAGAATAGAGTGCTGGAAAAAGAGATCCAGAGCAGATTGTTAATAAAGGATGAGACTCAGTGGAAAACACTAGAAAAAGTAGAGTATGAGAGTGGAGTGTTCAAAAAAGAGGCTAGAAATGAAATGTCAGGAACTTGCAATGCTGAGAGTATCAGGAAAGTACAAGGGCAATAACTGGGACATAGATAAATTGGAGCCCATGGGATGTGAGTGGTGTGGGAAAAATTTCATAGTAGCATTTTATAAATCTGAGAAAGCAATGTACTTGTAACTGAAAGGCAAATTAGCAGAATTGAAAGACAACTTAGATTGGAGAAGTAGATTAGTAGAAAAAAGAATGTAAGAAATTGGCCCCAAAGCGGAGAGGGTGCATTTGGGATGGCACTGAGACCCTCAAGTCCATGTGACAGAAGTACACAAAAGCCAAGTATAAGCAGCATCTTGTACACTACCCAACTCCCACCCTGCCAGGAATCTCCTGCCTCATCTTCAGAAGAGGTTGCAGGTCCCATATTGGAACCATTAGTCACCTCAGAACCCATAGAAATGGAGTGGAAACAAGTCGTTCTCAATCCCAAGGGGTTGCCTGAGGAGGAGAAAAAGATGATGATACAAATTCGATTAAAATATAGTTTAAAAATGAGATGATGTCTTCTGGTAAAGGGCATAGAGAGACTAGTTTACCTTTGGAAATTAAGAGCTAAAATAAGGTAGGGGTACAAAGAGATCTTTAGAGATGCAGATTCCCAGATTGCTAAAAATAACTAAGCAACATTAACAAAATCATAAAATGTGAAAACAAAACATAATTATATATTTGTAGAACAAAATAACAAGGCAGAAGGTATTCAGATTAAATCCTCACAGTTCTTTGCTAGTCATTGTCATTGGAGAACTTTTCACTTATTGTCACCATCTGGTTTCTGTAGTTCAAACAATTTTCCTTGCACCTTGCAGAATTGCCATGAGTGCTTGTCAAAGCCATTTTTAAACTTTTTCTTGATTTTTTTTTTGTGTCAATTTACATCTATTAGATTGCCATCATTCTCTCACTATATTTCCATTTGCCTCAGATTAGTCAGATATGACACAAGCTAATTGATGCTCATGACCTTTATGCTTTTTAAATGAGTGACTTTGAATTCCCCATTATAACCCCAGGTACTTTTCTAATTACAAATTTAACTGTTGATAGCCTATAAATTTCAATTTTCTATCTCATTATTATTTTTCAGTCCTGCAGCAAAGCTGGACAACTTCAAAGCTATGCAGTTAATTCTATTAAAAAATATGGAAAAATTCATTAAGAAGCACAGTAAAATGGTATAATCACTTTTATTAAATAAAAGTAACCAAAGCTGCAGTTAACTGCCCTGTGTGATGTACAAATCCAATTTCACTGCACAAACTTGCAAATCTGATGTACCATTTATGTGGAAGTACACCATATAATGCTACATTAAGGCTTATTAGAACATAATTTTACTCAAAAGGGATAATGTTAGGAGGGGTGTCAGAAAACAGAGTTTTAAAGAGAACGTGGAAGCAGAATAGTAATGTGGAGCGCAAGGAACTTGGCATAAATCCCAGACTCTGGGCCTGTAAAGCTGAAGGCTTCCTGTGAGTAGACAAATAGCCGGTATCAGGAATGGAGAGTTTGTGGGGGTAGGAGTGGGGTTTGTTCAATGAGAGAGAGTTGTGCAATTGGAGATTTATTTTGTGATTGAGGATAATGATATTGTCAACAGTCTGTTTCACCCAGAATATCTGGGCTGCAGTGGGATGTGGATTTGTGGAACTTGCGGTATGGACTTTAGCCATCTCAGCGTTTAAGTGAGTGTAGTAGTAGCTTATGCAAGGCTGAATACTGAACAGGTTATGTGATGATGCTTCAGAATAGATGTTATTCATTGGTTCACTTTTTTTGAAAAACAAAGGGGATCCGCATGGATTGCTGGCTTTTAGCTCTGTAATGCAGGCAGGATGTGATCATCACACCTTGTGAAGGACCTGCACAGGCCAAAGTCTTGCTGACCATATTGTTCAGAGTGGTTAGAGTATCAAGATCAGAAGATTGACTAGCCTCTCTGGTTGTAGGCAAGTGACCAAGTGACTAGCGCCTCTGGTTGTAGGCAAGTGACAATCTAATTTGTTTACTATTTATTTAAAGATATATTACCTAGTTTGCCCTAAGCACAGAGCCTGTCCTCTACAATGACTGAAAATATTTGCAAAATTATTCTACCTTTTATACAGCTTCTGTCAATTCTCTGAAAAAGGAATTTTAAAACAATTCAATTGATAAGTGTACTTGTTTCAGTCTTATTTTCCAGAATCTGAATTAGTTATTTTCCACAGTCCTGTTTGGGGTGCACATAGATCTGAGGCAGTCATTATGTGCTTTTATCACTTGA
>JARFYF010000052.1:103235997-103249120 GCA_030265395.1 Rhina ancylostomus
CCTCCTGGTTCCATCCACTTACTACCCACACACGTCACCCACTGGATCCCCACCCCCATCTGGTTCCATCTGCCCTTCATCTGTCCATTTAAATGTTGTCCATTTAAATGGTTTCCATTATCACTTTCCTTACTGATCAGATTCCAACACTTGTAGCATTTGTGTTGCTGCTTATCACCCTCCAGCCCTGTCTCCACCTTCACCCCTTCCTCCACCTGGCTTCATCTGCCCTCTTTTTTTTAAACTTGTCTGCTTCCACCTATCACCCACCTGCCTCCCAACTCCACCTCTGCCCCACCTGGCTCCCTCTGCCCATCATTCCTTACTCCTTCTCAGTTCATCTATCGCTTACTGGCCCTTGTCTCACAATTGCCCCTCTACTCTCTATATGCACTATCTCCCCTCTCCATTCTCATTCCTGATGCAGCGTCACGGCTCAAAACATCAACAGTTCCTCTCCCCCCTACCCTCAACAGCTACTGCTCAACCCACTGAATTCCTCTGGCAGTTTGTTCTTTGTTCCTGATTCCAGCATTTGCAGTCTCTTATTTCTCCTGTTGATTACCACTGACTGTGTTCTCCCGGTAGATGGATCATTACTCTTCCTTGTTGAACACCAGATTGGAATAGCGCTGAGGATACCAAGGTCTATGCGGGTGGATGATTTAAATGTCTATCACCAATAAAGGTTTAGTATCACAACCATTGACCAAGTCGACCAAGACCTAAATAATGTAACCTCTTGACTGAGATTGTGGCAGGCAATCTTTGCCTGCATCAATGTAAGCAGAAAACCCCCGCTTCACTTATGTACCTCTCAGAAATGAACTTGTCCATGACAGTATTGGAAGGGGTGGCCATTGCACAATCTTTGTAAGCATAGAGTTTCTTCTTACTGAGATTTATTCTGTTCTGTATCAGTGCATTTGGTGCATTACGGTCATACGAAATGTGGGATTGATAAGGGACTTAAGGGTTCAAAACTGGAGATCTTCAGCAATAGAAACACAACCCCTAATCTTATTGTTTCATTTGATTTTTGTAGAAATGTGATATTTTCTGATTATACCATAATCCTGTCTCTCTTCCTTATTTACTTCACACTGTTGAATGTGCTTTCTATTTCTTAATTTACTGTCTGAGAAATCTTCATTGTGAATGGTTCTCCAGCAACTTGATGACATTATTATTTCTGAATACCAACATTTCTTTAGAGCTGATGCCTAAAAACTGTCAAAAAGGAGAATCATATATCAAAGCAATAATTTACCTTTCTCGGCAGATTTCTTCAAGTCAGTGGTGAATGCTGCTGTTTTGATGTTGACCACAAAAATTGTGCATAAATGTCTAATGCAGGGCAAATTTAGAATCTGACACCTTTCTTCCAGAAATAAATATTTCCCACTATTAATGAATAAGATGAAAAGATAAACAACTTCACCATTATGGCATCAAAATAAATTCTTGTAATGAAAGCAGTGTAGCCTGATAGTTGGTGTATGGTGTATAATTCCCAAACCTACTATTAGACCATGAATTTATGATCTCGATCAATTGAAGGAATTGGTGAGTGGAAGTCACTTGAGCAGTGAAATGTTGCATTTATTATTGGGAACATAACTAGAGAATTCAATGGATGATGACATTTGTGTCTCTTGTTTCCTTAAGTTTTTTTCATATTATATATTGTTAAATTTATTCAATTTACCTGAGGTAGCAATCTCACTTGAAGTTATTTTACTTCTGGCCACAAGCATTTGAAGATGTTGAGTAGAACTATAAAATTCATGAGTTATTTTTGGTCTTCTTTCAAAAAACCTTGCGACTGTTAAATGTCTATTTCGTGTGACAAGTGTCTGAGAACACTTCTTCAGGGTTTTGTGCTTCATACAAGGGGAGAAAAAAATAATGCTCGATTAAGACTATGAAAGATAAATCTAAGAATTAAATTGAGTTTATATACATTGTATAAATGTAATGTGCATGGTCATTTTCTTTTGTTAATTTACTTGTGTTCTCTCTCACACATGCAGAGAATTGTGTTTGATAAAAATTTAATCACTGTGTTCCATTAATTCTCTGCTTTCTGTTCACTCTGGAATTGAGGATAAGTAAATGGTACTTAAGAGAAAAGAACTAGATCCATTGCATCTTGAGGGAATTTTATGTGAACCTGTTCATAGAATTATAGCCTACTAATTGCTAAGTGACCTGTTTTTCCTCCTGTGCTTTATAGAGAGATCTTTTAATTACATCACCATACCCAATTAATTAACCGGTTATGTTGGATCTAAACACTGATTTCAAATCTGAATTTAATTCAAAATTTTAAGTAATTCTGGTGATAGTATGAACATTAATTCCATTTACTACATCTGATTAGAGGTCATAAATGTAATTTAGATCTTTTTATAATGAAGTTTATAATTGCATTTATTTTAGTTTTGTTCTTTTTTGGTATCTTGTCCATCAGAAAATTTTCACCTTTTTCCTTTATGGTATTTTGTCACTGACCATGAAAATATTAATGGATCACTGTTGGTGCATTTCCCCCTGGTAATTTTCTCAATGAAGGGTCATTTGGTCCAGCTCCAATAACTCCCTTCAGATTCTATCAAGGATAATTTTGTAATCAATGTTTTACTTACATTTACGTAAACTGGTTTATATAGATGGTGCAGTTTTTAAAATATTAATGCAAAGGTGACCCACAACTTGATAAGGTAACAAGACCACATTCTCAAAACCTTGTCATTGATTTCTGTTCTACAGATCACTTGCAAGGTTATGGATTTCCACCTGACCCTGTGATCTTTGATTCTGTAAGAAAACATCACATCCCATTTTCTAAGCCCTGCAGTGATTGGCTTCAGTGTGCTAAGCTCCTGACTACCATACAAATGCTTTGTTCGTGTGGTGGGTAGTGGAGCAGACATTATAATATTATTTTGGCTTATGTTTTTGTTTGTGCCCTGTTTAGTGTCAGACTTCAGCTCTGCTGTGCAAGCTTTGATTATTACGTTGATCGTTGTTCAATCCTTATCCTTTACTGTGATAACTAGTGATTTGGCATCAAGTTTCTTCTCAAAATTTCTTGACTTTGGTGTTTATCATTCTCCAAGTTTTCAAACTACCTTTGCTCAAGCATTCATCAAAGAGTTAAAATGCTGAAGAAAGCATGCTTCAGTAGTTTAGCTATTTACTGTATGTAATTACTTAGTAGAGTGATGCAGTGTGACTTCTTGTGAGTCTTGACAACTTATTTTAATTTCTTCTCAGTGTAGATAGTCTTGCATTTCTTTCTTTGGTCTCAGCCAACATAGAAAAGCAGCCAAAAAGAACTATTAGTCTCTCAAGATGCATATTACTTAAGAAAAGCTGACATTTCAAGAACAATCTGATGTCTAAGGACAAATACGTTTGTTCAAAGTTTATTTTTATATTCATTCACTGGATGTGGACACCACTGCCAGACCAGCATTCATTGCTCGTCTTTACTTCCCTTGAATAAATAGTTAAGAGCTACAGTAACTATATTCCTGTGGGTTTGGCGTCACATAAAGGAGAGATCTGGTAAGGATACCAGGGTCACTTCCCAATGGGAACATAAGATATTACTGAACCAGAAAGATTTTTGTGCAGTTCCATAGTCGCTATATTCATTCTAGATTTTTTTTATTCCTGATTATTTCATTAATTGAATTTATTTTCCCCTACTGCTGCAGTAGAATTTGAACTTATTGCCAGTTCTCAGTCTGGTCCTCTGGATTACTAGTTCGTTAATTCAACTGCTATGCTCTGTACTCAAGGACACATTTTGGAATGGTACAAGGATAACAGGTCATATGAGTTTTGTAACTGAAGCTGCAGAATTTTATCAATCCTCCAGATATTGTGGAAACGCCATTGGTGATACCTATCCAATGTTTCATAGTGCTGGCTGTCCATGATTCAAAAATCTACTGGAGGGCAGAAAGCACTGCTGCTCAGTGGACCGTGAGCTTTGTACCAATTTTGAGGTCTTGATCTTCACACACGCTTTTCTGACAGCAAAGGCTGAACTGCCCTAATGGAGATGATAGTGAATTTTATCATTAATGTCAGTTTTCATGAGAGGTGGCTCTGGAGAAGAAGGAAGTGACCTACATTTTCACCTTTTATTTTGTTGGTATTAAATGATTCATTAAATGAATCAACAAGATTCTGAGCTCAATTTCCAAGTGTGTGAATATGCAATTTTTGCTGCTTGATTGAAGTTGGGGTGACCTTTGTCCTTGAGTAGAGGTGATATCAGTTAAAGCATTTCCCAATTGTCCCATAGATTACCACTACTTCAGGTGCAAACCATGTTGTGGTGAGAAAGATTTGGAAAAGTGTTGGGGCAATAATGCACTGGTGCTTGAGACCAATCTGCACTGACATTTTGGGTTTATGGAGTACCAAGAGTTTAACTTCATGGTTTGTATGTCATCTTATAGTGGAAGTAAGATGGAGAGAAGTCTCTGTGGAAGTTCAAATTTGAAAAGGATGCTCCACAATCCCTCTTGATTAACAGAGTCAAGGGCTTTTGTGAAATAAAAAAAAGCCTTGTCTAGTGGTCAATGCCACTCGCTGCATTCTTCTTGATGTTGATGTGTAATGAAGCTTATTCCAATGTACTGGTAGATGCAGAGAATTTTGGGGAGCAGTTCTTTGGCTGGTAGATGGTGATTGAGGAGGACCCTGGTAATGTCCTTTGCTATGGTAGATAGCAGGAAAACCCCTGTGAACTTACAGTAATTATATTTTCCTCCTTGAAGATGCTTTCAATTGTGGCATCTCTGGTGTCCCATAGCATGCCTCCTCTTTCAGATGTTAACTGTATAATCTAATTAAAACATATTATCTCTAGGATTGTAATGAAGATTGGGTTTGGAAGATCACAAATATGGGGCCTTCATGTGAGACAAGATGATTACATTTATACCTAACAGTTCTGTGGGAGTACCTTCATCTTTAGGTCTATGGTAGCTCAGGCAGTTTATAACTCCCTGCTCAAGTGAGATTAGGTTGGCATGAAGTGCTAGGTTTAATGTCATTGCCTGCATCCTGTGGACATTTATAAAACTTGTATAAGGACATGAAAAACAGTAGCAGGAGTAGGCTATTCAGCTCCTCAAACCTGTTCTGCTATTCTTAAAGATTATGGCTGACTTAATCTTGGCCTCAGCATTACTTCCCCACATTTTCCTCAAACACCTTGACTTCTTTGTAGTTTAAAGTTGAGCAAATAGTATTTAAGGGGAAGGTAAAAAGCACTTGAAGAATAGCAGAGTAGGAGAATGTGCTTATGAGGTGAGTCAGTGCAAATTGAGGAAAGTTCATGTGGAGCATGAACACTGGCATTGGTCTGTTAGGCCATGGCTTCTTTCCGTGCTTTGAATATTACGTGTTGTTTGTGTAGCAATTGCATGGCTTAAGTTTGGTGATATTGATCCAGTTTTGTGCTTCTCCTTCCTACAGCGATATTGGTATTGGTCAATCCCAGGACGACAGCATAGTTGGATTGAAACAGTCTAGACATATTACACCTGCGCTACCTGTAAGTGGAACCTTATCATCCAGTAATCCTGACCTGTTGCAATCGCATCATCGCATTCTTGATTTTAACACTACACCAGGTGAGTGTAAATGTAATTCCAAAGTGTGATTCCTGTTTGCTGCCCAATTTGGATACTTGTTACATATACTTTCTCTCTTTTTATAAGACAAAAGAAACCTTATTCTTACTACGTTTTTATTTTGTACAGTTTACAGAAATAGGTATTTCGAATTGGTGATTCTAAATTGTTGGTTAATAACTGAAAGTTTGCTGTTCGATTAAGAATTCAAATTTAACCAATCCATTACTGTAATAAATTTCATGATGTAACTGAATTATGTTGTAATTGTGTCTTTCCTGTAGTATATCAAAACCTTCCATCTAAAATCCAATGAATTGTTCTTGCACCTACACAAATGCATGCTTATTAATAGAATTATTCCATTTCTTTTGCCCCATCAACCAGTATATCACCATTCAATTTGCAATAAAGTTTTATTAGCCTTGAGACAATAAATATAAATATTTACTGCAATGTTTTAGAGTTGCCTACAGGTTTGATGTTGTATATCATTATTGCATTCTGCGTGCTCTTGATTAATTTCATAAATACTGAAGAAATCTTTGCTACAAAATAGCATAGAATTTTTCCTGCAGTTTTGGAACATAACAGAAACCATGTGCCATGTTAATACACAGATTTCTGAATTTTTGTTTCCTAATAATCTGATTTATCATTAAAATGAACACTAAAATTTAAAAAAAATCTGTTGAAGGTAGCTGTAAACTGTCATCACTTTATACTTTTTATCTGTTAAATTGAAAGGATGAAATAAAATGCCCAAAGGCTATGAGGAGTGTTTGTTGCCACCTAGTTGAATAGTCTATATTGGGTGTAAGATTGACTTGGATATCGAAGATCTCAGTATACAGTGTCTGTGCTCTAAATGCAAGCACATCACATTACTTAAACACAGGTCATATATGAACAGTGTTCTTATTGAGACAGCTCTTCAGCTTTGTCAATGAAACTCTTGATGAATATTCTTATTTCTCAAACTAAAAGAAACCAAACTCAAGATAGGAAACTACCAATAAATTCTTCCAAGAAGCAACCAAAATTTCTATTAAGCTACTTTTACAGTATAGGATGTCCATCACTTGCATCTTCATTTAAAAAAAGACAATCATTTTCTGTAACACTTCAAATTTAAAAGTGTTAACTGCCACAGAAACATCACCTATTTGCAGAATATAATCTTGTGCTTTACAGTGATAACTGCACAAGTATTCCAATACCTTTTGGCTTGATGTACCTCAGTTAATTAAGGCTAGGAAAATGTGGGACATATAATGTGATCAAATCTACATAGGTTACGTTAAATGGCTGCATACATAATTCAGCGACAACTTGATCTTATACTTATGACACAGGAGACCATTCAACCCATTGGGTCCATGCCAGCTTCCACAGAATCAATCCTATATGTTCCATTCTGCCTCCTTATTTCCCTGTACCCCTGCAACTTATTTTCTCTCCCATTTGCTCATCAACTCCCCTTTGATTCTCTGTGCCATTAATTCAAGTGCCAATTAACCCCCCAGCAAGTCTTTAGGATGGGGCAGTGGGAGTGGTGGGCAGGGGACGGTGAAGAAAGGGAGCACCCAGACAAAACCCTTGAGATCAGGAAGAGAATGCACAAATTCCACACAAACAACACCCCAGGTCAGGGTTGCACTTGGGTCCCTGGAGTTGAGAGGCAGGAGCACTAACTGCACCAAATATTTGGTTGTGAAGGAAACACTAAAACAGTGAATCAAGATCTTTTATCACTACTGCTTAATTTGTGAACTTTCCTTGTAGGCTCAGGAAAAATTTACCCTTGTGGCATGGTACTTCCCTTGTGGCTGTTCTCTGGCTGTTGGAGGGCTGGTTCTCCCCTTGGATCTGAGATGTAGAGCTAAGGGGAGAACCAGCTGGTCAGAATTCCCATGATAAATTTTTGCCCTTGAAGGGCCAGCACCAGATTAAGATGTGCCAACTGGTGCACCTGCAGACTTGGGAAGTAGGGTTGGGTGCACCACCAAGCAGCTGCAGGAGAGTTCCTGATAACAATAAAGAAGGTAGGAGTTTTAGTTCCTGCACTGCCATGGTACTGGATGTATGACGGAAACTGGCATGGATCTAATAGGTTGAATGGCCTCCACCTGTGTCATTTTAAGTATAAAAGTTGTGATGATTTGTGCATGCAACCATATAACAACCACTGTAGATTTGTTTATATTTTATCTCCTTTAGTTCCTTACCTTTACTGAACTGAGGTAGGTGAAACCAAAGGCACTGGAGTATTTGCACAGTTGTCACTGCAAAGCACAAGATTAATGCCTAGATGATGTGCCCAGTATTGCCCAGATTGCATCACTATCGTCCAGCCTTCAGAACCCTGCTGGGGCCAGCAAATATACCCTGGAAGATGGCTGCCTGTTCTCTAATAGCAGTATCAATATCATACAGAGTAGCTGGCTCCTGTCCCTGCTTTGCAGAGCTCTGGAAGACTGCAGCAGGACCTTCATAGAGGCAAAAACATTTTCCCTCAGCCACTGTGTAACATCAACATTTGCCTGACATAGAAGAGGTAATCACTTCTGCTGTGGACTCCTTCACACTCCTCTTCGTCTCATGGGGCCAAACTCTGCTCCAGGCATTTTAAATTGCTTACCAAAATGTCTTTTATCATAGGGCTCCTTTAATCCTCTGAGACACCACTACTGACGAGACAACCTCTGGTGCAGAGACTGTAGCTCTCTTCCTGCCTGACTGCAGGTTGCTAATGCCAGGTTTTTCACCTTGTGAAATTGCACCCTAATCTGTTTCCTTGTGTAGCTAGTGTCTGATCCGGTGCTCTGTTAGGGCTTATGCACTGATCCAATAGAATGATGTGCTCATCTGGCAGCTCCTCTGGGATAAAAAGCTCTGCTCTTCTGGGGCAGAAGACTGTATCCTGGGTTCCCTTCCCTACATCTTTAAGGAAACTTGAAGAGAAAAGAAACAAATGTTAAGTGGTGATTGGCAATTTTCCACCACAAATATTATCTGATCACTAAGCACGCCTCTTAAATGCAATGTGAATATTTGCAGTGCTCTGCATCATTTTGTTAATATTGACTTCTGGATACATATAAAGATTTGCTAATTGTTTGTGAGAGGTGAGCTCATGCATAAGCTAATGACATAGGGTTGGATACCACTGCTTGATGCATCATCTGTAAGGGAAATGTTTTCAAATATGCTTTAAATTGTTTATGGCTCTCCAAGACGATGAATGTGCCTGTGATTTCAAGCTTTGGTCCCATATCTATGATGCTGCTGTAGTCAATGTTCTCACAATGTGGGAAACTTGTGCTTCCCTAGGTAAGCTTGGAATGTCACAGTCATCTTCAGCTATTCTTGCTTTTAGATACATGAGTGCAAATGGAATCTAAAAATGTATACAGTCTTGGTGTCTGTGTTGGATTGTATGCATGTGAGTCTGGTAGTTCCCCTAACATGACATGTTGTATTGTGAAAATTGTACTGATAGAAGGATTTACTACATTGCAGGCTCTGACTTTAATGGGGTGCCTAGTTGTTGAAGTGCACCTTAATGATGTGCTGATTTAATATCCTATTGATGAATGAAGGATAACTTGAGAATGGTTGGAATTGAGGTCTCTTGGTTATAGATAAAGTCCTTTCAGCTAAAGACATCTGCACTGATGAGTGAGGTTGTTTTAAGGTGCAAGAGGTACAAGCTCTGCTTCTCCTAGTGCTTTTGATTCACCTGCACCATCACCAATTTGGTTTACCGCTCTGTTCCTAAAACATTAATTAGCAGGGCGGGGGTAGATCCTCTCTGGTTTGGTGTTGCATTCTGCAGGTTCTTGGCAATCTTGCCTAATATAGGTAACAATTGTGAAAGGTGGTTGAGTGAACATGATATTGTGGCTTGCTTGGATTGTAGGGAATAGTCATTGATATGATATGGAGAGTGGGACAAGTGTATTGCAGAATTGGCATGTAATGGAATGAGCTGGTGCAGTCATTTTCAACACGCATGTTTGAGCGTGAGATTGGTTGGGGGGGAGGATAGAACTTGTTTATGTATTTGAGTCAGAGTAAATCAAAATGTGAGTACCAGAGGGACAAGTAGGGAATGAAAAAGAGGACAGGGAGACAGAGAGATGGTGCATGGAGCAGGTGGTTAGTGACGAAATGTATCAGTTAAAGTTTAAGAAGTGAAAGAGCAGTGCAGAATCCTTACATTGGAGCATCGTATCATGCCAAATTGGGAATCTCCCCCTCTCCTGAACTATCCGTGACTTTGCCTAATAGATCCCATCTGCAGGCTCCCAACCTTTAGTTGTGTCGTCTGTGACAGATCTGTTGCTCCTGGTCCAGCCCAGCTACCTTTTAGTTTTGAGTGTTCAAGTAACAGGTCCCAAGAACTCTCAGTATCAGATCCGAGAGGAATGAAAGGAACTGACTGCAGACTATGTGTGTGAGACAGAGAAATAGTGAGGGAATGGGGAAAAATAGAGACAGGGATAGTCAAAAAGTTACATAAAGGGAAAGAAACAGGCAGAAATGCAGGGCTCTAGCAAAGGAGAGGATGGATTTGAGAAGGAAACAACTTGTATTATAAGAAAATACTTGAGCAGAGTAAGAATGGAGGTGAAGCAAGAGTTTCCATATTTCCATACAAACTAGGAGGACGGCATTCAATCTGTGGAGTCAATGCCAGCTCACCGAGCAATCACATTTCCCCACTCATTTTCTCCATGACCTATATAACCATCAATTTCCCCAGACTCTTCCATGTTCCTTGTATGCTAGGAGCACTTTACAATGACTATTTAGCCTATCAACCCATAAGTCTTTGAGATGTGGGAGGCAACTGGAGTACACAGAGAAAATCTACGGAACCACAGGAATAATGTGCATGCATGATACAGACAGCACTGGACATCAGGATTGAATTTGGATTGCTGGCACTGAGAGGCAGCACCTCCACAAGCCACAGCATCATGCTGTCCTGTTGTAGATGTGATGAAGAAGTCTTAAGTTGTGAGTACTCATTATGATCAGCTCACAAATGAGGGCAGTGATTTTCCCCTCCGGGGAAACCCCATCTCCCTCCCATCAATGTTGCCTGCAGGTAATGTATACCCTGCTGTAAGAGGAGATCCCTTTTACAGGTGATGTAATCCACCTTTCCATATTCCTATCCTTAGGAATTAAAGGGCAGTGACATAGAATTAAGCAGCACTCTCCAGCTGAAAAGTCATAGTAACGTTTGCTGTACGTGCCTGCAAAGGATGGTTGATGAGGCTCATCTGCATTGCCTAAGTGCCTGTAGGTGCAAGAAATTAGATGAGATAAGTAGTTTTCTTGGTCCTTACTGGTTCTGTTATCTGGTGTCACATAATGTTGGAGTCAGGTGCTGTTATGCTTTTAGAGAACTTAAAAACTTTTAAGAGGACACGAAATGTTTGAAAGATAAGAATTTTGGTCCAGTTTTCATTTTCAGGCAGTAAGATTTTTATAGCATAGCACAGCACATTTAATGATGAATAAAAGCAATCAATCATTATAGATCATTAGTTCATAATGACTTATTTCAAACCAGTTTGATCCAAATACAAAAGGCAATTTAAAATCAAAATCAAGGATAGTGATAAGATGAAGACTGAAATATGGTCGAACATTTCATTGCAAATTTATATTGTGCTTCTGTTGTCAACAAAGATTTCACACATGAAAGAGTGAAACTTCCACATGTACCACCAGTTATTTATTCAAATAGTAAAATTGTAGTTACTGGCAGCTGTACAAAAGTAAAGTGATAAAAACATCCTTTTTGCAATGCATCAGCTAGTGAAGAATTTTTTCAGTGTTTTGCCTTAGCACATGGTGTCATGTTGGCTTTTTAAGTCACTGATGAAACTGTTTATATTACTATTTCGTGGAATTTTAAAATAAGTATCAAGCTATCTTGAGATGAGAAATTGGAAATTAGCATTGAAATACCTGATACATTGTAATAATCCACCTCAACTCTAAAGAAAGAAATGATTTTCCCGTGATTGAAAAAGCACAGTGGGGAAACAATGAAAGTACATTCAGTGGATTTTTAAAATTTTATATATAGTTATGTACATATATAATACATGGGAAACATCTGACTCAAATTTGCGGATTGTGCTCTTTGGTAGAATAATGTAGATAACCCGCTGGTTTGAATTGCATGTTGAGACAATTATGTAGTGAACGGAATTAGTTTTAATCAAGCTTATGAATTTATGGAATGCTATAGGTTGTATATTGAAGTATAAACCATGTTTAAATATTTACTTTCTTTCCTATTGTACAATGTATAAAATGTACTTCAATATTCTGGTCTAAACAGCGTAATGATTTTTTCAGTCAGCAGCAATGTCTGGAATTATGTATTTGATTTTTATATCTGTTTTAGTTGCTAAAATTCCTTTTTACAAAAGGTTAGGAAAATGAAAGAAGAAGATAAGATGGATTGTTGAACAATAGATTGGGCAGTATGTTAATATCTTTATTAGTTGTGTAGTCTGTTTTGCTTTCAGTTTCATCCAGAATTTGTTTGAAATTTAGTTGAGATCTGATGTTTCAGGAATTATTTAATGTTAAGTGATCCTACCAATAGCTGCAAGGGCAATGGCACTCCCTTTTAAAAATAAGAATCTAATAACAACGCAGTAGTCAAGATTGTATTTTGGATGGCAGTAATTCAGTATATCAACAAAATCTGTACAACTGCCAATAGCATACTGTTGGAGATTGCTGCCAGTTGGTTTGGTGCAATTATCGGTACCATTATTTGACATGCCTGGTTGTTGAATATTAAGTCATTATACAAAATGAATCAGTTGTGAAGGTGTCCAAAAGCGTATTTCTTTGGTTGCTTTATGTTTATGTGGTCTTTCTTGTTATAGGTATGTAAAATAGTACAGTACTGTTCCCTTTTATGTACTGTATATGTTTTAGAACATTCAAACAGTTTCTGGACAAACTTGTCATAAGAATACTGTGAAAGAGCAACACAGTTGGATCTACATTATAAATTAATGTTGGCCAATATGAAAGGGCTTCTGATGCAAAAATTCAATATTTTACTGACAGTGTGTTTTTATGAGAAGACAACTCTGATAAAGGGTGTGAACTAGAATGTCTTTCTCTTTCTGGTGGATTGTATACTTCCAGTATTTTATATGATTTAAAATTGCCAGCACACAGCTTTCCTTTCAGCTGATCTTGATCTGAAAAGCAGGAAAGCATAATTGCAATTACAGGTGTCGTATTATTACGCCTCTGTCATGGTTCTGGGTTCTGGCCCTCAATTTGGCTCCATTAATGCCTTGTTGTCCAGCACATGGATTCCATACTGGACTGATCAGATAACAATACACATCTGATCCCCATCAGGGGCCTAGCATAAGAACCTGTGTTTCTCTGGCACTAGTTGCCAGAGT
>JARFYF010000052.1:103462775-103473473 GCA_030265395.1 Rhina ancylostomus
CTTTTTTGTGGAATTTACCTTGGCTAGATGAATCTCTAGATTTGGAATAGTTGATGCTAGATTTTCAGGGGATAAAGATCTGATGTGTCATCTTGATCTCTCATGATAACTTTTGCTGAAACCTCAGAAATGCCATTCTTGCCAATAACTAGAATTCCAAATGATTTTCCACAGAAGATATTGCAGGACAGTAGGCAACAGCTCCCTGGGAATTCCAAAGACTTTAAAGTTATTAAAAAAATGCTGATGCTTTATCACCTTTTAGATTGAGGATTTGTTTTTGTTGCCTTTAGATTGTGAGATATTACTTGACAACAATTCATTCAGTATGTATTGTTAGCTCAAGCTACAATTGAACATCATGAGGACATCAAATGAAATTACAGTGGCATCTGAGGTGTGCCTGCAGTGAAATCTGGGCTCATTGTATAGTGAGCTAATTGTAGCTAATTTAATACTGCCGATTTTCCTCCTTATCTCACAATCTGTATTTACTAATCCAGATAATGATGCCTGGGACTGGCAAGAAGAGGTGCCACTGTGGTATTCACTTCACATGGTGTTTTGCAGTCTACTAGAGGCTGACCTCACAATGACTTCCTGCAGCTATGAAGATAATTAATGTTAACTCAAGAAATCTGTTGTCTATTGCAGATTAACTTTATTTCAAGTGGAAAATTGGCAGTATTGAATTAGCCATGTTTTACACATTGACCTCAGATTTCACTTCTTTTGAAGTGTTTGGGAGTGCAAAGTTGCATTTAACTCTCAATAGTTGCGAGTGTAACACCATTGCCACTGCACTGAAGAGGCATTAGGTGGCTGAGCTCAAAACATTTACTGGTTGAAAGATTGCTCAGAGTACATGGCACACAAGACAGCACACATTTAGCCAGCCAATCCTTGTGTACTTGGAGTTAATTTGCAGAATACACCATTTCTGTTGGCCTTGCTCCTTCAAAGTAAATTTGGCAAAGTGTGTGTTACAGAACAAGCTAATTTTCTGTCCCATATAGGCTCTATTTTTTTTATCATCAAAAAAGTTAAACTTGTCATGGGGTCAGAAAGGGTCACGTGTACATGAATGGCAGCTGCATAGTGAAGTGTAAGGCTTGTTTATGTATTATTATGTGAGGACAAGTGGAAGTGAAATTGTTGTAAGGCTGCTGTGAAAAATACACAACTGCAAAGTGGAAGCCCATCTAACAATTCACTTGATTGACTTAAATCACAAGAAAATTGCCCGGGTGTGAAACAAGCTGTCATTACTCAATCACTCATTCTGTGTTCCCATCTAAAACCAATTTCACTTCAGGTTGTGCTGATTGAATTAAGTGGCTCTGATCATAACTGCAGCTCCATATAAGTGAAATAAAGCACTTAATGGTTTGTATCCAACCTTGTCTCACTGGGTGTTTTCTCAGTCTGTGTATGAAATTATTAAAGAAACATACATGTTCAGGCCATCTGAATCTGCTTTTCACTTAAAAATGGTTATTGGCAGTGAAAGTCCAATCGGGACCTTGTATACCATTTGCCCACCTGAGTGAATTTTCACTCAGGCCTTTAAGTAATTCCAGCTCTCAAAATCAAACATAATTAGTTTATGTTTGCAAATATTGGTACGTTGCCTGATGCAGGACAATGAACACAAGGTTCAAAGGCAAATGGGAGAAACATGTATACCCATGTTCCCTATAGACATTGGAATGAGTAGTCTTTAAAGGAACCACAAAAAAAGGTAGTTTGTTAGATATTGTGATGTTTTTTTCATTTGTTTTCATTCACTGGATATGAATGTCACTGCATTTGTTGTCCATCCCTAATTGATGCCTGCACTGAGGTAGCAGTTATGAGCCAATCACATTCTTTAATCTGGAGGCACATAATTTGACCAGTAAAGATGGCAGATTTCCTTCCCTGAGGACATCAGTGACCTAGACCGATTCTTTATAAAAATCCAGTACTTATTATAGTTAGTGTTACTGAGTTTCTTTTTGAAGAAATTCATCTTGAATATAATTTCCCCACTTGCTAAGGTGCGATTTGAACTTATTTCTACCAATTTATCGATCTAGGTTCCTGAGAATTAGCATAGTATATTAACGACTGTACTAACATAGCAGGTAACCAAACACAAGCCCTTGTCTCAGTGACAAAATGCCAATGACATGCAAACTTAAAATTAGTTTGGGCTTCCCAAGTGTCCCAGTGGGTGGCACTGTGGGTGCATGGCTGATATCATGTCCATTTGGTACCCAAATATAAAAAAATTCTTCCTCATGTTATACCAAGTTCTGATCACCACAAGGACTGTTTAAAATATACTTTATTAATAAATTGTAAAATACAATATAATAAAGTAAAAAGTATTGAGTTTGCATTGCACTATACCGATCAATTTGATTTAGTACAGTTTGTAATAATCTAGGATGCCTCAATACATTTTCAGTTCAGATTTCTTTTACAGTATCATTAGATTAACTATTCTGCAGCAAAAAAAAACCGCTGGAGGAACTCAGTGGATTGAACTAGTGAAGGAATCATAGAGGTTTCAGGTCGAAAACCTTCATCAGGGCAATTCCTTCCCTTCACAGTTGCTGCTTGACCCACTGGTTCCTCCAGCCATTTGTTTTTTGCTCCAGATTCTAGCACCTGCAGTTTCATGTGTCTCCGTATTAAATATTCTGTCACATGTGAGCCTGAGGGGCTTTTAAAATAGTTCCATCTTCTTGGTGTGAAATGAAACTGTGGCCAATGGACAGCTACGCCAAGTGCATGTATTGGTTACTGGACCTTGGAATGTGTTGTTCTGTAACACTTGGTTGAAGACAGGTATTTGCTCTTGAAGATCATTAGATTTTGGGCAGATGAGGGGATGTCAGTCATCAGGTTGCTGCCCTTATAGCAGCACTAATCGTGCATCCTGGGAAAAACTCTTAGTCAAGGTCCTATAGTCTCTACAAAGTCAGGGTCAAAGTCAAGGTTGTTGTTATATACACAAGTACATGTATGCACAGGGGCAATGAAAAGCTTACTTGCAGCAGCATCACAGGTACATAGCATCATATAAGCAAATTCACATGATAAACATAAATTATGCATAATTTTTACAAGAAAGAACACAATTAGAACAAACAAAATCTATTTTAGTGCAATATGATCAAAGTGGTCATAGTGTTGCTAAACTGTAGTGAGTAGAGTTTGCCAGTCTTCAAGAACCAATAATTTGAAGGAAAGTAGCTATTCTTGAACCTGGCAGTGTGAGATTTCAGGCTTCTGTACCTCCTGCCCAACGGTAGCCATGAAAAGATAGCATAGCTCAGATAGTGGGAATCTTTGATGATGGATGTTGCCTTCATGAGGCTGCGCCTCCTGTAGATATACCAATCTTTATTAGTCACACGCACATCGAAACACGCAGTGAAATATATCTTTTTACGTAGTGTTCTGGGGGCAGCCCGCAAGTGTCGCCACGCTTCCGGCGCCAATATAGCATGCCCACAACTTCCTAACCTGTACGCCTTTGGAATGTGGGAGGAAACCAGAGCACCCGGAGGAAACCCATGCAGACATGGGGAGTGGCCGGATTTGAACCCGGGTCGCTGGTGCTGTAAAGCGTTACACTAACAGCCACACTATCATGCCTGCCAGTGGTGGGGAGGGATGTGCCTGTGATCTACTGAACAGAGTCCATTACTCTCTGCAGCTTCTTACGTTCCTGTGCATTCGAATTGCCACACCTGACCATTTTGCAACCAGTCAGGATACTTTCAACAGCTCAGCATTGCTACAGGGCTGGTGCAGTGTCTGGGCCAGAGTTGTGTCACTTATAGTGACATCTAGAACATCTTACAACTGATGATTAGGTTCCTATTGAAAATTGATGGAAATGCCATTTCCATGCTCCCAATCTCCACTTCACCTTGCAATGTATTCCACCCAGTTCTCAATGGTATAATATTACATTCTGATGAAGGAGAAACCGCTTATATTTGAATTTGTGCTCACAGATCCAGAACTTTTAGTTATGGAAGTTCAAGATTAAGATCCCTATCCAGAATTCATTATTGTCTCCATCAAATCCAAAGCCCCCCCATTGGTATTCACCAAAACTCCAATATAGATGAAGGCTTGAAAGTCAGACATTTCATTTTGATCTATATTTTATCACTGGCGGTAAGTTTTATTTTCAGTTGTGCGTTCCTTTAAATAAACTTGTTTTTGTTTTCCTTTTTTCAAAAAAAATTCAGTTCTTGGTTCACAGTACGGTAAATTGACCTCATGATGAAGAAAATAAACGACTAGTCAATCCATTTGCCTGGGAATATGGCCTCGATTTTAGAGTCATAAAGTCATACAGGAAAGAAATAGTCCTTTCAGCCCAGCTTGTCTGTACTGACCATAAAATATCTATCTATACTAATCCCATTTTCCAGACCTGACCCATAGTCTCTGCCTAGGCATTCTAGATGCTCACTTAAATATTTTTCAAATGTTGTGACAATATCTGCCTCTACCACCAGCTCACTCTGGCTCAGAGACAACTTTGAACCAGTCCCAAATATACATCACTGTGCTAGTAGCGGCACATCTCTGAGTGAATGGAAGATTTCTACTGGTGTGACTGGCCCTACTGTACCACACAGAACATGCAGGGCAATCTCAAATTGCACCCTTGGCAAATGCCACTCTGAGGCAGCAGATGTCTTTGAAAATACTCCATTACAAGAGCTTGGCTCTTCTGTGCATATATCAGTATACAGGCAGTTTCAAATGGGGCACTTAATATGTAAATGCAGCAGGCTGGCATTCCTCCACTAGATCTCTTCCAAGAAACAGAGACCTATCTTCAGAGAGATGTTCATAGCTGCACACAATTTCAACTCTACAATCACTAATATGAGATAAAACATCGCTTTCTTTTACCAAGGATGACAATATAGTTTGAATAACAAGGGCCCAACTGAAAGGAACAGATGCCCATTTCAGGACCATTTTATATACACGTCAGCCGATGAACACAGAATGAATTTTGGATTGTATTATGGAAATTTTCCTGATTGGCATAAAATGCAGTTCTTAATAAACTCTTGTGCATTTCCAGGTCAGATTGCCATAAGTGATGCGCAATGGACATTATTAGTCCCTGAGTGTAAAGTGCTACAAGGGTCCAGGTTCATCTGATTTCATTGTGAGACAAAAATTGTAAAAAAAAAAAGACATTTGATGAGATTTCGGGAGGGGAAAGAAACTCATGGCTTGAGAGAGGTTTGGAAAAATGTACTTCCATTACAATGGTTTGAAAATGGAGGGCTTGGTTTCATTATTGTAACACATCATTTTACTTTGGATCGGAATATTGTCATGAATGAAAGAAATGCTTCCACTTGTAGAGTTCCTTTCAATTGCCTTTCAGAACATACCTAATGCATTACAGCCAAGGAAACATTTTTGTAAGGTGGTCACTTAAATGTCATAGGAAATGTGGCAGCCAATTCATGGTTTAACAGGAAAGGTATGTCCAGAATTACTCAAACTGAATGAATATAAGGAGAAACAGCATTGTGAAATTACAGAAGGTAGGTCTAGAGACACAAATCTGAATCTCACTTTGATAGCTGGGGAATTTAAATTCAGTAAAGACATTAAATTTGAAATTAAAAGAAGAGCTTGTTTCAGTAATAGTGATCGCAAGACTCCTGGTCTTTCAAAAAAGTACCATCTGCTTCTCTAGTTTCCTTCAGGAAAGAAAATCTGCCATCCACACATGGTCTGGCTTGTTTGTGACTCCAGACTTACCAATGTTGGCTGATCTTGCTTGAAATCTGCACAATTGAATCCAGCAACAAAGTTTGAATGCAGCAAAGTCACAGGTGGTGAAATGCTAAAGCTCTGACCTTGAAATCCCATTATAGTTTTGGCAGATCTCTTTACATTCAGATAATATTGATTAAAATTGAAGTAAATAACTTCTAAAAACTATTAAAAAGAAAAGAAAATGTTCATTAAAACACATGAAAACACATACAAATTAAACAAAAATAATTAAACAAAAACTTATCTGCCCTTTGCCTCCTAATCTGCAGGCCTAAAAATCTCAATGAGATAAGACTTGGCACAGGATAGAAGATTTGATTCCCTAGAATTGCGATGTGGATTCTGAGTAAGACAGTGTCCCAACATCAGAGTCTACTAGTGGGCGAAACAGATATATTTGGACCCTAGATCGAGCAGTGAGCCACTGAATCAACGTGTATATGTTAGTCCTGGTCATAACCAGCACAATGCAGCCAATGATTGCTTAGTTGTGATATTAGAAACATCCTCTTAACACTTTTAGCTTAATAAATTTAAACTATCCTGCCAACCTCTATTGCTCTGAAAGTTCTCTTGTTTAGCATGCAGTTGTTTTTGAATACAGGTTGTCCTCGACTTTTGAACATCTATAACTCAAATAAGGCGGCACGGTAGCGTAGTGGTTAGCACGATGCTATTACAGTGCCAGCGACCCGGGTTTGATTCTCGCTGCTGCCCGTAAGGAGTTTGTACATTCTCCCGTGTCTGCATGGGTTTCCCCCAGGTGCTCTGGTTTCCTCCCACATTCCAAAGACGTACGGGTAGGTTAATTTGGAGTTTAAAATGGGTGGCGCAGACTTGTTGGGCCGGAAGGACCTGTTACCATGCTGTAAATAAAATTTTTTTAAAAATTTAAAATTTGCCCATATGTCAGAAAGTACACAAAATCACTTGATATGGTAACCATACCATCACAGTATTTTAATGAATGTTGATGAGGGCTAATTAACATGAACTTTTATTTATTGCCTTCCTCTGCCTAATTAGAATGGTGCAGAATCAGAATGCTCCACACTCAGTGGGTGGTTTTGATGGGCTTGAAGTATCAGTGACTGTTGCATTGTTTAACAGAGTATCATTGCACAAGTATCAATAGAAGCAATTGCTTGTCAGTTTCCAAAGCAACACTCTTAAGTGGCTCCCTGTGGTGAAACTGGCAGCCTGTGTACATAAGAGACAAAGATGTCTGATTACTGCAGGGAGGTTACATGTAAGCAGGTCTTTTTTTAAGACCTGTTCTCCTTTGAATTTAATAATATTTATGGGAGCTTGTTGATATGTATGGGTGTTCATAAGTTTGGTGTTCAAAAGACCAAAGACGTACGGGTAGGTTAACATAGGGTTTAAAACGGGCGGCGCAGATTCATTGGGCTGGAAGGGCCTGTTACCACACTGTAAATAAAAGTTAATTTAAAAAAAATTAATAACCTGGGGAAGACCTGTAAGAGTAAATCAGTAAGCATTGGGCAAAGTGCTTTTAATAAATACATACTTGTGTTGAGACACAATTGCTCTTTGCATGCTATTGCACAGCTATCTTGTTTAGAGATAGTATGACGTGATTAACTGCAATAAAAATCACAGAAGGGTCAAAGACCAATGAGTGAAAAATTAAAGAAAGGCTTTGTTAAATAGAAAACCCGAAGTAAGATCAATATAAACATAAAAACATGGATAGACGATTGCAAAACAAGATAGAGTGATAGAGGAAATTAATAAGTATTAAGGAGGTTAGAGTGCATTATAGTATATAACTATAGCCTGCATGTGATAGGAACAGCACATACAGAGTGCAGCAGCAAATAAGGTCACAGTTGGGACTAATGGTTAAAAAGGCAAATTTAAAGGCTCTTTACGTGAATGCATGAGGCATTTGTACCAAGATAAATGGATAAGTGGCAGAAATAGAGATAACTGAGTGTGCTCGAATAGCTATTACAGAGTCATGGTTGCAAAGTGACCAAGGCTGTGTATACTTCAGGACACTTGGCATTTTGAAAGGATAGACAGAATGGAAAAGAGATGATAGCTCAGATAATAAAGGCTGACTTTAGTACAGTGCTGATAATGGCCTTGGCTCAGAAAATCAGGAAATAGAACTGGAGATAAGAAATAACAAAGGAGAGAAATTATCAGTGGGGAGAATCAGCAGATCCCTACATCTTAGCCATAATATTAGATAATGTATTGATCACAAAATTATGGGGCTTGTAACAAAAATAGTGTGATACCCAGAGATGACTTTCATCTTTATTTAAACTGAATAATCAAACTGGCAAAGATAATCTTGTGAGTGAGTTTATGGAATGTATTTAAGATGTTTTCCTGGAGCAGTATAAATCCAAGCCAATGAAATAGGCCATTTATTATCTAGTTATGTGTAATCATCATATAAACTTACAATATAGAAAGAAGCCATTCAGCTCATTGAGTCTATGAAAACTCTTAGAGCAATCCCATTCCCCTACCAACTTGTCTTGAACTGACTCTCTCTCATACCATTATGCTTTTATTCCACCATCCATTTACACTACGAGTAACTTACAGTAACCTTACAAGCATCACATCTTTGGAATGCAGGACAAAACTGGAATGCCTGTAAGAAACTCATAGGAAGAACGTGCTAACTCCAGACAGTCAGCACTGGACATTGGGATAAATGCCAGGTTGCCGGATACCTGAGGCAGCAGCTTTACCTGTACATTCAAGAGGTGAGATTAATTAGCAATCTCCTAATAAAGGGTTCTATGAGGAAGAGTGATCATGACACGATGGAACTTCAGTTCAACATTAACAAACTTATGTCCCAAACCAAGGTCTTAAATTTAAATAGAGATATGAAGGGAGATTTGTTTGCAGTGGGACTAGGAAACTAAATTAAAAAGTTTGATGGCAGATGAGCAGCAGCGGACATTTAAATAAATATTTTATAATTATCATCAAGGATGCAACTTTGAAAATAATATCAGTACAGGAAAATAGGTCTGTGGTAACTAAAGAGATTAGTGATGGTTTTTGATCAAAAGAAATGGTATAAAATGTTGCAAAGAATGGTGGTAGGTGAAAGTGGGGACAATTGTAAAGAGCAGCCAAGGTTAACCAAAGGAATTGATGAAGGAGGTCAACATTAAATATGATAATTATCTAGCAAGAAATATGAGAATAGATTGTAAGAATTTCTGTAGTCTTATAAAATGAGAGTAATAAAAGTAAACTTTGCTCCTTTAGAAGTTAAGATGGCAAAATTTATTATGGGAAAAAAGAAATGGCAAGAAATAAATATTTTATACTTGTCTTTACAGGAGACGATGCATGAAAATATACCAAAATAAATGGAAACTTTGGGCAAAAGCAAGGGAACGATGTAAAACAATCACTATCATGAGAGAAAAGCTGTTAGGAAAGAAATAGGATTAGGCCCTTTGGATTTGTTGGCCTGCACCCAGAGTTTCTAAAGGAAGTGGCTGCCCTGGTAATAGAAGCAATCATTGAGATCTTCCAGAGCTTCCTAGATTTTGGAAGGGTGTCAGATTGTAGATTTGAAAAATACAAATACATCATCACCATTCAAGAAAGGAGGAAAATAGGAAACAGAAAGCGACAGGCCAATTATCATATCAACTGTAACTGTGAAAATAATGTTACAAAGAAAGTAGTAACAGGTCGTTTAAAAATCATAATATGATTAAGCAGAATGAACACATTTTCTTAAAGGGAAGTTATGTCGGAGAAATTTATTAGAGTCCTTTGAGGGTGTAACTAGCAGAATGGACACTGGACAACCAATAGATGCAGCGATTTGGATTGCCTGAAGGAATTCAATACGGTGCCATATAGAAGGTTACTGCACAGCATAAGAGCTCATGGTATTGAGGGTAATATATCACCACAGATATATGATTAGTTAACTGACAAAAGGCAGAGAAAAGGGATAAATGGGTCATTTTTATTTTGACAAACTATAACTATTGGGATGCCTCAGGGAACAATGCTGGAGTATCAGCAATTTATAACAATCTCAGTGACTTAAACAAAAGGACATGGAGTATTGTATCAACATTTGTTATTAACGAAGATGGTAGGGACAGTAAGTGGTGGGGGAGCTCAAACATCAGCAAAACAATATAAGCAGGTTATGTGAAGTATGGTTAATCACTTTAATAGGAAGAATAGAAAAATGGAATGCTATTTAAGTAGTGTGAGAGAATTCAATATTGGTGTTTTGAAGATCTGGGTGCCCTCCTACAAGAAACATAGAAAGTTAGCATTGTGGATCTCAGAGATCAATCATCCTAACTCCAGGACAGCATTGCAGGAGTTCCTCAGGACAGTGCTCTTCAGCAGCTTCATCAATAACCATCATCAAGGCAGAAATGGGATGTTCACTAATGATGGAACGATGTTCAACTTTCTTCACAAGTCCTCAGCAAACAAAACATTTCATGCAGAAACTAGGCAACATGGGCTGGTGGCAGGCAACATTTGTACTTCAGAAAAGCCAGAAAATGACCATCTTCAAACAAGAGAGAGTTTAACTACTCCCCAAGTATTGCTATTGGTTTATTTTTGTCACATCTACCAAGATAGGGTGAAAAACTTAGCTTTGCAAGCCAACCATACAGAATATTTCAAATCTGATGTAGTACAAGGAAAAAGTAAGAGCAAAGTGCAGAATATAGTGTTACAGAGAAAGTGCAGCGCAGGTAGACAATAAAGTACAAGGGCCACGACGAGGGAGATTGTGAGGTCAAGAGTCCACGTTTAACATAGAAGACGTCTGTTCAATAGTCTTATAACAGTGGGATAGAAGCTGTCCTTGAGCCTGGTGGTGCGTGTTTT
>JARFYF010000052.1:103752135-103762301 GCA_030265395.1 Rhina ancylostomus
CTCCCCACCATCAAAGACATCTTCAAGAGGCAGTGCCTCAGGAAGGCAGCATCCATCACTATGGATCCTCACCATACATAACATGCCCTCTTCTCGTTACTACCAACGGGGAGGAGGTACAGGAGCTTGAAGATCCACACTCAACGATTTAGGAACAGCTTCTTCCCCTCTGCCATCAGATTTCTGAACAGTCCATGAACACTGCTTTGTTATTCCTTCTGTGGCACTGCTTATTTATTTTGTAATTTATAACAACTTTATGTCTTTGCACTATACTGCTGCCACAAAACAACAAATTTCACGACATGTAAGTCAGTGATAATAAATCTGATTCTGATAAGAAGGACAGGTTGCACCTAAACTGCAGGGGAATCAATATCCTCACAGGAAGCTTTGCTGTTGCTACTCAGGAGGGTTTAAGCTGGATATCTGAGGGGTGGGAACCAGAACAGTATGTCAGCAAGTGGGGGAAGTCAGGGAAAGGTAGAGGTTAGGTCAAGTAAGTCTGAAAGGAAGGATAGGCAGGGCCAGATTAATAAAAATGGTGGGACTGGTGGACTGAAGTAGATTCTTTTCAATGCAAAGAATATTACAGGTAAGACAGATGAATTTAGAGCCTGGATTAGTACATGGAACCACAAAATTGTGGCCATTACAAAGACTCTGTCGAGAGAGGGGCAGGACTGACAGGACAACTTTCCAAGCTTTAGATGTTTCAGACACAAAGGAGAGGGATGTAAAGAGGGTGAGCGAGTTGCACTAATCAGGGAAAATGTCACAGCTGCACAGAGAGGACATCGTGGAGGCCTCATTCAGTGAGACAATATGGGTAGAACTCAGAAATAAGAAAGGTGTAACCACTATGATGGGGTTACTCTATAGATCTCCCAACAGCCAGCAAGAGACAGAAGAATGGATATATACGTAGATCAGGGAAAGATGCAAAAACAACAGGATTGTTGGAGTGGGTGACTTTAATTTTCCTAAAATTGAATAGAACTTCCTTAGTGCTAAAAGCTTAGATGGAGCAGAATTTGTTAGGTGCATCCATGATAGTTTCTTGAAACAGTATGTAGATACCAGGGAAGTAGCCAGACTAGAACTTGTATTGGGAAATGAGTCTGACCAGGTGATCAGAGTCTCAGTGGAAGAGCATTTTGCGAATAACTCTGTGCATTTTCAGATAATTGTGGATAAAGATAGGACTGGACTCCTCGGGAAACTGCTAAATTGGAGGAAGGCTAATTACAACAGTATTAGGCAGGAATTGGGAAAGTAGATTGTGAGTGGCAGTTATTGGATAAGTCCACATCTAATATGAGGGAATCGTTTAAAGGCCAGCTGGTTAGAGTTCAAGACCAACGTGTTCCTGTGAGAACGAAGGACAAGGATGGCAAGGTTCAGGAATCTTGGGTGATGAGAGATGTTGTAAATTTAGTCAAAAAGGAAAAGGAAGCATATGTAAGGTTTAGGAAGCTGAAATCAGACAGGAATATAAAGAAAACAGGAAAGAACTTAAAAAAGAAATCAGGAGGGCTAAAAGGGGTCATGAAATATCCTTGGTGAGTAAGATTAAGGAAAATTCCAAAGCATTTTCTACATGCATTAAAAGCAAGTGGATGGCTAGGGAAAGGATAGGATCACTCAAGGACAAAAGAGGGAATTTAAGCCTGGAGCCAGAGGAAGAAAAAGAGGTACTAAATGACTGTTTCACATCATTATTCATGAAGGAGAAGGACTTGGAGAATAATGAGATCAGGGAGGGATATACTGATATTCCAGAGCAGGTTGATATCGGGGAGGAGGTGATGTGGGGGCTCATGAAGAAATTTAAGGTGGATAAGTCCCCAAAGACTGATGGGATCTATCCCAAGTTATCGAAAGAGGCAAGAGTGGAGATGGCTGGGGCCTTGACAGAGAACTTTGTTCTCAAGCCACAGGCAAGGTCCCAGAGAACTCAAGAATAACCAGTGTTGTTCCTTTGTTTATGAAGGGTAATAGGGATTTTCTAGCAAATTATAGACTGATGAGCCCTTTGTCAGTAGTAGGGAAATTACTGGAGAAAATTCTAAGGGATAAGATTTATTCACATTTGGGAAAGCATGGACTTACTTGGGATAGTCTGCATGGCTTTGTGCAGCTTATGAACCTGATTGAGTTTTTTGGGGAGGCGATGAAGTGTAGGGTAGCGGATGTTAACTACATGGACTTTAGTAAAGTGCTTGACAAGATCCCTCATGGTAGGTTGATGTAGAAGATTAAGGCACATAGAATCCACAGTGACTTGGTTGATTGGATTCAAAGTTGGCTCGGCCATTGAAGACAGAGGGTAGTGATGGAGGGTGTTTTTCTGACTGGAAGTCTGTGATCAGTGGAGTTCCTCGAGGATCAGTGTGGGGACCTCCATTGTTTGTAACATATATTAATGATATGGATAAAAATGTGTGTATTCTGATCAGTAAGCTTGCAGATGACTTGAAAATTGGTGGAGCTGTGATTAGCAAGGAAGGTTTTCAAGTGATACATCAGGATATAGGCTAGTTGGAAATTTGGGCAGAGAAATGGTAGAGAAAGTTTAATCGGCACAAGTGTGAGGTGTAACAAACAATCTTCCTGAGGATGAGCAGCTTCTGTGGAGGGGAGGGAATGTTGACTTTTGAGTCAAAACACTGAGGTGCTGCATTTCGGGGTCAAATACAAGAAGAGAGTATACAGTAAATGGCAGGAGCATTGATGTACAGAGGGTTCTTGGGGTGCAAGTCCACATGTCCCTGAAAGTAGCAACATAAGTGGATGGGGTGGTAAAGAAGGCTTATTGCATGCTTACTTTCATCACTCAGGGCATTGAGTATAAAAATCGGGAAGTCATGTTGTAGCTGTATAAAACTTTGGTTGGGCCACATTTGGAATATTGTGTGCAGTTCTGGTCGCCACATTACAAGAAAGATATGGAGGCTCTGGACAGTGTACAGACGAGGTTCACCAGGTTGTTGTCCAGATTAGGGAGTATCAGCTCTAAGGAGAGGTGGACAAACCTGGAATGTTTTCTCTGGATCGTTGGAGGCTGAGAGGTGACCTTATAGAAGTAAGCAAAATTATGAGAGGCATAGATAGGGTGGATAGACTGAGTAGTTTTCCCAGGGTGGAAATGTCAAATACCAGAGAGTAAATTAAGACAACAGTATTTGCCAGTGCTGTTTGCCAGGATTAGTAAGGTTAATTGTTTGAAATCCTAGTAACTAAATCACATGAAAAATTATTCTCAAGTATTCTCTGGTTGAAACAATAATAGTAGAGGGAAGAACAAATAACATATCATGGAAGAATACCACAAAATTCACCCCCATATTCTGCTCTTTTAAGTATTTAACTAATTTTCTTTTGATAGTTATTATTGAATCTTCTACCACCTTTTTTAGACTGTGCATTCCAGATCATAACAACTTTCTGCACTATAAAAAACATTTTCTCCGATTTGTTCCTAACATAAAAACTTTTGTTTGTTGTTGACCTCTGTGCTGTTGGAAGCAATTGTTCCTTGTGCTATCAAAACCCCTCATAACTCTGAGCCAATCACTAAATCTTCCTTTAACATATTCCTCCCTAATGAGAATAATCACCCATCCCTCCACTTGTAAATATTAAAAGAGTAACTTAATATGATGTTAGACAAAGTGAAATAAGTCACGCAAATTCTAAATCTGCAAACAATATTTTAGTCTTCTCTCAAAGTCATTTTAGACCAAAATGGACTTTGTTTTGTTTTCAATATTATCTTTTTCAAGTAGCTATTGTACATAGGTAACAACAAGTACCTTGTATGACATCAAGGTACTGATGTCATAAGTGTGGCTGGGAATTTAAGGTCAATATGAAAGCAACAGTGCCTACCACTGAGAAGGAAGATACCTCTCCATAAACACTTAGTGATCTATGTGGTGACAGCTTCCCCTTTTTCAACTTCTGCTGCTGATGTTAGGCTTCAGTTCAAAGGGATTTCTGGTGTCCAGTATATCATCCACATCAAACTGGCTTAGCTGCCAGTCACGTTTAAGATTTATCACAGTAAAACAGGGAGAAAAATAATCATAATTTTGACTTACCAAATAAATGTTTTACAAACTGTTAAATAAAGGTTGAACTATACTCATTTGATTAAAAAAGCCAAAATAGCATAAATAAACTTTTAAAAATTATTTTAAAGTACCTTATATTTTGAAATATGAGAGAAATTGCAAACCACAAATGACATGATTTTTAGGGTGTTAATTAGTTAACTAATAATTATGACTTTGTACACCATAAAAAATTTTCATTAGACCTTCTGTTACAAATATATCATTCTACAGTAGGAGAAGCACCGAAGTATCTTTAATTCACATAACCTCAAGTGATTTCTCTCAATTGCAAAGGGGACAGTTGCAAATAATTCAGTTTGTGGAACTACACAAATTACTGAAAGCCATTGAGTTTGAGTAAAACCACAATGGCATTGAAATCTTTATGCTGCTCTCACTTTCATGTGGTAATAAAGGCAAATATAGATAAGTTCACCATTGCTAACCAGCACAAAATCTGGGCTAATGTTTTAACTACCAATCTCAACTTGCCTTCTGTAAAAATGAAGTATTCATTTTGAGAACCAAATTATGAACTATTTTGTCCTGAAAACACAGAAACACATACTCACATCCTACATCATATGCAAATAACCCATACACTTGCTGGAGCTTCGGTTGATTTCTCATGGCAATGGAGGTCTGGATGTCAGAGGAAAGCAGTTCTGCTCAGTGCTCACAGGAATTAGAAGTTTGGAGACCATTTTGTGAAAATGGAGAACAGATGGGCAGTAACAACTCATCCCCCGTTTAATCCTCAATCAGTGCTGTAGAACTGTTGAAGCTAATTCCTCCCATTTTTTATTACCAATTTAATGTTTCTTTTTAAAATTAATTTTACAGCACCACTGTCCTGCAATTGTATACTTTATCTTTTTAAAACAAAAAATCTGGGACACCCTCTTGCCCTAGGCAAGATGTTTATACTTTACTTTATAACCACCATGTTGACTCCTGAGAAACACTTAGTTTGCACAGATGGTAAATTGACAGATTTCAGTGCAAGACCCAGACTAATTACTACTAGCAATTAAGGCAAAATGTTTAATCAATGGGAGGTAAACAATTAACTGTTTATTATGAATATAAACAAGTATGGAAGGAAATTGTAAAGCCTTGCATATTTACAGAACCTTATGTGATTTTAGGACATGTTAAATTTCATAGCCAATGAAGTAAGTTCAGAG
Source organism: Rhina ancylostomus (assembly GCA_030265395.1). Classification (NCBI taxonomy): domain Eukaryota; kingdom Metazoa; phylum Chordata; class Chondrichthyes; order Rhinopristiformes; family Rhinidae; genus Rhina; species Rhina ancylostomus. The sequence continues at coordinate 103,757,441 of JARFYF010000052.1, forward strand.
GGCTTCTCTGTCCTTTTTAATAATATGGCAACCAGAAGTATATACAGCACTCTAAGTCCAATACAGGTTTAAAATAACTTCCCTGCTTTTAATGCCATCCCTCTAGAAACAAGCTCAAGTACTTTGTTTACCTTTTTTTCCAAATACCTGTGCTCTCACAACTCATTAGTATATTGTATGCCAAGATCATTTGATCCTCTACTCCAACTGGTCTTGCACTTTCCAAATAATAAGGGACCTCTCAATTCTTCTTACCCACCTTGATTTAATCTGCGTTGAACTTCATTAGTTAATTATTTGCCCCTGCAATAAGTTTATTAATCTCCTCCTGTAATATTAGTAGTTGAATGCACTCGTAAATTTCCTTATGAATTTAGTAATTTTGAATCAAAAGAAAAGAAGTCACAATATAGGTCAAGTTTGTGGTGTTTCAGACAAACAATGAACAACCAAGTCTTTCTCATATTTAAGAACACAGGCTAGCAATGGAGGCTTCCCTTTTTGCTTTAGTGAGGGTTTGAATCTACACCAAATCCTGATTATCTTGGCGTGAGTGGGGTAAGCAAGATCTCTCTGACATTGAGGTGACTTGAAAGTGCCCATTATTGTACATTCGGGTCCAAGTCTGATTCCTGAACCAGGAGGGATTCCAGGGTGCAGGTCGTGACTGACCACTTAGATTGGCACATAATCTTGCTGTGTTCTGTTTCGGATGGATACCAAAAAGAGAACTGATCCTGACATTATGAGAAGAAGAAAGCTTAGTGAATATATTGTTAATTAGGATTTACATTTCTGAAAGCTAGTTTATACAAGCCTTACCTGGAATAAGTAAGATTTGGAGATTTGAAGCTGTTGGCCCAGATTTTACATTGAGAATATGGTGAGATGATCAGCACACATGAATACTATAATGTATAACAACCTCCGGAGTCCTCATTTGTACTGTGGAATGTGAACATCTCAAAGCTTCTATCCTGATCACTGCTCCCCCACGATATTACCCCACTGATAGACAGTATTAAACTTCACTTAAGGGCATGAGGATTCAGTTCTTTACTTAATTATTACCTATTGAACACAACAGACAACATTAATGGGAATGGGCACTCTGATTTTCCCATGCCATAACCAGGGACCTTGTTTAGTGGTGAAGAGGGAAGATTCTTTATCATCAGTGGACCAGGATGTGTTTCAGGTCACACACTGAAGGATCAGTGGGAGGGGACAACTGTCCAGATCAAATGAAGTGTCAAGCCAAGAGCAAGGCGCAGTGCTGGTAAAAGTTTAATAACCTTACTCTTGTGGTCATCATGTTGTGGTCTTAAGTTCCATCTCTTACAAATGCGTCAGTTGCTACAAGCTCTTAAAGTGATTGATAAGAGAGAAAGGGTGACATAAGAGAGAAAGGGTGACATAAGATAAAAACCTTTCCATGGTGAATGTCGCAATACACTTCCTGAACAAGTGCTGGAAGCAGATTCAACTGGTGCTTTCAAAGGGGAATTGGGTAGCTACTTGAGGAGGAAAGAATTGGAGGTCTGCGGAGTTAAAGCTAGGGAATGGGACTGATCATCTTGCTTCAGCAGAGAGCCAATATGGCTTGGTGAGCCAGAGAGGGCCTTCTCAAACACTATTTCCATGATTCTACTGTCCAATCAGGATCACAACATTCAGGCCGTTTTTTGTAAAATTCTTCTTCATCTGCCTCAAGTCTTAATATCTGGAATAACAATGGTGTCTTGCAAAGTCCGCATTAGAACAGGGAACACTACAGGACAGTACAGGCCCCTCGGCCCACAATATTGTGCCGACATTTTATCCTGCTCTAAGATCTCTCAAACCCCTCCCTTCCACATAGCTCCTTATTTTTCTATCATTATGTGTAACAGTAATCTCCTTATCACTATTATCTATCTAGTTAATAATATTTAGGATAGTGAGACAATAGAAAATGATGGATATACAGGAGTGAAATATTCTTCCTGGCATCCAATTTTGCTGTGGCTATTTTACACCTCCACATTCATCCACATGTCCAACCAAAGATTTGGAACAAAATATTTACCACTGATTTTCATTTATTTCAATTTGTTATTTGATCTAATTCACAGCCTAGCTTGTAAAATTGGTTACATCAATAAAAGCCACATGATATTTACTGTACATAGAAATGATACACTGTGGCCAGCTTTTACTATGCTGTAAACACATGCTTTCTCACTGGACTCCACCAGAAGCCCAGTGGGAAAAATAATCCAACACAATTGCCTGTAACTTTTGGGTATTCACATCACATAGGAAGCACGGGTGTCTATAATCAAAGGATATGGCTTTAAGGTAGGGGGTAGAAGATTTTGAAGGGATTTGAGGAAGAATTTTGGCAGCCAGACTTGCCTCCATCAGCTTCTCATGCATTTCCTGGCATGGCTGGTATGAACATGGTTGGCTGAATGATCCTCGTCCATGCTGTATAACTCTACGACACTGTGACCCTGGTTATTGCACTTTAGAAAATATCTGAAGATTTTCTTGGAATGGTTCTGGGGATGAGTCTTAGGTTCTGGGGAAAGGCAGGAGAAGATGTATTTTTCTCCTTAGAGCAGCAAAGGTTAAGAGGAAATGCAATAGTGCTGTTCCTAATTTCTTAAAGGGACAGTAGTGGAAGATTCAGTCAGAAGGGAGAGGGATCAGGACTTAAATGAAAATAATTGCAGAGCCACAGAGAAAGGGAAGTGAAATGGGACAGGATGCATTCCTTTCACAGAGAGCTGGTGCTGACTCCAATGGCCTCTTCCTGTGCCATTCCATTTTACTCTCTATGTGGTGTCACATGACAGACTTGAAGTTTAGTATTTTGCAACCACATCCTGGGGAAAATGTAACCATGGAAAAGTCTCTTCTGTTTATCAATAGTCCTATGTCCCTTTGGATATTTTAATATATTAGAGGGAAATGTTGCACAAATATACATTGTATTTGCTTTTTGAGATAAGGTTTATCTGTCCATGATAGAAAACTAATGACATGTTTAACATTTTCCAAGACTAAAGTAAGTTAGGTATGATATGAAAGCCATGAATAGTCAAAACAGCATCACGTTTTGCAGGAGAATAAAAGTTTTAATCCCCACAATTTATGCTAATTAACTCTGGGCAATGCCGCTATAGAAGGGCAGAGCCCATAGTGATCATTAGGGGTGAATTTGGTGTCTGTATGCAGTGTGCAAAAGCCTCAGAGCAAATCAGCAGCTCCTTTACCAAGAAAAGGCTGACATGGTTTAAATAGAGGTTGATTTCCTGTGAGCTTGTTCTCCACAATTCACAGAGGGCAATTTTACTGACTAGATGGCTAATATGTCCAAATGTGGGCACAGTGTTTCATTGGTTTTTATGGGCAAGGGTTGCAGTTACAAAAATCTGTAGACAGCATTAGAATGAAGTACACAGTGCAGATGGTGGATAACACTTTACATTCTCTTTGGACTACACTCCCTTTGAGATCAGAGGCTGGGTTCAACACTGTAGGATTGATTCTTTGACATGCACTCACTTTGAATGAGACTGTTCACCAGCAGCATGAAAATGCTGAATAATTCTGACCTTTCAAGTTGCTACTGTCAAGCTAAATTTCTATTTTTGAAGGATGTTAAATTGGACAGGCTGGAAAAAGGGGGCTTCATTAAACATCACCTGTAAGGCCCCTTGTAGGGCACACATAAAATTCATCATGCAATCTTATTTCAGCATCCAATCAGCATTAACCACACTGTTAATTGTATTTTTAAAAATGATTCATTCATAGGATTTGCATATTGCTGAAAAAGCTAACATTTATTGTCGATATCTAATTGGATCCTTAAATGAGTGGCTTGCAAACCTATTTCAGAGAGCAGTTAAGAGTTACCCACTCTGGTTGGGTGGAAGTCATATACAGGACAAACTGGGTGACATCAGTGAACAGATGAGTTTTTATGACACTACGATAGCTTCATGGTTAAAGTTTCTGGTACTAACTTTTCAATCCAGATTTACTTAATTACATGTATTTAAATTCCCCAGCTGCCATCCTGAGATTCAAAGTAATATCTTCGAATCAGTATTCCAAGTTTCTGGATGCCTATCCAATAACTCAAATGTTGTGCTGCAGTACCCTTTTCTTCTGCCTACATTCATATCCATAGTTGCCAGAACCAGTTCAGCACTTTGAGTCCACACATTTTAAAGGGTGTGTAGTTTAAATAATACTCATCAAGCTCAACATCATCAGCACAGGGCATCCTGCTTAATTGGAACCCCATTTACCACCCTGCACAATCACTCCCTCCATCACAGTTGCACTGTGACTCTGGTCTATACCATTGACAAAATGCACTGCAGTTAAGGATCCTCTGGTAGCAGCTCTCAAACCCATAAGCTCCGTCACTATGACAATCATTGGTAACAGGCACAAGGGACCACTAGCTGCCTGTAGGTTCCCTTCAAGTTATACACCGTTCTGACTTGGAAATATATTGCCATTCCTTCATCTAGACCTTAAAACTCCCTACCCATCTGGATTGCAGGAGTATCTTTTCCTGAAGAATTGCAATGTGTTAGGGAGGGGGCTCACATGAGCAATTGAAAATGGGCAATAATTGCTGAACAATACATGCATTCCATAAACGAATTTTAAAAATTAATTGAACAACTTCACACATATGGTCAATATCAATCAATTCATCATCAAATCCCATCTCCTGCCTATGACGTCAGACACTGTTCACTGAAACAGACTTGTGACACTCAACTACTCAACTCTCAATTCAGGGTAGGACTGGAATATACCACCACACATTCACAAACTTATCACTGCTCTAAAA
>JARFYF010000052.1:103795941-103806310 GCA_030265395.1 Rhina ancylostomus
AACGGAGAGGTGTACACAACCAAAATCATGAAGACAGCTATTCTATGAATTTACTACAGCCTGTCTGCCATTCTGACTTCTGAGTGGATTAATTGCAAATTAGGACAAAATGGTGTAGTTAAGACCTCAATATTATTTTCTCTATCTGGGTTGCAATTGGTGTCTCCTGAAATAGCCACAAATCTTGTGCATTGATGCAACAAAATGAAAAAAAAACATTTTCAATTTTATTTAAGGAGTTCTTAGTTTGCAGCAAGGTTAAGCTTGAAGCAGGTCTGGAAATTATTTTTACTGCAGTCACTTGTGAACTTTGAACCTTAAATTCTTCTATAATTTAATACCTTTGATTATGATGGACTGCAAATTTTCCCCGCCACTTAAAATTTCTGTTCCATTTCACTTCGGGACAATCCATCATTAAGTTGATGTTACGCATATCAAAATCAGCTACCCCACCAGATCTTTCAAATTCTCATTATTCAAGGTTGTAAGTTCTGTTTTGTAAAAATTCTATAACATACTACTGTGGTTGTGTGTGCCACACAAGACAATTTCTATGGAGAGCTTTTAATTGAGGAAAACTTTGGGCTTAACATGTAGATTGCAACATATGTAATCTTCTTGCCAGATTCTCCTTGTGTCTGACATGTTAATGCAAAGAGGCACCCAGAGTCCAACACCACTTTCAACATTTTAATCCATGCATGCATGGCCAATGATCAGTGGAAACCACTTCTTTGTTATTTAAAGGAAACCTGTCTAAACATTCATCCTGACTTAGCCCTTCCCAACACTCTCTAACATATTGCGACCCTACACTCACACCCAGTCATGACCTTTACCCATGCCTGAACCTGATCACAGCCCTCTGACACCAGTTACAACCCCACTCCTTGTCCTACACCAGGCAATCAGGATGTCCCATCCTGATGTTAATACCTGACTCTCGAAGGTGTGAGTGTGCTGTCAAAGGTCGTCAGGGCATTCTGTGGGTGCTAACATCTCATGGGACACCTTGCAATTCAGAGATCGGGTCACTTAGTCCTCTGTATCTGAGAGAGATAAGACTGGGCAGGCAAGCACTGTGGGTCTAGCAGGATCTATGGGAGTGGGATTGTGATCAGGTTCAGGCATGGGTCAGGGTCACAAGTGGGTGGGTGTGGAGGGGTCATGATATGTTAGAGAGTGCCACTTGTATTACTGAATCTTTCAAAAAATGTGACAAGGCATTGGTTGATAATTGACTACAGTAACTGTTGGAAAAAAGTTCTAATAGTCTTTTGATAAAAATACTCGCAAATAAGAATTAAGAGAAAAGCAAAAACACCAATTTAAGTGCTTAATCCCTTGTGAGATGGTGTTCTCTTCTGGGGTTCTCTTGAGTCCAAGTCGATTGACCTTAACAAAGGGTGCATTTCAAATTCTCTCTGCCACATTCAGAACAATGGATACAACAGAAGGGTGAATCCATTAGGTGCTGCCCTACCTCTGGTTGGTAAAATTGGAATAAAAAGACATCTAGGCAACATATTTCCTTATTATTCATACACTTAATAACTTAGTTGGAAAATCCCTTATAACATTTTCCCACATCAATAGGTATTGTATTGGCTTTTTACCTTTAATGAAGAGGGCTTTCCATTACATGCTGCTGTGTCATAAGCTAATGTTTTATTGTACAATGTAAATCTTAGCTTGTTCATGCACCTACTGTTGCTGGTATCCCTAAATGGCAGCGGCTTTGTTATTTCCACGATCACATGTCAGTGCTTTATGCTTTTGTTTGTACACTGGCCCCATTCTCATTCTGCTGAAAATGTGCTTGCGGTGGTATATTACATTCTTTCTGGCACTTCCAAGTGCTTGTCAATGAACTCAGCTGGAAGATTTTGTTCTAACAGTTGCACAGCTTGGATTTGTGTTAGTAATCCATAGTTCTCGGCCACAGTTTCCTGTCAGAGTTAGGGGATCATTACTACATCTGTACTCAAATTGCTGTTACTTCTTTACTGGTAACAAATTGGTGCAAGAACACATGTATAACTTGCAGGCTTCACAAATTCATTACTGGTTGTTGAAAATGAGAAGCAAACCTTTTGCTTTTTGTTACTTAAAAGAATATTATTGGCTCCTAATGACCATATTAGGTGTTTGGAATGCAGGCAGTGGTGATGATAAATGTTACAACTGGTAAAGACAAGCAAATAGTACAGGAGAATGATCACCTGTTTACAGATTGACTGATTGAAGTTAGTGTAAAAAAAATGAAAATGGAATGACTGAACAATTGGTAGTTTTCCAACTTAATTATCAAGAAAATGATTCCCACTTCCAAAAGCATTTTAGCTATAATTGGTGAATAAAATGCAGCATTGGAATCCATGCTGACTTTTTCCCCACCCCATCTCATATTTTGAAGATTAGTCTTCATTTACAAATAAAGTCATACCCACATCCCAAATCAATTGGAGACTGAAGCAAAAGCAAAATGATGTTTAAAACAGACACTAAAACTCAGTGGCACACTTCATAGATATCATGACATTTTTCTTGCTTAGTTTTTGTTTCTTTTCTTAAAATAGTTCTTTAGGTTAAAACAATTTTTGGGTCAGTGATTTTCTACACTCTGCCTTTAGCTTAATGCAAGTCAATTCAAGCCCAGAACAAAGAGACAGCAAGTGTGATCAGTAGGCAGGAGCAAGATTTCTTCAATTGATGCCAACAATATTGCGTGTTTAGTTCTACTGACTGGGAATAAATTCCTTGGCATAATTTTTGATAGGCAGCAAGTTTGAAAGGAGAATACTTGCACTTTCACATTCACAGCTACCTGAACACATGGACAAGGCCCTCAATCTGCTGGGTGTGCTGTCTCCCGTTTGACATGGAATATGACACATCCACAAATCTTTGGGTGCTGCACTGAAGTTTCAGCCCAGATTGTGTGCTAAAGACTTGGTGTGCAGCTTAAAGCAACTACCAACAGACTCTAAGGTGAGAGTGCTTACCCAGAGGCAAGCTGACACTGCAAATGGTTTAACTTTCATTGGACAACTGAGGGTAGAAGCTATAAATCTATAAGTCTTTATCAATACACGACTCCTTTTCAGTACTTGTCATACCTCACAACATTCCATTGTACCTGAAGATAAATTCATAAATAATGATAACCATTTCTAAATGATATGGAATTAATTCCAAGTTTGGAATTTTTGAAATGCTTTTATTATTAAGCTTAAAATACTAACAAATTATTCCCAGAGAGAAGTCACTGATTTGGAAGCTAGATGATTAAAATGTAGTGGGAAACTTCAGAACTACAGTGCTTTTCATCATGACTGGCAAGTTAGAAGGGACAGACTGAAGGCATCCTGATGACTGGTGGAAAAATATCTAAAAAATCAATTTTCTGTATTCTATAGTGCAGAATACGACCTGAAAGCACAGCACAGAGATCCCAAAGATTTGAAGAGATATTGACAGAGTGCAAATAGCAATGTCAAGAAGCCGTGTGTCATGATTATAACAATCATTAAAGCATTGATGGAAAGGCTCAAGACAATCTGAGGTAAAATTTGTAGTTTAAAGAGAACGTGATATTGCTGGGAGAGAAATTGGTCTTTGTTGTTCCCATTTCAATGATAGAAAGGAATTAATTCTGGAGAGCTCTGTTCTGTGCCTAGAATCTTTGAAAGAGGAAGGGCACAAAATTGGTCTTGGATCACACCCAGGCATTCCACGATAACATGTGGAACATGGCTCAAGGGGGGCCACTTCCAGTAAAGGTTGAACCCAGATAACGAATAGTTCCATTTTTACAGATGTCCTTAAATTGATTTTGTCCATAAGTTGGAAAATACATAGAAATTACTCAATATGTTAACTATACCTCCACAGTATTGCAATGAACAACATCAGAAGTGCACAAGACTAATAAGAAAGAACAATTACAAAAAAATGGAGAGAGAGAGAGGAAACTAGTTCTGCCGATGGCAGGAATGAACATATTTTGACTTTTGAACTTAATAATATAATGGGAGCTTGTTCATACTTACGGGTATCTGTAAGTTAGGCATTCTTAACCCTGGGATGGTCTGCATTTAAGATATCTTTATTAGTCACATGTACGTCGAAACACACAGTGAAATGCATCTTTTACGTAGAGTGTCCTGGGGCAGCCCACAAGTGTTGCCACGCTTCTGGCGCCAACATAGCCTGCCCATAACTGTACATCTTTGGAATATGGGAGGAAACCGGATCACCTGGAGGAAACCCAGGCAGACACGGGGAGTACGTACAAACTCTTTACAGACAGCGGCAGGCATTGAACCCGGGTCTCTGGCACTGTAATAGCGTTATGCTAACCGCTACACTACCGTGCCTGCCTGTGAAGTATTTAGAAGGCAGGCCTGCTGCATTTTTCAGGAGTGGCTGTGGCCGAACCAGTGGCAGGCAGTGGGGACATTTCCTTTGCATTTTACCTTTATTCAGAGCCAGGATTAACAGGAATGCTCTCCCCTTGAGCTCCACAAGACTCCTGAAGGATAATGCCATCCCATGTGATTGACACCCTGCTCCATTAAGTCTTCCGACCTCCTCCCACCACTGAGGGCAGCAGCTGATAAGGCAACCAGCCAAAATTGGTCCTGCAGCTACCAGGGAGCTGTGTCCAGTGGCTTGAAAAGTGCTGCAATTATTAGAAAGAAGCTTACGGTCTTATTCAGGAAAGTATTAAGTTTCCAACTCTAGCACATGGTCTGTGTAGTATGTTTAAACTGAAGATGAGCCCAAGCTATCTCTAACCTGTTATTGTACACAAAATGCACTGTGAAGTATGTTCTATTGCACAGAAGAATAAATATTCCAACAATGGCTCTACAATACACTTAAGATCTTACACTTGAGCAGCCTCCAGTCACAAACAGAAAGGCAAGTGATTCACCCATTGAAAGTCCACCTAAAAACTGAAGTGATGCCTGAGAACCCACCAACAGCTGTCAGCTACCAGGTTACAGCTACCTGATAACATACGGGGAGATACTTAGGACAGAAATACTTAGGCCTGCCATCCATAATTGCCTGGCCATCAAAACACAAAATAAAAAAAATTAGTAGCGCACCAAGTATATTCCAGTGCATGTTTCCCTAAACATGAGCCAGTTCAAGTGTGAGGAAACTCCATCAGAGGTTCTTGGACATTGTAAATAATGGAAAGGTTTTGGGTGTCATGTGATGATAGTGGCATACCCACCCTCTGACCTGTTCCCTTGTTGTACTATTTATCTGGTTGGTTCAATTAAGTATGTTGTGGTTCCTGGACACCCCAAGGTGTTGATGGTGAAGTTGATGGGAAGTCATGCAGTTGCAAATGCAGGGGAAATGATAGGAAACAAGACTGCAATAAATTGCATTAGTAATCATTTCCAGATGAAATTGCAGATTAGACTGGGGACCTTAGACATGACTCACTCTAAACCAGGCTCTGCAGATGTGACCCACACTAGACCAGGCTCCCCAGACGTGACCCACACTAGACCGGGCTCTGCAGACATGACCCACACTAGACCGGGCTCTCCAGACGTGACCCACACTAGACCGGGCTCCCCAGTCCCAAGGTGGGGGGAAAGCCATGTTACATTTACATTTCTCCTATTGAGACCCGTACAGGAGGTGATTCAATGGAGCCTTTGTGGTGGAAACCATGCCGATGCCATTACACACTTGTTAACCAATTCCAACATCTTTTTGGCAAAGCTTCATTTAGTACTAGCACTACCCACAACCATGTGCTCACACCTTGCTATCTCCTTTCACAGTGGAGCACAGCTATGCTGACATTTTGTGCTGTGCTGCATGTGGCACAGCACATGCAAGAGAAGGGAGCAGTCATAGAGCACACTAACAGACCTGTGGGAGCACCACATCTATGCTAATGCTTTTTTTCTCCTTCTTGTACTTGCATCAACTCCCCTCAACCCCAGGAGTTCTACAGGTGCCCATCGACACTGTGGGTGATATACAGTACCCAAGTATCCTATCAACCAGAATGTCAATGGCATCTGTTTTCCTCTCCATAATAACTGTCTGACTTTTTGTGTACTTCCAGAGTTTCAGTTTTATTTCAGTTTTTCAGCCTCTGCAGTATTTTGCTTTTGGGTGAGTGACTCACTTCCTGATTCCCCAATATGTTTCGACCTCTTGGGAGGCACAAGTCAATGTATAGAATTCTCACCACTTGCTTGAATGGTTGTAGTTGTAACAGGAGTCCAAAGATTTACACTACCTAGTACAAAGCAGACTGCTTGATCAGCAGTCCTTTCATCAAGTTAACCATTAACTTCCACCATCATTGAGTCACAGTGTCCACAGAGTATACTACCCAGAGAATTAACAAATATTATTTGACAAGCTCACCACTCTGCAAATACTAATTAGAATGAAAAGGTTAGTAGATATATGGGAACACTGCCGCTTTCAAGCTTCCCTCCAAGTCACACTCTATTTTATATGAGTAGATATTGTGGCAAAATTCTGAAACTCCCTTCCTAACAGCACTCTGCAAAACACACCAGATGTAAATAGAATGATTGGACCTTTGACTTTTTTTTCCCCTACTAAAAGTCAAAGACCTAAACTCCTTTGAAGACCAAGAGCTTAATTGCACGGCAATGAAAAAATACGGCATCACTAACAGGGGACTCGTATCCCAACAGTGTGAAGCCGTGGATATATTCTCCCAATGGAAGAATATATACCAGGCTACAAAGTCAAAATTATCTGCTTTATGAGAAAACAAAACTTAATAATTCAGATTAGGCCTTGAATGGATAGCTTAGAAATGTCTGTGGGCCAGTGTTGTTTAATGTCTTTCAATGATAGAAGAGAAATTTGGCTCTTTAGTGGAAATCCAGGCAGTACTTTTTTGTTCAATTTGATGATTTCATACCAGTGATCATTTCTGAACCAGTCTCACAGCTTTTAAAGTAGTCATTTCCATGCTAATTGCATTTCCACTCTATAGTCACAATTTATATTACATTCTACAGAAGAGAAAAAAACATTCATTTTCACAATACACTTTGCCAAACAGAAATTAAGCGGACTGAAAGAGAAAAGATTATGACCTAAACCTGCATGTGGACACTGAAAATTATTAATTCAACCAGAAATGTTGATGGTTTCTTCTCTGTACTCTAAAAACAGCAAGTATTAAAGTCTACAGAATAACTACATAGCTACTTGAAATATATGATGAGACAAACTGATTCCATTAGCCTCATGAAACAATCAAAAGTACAGGCTATAATTCACACTCTGAAAGCTTTTACTTATATTTAATGGTCTAACTAAGAGGTTGCCACTTGCTTGTGATTAGCAGGAACCTGTCAAATCAGTAGCAATCTGATCACATTTCTGTTTATTTTATGAACAATCTGTGGCAGAGGACACTGTACTAGAAATAGATCCATTTAATGGCAAGAATGCACAACTTGTTTTAAATACTATTATGCAGGACATGCTATGCATGAGCTGAGATAGATCAACAGATACGAATCATCTAATTTCACAAGAGGGATCATAGAAAAGTAATTCCACTGTAGAATTACTCCAATGGAAGCCGGTTGCTAGAATGGTAATTACATTGTCTTTCTTCCTTTAGAGTTCAATGAAGAAAATGAACACAGTGTTGCCCCATATGGGGTGGCACAGTAGCGTACAGGTTAGCATGATGCTATTACAGCGCTAGCGATTGGGGTTTGATTCCCGTCGTTGTCTGTAAGGAGTTTGTACATTCTCCTATGTCTGCGTGGGTTTCCTCCCACATTCCAAAGACGTACGGGTAGGTTAACATGGGTTTAAAATGGGCAGTGCGGACTCATTGGGCCGGAAGGGCCTGTTACCATACTATAAATAAAATTTTTTAAAAAATCTACCCTTACCATTTATTTCTCAATCCCCATCTATCAGTCTTGCACCTGGTCACTCAAAGTGTCATTGCAATTCATTTGTCTGTCTTTGCCACTTAGTTTACCTCTTATTGTTTAGAATCTTTCTTCAATTTGGTGTCAATTGTAAATGTATATGTCTCTTCTTGGCTGCAAGTCATTTAAATGTATGTTAAACAATTAAACACCAGAACCCTTTAACCTGGCAGTGTGAAGTTGAACTCTTGCTACGTCAACACACTTTTATTCCACTAATCCAATGAGGGAACTGTGCAATTGTCTGAGCAGATGGCAAATCCCTCTCTTTCCCATGCACACAGCTAGAGTGTTGCAGTGATTATCTTCATGGAATAATTGGAGAAAGAGTTCAAATCCCACAAATGCATTTTGGAATTTGAAATAAGATTAAAAGAAATATTAAAGTTAAAAAGCTGACATCAGAAAATTAAGTCACAAAGCTGTTGGATTATTGAAAAAACTTGACTGATTTACTTATGTCCCTTCAGTAAAATCTGGCCAACATTTGATTCCAATGTAGTCAGTTTTCAAATGCCCTGTGATATGGCCTGTCATGGTATTCAGAAGCTCCTCCACTTGATCAGCTTGATCCCTGCAATTGTTTAGGACAAAGAACCAAGGGACAATTATTTTCTCAGGACAACTAGAAAAGGATAATAAATGCTGCCCGTAGACCATTCTGAGAATGAAGAAAATAAGATGAAGCCTCCTACTCCCCTCCCCCACGTTGTCCCTCTTGATTCTGTTCCCTCGTTCTACCCTTGTCTGGATCATTGGTGCCCAGAACAAAGTCTTTCCCTAGACCCTGGAGCAGTTCCTTCTGCCCTCCACCCCTTTATCCTCAATTTCCTTCTGCTTTAATTTATTCTATCTGCAAATTAACGTTCAGCTCGAATCTTTCTTCCAGAAACCTTGCAGGCTATTGTAAACTAACCCTAACCTCAGTATCCCTCTGCACTGCCAGTGCAATTCTGACTGTACTCCTTCAGCTCAGCTACTTTACAGACCTGGTGGCTCCCCCACTGCAAGGACCACGCACATTATTAGTCTAACTCCTGATCTTCTTGCAAATATATTTCAAACATCCATTTTACAAATTCTTCAACTGCTTCAATTGTGCCTTGCCCTATTTGGCCTTTCACCTTATGAGATGAAGGTGGAAGATATTTCAATTTCTATCGGCAGACAGAGCAAGCAAAAGGAAATGAAAAATATTTAGGCTTTCAGAATCAAAATTCAAATCTCAAATATCTGAATGTTAAGCTTAAGGAAAGCTTATGTCACCAAACTAAGAAATTTGACTTCAATACATATCTAAAACCAATTTAGCTGCAATATAAGGAATATTTGAACAAGATAAATCATAAACATGTAACAGGAGAAAATACCGGCCTGAACCATCTCATGGACAATTGGGATTTTGTTTTATTCATTATTAGGATGTGACTGGCAAGGCTGCAATTTATTGCTCATCCCTAATTGCCTAAGAACAGTTCAGTGTCAATGGCACTGTTGAAAGCCTGGTGTTACATATAGCCCACACAGAAGTAAGTTACCGGATTTTGTTAACTATGGTAATAGTGAAGAAAATCGGTATAGTGTATCTTTAAGCATGGGTATATTACTCTCTTTTATCTACGTGTGGGTTCATATGCTGGACAATAAATCATGCAGTGTGTCTGTTGTGCAATAATGTAAAAATGACTCAGGCATTCAGTTTGTAGCAGGAGCTTAAAGCCTCAATGTATAAATAGTGTAAGTAGTCTGCCTTAAAAATAAATTTCTCTCTTTTGGATATAGTGCCTTGAAAAATTTTTATGCAACCCAATAATTTCATGAACCCTGTATTAGCTTTTCTTTGCAGATTTTTTACCAAGTTAACTGAATTTAAATTCCCCAGTTGCTGGAGCATAATTGGAACTGCATCTCTAAATTGTTAGCCCAGGCCTCTGAATCACAAGCCCGATTACATAATCTATATGATACTATAACCACTGTAGGGTTATAGTAGCATGAGAAATCTTGAAACATTAGAAGAATCAAACTGAATATCAGCCAATATTTAATACAGAAATCTGAATGCATGATTAACTTGTGCCCATTTGACCAAATGTAGTCAGGACACCAAATTCAGTCTATCTTCTAATTATGATGATTTTAGCATGCAGTAGCATTATGTATCACCTCAGCAGAGGGACCAATTTTGTGAGTGGCCACCAGTTAAACCTACTTAAAGATGTTCTTAAAGTGGAGGTGCTGTGGCTGCAGAAGGACCTGGTAGTTACTCTTTGTTGGAAAGGTAACATAGAAGAGGTGACCATTTCATGGAGCGACTGCATAATGTCCATAGTGGCCATCTCAAACTTCCATTTGCGTGTCACTTTAACTCTCCTACCTGCTCCCAC
>JARFYF010000052.1:103862170-103875333 GCA_030265395.1 Rhina ancylostomus
CACTCTACGCAAAAGATGCATTTCACTGTGTGTTTCAATGTACATGCGACTAATAGATATCTTACCTAACCTTATCTCATCTCATCTCATCTTATCACATCACTCGTAACTGGTATCTGCTGTCTTGTATTCAGTCTCTGCAGGGAGACCAGAGAGTCCTCTTCAGGGAGCAAACCTGGACAGAATTTATGGAGAACCTGGGCTACTCAAATGTTAGGGAATCCCCTCAACCTTCCCAATTGGGTCCTAAGGAATCCAGGGCATTATATCTGACACAGGCTTGGTTTCAGGAGTTGTTAGAAAGATGTAATAGACAGGGAGCAGTATGCCTTTTCTCTCTACTGATTTTTGTCTGGATTTATTCTCTTCGTATTTCTCACTCAGATACCCACAGGGCAATTGGGTTTTCTGGTGGCTTGGTTTACAAGTGCCATGGAGTGCTTACACACTGATAAGACTTGCATGTCTGAGGGCCAAACTTCCTTTGAGTTCCTCTGAAGCTTTAGCCTGCAGCTGCAAGGTTCCTAGCTTTTGTATGGCTGCATGATAGAGGACTTGCCAATTGAACGGCTGTGTACTGACAAGGAGAGACTGACTCACTTGGCTCTTCTCTTCATATTTATGCCAGTTAGCAGAGAAGGCTGAAAGTGAGAAGTGAACCACTGCACCTGCACACAAATAGATGGCAGCAAGTGGCAAGTTATACGCTGTGTAAACTGTGCTCATCACATTGTTGTTTGACCAGAATGTCATGTAAAACTCCCTTTTGTGGTTTTCTACAGTCATGTTTCTCTTCCACTGGGACACTGCTTGACTGACACGACCTTAGATTACTATACTCTGTTCAGCCCTGCATACAGAGGTTAAGTAACCTCTCTGTTGACAATTAAAGTACCTTGCTATTCTGAACCGACACTTGTGCTGAATGATTTCTATAGCAATGGTAGCAGAGTTTTCCGGCAGACCTATTTAGCATGTCATTCATATTCAAGTGACCTGATCATGATGTTGGAGCCCCCTCCATTGCTTATGTCAGTGGTCCATAAACTGCTTTTGCTTGAACATTTGGCGCTGGCAGAAATGTCTTCATGTTTTTAAAGACCATTTCCACAGATGCAGTTATCTTGCATGCCTAATCAAATGTCAGATTTACTGCTCTTAGCAACTGGGACTGGAAGTTCTGATCAGTTCCACATACAAACCTACCTGGCAGTCCATGATCTAAGAGCTTACTGAAGTAGTAATATTGTGACAGACTTTTTTAGAATGACTTTGTAATTACTTATCATCTCCCCTTATGTGTGGTTATTAATTCAAAAGTTACAACTTTCTGTAATCTCTGCTGGCACTGTGTTGAAATGATTTTGTACCTTTTCTTTTACTTCAATGGATATCATTGGTCCTATGGAAGTAAGTTTCCAGCATTGCACAATTATCAGGCCCTTTTATCTGTGAACAGAATCATCTCTTGAGTTCATGTGTGCCTTCATTCTGAGCATTTTTTGCCCTCACCTTTTATTTCAATGCTTTTATTTGTCTTAAAAAATCATTTATTTCCATTCAAAGAACAAGGGGAAGAGTTATCATGCTTCACATTTTCATTTGCACCAAGATTTGCTGGTGCCACCTTGCTCAGTCTGCGCTGTGACTTGCATAATTAATTGGGAGCTGTGCGGACTCAGCCTACCAACGTCCTTGATGACTTTACCACTTTTGACAACTGCAATTATTCAGAATCCCATCCTTATCAGCAGCATAAAGTGTGTGTGCTCATTGGGTTCTTAACCCATTGCACAGTGACACAGTTCTGAGCCAGAGTCCCGGATTTAATCCTGACCTCTGGTGCTTTCTGTGTGGAGTTTGCACATTCTCCCTTTGACCACAGGGGTTTTCTTTGGGTACTCCCACATCCCAAAGACATGTGGGTTACCAGGTTAATTGGCAACTGTAAATTGCCCTTAGTGTGAAGGTGAGTGGTAAAATCTGGGAAGAGCTGAAGAAAATGTGGCGAGAATAAAAGATGTGATTAATGTAGGATTAGTGTCAAACGAGTGGCTGATTGTCAGAGTAGACTTGATGGGCCGAAGGGCCTGTTTTCATGCTGTGCCTCTCTATGATTCTATGATGCTGATGAAGTCCATTGCAGAGTGAGGAGAGGGATACATATAAGAGATGAGGAATTCAAAATGGATGCAGTTAATTCAAGGGCACCTGTCAGACTTTCTCTCTGGAACTTCATATACACATTACTGCAACTAGGGAGCAGTTGGTTACAATCACGTGATACAATCACTACCTTGGTGACAGCCTTAAAGTGAAAATTATGGTTCACATCTCCAGTCAAGCTCTAGTGGTTGGCACATGCCAGACTTGTCAAATGCTCGTTGATTAAGTTTGCCACTGAGTCAAGTTGGCCCAGCTGTTCCTTCAGTGTGGCCCTTCTTTCAGCCCAGCCATTCCCTCTGAAATGCTGGGTACAAAAGCCGAATAACAAAGCTTTTAATATACTACAATCTTGATGTAAGAAATTTATATCAATTAAAGTGCACAGAAATGTTTTGGGGTGCTGCTGAAATGAAGACGTTTTAAGTGGCTATTTATTAATTGATCAATGTTATTTCTTTCAAGACTTTGCAGTTCTTCAAACTAAGAATAAATTATGCAAAGGAAGTATAGTTAGCCAAAAACATTTTTGAAGAGGAGGAAATTCAATTCACTGATAGCAGAAGCTGAATAAATATCTGCAATGTGGCATAGCATATTGTTTATCTGCTTTAACTTAACAATATTTTCTTAGGCAAATGAACAATACTCAGAATAATACTGGAGTTCCATAAGGCCTGAAGTGACATGAAACTGACTACCTCCAGTGTGCCAATTTCCATGTAACATGTTGCTTGGCATGTAAAGAGCCTGAGTGAATACATAGGTCAATGGAAGCAGTACAACATGCATCTTTTTATTAGAAATTGTTTCAGTCAATGTTAATTAGCTAGCATAATTAATTATCGACAATCACAAGGGGTCTTGGTTGAATGGGGAAAAGAACCAGTTTTACAGGCACTTGAGTGCCAAGGTCCAACAGAAAACCTGTGGCCAAAAGAACAAATGGTAGTGGAAAGAGCACAGGAGGTCCAGCAACACTAGTAACTATAACAAACATGGATTCTTCAAGCATGGATTGTGCTATGAGACCATCAGTGGCCCAAGTACTTAACAGGCCTCCCATCAGAGGGCCAAGATCAGAGGAGAGCTTTTCAAAGGCAGAGAGGCAGTCAGTGGCTGCTGAGGAAGAAAAAATGTCAGAGAACTCTTCAACTATGATTCCGTCCTTGACAGGAGTGTCTTTGGCTTCGTCCCACAGCACTCTTGATCCTTTCTGCCACATTGCCCAACAAGAAGCTGAAAAGGCTATTATCCTGCTGAAAAACAAGGCCATGAGAACAGACAATGCCCTTAATAAAGTCCTAAAGTGTGGAAGGCAGGAATTTCACTCACAAACTCAGAGCCTCATCTCTTACATCAGGGAAGACGAGGACCTCCCAGGGGCCTTGCATATGCTTTTATCATGACCAGCATCAAAAGAGGAGACATATCCAACTGTCTAACACATGGAAAGTCATGGCTCCTCCTCAACCACGTCCTACTAGTAGCCGAAGAGCTCCTCTCTGAATCACACTGTGGACTCCATCCTCCTCGAGGCACAACCGACATTGACCTTCAAAATGTGTCAACTCCAGCAGAAATGCAAGGAGCAGCACCAATCACTTTACACAGCCGTTCTGATCAAGCAAAAGATTTTGACTCCTTCAGTCAAGAGGGAGTGTGGCATATCCTTCTCAAATCTGGTTCCCTGCTGAAATTTATCTCCACCTTATGCCTGCTACATGATGGCATGCAAAGCTGTGATCTTAACCAACACATCCACAACAAACCCAACCTCAGCAGAGAATGGTGTCAAGAAAGACTGTGTCATTGGCCCAATACCCTTCTTAATCTTTATCCCTGTAATGCTGCACTTCATTTCCCCTCCAGCCATCTTCCTGCTAGAGTGTAGCTAACCTGTAGGGAAATTGGTTAATCTGTCATCTCCACTCTAGAACCAAGTTCAGTCCAGCATGAATCATCAAGCTGTCATATGTAGATACACATGTTCAGAGATTGAGCTCGAATTTTTTTCACTTAAGTGCATGATGGAATGGGCCTCATATTTATCATCCATAATACAAAGGTCCTCTACTAAATAGTCCCCGCTGCACAATAATAAATGTTCGTGATGATACTTGGGAAAATCACATCTTAGAAGCCACTTCGCAGCAAAGACAGACATCACGGCTGAAATTCACCATCACATTCAGTGGGCCAACACAGACTTTGGCCATCTAAGGAAAAGGATGGTTGAAGGTCAACAGCTCAAACCCAGCACAATTTTTGTCGTCTACAGGAGTGATCTCTGCCTTCCTGAATGCTCTGAACAGACGGATGACTTACAGCACATAACTCAAAGCATTGGAGAGATACCACTGGTGCTGTCTGTACAACGTCCTCCAAATTCACTCGTTGGAAAAGCAAGGCAACATCAGCATTCTCATCCAGACCAACATCCCCAGTACTGAGGCCTTGATTATAATGAAGTGGGTCCAACAGGCAGCCCATGTTGTTCATATAGAAAGAGGTTACCAGGTGGACACTAGAACCAAATCAAGGCCATTGCATTCACACTGACTCTTGGTAATCGCTGGCCATGACTATTTATACTGGAGGAGGAGTCAACATTGAGTACCTCAAGCTGTCTGTCAGAAGCATACAGAGCCTAGTTTCATACATTCTCCTAAATTGTTCACCCATCAATTCACCTAACTCCTCCTACATCTACTATGGAAGAAACTATGGGTTCCACTTTGGTCTCATCAGAACTGGAGTCACCCTTAAGCCCAAGGGACTGCTTAAAATTGAAAATTTGCTGGCTTGATCACTTGACTCACCTTGAAGTTCATAAAGTTTCAACCAGAGGACAATGAGCAGTGAAAAAGGGAAAGGGAAGAGAATGGACAAAAGTCAATATAAGAAATGATTTCAAAACACCAGGAACAAGTGAGCTGCAAAGTGAAGAAAAGTTGAGCAGAATTTTTTTTATTATGAAGGCACTTAGATGAGGTCCAAAACAATCCATGACCACCAAGGCCCAGGACTTGAAAGTCCAACTAACCCTAAGAACGGGACCTCATTAACATTTTCTGTTTCTGTTTCCTGCCTTGGTGACCTTTGAGGTGCAACAAAGTGGTAGGTGGTCACAGCAGGCCACGTTTGAGAATGGACCCCCGGAATTAGAGTATGAGAGAAGCCCAGAGCAGGATGACTGAACAGGATGATCAGTCAGGGGTTTCGTAAGGGCCGAGGGGGATTCCTGCTCATTCTAGCCGTCAGGGAGAGCTGAAAAATGTGATTAACTTCATGGGTCAGCTTGTTTCTGACTCCTGTGCCTGCACATTGTAAGAGTTGGAGGTCAGGCTGAAGGTCAGATCATGGTGCATCTGAACTCCTGTCCTATCACTCGACTTAAGCATATACACCATGGACAAACCACAGACCTTCAGGACTGGGGACCAGATGCACTTTGCATCTTGTTCCATCAGCTTAATGGCAGAGATGGCAGGTGGGTGTAGGGAAACCCCACAGGTAAGTGGCGTGTTTATTTTGTTTATTTTACTCTTTTGTAATGTAATTAATTTATGCTAAAGATGTTATTGAGAAAATATATTATTTGTTTTAATGGTTTACGTAACTAACAAAAAATAAAATCTATTTCAACTGTTATTAAATGTCTCAGGTTGCTAATGATGCCCTCATTCCATGAGCAAATATCCATGGTGCAGAGCTGCATTATCCATCCGCAGTAATCATTCACCACTGGAACACGTTAACATAGGAAGGGGAGTACTAAGCCTCTTAGCTTGTTCTGCTATTCATTATTATGAGTAATCTGTGATGTGATTCTAAGTCTCCACCATTTTCCATATCCCTTCATATTTTGGTTAACAAAAACTGAATCTCAGATGTAAACGTTACAATTGATGTAGCATCAGTTGTAACCTTATACAAGCCCTTGTTGAAAAGGATGCTGCCTTGACTTCTTAAGTCCTGATGGCTTTCTAAGTGCAGTCCATCATAACGTGGAGACTGGGAAAGCAAGACACTATCTAATTCTATGGTGCACTCTTCTAACTATAACATCTCACTTTATAATTGTAATGAAGATGTTTTGATCTTTAAAGCATGAAAACTTCCTTTGTAAATTGTATTATTCACATGGGGAAGAGCTTTCTAAGACTAAACGGAAAATGAGAATCTATGTGTATTTTGCCATTAAATGGATCCAAGAGTGTGACCACAGTAGATTTATCTTTGAATGATTCCACATTGGAATGCAAAGTCTGCATTTTGGGTAAACCTGGAATAAGTAAATTTACTGAACTGCTCTGCAACTGCTGAGTTAAAAGATTATAAGGTCTTTGGTGACATAGGGAAAAATAAAGTTCCATACATATATCAGTGCTTCACTAAACCGATACTGCATAGCACGATTTCAACCTCCTGCTGACAAAATGGTTGCTGCACATAACAGGGGGTAATTTGCAAAACTACAACGTGATGACATGAGCAATAACTACACAACCCAAAATCTGTGATTCTCCAAGAACATAGAATACAAGATAACTGCACAATGCACAGTCAATTTTCTAGAGACAAACAATGAAAGAGTGACAGCAGAGAGAAGATTTATAGGGATTCCTGCAATTCAGAGCTCTTGCTAGATGTGCAACAGAGCAACAATAACAATGAGGTAGGGGACATTCAAAATCCTTGCCTGATTTTCTTTCCTTATACACTTGCTGGGTGCTGCAATCTATAAGAGCCATTCAAAGCCCTGAACTTGCGCTCACGGGAAGACTCATGGACACCCAACATCAGGTTGAGGAATACCAGACATAGATTTCTCTTTTAGGTCTTTATGTCTAAAGTTTCATTTTCATGTTGGATCTCCACTGGTGGGTGGAAGGTCATGATGATCATACTTGCAGAGGCAGCTGCCCCTGTTTTTCCAAACATTGTTCTCACAAGCCCCTGGCAGGGGGCAGACCTGGCACAAGACCTGGGCCAAGAAATAAAAACGGTTCCACAGTTGTCTGTTTCTGGTTCGCTGTCTCTCCTCAGTGTGCAGGCTGCTAATGGTGATGAGGGTGGAATGGGCATCAGAATAAAAAATCTCTTTTAATTTACTACTTGTGGAAATCAGACAGCACATTTTCTGCCAACAGATGCTGTTGGCACTATCACCTTATCTGGATGGATATCTAAGATGTATTATGCATCTTGGAACAGAGAATCCTGGATTTCAAGAGCAGATAGCTTGTTTCCTGTTGTGGGTTGGACTGGATTCTGGCTGTTTGCTGTTACCTCTTTATTTTGAATTGCAAATTTATCTGTTTAGAGCAGGGATATAGGTCAGTTGAAAGGAGGTGTTAAATAATGTCAATCTTACTGATTCACAAAACGTGCCTACAGATATGGTAAGCTCTTTAGCCTTTGTATGCTTATCACTGTGTATACTACATATCTTTGTTGAAGCAAAAAGTTCACCACTTGCAAAATGGCCTGTCTGAGGTACTGCAAATCACAAGAGACACTGCCATAAGGAATTTGTTTAAAATTTCTTCATGCCCTTGAAATATGCAGATGATCCTCCTAAAAATTGATCTTACTATATGCCTCAAGTAATTTTTAATGCATATGAAACTGGTCTATTTAACAAATTGCACTTGATCAGGATTTTAGTTAAAATCCATGGAATATGTGGCAGCCAAATCGGAATTACCAATCTGAATGTTAAAGATCCCATGCACTACTTTTAAGGAAACCAGTGCATTTCTCCTTGGTGCCCCGGTTAGTAATTGACCCTCATTCAACATTATTAATACGGATAATCTGGTCATTATCCATCTGGTAGTGGCACTGATATTCTCTGTACTGCTCCAGTGACACACTTCATAAAAGTGCTTAATTTGCTCTAAAGTACTTTTGACACCCTGAAGCCAGGAATGGAATACCCTCTTTATTTCTTAAAGACCAGATGTAAAACTATTGGCACCTAAGAATTATCATCATATTGTCAAGACATAGCTCTGCCTGAAATTTATTGGACCAATAAAAGGTATTGATTACAGGTAGTCTTTCTGAAGAATGGGTATGTCACTTTGACTGAAGCAAGCCCCTTTAAGCAGAATAGCTTAACATCCCACGGTGACATGTGTATAAACATTGCTCAAATTTTGGATAAGAAACTGAATGAAAAACGCGTGTAATGATTTTGTACTTCCGAAGCCAAATAATAAAGGATCCTGTAGGGCCATCTGAAGCTCTGGCCTAAAGGGTCAGGCAAAAGCTCGAGGAATCCTTGGCTTTTGATCCCTCATGGGTGGTTAACTTGGTGACATTTAGGAGGAAAATCATCATCAGATCCTCCAAATTGCTTACTCTACAAACCTATTAATGAAATTTTAAGCAGTCTCCTCTGACTGGGAGTAGGGTTAGAGTTTCTAAAAGTAGATTTCAAAAGGGGGAGAAAGAAGACAAAATCTTCATGTACACAAAAAGGACCATCAGCGAGGAGACCATGAAATGGTTTAGGTGCTTGTTACAGGCTATTGAACTGAGCCACGTTCATCACTCCAAGTGTCCAGTGGGTCTAACAAGAAACTTGAATAACAATGCATCCAGTCTCTAAATAAGGGTGTTTATTGATAGGTGTAGAAATGAAAATGAAATTAATATATTTGATCATAAATCATGACAGTTCTTCATTTAAGGGCAGGCATGGTGGTGTAGTGGTTGGTGTAACGCTTTACAGCGCCAGCAACCTGGGTTCAATTCTGGCCCCTGTCTGTAAGGAGTTTGTATGTTCTCCCCATGTCTGCGTGGGTTTCCTCTGTGTGCTCCAGTTTCCTTCCACATTCCAAAGACGTACGGGTTAGGAAATCGTGGGCATGCTACATTGGTGCCAGAAGTGTGGCGACACTTGCGGGCTGCCCCCAGAACACTCTACGCAAAAGATGAATTTCACTGTGTGTTTCAATGTACAGGTGACTAATAAAGGTATCTTATCTTATATCCCTATTTGAACATTAGTGTAGTAATATTTGAAATAGGGCATCTTAGACTGATATATTGAAGAGGTTAATTATGAAGGTAATTTCAGGATTTGGAATCTAAATTATGAAGCATGTCACAGAAAATGAAATCTGTTTTGATTGAAGGTCTGGAGACAATATGATTTTTTTTAAGATGTGAAGAATTAATGCATGTAGAAGAGGACCAATTAATCAAAGATGTTGCATATAAATATTTCTTAAAATTTGTGCTCTGATCAGAACCTGCACTCCCTGACTGTGAACAGTATCTATTCTGACTATTAACCTTTAGTATAACAGTGAAA
This sequence comes from Rhina ancylostomus, assembly GCA_030265395.1. Lineage (NCBI taxonomy): Eukaryota > Metazoa > Chordata > Chondrichthyes > Rhinopristiformes > Rhinidae > Rhina > Rhina ancylostomus. The sequence continues at coordinate 103,871,664 of JARFYF010000052.1, forward strand.
TAGGTGATGTCAAAAAAAAGTCAGGTATAAACAGGATGTTGATTCACTGTCACTCATCAGATGCTACAGCCCAGATTCACTTTCCTTTGTATCACCATAAAGATATATTAATATTATGATGATCATTTCCTCTGGTAAATAATTCTGAGTATGAACAAAGATATAAACTACCCAAAAACAAAACACTTTATATGATCATTCCCATGCTCTGGCACACGTTAACTTGAGACATCTTTATGTTGTCAGGAATGAAGGTCAAACTTCTGAGATATTTTTCAGACTTTCCTAACTTCCTTTCTTTTCTCTCTTTGAATCCCATGTAGCCAAACCAACAAAAATCACAAAGGATCAATTTATGTCTATAACAGCTTATGTTTTGACTTTTTTGTTGTTTTTCGTGTTCCACGTTACATAAAATCACATTTTCATTCGATAACATTCACGCTGATCCTTTAGTTTATAAAAAGGAGAATGGAAATTCCTGTTGTCCCTTCAAGATAGTTTCACGTTTCACCTACATTATGTAATTCCACCTGGATGTGTTAATGCTGCATTTCATGTCGGAAGTTATCTGTCTAATATATATTTATTAAAATAACATTCCACATCTTCAATATGAATTACACAATTTGAATAACGTAGATGGCAGCAAAAGTGTGCAATATTACACTGGGTTTGGATAGAAGGTCATTTTAAATCTTGAAGTACAACAGTAAGTTGTATTCATATAGTACTTTTAAGAGAGCAAAATGTTCCAAAGCACTTCACAGGATCATTATCAAATAAAATTTGACACCCAGCCACATATGGGGATTATAGTCATGATATTGCTCTCTTTCTGGGACAACAGGCCATTGAAGCATGGCTGCACTGAGCAGTCACTGATATGTGGGAGGAGGGGAGTAGGTGCAGAGCAAAGTGTGGACACTGCCTGTACCCAAAACCAGGACCAGTCCAGTCACAAATATAATTTGTGACTCATATGTGCTTTGTCAGGACCTATCCAACTTAGCTCCTTCATTCTCTTTAGAAAAATTCCAAAAGCCATTTGCTTTCAGCTTATATTTGGAAGTCCTATTTTAGCTTCGAGATGAGCAGTGAATTAATTTTGTGAACTCGAAGGTTGAAGTTAATGCAAAGTTTATAATATTGACAAAGAACACTTTTTAATCACTCAATTTTATACATTTCATTATGGTAAAAAAGATAATTTTCAGTTAGGCATATCACCAAGTTAAACTGTTGTGAATTGATTCACACAACAAATAATTACATCTATTTCATGCTCAATGAAAGCATAACAACTTCTAAATAGACATAGAGTACCCCGGCATTGGTGATCTACAACTGGTTAAAAATCAAGACAAAGTATTCACCAACTCTGGTATATAAAGCTGTAAAAAGAGCAGCAACATTGCTGACTTGAAGGTTGATCTTATCTCAGATTATTGATATGAACATCTTCAGCTTCAGTCTCAGAATTGGAAATAACAACATTACCTACTGAAAATTTTTGGTATGCCACATTATTTATATCCTCTACTCACTAAAACTTCTACAGGGTCTGGAGAGACATTACTCATGTGGAATTGTTTGCTGCTGTGAGGCTTCTGATTTTGACTTTTTATCTCAGTGTGTGGGGATGGCTGGGAAGGCCAATGTTTATTGGCAAGTCTTACTCCCTGGGGAAAATGGTGGTGAGCTGAATTTTTGAATTACTCCTCAACAGAATGGTACAACAGCACATTTTGCCAAGATTTTTGTGGATTTGATGTCATACAAAGAATGACACATTTCCTGCACTTAGAAGCATTACTGAATCGCCTGGATTTTATGGCATTGTTGGAGAACAGTCACTATTATGGATACCACCCATTTATTCCTCGTCTGTTCGTCCGTCCATCCATCCATCTATCTACCTATTTAATTAACTGTACTTAAATTCTTTAAGAACAGTAGTGGAATCTGAACTCATATGCCTCTGCATTACTCTCCAGGCTCTTGATAACTAGCCCAGTACCATACCCACTTTGCTATCACTTCCAATGCTGATCCTCCTAAGTTAGTGGATATCCTTAGCTTTTTTACCTGGCTAATAACTCCCCTGCTTGTCTGTACCCTGGTGTCCACAGCATCACACTGCCACCATCCCAAGGAAAGGTGCATCCTCACCCCCTCCCCACCCCCTCACGCCCGCCCACCTCCCTTTCCTACCTGAAAACACATATTGGGCTGTATCAAAATGAGCCAGGTCGTCCATCTCAACACTGATCCATTGACATCCACTTTGCTAAGTAGATGTATATCAGTCATACCTCTGATTCTTGGTCACTATCACACCCATCCCATCACTATAGCCAGGATGTTCAGTCTGTACAAATCAGATGAGAGCACTAGAGGCCTGATATGGAGATCAATTCTCCAACAGCAAATCAACTATAGCTGACAAAGGGCAGCTACTGGCCAGGTCTGGGGAGACCAGGAAGAAACATGAAAATGTTGACACTTCATGTGTAATTATGAATTTTGAATTATTTGCCATTTAAAAAATCCTCATAAGTAGGGATTGGCATGAGAATTTATTGGTATGCGCATTTTAATCTGCTGCCAATAAGTTAAATTCCCAGCTTCATAATTGAACATGTTACAAGTAAGTTCCTGGCAATCTGTGGGAGAGTCAATCAGGCATGTAGGCAAAGACTGTGCTTGCCGTGAATCATCATCCTAAACTCTGATGATGCGTCCTTCAAGGGCAGTTTCTGGAAATCACTATATAAAGAATGGCACAAAAACTGAAGGAGTAGTTTAAGCTGATTATCCCTCCTCCTGCCATGGAAATAATTTTGTAGCTTTCCCATCACCACAGTCTAAGGAGCCAATTAAAAAAATACAGTGAAAATGACAACAACCAGTTCATCAGCAATTCACAAAAAGTACTGGAGGAACTCAGCAGGTCAGGTAGCATCTACGGAGGGAAATAAACAGTCGACGTTTCGGGCCAAGACCCTTCATCAGGACTGGAAAGTGACTTCCCTACTTTTATACTCAATGCCCCGACCAATGAAGGCAAGCATCCTATATGCCTTCTTTACCATCCTATTGACTTATGTTGCCACTTTCAGGGAGCAATGGACTTAGACCCCAAGATCCCTCTCCACATCAATGTTCCTATGGGTCCTGCCATTTACTGTATACTTTCCTCTTACATTTGACCTCCCAAAGTGAAATACCTCACACTTGTTTGGATTAAATTTCATCTTATTTTGAAGGTGGCCAACAGATTTCTCCATACCCATTACTAAGCCCTAAGCCAACAAACTCCGATTATTGGGCTTACTTTACTTATCATTGCTCTGGTGTGGGACTTGGGAGTTCTAACATTATGTTGAACTTCATTGGACATAATGCTACCTGAAACTTAGAATCTCCTTCTCATCGAAAACCTGATGAAAGCTCTCATTTCAGATAACTGTTGGCATCATTCCCACAATGTTGCCTGCTGGAGGCCTGATTGACTTTGTTGGGTGTTATAAAATTATAAAATCAGCATGCTGCTGGTGCTGAATTTGTCATGGTTCAGAGTTCTGGCCCTTAATTTGGCTCATTAATGCCTTGTTGTCCAGCACATGGATTCCATGCTGGACTGATTAGACAACTGGGCACACCTGAG